>OZ037745.1:16459780-17194780 GCA_964035475.1 Salix caprea
TCCTCCCCCAACAAAAATTGATAATGGCAGTAACATTTGGTCGCCTCCGCCACCTCCATCATCATCGAAGTCTATCAACTCACCACCTCCACCACGATCTCTAGGACCATCAGGGAATTCGTCACCAAACAATATTCCCGCAACATCTTCGAGCAATGGTGATGGATCTAACCTTGTACCAGTCATCGCAGGAGCCGTGGTGGGAGCAGGGTTCTTGCTGTTGCTTGCCCTGCTTGTATTTTTATGCACATGCAGAACGAAAAGGAGGAAGAGATCGCCACATTATGATAACTACAAGTATCACTCCTCTGCACCCAAAGGTATATATATATCAAACTCTATACAATAAAGCTACGTCTGGTATAAATTGAATAAGCAACTTTCTGAGCGATTACACCCAAATGTATCATAATTGCATCAAAATTAAATCTCTTAAATTAAATAAATGTTCATAAAGAGCGATTACATAAAATAATATTACAATATGTACTTATAATGGCAATTCTTTCAAGATTATAGGTCTCAAAAATTGTCATTAAATTAACCCTGCTCATTTGATTCTGAATGATATCGATATAAATTATTATTTTGAATTTTTTTATATATTTTATTACAATAACATAAATTAATTTTAAAAATAAAAAAATACATATTATTTATAATATATGTTCAAACATGAAATAGTATATAAAATTACCGAATTGAATTTATTGGTCACTTCGATCTTATTTACTGAATAGTATAATTATGACACCGCAACACCTCCTCAACAACCATTTACTAATCGGCACAATGAAAGCAAACTCGCAGAGCAAGTTGTAAATCTTCCTCCACCTCCTGGTGGAGGTCATGGAGGTTGGTCACCCGCACCGCCACCGCCACCGCCGCCGCCGCAGGTTGCGCTTATGTCAAGTAGTGAAATGAGTTCCAATTACTCCGGCCCACACAGTTCGTCAGGATTGCCTCCATCACACCCAACCTTGGCTCATGGGTTCACCAAGAGCAGCTTCAGCTACGGTGAATTAGCAGCAGCAACAGCAGGATTTGCTCAGGCTAATCTACTAGGCCAGGGAGGTTTTGGTTATGTGCATAAAGGGGTGTTGCCTAATGGCAAGGAAGTTGCAGTTAAGAGTCTCAAAACTGGCAGCGGACAAGGAGATCGAGAATTTCAGGCTGAGGTTGAGATAATTAGCCGCGTCCATCATCGCCACCTCGTATCCCTTGTTGGTTATTGCATTGAAGGAGATCAAAGGTTGTTGGTTTATGAGTTTGTCCCCAATTCCACCCTTGAATTTCACCTTCATGGTATTCTCTAAAAATCCTGAAATCTCCTTTTTCCTTGGTAAACTCCCCTCGATCGTTCATGGCATTCCTGATTCCTGTTCATATATATGATACTGTCGTCAAATTTGCAGGCAAGGGTCATCCGACCATGGACTGGCCTACTAGGCTCAAAATTGCCCTGGGATCGGCCAGAGGACTTGCATACTTGCATGAAGACTGTAAGTCAACATCCTCTTCTCGATCTCCCTTTCTGTTTTAGAGTATAATATAATCATATTCTAGAGCCTCACCTATCAGCTTGAGCTTTTAGGTAAGATGGTTCCTTAACATTCTGCATGGTCTCTTCCCTGGGGGTAATCTGTTTGTTACTTGCAGGCCACCCGCGCATCATCCACAGAGACATTAAAGCAGCAAATATTCTGCTTGACTACAGTTTCGAAGCTATGGTATTCAGGCAACAGATTACCTCCGTTTAGTTATAATGGCTTCGGCTGATGACTTATGTTAAACAAACATTACTTGTATATATCAGGTGGCAGATTTTGGTCTGGCTAAGCTATCTTCAGACACCCATACTCATGTATCTACTCGAATAATGGGAACATTCGGGTAGGAAATCCTTACTGCATTTCATTGTTGGATCATGCGTTCTGCTGTAGAACCAAATTATAATAGAATTTGACTGGAACATGTTGATATGTGATCATCATTGATCCATGCATTATTTAGGTACTTGGCTCCAGAGTATGCTTCGAGCGGCAAGCTTACCGATAAATCTGATGTTTTCTCCTTCGGCGTCATGCTTCTGGAACTAATAACTGGACGACGCCCTGTGGATCTCTCCGGGGACATGGATGACAGCTTGGTAGACTGGGTGCGGCCCCTTAATTTTCCAGCCTCACAACTGCGTTTAATTGAACTTCTGAAACATAAGTAAATGCTTATATTGAATATTCGGTTTATGAATCTACAGGCTAGACCTTTATGTGCAAAAGCACTGGAAGATGGGAACTATGGTGAGTTGGTTGATCCATCTTTGGAGGGTAATTACGATCTCCAGGAGGTGGCATGCATGGTGGCCTGCGCTGGCGCATCAGTTAGCCATTCGGCAAAGAGGCGGCCGAAAATGAGCCAGGTATGGTATTTTAATTGTCACGGTGATCTCTTGTTCTGTCTAAGAAACTCAAAGCTTTGATCAAGCAACCACTCCTAAGCTTCTACAAACTTCTGGTAGATTAGTTTTCCCCACGGAGCTCCAGATCTAAAACTAAGATAGTGAATAAGCTGATCATAACACATAATCACACAAGTTAATGGAAATTGTAAGAAAATAAAATCTCAAGAGATGCTAATAAGTAAACATGGAACAGATTGTACGAGCACTTGAAGGTGAAGTCTCCTTGGTCGAAGGGAGGAAAGCTGGCCTAATCTTCAGCTCCGATTCCAGCTCCGATTATGACCAAAGCTCATACAGTACAGATATGCGGAGGTTTAGGAGGAAGGCATTAGACAGCAACGATTATGTAAGCAGCGAATTTGGCCACACGAGCGAGTACGGGCTGAATCCTTCCTCTTCTAGCAGTGATGAAATGAGTCAACTCACCAAGAGTCGGACAGGGAGTCAGAGACGTAGCCCTTGAGAATTTTCTATGTTCCGAACTTCCAAGATCATCGAAATTCATTTCAATTTGAGTTTATAGTTTATGCAATATTATCAGGAGAAGGATTGTGTAGAATTAAGCCTACATGTTTTCAGCTATTTTGCGAGTGAAGGACATTATTTACCATGCATGAATGTAATTATTCAGGCGTGGCCATGAACATTGAAAAAAAAGTAAAGATGATGGATAATGGCACGATTTGATGTAATTTTTTAGGTGTGGCTATTAATATTTAAAAAAAAGATGATGATGGATCCTTGGCACTGATCCCTCCCCCGGACATCTAGATTATGTAGACAAAGAAAACACCATCACGAGGTGCAAGCTCATGAAAAGATTTTCTTGGATTGAACTTTTAGCAAATTAGAGACAGCATGCAGTCACATCCTTTTGTTATTAACTTCTAACAAGGAAATGGGTGATCCAGGGCATTAGTTTTAAGGTATGATGCAGGAAATAAGGAGTGTTGGGTTGGGGAGGTGGAGGATTGATTAAAGAAAACGAAGATTTTTCATTAGATAAAAGTACAGGATGCAGTGATTGGTACGTCCAGATTAAACAGGCAACTTTGATACTGTAGCCAGATATAAAATGAATAGCCAATTTCACCAGGTAAGATCATGCAATTTTCCATTTTCTCATCAATTTTCACATGAGAATTACAGGCGGGAGCACAGATATATGGTTCACATAAACTTGACAAGAATGCGAAGGAATCTACCAACAGCCCAGTGCATCTGAAAAGGGCATTGAGAAGCATGAACCTGAGAGGAAACGAGATATGTGATTCGATCCTTCTGCTCGGATCAGATTACCTTCCTGTGCCCTCCAAAAGCCCAGATCTGGAGAGAGGAACAAGGAGAGAAAAATTATCAGCTTTCCAAATCTGTAACTAATTCATCTATAAATAAATGTAACAGAAGACTGGAGTGGAACTGGATAACATCAAGTGCAATTGACTTAATTAAGCATGATACTCCAACATGCACAGCACAAGAATAAGTAGTAGCATTCTGACATAAATTATTATCAATGCAGGGTGAATGAGATCCTATATATCAGACAGTTAATTGAATAAAAGGGTGCATTGTAGTTAGATTAGGCAGCCTAGAACCCAAAAACTAAGAATAACAAGTGCTTCATTACCTAAAATAAATCATTTAGAACAAACATAACAGATTATGTATGTTGAGGACAAAATTGGATAACTAAGATTTTCAATGTATGTCCATGATCAACACAAATCTTTTGTTCGTAGATTTGATATGAAATTTTTCCTAGATGTGTCTCAAGCAAATCACAGTATCAGAAGAAAGAACAAGGCCATGTTTATATGGAGACTAACCTTCAGATTTGTATCTGAACTTCCTGTACATAAGGCACTTCCATCAGCTGACAAACCCAAACAGCTTATCCGACCCTCATGTGAGTTTTGCAAAGACCCCAGGTTCAAAACAACCTGCCATGAAATACAAAATTAATCAGGGTCAATGGATGCGATATCAAGGCAAGGCTTTAGACCTATGTCTGAGTGAAGGCACTTGCAAATGGGTATCTAATGCAAAACCTATGAAACCTCATAACTCAGTGGTAGTGATGCACAACCAAATGACATTAGAGCAACATTCAAGTTAAGAAGCAAAAGGCAAAGCTGGGATTAGAAAATGCCCGCCGAGTTCAGATTCCCATTAATATTATTAAATAACTTGAGCAATGCAAGCAAATCCAATTTCTCAAAGGATGTTTTGATTGTACCATAAGGAACTTGATTCAAAGTGCAAATTGGTACCTCTGCCAATAAAGTGTCCCAAACATAACAATCACCATTTGAGTATCCTGCGAAGAGGAGTCTTCCTGATATTGAAAATGCAATGGAGGTTACATGTGGGATCTCATTATCAACATGCTGATGGTGCTCATAAACTTGGAGCTGGTGCCCAGTCCTGACATCAAATAACCTGCAAGTACCATCATCCGAGCCTGTTCCAAATCTATTACCATCAGGAAAGAACTTCACAGAATTAACATCTCCTTCATGCCCATGAAATGTGCGCACAGCTCTACTTGCAACACGGGTGTCCCACAACCGGGCAGTTGAATCACAGGAACCAGATACAAACATTCTAGAGTTTGATCCGTTAATTGAGACACTGCAGGATACAAATCAGTATCACAGAGGTCAAAATCAAAAGTGCTAATTGCTCCCCAACGAGGGAGAAAATCATAAAAATTGAATGTAATAATGTAATGCTATGAGTGATTTAAAGGATGAAAAGAAAACATCTATTCTATATGGTTTGATTATCACAGGATGCACCATATATAACTGTTGACATAGAGTAAATAGATGGTTGTAAAACACAGCACTACTACAAAGTTAACTAGGCAGATAGCCCAATTGAATATGAAGTCAAAAGGTATGTGGATATGCAATTTGACATGCATGTGAGGATTTTTTTTCTTGCAGTAACAAGGTTATCCTGAAGGAAACTTTGAGAATGCCTTACCTTAGCACATCAGCAGTATGTCCAGACTGAAATTCTCCTCCAAACACGGAAGTTCTAATGCCTGTTGTAATATCCCACAAAACACATGTATGGTCACCAGAACTTGTTATCAGGTGGGTATCTTCATCTGGAACATACTGACAGGACGATACATAACCCTTATGCCCACTAAGCATTCTCGATACAGGTAGATTCCCATCCTTATCAGTTGGTGAATTCAGGTTAAAAATTGAGCAAACACTATCAAGACCGCCACAAGCAACAGATTGTCCGGTAGGAGAGAAAGCACATGTCATCACCCACGCACAAGGTAGCTTTATGGCATGAGTTTTCTGACTTGTTAGAGCATTCCATACTATTAATCGCCCATCTTGAGAAGCACTTACTATTCTATTCCTTTCAGGGGTCCAATCCAACGAATATACCTGCAGATGTTATGGGTATTAAAAACTCTATTTGAAACCCATTGTTTAGCACTCATGCCAAATTACAATTGACAAGCAATCAATACAACATAATTACCCTTTAGTCTGCAGATCTTATGCATCATCTCCTCATTTCACAGCTTCAAAATACTTACGGTAACCTTCATAATTTCGCTTGCACTCTGTTCATTAAGAAGGATGGAAAGGGTAAAAGGGAGGAATTGAGAGTAGGAAGGAGGGATATTTACCCATCTATCTACTTGTTGGGATAACAAGAGAGGAAAGGTTGGATTACAAATTACATGACAGGAAGGACATTCGGGATCCTTCCCTTCCTTTCTTGGGTCTCCATCCAACAAACTAACTTAGAAAGCATCCCATTCCTTCTCCTCAATCCATTCCCCTCCCCCTTCCTAACAAACAGAGCATCGATAAATGTTGATGTTCTAATTCTCAGTTTTTTCAATAAAAAAATTGACAACTTCTAATTTCTCCCATTCAAAGGGCCTCTCTAAAAAACCAAACAATCTGTTCCTTGAGTGCTCTATGTCCATAATATGCATTAACTTTTTCTCGTTTAATAATAGATTCATCCAGATGAATATTTCTCGCACTTTCAGAAACACACCCCAAGAGAGAGCAAAAGATCTTAAAAGTAATAAGAAATCACCCAATCTTCACTAGACTTCGTTTTTGGAAGCCAGGCCATAACATTCATACGCCTATGTTAGTGGCAGATAACAAATTCTGCATAAACCATGTCGCATCTACACCAAAAAAACTAATTAACATAACAAAAACCCTTCTAGTAATTGCAACTACTAAGTTCTACATGGCTTCCTTCGCCAGTTAAATCAATAACCCCAACCCCTAACTTATATTTACGAAGAAAACAATAAGAATTAAATTTAAAAAAACAAGAATAGCTGTTATTACCTTGCCAGTGTGTCCTTGAAGAGTCCTGCAGCAAACCAGATCGGTGGGCCCAAAACTCACCGGACTCCTCCCTTGCGCCGTCGCGTATCTCGCAACTGCAGCAGCCCATAACAACTTCAATCAGATCCAATTTCTTTTATTTTTTATCAGATACGTAAGAGAAAGAAAGAAAATTGAAATGATTATTACTATCTGTATCAAGCAAAAGAAGGCGTTTCTGCTTCAATAGTTCTCTCAAGGAATTCACCGTCTCAGCCGCCGCCACATGGCGCTCCTTTAGCTCGGAAACAGACATTACTATCTTCAATTGTTCTAAAAAGAACCAAAAAAAAAAAGCGAACTAAAAAGTTTGAAGCTTTTGTAATTATATATTTCTTCTTAAAGTCCTAGTAGTGATCATAAATCATGACTCGGGAAAAGATTAAGAAAAAAAATGTTTTAAAAATTCAATAATTTAAGAGAGAGAGAGTGGGATATATAGTTTTGATTAGTTTTAGAGGCGGTTGAGGCTGTGCAGGTGGTAATGGACTGATGCTGCAATTCATGTTTTTGGCAGAGGTTAACAGAGACAGAGAGAGAGAAGGGAGGTGGTGCCTTATTTTTTTTACTGCAACCGCCGAGTACACTCTTTTTTTCTTTTCTTTTTATCTTACGTGTCGTGCTGTTTTCTTTTTTCGGGGGGCCTTTAAATTATCATTATATTTTCAGATTTTATATTTTATTAACCTTATCTTGGAAACCTTCAACGTTAGCAAATTAAATTTATTTTGACATCTTGAGTAAAATTACTCGAGTTGACTAGTGTATAAATCGAATAGATGTATGATAAAAGTTTTTGTCATTGTATTTTAAAAGTTTTTAAAAAACAATTAAAAAAAATTATTTTTATTTTTTACTTGAAATTAAAAAAAATATTTTTAAATCATTTTCATATACTAATGTCAAAAATATTTTTTTAAAAATAAAAAAATATTATTTTGATGTATTTCTAAACAAAAATCATTTTAAAAAACACTATCAGCCACAATCTCAAACAGGCATTTAATCCTGTAGTGAATGGATGGAATAAAATGATAATTTGCTTTTTAATTGTTTTATTGATATTTTAAAAAATAAATAGTATATTTTGTATACATTTTCAAATAAATAAAAAACTTTAAAAACCGTTGTTACTACTATATTTTTCCTTTTCTTTTCTACAATAATTATTTTCTTAAAACCACATGTTGGTGTTTTATATTTTATATACATTCTCAAATAAAGAATATAATGTTCAATTCATAAAGAAAATATAATAAAAAAATCTAGTTTGTGAATAGTATTGTATTTTTAATAATATATGCTATTATTTTCATTTATTTGATTATATGTGAGGCGTGGAGCTTGTTTATAATTAATTGAATGTAAATTTCTATTTTGACTCCAATGCAGTAATTTCAAAAATGTGAAATCAAATGTCATGTTTGTTATTGGATTTCAAATTATTTTTTTTTAAATAATTTTAATATATTTTTAAATATAAATAAAAATTATTTTAAAAAATAATTTCACTCATGCTTCCAAACAATTATAAATAATTTCACCACCAAAGAATTTATTCCAATGAACAAGGGAAGTGCATGCATGCACCATGATAGTTCCAAGGGTTTGGTTTGTGGGGAATTATGTTACAATTACAATATAATTGATGACGTAATCGCACCCAAATATAAAATAATGCAAGTTGATAAAAAAAATCCACAAAATAGAAATAAATTTGGAAACTAAAATGTATGCTTCTGAACCCAGAGGTCAAAACGTGTGAACACATTTTCCTTTTTTTTGTGGTTAAGAAACGATCCAATCACAAATCACACCACCACCCACCGTGGACTCGCATTTTCTACAGATTTTTTGTCATTTTAAGGTGCAACCAGATTGATGACATGGTCTCGCAGGAGAATAGGTCAGATATTGATGGACCCCATACACCCTTTAGAGAGCTTTCGAGTTAAGTTGTTGAGTTTTTTTTATTTATGAAATTGATTAATTTTATACGTGTTGTAATTAATTAATTTAATATTTAATTAGTAAAATTATAATTGATAAATATATTAGAAATGAGTTTTTTTTTGTTTAAAAGTGATTGAATGTTGCTACTGCTATTACTTTGTTGATAAAATCTGTTAAAAATAGTTATTTTTTCTATGTAGGAAACTGATTGTTTTTATACGTATTGTAATTGGTTATTTCAAATTTTTAAATTGATTATTTAACTCAGATGTATAGCATTTAAAAAAAATAGGACCATGAACAATTTTATTACATGTTCAAAAATTTGGTGCTGACTGAGACGAAACGCAAGGCAATTTTATTTTATTATTGTACATAATTTGACATATTTTTTCTACCTGTCTTGTCAACTTGCGGTTTCATTTTTTTTTTTAGCGTAATATGAGAGATGAAATGTCATACATAAAAAAAAGACACAAAAGTTATTTTCCATAAAAAAAATATTGACTAGTGAATTTTTGTCATAATTCTTATAGCTGTCATTATAAATATTATATATATAATTAATATTTTAATTATTATTGGTTATACTATCTGTCATAACCCAATTTTGGGTTATTCCCCAAATCTACCCAAAAATAATTAAAATAAAATAAAAGGGGCTAGTGTCGGCAAAAAAATTAATGTGAAGATTTTGGACGTTATCGAGAGCTCGATCGTACCTATTTTGTGCCAAGAAATGAAGGAAAATATAGACTCAATGCTAAAATAATTCATTATTCGATAAATCTATTAAAAACTTAAGTCGAAAGGCATAATTATATATTTATAGGTCAGTTTGATTTAATTGTCGGCCAAATTAAAGTGTAATTATGTTTAGGAATTAATTCAAAGCCCAATTGAAGGATTAATAATGTGTAAGTAATTATATTATACTTTAAATGGGTCAAATTATTTTTTTAAAGGGCTTAATTGGTGAGAAATTAAGTTTGAAAGCCTAATTTGGGTTAAATTGAGAAGATCAGAATTTTCAGTAACGAAACTTTTTGGATGAAATCAAAAGCCAAAATTAAAAAAAAAAATATCATTCTTTCTGATTTTCAGTCGAAAACTCTTTTTATCACAACCTATTTTTTGTCATTGTGCTTGAATATTGAAGTCTTCTCATTCTGCTTGAAATCCATGTAGACTATCGATCAGATAATGTTGTTGTTATACAACATTGTTATGAATCCCCAATTTGGGCCCAGGCCCAACTACCATCTCACTGTTTACTTTAGCATATGTTTTTCAATCACATGTACACTTCACGTTTCAATTTAAATTGTCATCCTTTGATTGGAGATATCTGCTAAAAAAACGAAAGTACTCTGATCTCTCATTCTCACAATTGTATGGTTGGCTTTTCCTCCTAGTGGGCTCCGTTCCTGCCATCCACGCACAAACCAGGACGAGAAAAGAGCACACATGATTATGGAGAGTGTTCGTGGAGAAGCGAGGCTTGCACAAAGACAAGGTCGAGATTCTTCCATGTTTCATGTGATTTAAGGAATTGAATCGAACAGCTAGTTTAGGCAAGAGAGGATTCCCGTGCAAATCTTTCGAAGATATGGCCAGATTGAAATGAACTCTTGCCAAACCCAGATCCTTTCATGAAATGTGAAGGAAATCGTGCATGTCCATTCTAGTTTTACATCGATCATTGAGCAAAAACATGTTCTTCACAGAACCATATGGGCTCATAATTACGAAAACGAAGAAAGGATTAGCATAATTGAATATATATTTGACAGATTATTAAGTTCATCTGAGCATAACTGCAGTTTAAGGCACACTTCCTGCTACCTTAACAGCATTAATTAGATCACACGAATATGGACAGAGAAAAGAGGGGGAGAGAGGCAAATCAACGCTTCCCAATTAAAGGAGAAAGCCTTTACAATTACAGATGTAAAAACACCTCAACTTCTTTATTTGATCACACCATGTGATGAACCTCCTCCTGGTTTTCAGGCACTCCCACCAGGGTAGATGCAGCCATTGTAACCTGACAATTAAAGAAGATATGTTCAGAAGCATAAAAATCATTCCAGGGAAAAGAATATAAACCGCAAAAAGATGAAGATTTCTGGTAACGTGGGGACCTAAACCCATAAAGTAGCCGTAAAAATCAAAAGCTAATATATTCTTCTTTCTGTATTCCTATTGGCGTACGTAAGCAGCCATAAAAACCAAAAGCTATTATTCTCTTACATTTCCAATCACATACTAACATGGGGGTGAATATATATGCAAGGAAATAGCATCGGAGTTGAAAGAAATTTACTAGGATTTTGGAATGTGAGTGTAGCTGTTTCTGAGAAATCGCAGTTCCATGGATTCTTTGCAGACATCTGGTAGTAAAGATTCATGGCATAAGAAGCGTGTGATGCACGAGTATTGGGTTCGAAACAGGCACCTCCTGGTTGAATGGGTCCGCAATCTATGCCTTGTCCACAGGCATAATCAAGACTTGCCTGCAACTGAGCGTCAGAAACACCATCTTTCGGCACGCACCAACATGCTTTTGTTGGCTTCGGTGATGGAGTTTTTGGTGTAGATGGAGTCTGTGGAAAAATACCAGATGGGGAGTTTTAGGAGCTACAAATCAAGAACATCAAACTAGCCGCATTTAAGCAATGCATTCCTCCATAAATATATTAGATCATAGCTTCCGCATATCCTGATTCTGATTTTCAATTGGGAAAAAAAACGACTGGAACATCGCAGCTTCCACAGTGGTTTGCAGATAGAAACACCATTAATTAAGACATTGAAGAAAAAGAAGATTGTCTTACCAGGCTAATCTTTGAAAGACCAATATCATATGTCATCGAGAGGTCGGGTTTGAAAAGGCCAAATGATCGTTCAGAAGCCGGACCAGGTTTCAAATCTTCATCGTAAAGGGCGAAGATATATGTATCTACAGATTTTCCAGGCATTAATGGAGTTCCGACCATTGATCGGAGGTGAGCAACCAGATTGCCATTATAAGCTCTTGCATTCTCAACGCCTGGTCCAGCCTCATTGCTGTCACCATTGTAAGGCCACCCAGTCTCAGCAACCAAAATCTCAACGTCATTAAATCCCATAGCATTCAACGCAGACCTTACGGCATCAACCTGCAATTCATTTTCCAAGTCAAGAACTCGTTAAAATCATTTTGGTGAACCAAAGAATTGATCATTGCTCCCACCTGACGGATTATAAAACATATATAGCAAAAATTGCAGTGGATGAGCTGATAATTTCAACTTCAACAATTATGAAATTGTTTTACATTCAGAATGATTCAAATCTTGGAAGGATTGGAGCATAAATTATATCAATAATTGCCAGCCTTTCATCAGGCACAGTAAGTCACATCAGTGCAATTCAGTGCCCTCAATCCTCTCACCAAAAAAGCAAGAGCATATAAAAGAAGGGGGAATTGTTTGCAATTGCTTCTCCATGAAGTCGTTGAGAAAATACATGTTTTTTTTTCGCAAATTTCTTTCACCAAATGTCATTGCTTTAATTTCTTAAAATTAACACAGGTAGTTTAGACAGATTTTCAACATTTCCGTGTTTTGTCAAATTGATTTGGTTTAGAAATATATTAAAATAATATTTTTTTTATTTTTAAAAATTATTTTTGATATCAACCTGTTAAAACAATTTCAAAATAGAAACCATTTAAAGCAAAAATAAATTCAAGATTTTTGAAAAATAATTTTAAAACGTGAGACAAATTTGCGGGAAATTAAATGAACCCCATATGATCATTGATCATCTCAAGCCAATTTTTCAAACATTGATGGAACTCTCATCCCTCCATATGTGCAAGCCAAATGGCAAGTTTTGATTGGCACTCAAAGTAACTGCAGATGAAAAAACAAAGACTCCACTAATGCCCGGTGATAGAAATTGCTCAAGACCTTGTGTATAGCTTTGACGCATAAAGTTAACTTAGTTAGGCACAGAGAATCTAATCCCCCATAAAGTCCCACGTGACAAAAGGGGTATCTCACACGCCTGTCCTTCCCTTTTGTTTTTCGACCTCACATGTCAACGTGTCACTGGGCCTCTACCAAGCCCAACTGATAAAAGCGAGTTAATTCATATCTATTTATTGCAAACCTTAATTATTTTTACCTGAGCATCAAACATGTTCATGTACTTGATCCCGTTACCCGAGTCGACTCGTCCCGAGTTGGGTTGAAACAAGCAGAAGGCTAAAGTCTCGGGTCTCGGGTCGCTCTGGTAAGCAAAAAACGGGTACGGGTTAACGGCAAGGGGTGAGCCATTGTCCTTCTGGAACTGCAGTAGCCTTCTCATAGTGTCTTGATAAGCTGGGTTAAACAAACCTGAAGAAGGCGGGTCGGACCGAGATAGTATGGCCATGGAATGCACGGTGGAGACCTTAACCTTGCCACCGAGTGCGGCGGAGCTGAGTGCTCTTTGCATATTTTGCATCGCCGGTAAAAGCTGAGATATCAGGTTCTGATCATTTGTTAACAATACCTGTCAAAACCAATACCCTGCATAATTTAGCTCTCGCTATAAAAGCAATGTCAAGACTGTGAAATTCTAGCCTTGCGTGTACTGGATTCGCGGAAAATAAAAATTTGAACATGAGAAATCAAGGGTTTAAAAAATAAAAATTGTGATAGAGTCAATGTTATATGACCTCGTTACCAACAGTGATGAGAATTATCTTGCTAGCAGGATAGTGAGCTAAGACATTCGAGTTAATCCACTGAGTTGCAAAGTTGGGATCGGAAGCTAGAGCAGGGATGTCTCCATTCCCCGCACCGATAACGATCCCGATTCCGGTATTGGCCAGTGCTTTGATAATCGCCGGATCAGCACCATAGAGCCTAACTTTCTGTACAGCAGTAGACTGCAGTAGCTTCGCTGTGGCGGATGGTGATGGCAAGTTATCGGCAACTTGACCATAATTGACCCCAATAAACGACTGTGAGCCTGTGACAAAAAAACAAATCGGTGCCCCTCTTAGTGTTATGTCTTCAAAAGGCCGAGAAAATAATCAGAATCCAAACTTACTTGCAAGGTTGAGAAATTGAAGGAGAAAGAGAGAGATGAGGATTGAAAACGCCATGTTTGGTACGGAAGGGACGAAGAAATGAAAGGGGAGGGGAGGGGAGAAGAATGGAGTGCAATGGTATCTGCAACTTCTTAAATAAGAAGCGTAGAAACTTCGATTCTGTTGTGGGAAATTCAACTAATGTGAACTGATGCCCTCGTGGAATTGATCCCTGCCTTTTTAGCTTTCCAACCGAGAAAATTCTAGGAAATAGTGCAATTTTTTTATTATTATTATTATTTATAACGGATCAGTAGAATTTTGGAGTTTTTGATGTCACTAACATCAGAATCATTTCACAAATAATAGCACCACAATCACAATCATTTCAAATCCATCACCTACTTTGAATTCAATATTCTAAAGATTATATTCATTATTTTTTAATTAATTTTTATTATTTAATATCACTAAGATATTAAAACTAAAACATCAAAACATTTATAACAACTCTACATCAATCAAGAGTTATATATATACACACGCGCGCGCGTACACAGTTAAACCAATTATATATATAGGTGCTACTTCAAATATAATAGCCATGTAAAACAATAGTGTTATCAAGCTTTAAATTACAAATACATTATATCATCTTAATTAATCAGTGATTTTATTATTTTAAAGTCAAGAATATTTATATTATAATTTAAAATGGAGTATTCAAAATTACAATCCATGAGTTTGATATTAAGATTTGATAAGCCATGATTTTTTTAAATTTACAAATAAATAACAGCTAAAATTACTTTTGGAGAGCTTGTGAGTTGTCTATAACAAACTCAATAATATTTATTAAGTCACAAGTTAAAATCTCATTTTATTCTTAAGGAAAATAATTAACTTTTTATCTAGATAATTTTTTATTCATTCTTTATAATCATCCAACTTTCTCTTACATAAATGTATTCCATCCTAAACAAATATCATAATATTCATAACTCAAATAATCATTCTAGCATTTCCATATCAAAGCCAACATTCCAATACTCTCTCTTAAGTACTTATTATTTTAGCATATTTATCTTAGTTGTTAGTTAATCTCGCGTCCACATTCAGAACCCAGGTATATCTTAATGAATATCAATCATGTTGACCATGTGTTGTTGTTTCTCTATAACTCTCAATTTTAGGACAATGATTACTATCATGTTGTTGTTTGACCATGAAAATACCAAACACATATTTCTTAGAAATTGACCATGTATTAGGACTTGGATGATTTTGCAATTTCAAATCAGTAACAAAAGAGTTCTCCCTTAAACATAGCTTTTATAATCTTATGTTATTCTAAAGTAACCATGATGGAAACATTCCACTAAATTTATTGTGGGAGAGATCAATAATTCTTAACTCATGTTGGTTATAGAGAAACTTAGGAATTCCTAGTAGTCTTTTATGTTTTTGAGCTTCACTTATAATAGTTTTTCCATAAAAATAACAAATTAAATTAAAAGAAAGTTAACAAATCATCATGATTTACTTGCACTGCATGTTGCTAATAATCATTGATTATGATAACTGCTTTTTTTACAAGTAAAAATAAAGAGGTAAGACTTGAGCTATTAATCCCTATATATTAATATGTATATAGTATATCTCTAGAGTGATTCAAGAATATCAAACCAAATACACTTGACCATAATTGGCTATAAATAAACTGAACTTAGAAAGAGAGATTGAGTGATCAACACTAGTAGTAAATAAACTGAACTTAGAGGACCATAACCTGTGAATTGCTCAAATAAAAACATAACCTTATTTTAAACCCTTTCTTTGATTATCCCTTATGTTATATGACAAGAACAATAATAATTATTTCAAAAGTAAAAATATCAATTAAACTCAAACTTGATTAGATATCCACTCAAATGATGGGTTTGGTTTGTGGTAAAATCTTGATACTACAAGAAGGTGAGTGTACTGAATTCAAGTAATTTACTTTAATTTTCTTAAAATAAAATAACTTAAAGTAATACTAACTTATTTGTTTTTACCTATTTTAACTATGTAGGTGAGCATGAGAATGATATATCAAAAGCAAGAAAATCAAAATAAAATACATCGAAAGTGTTATTGGTTTCATGGTAGATACTAGTATAGAAACAAAAAAAAAAGTTTATAATTATGTTGTTGATGAAAGTGAAGTTGCACAAAATATAGGTTTCACTAAACAATATTGTCATAATTTTTTAAGAAAATACATGATAAGTTTGATTGTTTAAGGAGATGCTCATGGTCTTTTGAATAACCTTAAAAGCATGCCGAAAGGGTTCGGAAAAAGTTAGTATCATCAGCCCATTGTTAGTGTGATCTTCTTTAAAATTTGGGAGGCGAAATGTAATTGGCTATTTCCAACATATTTTGTAAACCATTCCAGCTTTCAATGGTCGTTCATCCACAATATGGTCTTCTCTAGAAAAAAGAGGTCGTCGTCGTCGTCGTCTTCGTCAACTTGAGCTCGCCTTGTCTGGAGTGGGTGGTGACTTTCCAGGGTCAAGCCTCCCTTCTAACTCTTTTCATTATTATTATTACTATTACCATTATTACACCACGTGGATCAAAACGAAACCCTAAGAAAATAATTAAATTGTCTGAATTCTCCTAATAAGCACAAATGCTACCATGCATAACTTGCCGACGGGAAGAAAATAATTCTTCGCCATAATGTGAATTTGAGATAAGGAATATGATGGGCCCGAGTTTAATCAAGAACCCGAGCTGGAAGCAACGGTCAGTAGTGGCCATGGCCCGCAGGGATTCACATTAGATTATCAGTAAACGTATTATCAAGAATCAAGGTGGATTCCATAGCGGTTCGTGTTAGGCCAGAAGTTACTTGGAAAAGGCAGGCAACTTTAACAGCCTACCGACTTTAAAGTTGAAATTTGAGCCCCACCTCCTCTGTAAATGTGACTTTCAAGATGGATGTCACACCAAAATAATTGAATTTGTACAGTATCCCGTGCGAAGGACAAGCCATGTTAAAAATATGACCTCCCCCCATCCATCGTGCAGCGAAAAATATGTACAGCCATAGTAGCATTTAATATTTTTTTATAAAAAACAATTTTTTTTATTAACATAAATATATTATCTTAACTTGTATATATCTCAACTAATTTTACAAACTTTAAAATTAATTACCATATAAATTTCTAATAATTATTATATTAACGACCATAAAACTTAAACTTGAAAGTACATAGAAAAGTAAACTCATTAGTTCTACATTCTTACCACCGCCCACCTACTACCTGCTAGATTATTAAAAAAAGTTGAATTTTCATCGCTAATCTCGTAAGAAAAGACTTGGTACTTACTTAAAAGCCATACGGCTTGAAACTCCAAGAGTACGTTGTTAAGAGTCATAAAGTCATACGGCTTGAAACTCAAGAGTAAGTTGTTATAGTCATGTAGGTTTCATTCTGGACAAAATATTTCATACAGGATAAAATATCTTTTTTATTTCGATTTAAATTTCAAATTTTTTTAACAAAATACTAACCAAAACATTTTTATTTTATTTTGCCCGTTTCTTTTCATCCAAATAGTATTTTTTTAAATAATAAATAATTTTACAATATTAATCATATCCTCTAATCCGATCATTAGATTGAGATAAAAAATTTCCAAAAATCTCTTAATATATTTATATATATTATGTTAAAATTTTAAGACAATCAAATAATATAATAACATTACAAGATTAATAATAATATTCTTGTAATATTATATATATTCATAATTTTATTCAGAAAAATCATTTTATATTTCTTTTTTAAATTAAATTGCACAATTTTAAATAATTTTATTTTTAGATTTGAGTAAAAAAAAATATTGAATTAATATATATAATTTATATATATATATATATATATATATATATATATCCACTCCGAAATAACATGCCAAAATCCAATTATTCCGTTCCAATTTAAAAAACAAACACTTACCAATAAAGTATTGACAAACTTGGTTAGAATAACTGTTTAATCAAAGCTAATTAGCCGAAGTGCTAAAAAAGATTAGAGTCTGGATGGGACTTGCATCTGATCGGATTTAAAAAAATCTTGCTAAGCTACAACATCTATTTCATGTAATCGACACGTTTATATACCATCGGAATAATGACTTCCTGAACTAAATGACTAAAATTTTCAGGATGGTGACAAATTCAGTTTATCAGCACATGAAAGACAAGGGATAGAATTGTGAAAAGAAATTAAAACCAGGCTTTGATGACGCAAAATAATACAAAAATTCTTTCTCATTACAACAAAAATGGCAGTTAAAAGAGCCTCACAACAAGACAAGCCACTGAGAAACAAACTCTGCAAATGAAAATCATGCAGAAACTCCAAAAAGTCTGAATATACCCACGCAATAACAAGAACAACAGACAATGTATCATGTGTCACAATCATGTATTGACAGCAAATTGAATCCAGGAACAAAAAAACATGTATTGAAGCCACCCCTCAGCCATCAAGAAAATAAATAAATAAAATAGGAAAGTAGAAATCAGCATTAGGTGATAGGAACTTGATTCAATTACCCTCCAGAGTGGGAGACAGGAGTAGTTTCAAAATGGCCATCCTTAAACATATGAATGAACTGTTGTGGGAGAGCATGCTCCACCTACAAATGAAGACACGGGAAGACATTTCTGAGGAAATTGGAATGTAAAATTTCAATAATTGCAACAAAAGGAATCTGATTGTGATTTGAGCATGCTACTCAGCGTGATGGAATTTGAAAATTCAACCCCCCCAACCCCCCAAGAAAAGAAAAGTGACATGCTAAATCTTTGAGAATTAAGCAAGGGAAAAGGGTAAAATCAGAAAGCATACCAAATCATCATCAGGTTCTGCTCCAGGTACCAATACATTGATCTCACTAGTTTTAGCAGTGGTAATAGATGTCCCCAAAGAATCTTTGCTTAAATATAATTGGCAGCCTCCCGTGTTGTCCACTGAAATTGTAGGAGCAGAACCCTAGAGCAGGGGATAAATTTAGATGTAACTATCCATAATCCATAGAATAAGCATTGATACTTATTTATCACCAATCATAAAAACAGTAATAACAAAGTCAATTGAAATAAGATACCTGGCATTGCACCTCAACACCACTGCAATTCACAATCTCACAAGCAGCCACCACATCCTGTTTATCAAATAATTGAGCATTCAACTCAAAAGGTGTAATGGCACATCAGAGCAGTGAACTGTATTTGCATTTTTCTTTCAGACTTTCACATACTAACCATGAATACAAGCCCCATCTTAGTGCATTTGTCGATTGTTATATTGTTAACTTTCCCTGCAGATTGTGAGAGTCAACTAAGCTGCTTGTGGATTTCTAAACAGAGAGCATGATGTTGGGCAATATCCACAGATGGTTGGTTTGCATTTGTATATATATTTACACTATAAAAATTACCGTGAACCTGCAAAACTGAATCTTTGCATCCGAAAATATACACAGACTGTTTTGCATCACAGTCATCAATTACTAAATTCTTTCTTCCAATTTGATTCTCGACAACCCACCTGCCAAAAGGGGCAACCAAAGACACAATATACAAATTGCATTCCATGTCAACTTGATTAAAATTAAAATATCAAAACCATTTTCAAAATTAAGAATACCCACTTCCGACCCATTTGAAGCTCTAGTTTTGGAGGCCCTGCCTTGGAGAAGGAGGGTGTACTAGTATGGCTTTCTTTTTCACTAGCACCAACAACACCAGTTATAATAAAACGATGTATTATGACAAAAACAACTTGTTTTGGTTCAGAACGACACTGTTTAATTTAAATAAAATGATGCATTTTAACAAAAAAATCAACTTGTTTTGATTCAAAATCAAGGAAAACAAATAAAGACTTATGAACTTTAACAATCATGTTTTACGGTACTTGGTTATTGGCTTAGGCTAACAATTAGGATCCTTTCCAAGCAAATCATGGCTAATAGTTAGGGTTGCTTTTTTTTGTTGTTGGTCAAACCAAAATACAAGCCAGACTACTCCAACCACCATTTCTTCTACCTTAGTCCACAGTCACCACAACAAACTTTCTGCATCGTGAGCCTCCTCTCTGCCATTCTATTGCACTTTATGCAGATTGTAGTTTTTTGTTAAATGATACTTGTTGAGAGGTATATTAATTTTACAAAATTAGAAGGAATTTAATAATTTATTTAAATTAATTAATGACGAGATCTTCTGGAGCATTAATTCAAAGTATTGATTATACAATAATATATCTCGATCTGAATATAATATACAACAACTTGTGACTTTTATGGCCGTGGAGAAGACCACTATGATAGAATCATGTCAATTTTTCTATCTTTCATTATTTTTTTTTTTAATTTTCACAACTCTTATTTTAAGAGTATTTGATTTTGAATAATTGAGCACAAGATTTCCTGCCGACAATTCGTCTCCTGCCAATGCCATGACTTTGCTTCTCAAGATGGAAAATTATTACGTTCGATGGAGAGGGTTCGATGGAAAATCTTGTAATGGTATCTGCCATCACTATAAAATTATTACGTTCGATGGAAAATAAATGAGCACAAGCAATTTCCCTTTTTTTAAAAAAAAAAATAATATTTATATTGTTCAAAAATACTAAAAGTTTGCTTGATACATTTTTATATAGAAGAAGGGTTTTGATTAGAATTGTATTAGTTATTTACAATTAATAAATAATTTTATTAATGGAATAACATTAAATAGATTATATAATATCTCAAATTTTATGCATTTCTATTGAAACATGAACATACTCATTCTATATTTTTGTCTTCACACGATCAGTGGGGGACACCAAGGATGCTACAATATTCCCTATGGTTTTCAAAATGATGAGTAGTGCTGAATTATGCACACAAATCTCTTGTAATGATCTCATGCAATTGACGTTTGAGAAAGAATCAACTTCATGCAATTTATTGTTCGTCGACATGTAAGAAAATGTTGCCATCAAAATTTTATTAGATTAAAAGTGGAAATGAGTGATTAATTTAGGTATTTTAGAGGGATATAGGGGACCAAAAGTCAACCCTAACCCAATCGATTATTATCTCTAATGATGATCCAAGTTACAATGTACGTATGTAATTTACTTTTAACAGTGTATTATGACACTAAAATTAACTTCGTGAAAACCTAAAATTAACAGTGATTTCTCACATAATTCCTTGCAGGCATGAAATATTCATTTATTCTCATAACATTTCAATTTCCCATTCCAAAGGGCCATTATCACTCTCACTTTCTCAACAAACCTTCCATTCAACAGAAAACATTTACTTGAAAACTAAATCAAGTTCGACCGGTCAAACACATGAATTGTCATGGCGCCAACTTCGTTGATTTAAAATTACAACCTCAAAAAATTAAACAGAAGATTAATTAAATTCAGGACCTGTGTTTGCTTGATCTTAATGAGAAGTTCCTTTTGCACGTTAAGAGCTTGTTCTAGGATCTTCGTGACTTCTAAAACTTGTCCTCCAATCTTCTCTCCAGCGCTCGAAACCCTGCCGAAGTATGTCCCCATAAAATCTTCGAACGCTACAACCGACGGATCCGTCACTGCAGCATCATATCCGCCACTCTCCACCACACTTCCCCCTCTCAATGAAAGCGCTTCTAATCGCGCCACCGCCGATTCTAACCTAACCATTAGCCTCTCCTCCATCGCCCCCTCCCAATCCTCCCCTTTCTCTCACTAAAACTTGGCAAATGTTTCTCTACAAAACGGCGCCGTGTTGGTTTCAGATAGAGTAGATCTGCTGGTGATGTAATTACATAAGAGCTCGTTTTGCCTTTTTCGCTGGTAGGCACCGAAACACAAAAAAGATTTGAAAATGGGTGGCGACGGTAATTTGGAGTTCTTGGCGGATTTTATTTTATGGAGTTTAGCTCAAAAAATTAGCACGTGTCACTCACACTCGAAACTAACACGTGTCACTCACACTCGAAACTAACACGTGTCACGTGTTAGTTTCAGATTAAATGATTAATAGGTCGTGGTTAATTGAAGCGGGGGAAGATGGCTGGTGCGGGTCAAGTTTCAGGAGATTGGATTGTTGTCTCTCGCGTGATTGATAGCGGTAAAGTATCTCATTCCAGAATTATTAGAAGAACGTATCAAGATTTAAATGTCTGGCTATCCGGGGCTAGATTATAAAATCTGACGGTTAACCTGAAATCTAGTTGACTCCGGATGAGACTATGCTCATTCATAATGACATCATAGTCATCTTTGTGCAGGGGAAGACGCATCACCCCCAATGCACCCTACCTAAAATAAACTGCATTGTTATTTGATTGTTTTTTTCTAAGTTAAAAAAATATTTTTACACTGCATTTTCAAAAAAAAACATTTTTTTGTCTGCGGGTGTACTTTACAATGTAATTTTACAACGCAGTTGAAAATCTTTTTTCTTATCTACGGATGTACTTTACAATGTAATTTTACACCGTAGTTAAAATCTTTTTTTTAATCTACGGATGTATTATACAATGTAATTTTACACCGTAGTAAAAATATTTTTTATCTGCGGGTGTACTTTACAATGTAAATTTACACCGCGAAAGCTAAAACAAAATAATTGTTAAATTATTTTTGACATTTTGGCCGACTTCTAACGGATAATTGTAAACTGGTTACGATATCCAAATTTTCGTTTTAAAATATGAGAAAGATGCAATATATTTTTTTACGAAGAATATAATGAGAAAACTTTGGAATTCGGCCGTATGCATGAAAACAACACATTTTTATATTTTTGAAGATTTGTTTTTTTATATATTTTTGCTATTTTTAAAATAATAAAAGAAACAAAAATAAAAATAAAAGGGTGGTTGGCTGGCTGCCCAGCCCAGATGGGCCGAGAGGCCCATCACCTTTGGTGGCTGGGTCGGGAACAAAATCCGGCCCAGAACAGTGGCAACGCTGGGGAGTGACCAGGTTGCAGCGAAGGAGAAGGTGAATAGTAAGATTTTTGACTGTGACGAAAGGCTTATCTATTAGTACTGTTGGGTAGAGGAGATCGAGGTGATGATTCCTGTCGTGGTGGCGTCAGCAACGGTGGCCTGTGGTGGTCGGAGGAGGCGTCGGAGTCCAACAAATTCACGTCGCTGCTACTGCTACCTGGTCTGTTGCTTCGCCGGAGACTGGGGTTAAGTTGCTGGAGACGAGGGGGAGATTATCTTGGTGATGTGAGTGGTGACGGGTGATTGAGTGGCCTTTAACGGCGGAGAGAGAGAGAGAGCTCGGAGAGCTGTTTTTTAGAGAGAGAAGAGGCTTGCAGACTGGGAGAGAGTTGAGGCCGAGGAAGACAAGGAAGATGAAGAGATTTTACGTTATGTCGTCTCCCTCTCTTTGCGTAATTTTTTTCTTGTTCTCTACGTAAATTCTCCCCTCTGTTCGTAAAATTTTTGCTCCCTCTGCTCTCTGTGTTTTTCCTCTGTTTTCTGTGTTTTTTTTCTCTCCTCCTCTGTCACGTAATTCCCTCCTTTCCTCCTCCTCTCTCTTTTCTTCTCTACGTAAAAAACTCTATCTTTTTACGTGAAACTATGCTTGTTTTTTTTCAGTTTTTCTCTCCGTAACGTGATTTTCCCCCCCTCTGCAGCGTTCATGGCTGCCTTTTATAGAAGCTTGGCCTGCCACGGTGGCTGGAATACTGTGGTTGACGTCGGCGTGGTGACTTGCTTTCGGCTGGTGGCTGCTGCTGGTGGGCTGTCGGCGGCGTGGTGGCTGGTCGGCAGGCTGGTCGGTAGGTGCAGATAAAGGAAACAGCGGGCTGTTTTTTTGGAGGGAAATGCAAAATACAATTTGGTCCTTCGATTTGTAATTGTTCTAATTGCACCCCCAATTGGTTTTGAACTTTTAATTTTGTGCAATTGTACCCGTCTGAAGTTCAATGTTAGCCTTAAATGTGCGCGCCTGTTTTATTCTGGTCCCTGACTTTTGATTTATACAATTTGACCCTCAATTGACCATTAAACTCTTAATTATCTTCAATTTGACCCCTAATTTCGCACAATTAGCTTGGAAAGATTCAATTGGGTCTCAAAAAATTCCAATCTTCTCAATTGAGCCCGAATTAAACTCAAGAATTTGATTTTTTTTTTATCAATTAAGCCCTTAATAAAATTAGTTTGACCAATTTAAAGCATAATTAAGTCCTTGCACTTAATTAAATTCTTCCATTGGATCCTAAATTAATTCCCAAACATCATAATATTTTAAATTAGGCCACGATTAAATCAAATTGGCCTAAAAAAAATATAATTATAATTTTTGACTTAATTTTTACCTTGAATTTGTATTTTCTCTCATTCTTGGGGCACAAAAGAGATATGATTCAGCTCAGTAAATATTCAAAATTTTCACCGTGAATTTCCACCGACGCCAAAACCCTATTATTTTATTTTTGTCATTTTTATTTTATTTTGGGGAGTAACCCAAAAATTTGGTTACGACATGTAAAATTAGCTAAAATATAGGTAGTCACACATTCCCCCAAGTAGAGGTTGTTTTGCACACTAACCCTTTTTTTCCTTCTTATTTATAACAAATTTTGGTTGAATAGCATAAGCTTTTTTTCATTTATTTTGATAGCTTGCACTTTTCTTTTGGCATAGGGAAATTAGCAGGGAATGGATTGTCTCTCATTTTGAAAAGGAGTTTTTGCTTCATTGTTCGCCTTAGCATTACTTTTTTCTACAACGATTTGCAAATAGTTTTGTTGGCGTTGATTGAGTCTTTGTCAATTTATAATTGACTTACTTTTGTGATATTTTGCAAGGTAAAAGCTAGGCTCGCAAAAGGTAATTTGTGTCAGCGCAACAAAGTTTAACTTAAATTTATCTTTGTTTGCTCTTTGGTCTGTAATTTCATTAGTAATTATTTAATGTAGGCTTATCATTTTAAAATTTCAAATATAAGCTTATATGCACATGCATGCCCACACTGATGCACAAGCAATATAGTTAATATATATATATATAGCTAAATGAGAATATTAACTATAAGCTAAATGAGATCATGGTTTAACTGTAGCGAAATTATTATACCAGTAGACACAGATTACAGTGGATTATTATAAAGAAATTAGTATTCTACCCTCGATGCACAATAACTTTAACCTTGGAATTAAGGGTATTTTAGAATTTTTTTCATTTATGTGCAATAATAATAATAGTTTTAGTTTTTTTTCTTGTTTCCTTTTTTGTTAGAGTTTTTGAGTTTTTTTTATTCCTCGGGGCAATTTAATAATTTTATTGTTTTAGCCGTAATAGTAATGATAATTTTAGGTGTTATAACCATAATAATAATAATGGCATTATTAATCATAATGATAATTTTAGGTGTTATAACCATAATAATAATAATGACATTATTAATCATAATGATAATAGCAATTCTAATTTATTGTAATGGTTATAGTGTTTATAACGTTAATAATTATGGTGTTAATGGTAATAATAAAAATAACTCATAAAGTAATATAGAAAATATCAACAATGACAAAAAAAATTATAATATTGATAATAATACTAATTATAGTTTCAATTATATTAATAATAATAACGACATTGATTATCGTGATGATTACTGTTGTAATAATAAAAAATATTATAACAATAATGATGGTGACAACATAGTATTGCCAATAATAATGACAATGAGATAATAATTGAAATCATTCATTAGTCAATTCTGTTTTTTTTGTTGAAAAATGACTTTTGCAACCTTTTATTTATGATATTTTAAATTTAATATCACGTAAACAAAAAATATATGAAGCCACACGTAGACAAAACGAGTGGAAAAATTGGACAAAATTATCTACAATGAAAAAATAAACGAGCCACTTGCTCCACGCTTCGCCGTCACCAAAATCAAAATGTTTAAAATATATAAAAATATTAATGATCCTAGATTTTTTTTATAATACTGTACATCTTAGCGAAATAATCAGACTACAAAACTTTCGATTATTAAGTTTTTTTATAATTCATTTTATTATGAATAAAGTGTTTAAAATAATAATAACGGTTATTTTAAAGGTATTTTTCTTAAAAATATATAAGACTAATTATATATTTTGACATTTGTTTAATGTTAGCGCCTTAAAGTATATATAAAAAAATGAGCTAAGGTTTTTTGAACAAATCTCAAATTAATTTAATCTCAATATTCTGAAATACTTTTAATATAGTAAAATGAAGAATATATCTTAAAAATAAAAATAAAAATTTAATTTTTTTAATAACAATAATGATGGTGGCAACGATAACATTGTCAATAATAATCAGAATATTAATTATTTACAATTATAGTTATATTGATATCTATAATAATTGTGACAATTTAACAATCATGATAATAACAATATGAGTAATAATTGAAACAATTTATTAGTCGATGCTATTTTTATTTAAAATTGACTTTTTTGGCTTCTTTATGTATGATATTGCCAATAATGGTATTGCCATAATTACATCTGTAATAATTTGAAGAATAAATCTTGGAAGATAAAAAATTAATAATAATTATAATAATTTAAGAATCATGATAATAACAATAAAAATAATAATTGAAATAATTTATTAATCGATGCTATTTTTGTTTAAACTTTTTTATGTGTAATATTTCAGATCTAATATAAAATAAATAGAAAATGTACAAACCACACATAAACAAAACATAAATGGATGAAGGCAACAGAATCGCTACCATGATGGTGGTGACCGAGAAGGTTTCAATCCCTAAGCATGGGATTTGGCAACTGACGCAGTCGACAAGTTCAGCTCGGGGGCATCAGGTTCTGTTCTTGGTTAGCCATCTCACCACCGAACCAAATTTACAATCCTCGGATTTCTAGGCTCGGTGGCATCTCCCAGCTCAAGTGATTTGAAGATTAATGTCCGCATTTGGGATCTTAACATAATTTGCGAAGTCGATAAGCTCCCTAATTGAATCGAAAGGATCCGAACGTGCTAAAAATATACCACGTTTGAACTCAACCATCCCTCACCCATTACAGGATGCCATTATTCGTATTGGAATCT
Source organism: Salix caprea (assembly GCA_964035475.1). Taxonomy (NCBI): domain Eukaryota; kingdom Viridiplantae; phylum Streptophyta; class Magnoliopsida; order Malpighiales; family Salicaceae; genus Salix; species Salix caprea. The sequence goes on from OZ037745.1 coordinate 16,486,813, forward strand.
GAGTCAGTATTTTCCTTCGACCCGGAAGGTGGAGGGCAAAACGTGTAAATATAATATATGCACATTGAAGATGTAAATCACTTCCTTCGTATACAAGTGGAAAATTAAGCTACAAAATAATCTGAATTCAGCACAATAAGCTTCAGATTGCGAACAATCATCTTCGCCTTGGTTTCTCTGCATCAGCTCCACTGCCAGGATGCTTGGTTGGATGTGGAACTTTGTTGGAGATAACAGCATGGGAAGGATGTGGATCTCTCCCTCGAACTGATCGAAGTTCCTGCACAAACAAATAACTACTTGAGGCAGTTGAAAAATAATAATAATTGGAAACTCTTGCAATTTCTTGTTATAGAGGACTCTACCAAAGTTCTTTTGCTTAGCCAAAAACTTGGCCAATCTAAAGTTTCATGCAAACATCCTTTCGCCTTGTAATTGGTCCAAAAAATATGTTGTTCTAAATTTCTAGAATCTCGATAATTCATTTGCCATCTAGGATAGCAAAATCTAATCTGCAGAATATGCTAATTGTATTACTTATGTATGCAATGTTAGAGAATAATATAAATCATATTATAAGATCTCACTTAACAGCTTGAGCTTTTAGGTGAGATGGTTCCTTAACATGGCATCGGAACCTTATTAACCCAGTGGTCACGAGTTTGAATCTCACCATCCCCAATCTATTTGATAAAAATTAAGCACAAGATAATATGAGTCTGTGCAAGTTTTAAGCCTAAAAGACTTTCATCAAAGGGGTGATCTCACCTAACAACTTGAGGTTTTAGATGAGATAGTTCCTTTAGTCCAACATCTTGGAACTAGTTAAAGCATCCTCATCAAGCAGTTTTAATGATAATGATACATGAAAAATAGTATGCATGGGGACTTACCGCACGGAAAGGAAAGTCATCTGCCTCAAGCATATGAACAACTTGCCCCATTTTTGGTCGCTTACTGGCGTCCAAATCTATACATCGGAGGCAAATCAGCAATGTTCGTTTCAAAGCCCTTGGAGCAGGTGGAACTTCAATGAGGGGATCTATAAGATCCTCTCCACGATGGCTTGCTACCATTCCTTTGAACCAATCAACCAAGTTCGTCTGATAAAATTCCATCGAAGCAGTGTTAAGATAATCTTTAATACAGATCCTACAGAGGGGGGGGTGTTAGTTTTTACCTCTCCAGCTGGTCTGGAGTAATCAACGGGACTCCTTCCAGTAATCAACTCCATAAGAAGAACACCAAAACTGTACACATCACTCCCCTCATTAAGCATACCTGTGCTTGCATAATCAGGTGATACATATCTGAGGCAGATGACAATAAAGACTGTAAGTGTAGAGTGAAGACATGGAAGCCATCCACATTCAAGTTAATTTGAAATTTATAGCTTTAATATTTGAAAAGATACGCACCCAAATGTCCCCATGACACGTGTGGTCACGTAGCTTGCTTCAGAACCCAAGAGTTTGGCCAATCCAAAGTCTGAGACCTTGGGGTTCCATTTTCTATCCAGAAGTATGTTACTGGATTTTACATCTCGATGAACAACTTTCGGTTCTAAACCTTCATGTAAATAGGCCAGCCTGCAGCATAGGGAGGAACCATAAAAATTAAACGCAAAAATCACAAGCATCTTTCAATTGGAAAAAATAAAACAATAGTACAGAGAGATTAAAGTTTGAGCTCTGATGTTCTTGTCAGTTCACAATCACTACAATTTTCTGAACCTTCTCTCAGGAAAATTAATATACATGAAACTAGAGCCTGGATAGAGCACCGCACCCTTTTGCTGTCCCGGTTGCAATGTTCATTCGGATATCCCAGGTCAGAGGACTAACAGGACCTACATCACCGTGTAACCATTGCTCCAAATTCCCATTGTCAACATATTCATAAACAAGCATCCTGCAAGGCCAGTAACAGTTCAAATGGGCAAATAGCAAAAGAATAAGAGGTATTTCATTCCTTCAACTTGTCATAAACAGGTTGGACTGGATATGACAAATACCTGCTAGCACCTTCTGCGCAATACCCAATTAGGCGCACCAAGTTCTTATGTCTTACTTTTCCAATTACTTCAACTTCTACCTTAAACTCCTTCTCCGCCTGACCCCTAGAAATACAAAGTTCGCAGCATATTAAGTCCATCCAGATAAATATCTAAAATATTCAAAGACTTGAGCTTTTGATGAGAATTTTCATAACCTGGTCCTAGCACTCTGTAACAATAAGTAAGAGAATACTCAAAAGTTCTCTGTAACAAATCAGGGCATTCGTGTTTATTTAAACATTGATTTCATTACAAACCATGTAAGGATTTCTTATATTTCCATTTTTCCCAACAGTGGAAAAGAGAGAGAGAGAGAGAGAAGAATGACAAGCTAAAAATCCAGTCAAAAAGAGAGAAGAATTACAAGCTAAAAATATAGTTTTCAGGAAAACATCAATCCCTCGACATTTAATCCTGGAGTACACTTACTCCCCATCATCAAAAGACCAAAACTTTAAATGCCATCATAAACAAAACAGTTAAAACAAAAACTATAACATTATGAACAAAACACACAGAACCTTAAAAATAATTAAAACAAAACTGAAAACTCACTTGTTATTAAGTAAATTCTTGACAGCAACAACAGACCCATCTTGCAAAACACCTCTGTAGACAACACCATACCCTCCTTCACCGATCACATTTTCTTCAGCAAAGCCACGTGTCGCAATCTCGAGCTCTTTCAAACTATACCATCGACCCCACCCTATATTTTCCTCCACCGAAGAAACGTCGTCACTAATACTACTGCTACTCGCTCCACTCTTCTTTCCCATCTCCACATCACCGCCACCAACACTACTCTCCATCTTTACAAAACCCATATTTACTACTTTGCCCTCATCTTTCTCTTTGTTTTCCATCAAATCCAAATCTTTAATCTCCACAATTTCTTTAGACACTAAAGGGATAGATCCCGAACTGTGTTTCACTCGCATCCTGTTGCGTTTTCTAGACGCGCGGCGTAAGTGAACACAGAGAAATATAAAAAATGAAACTAAGAGGACACATATTAAGAGAATTGCAATTAAAACATAGAGTTTAAGATTCAAAAATGGCGTTGTTGATGTTAGTTTGTGAGGGAGAGAGTAGTTGGTGGTGGTGTTGTTGATTTTTGTTTCAGTGTCGAAATCCGACATTGATTTAAAGTTTCCTGGGAATGTTAGAAAACGTTGGTGTTTGGTTGCTGGGAAAACTGAGGAAATTTTGAATGTTCACCGCTTGGTGCTGTAAGAGAAAGGGGAGAGAGAGAAATAGGATAGAAGACGGTGTAGTGTTTTAACGGATTCAGACAAGAAAAAGTGAAATGCAAAGGAGAAAGACGTTCACAGGCTGTATTTTTGTGTTTGTTTTTTTAAAATGTATTTTATTTGAAATATATTAAAATAATATATATTTTTTATTTTTAAAAATTATGTTTTAAAAACATTAAGAAAATTTATTTAAAAAAAATTCATTTAAAAAAAAAATCACTTTGAACCAAGTCATGATAAGCCGGTAACTTTTGGGCTGGATAAAGGTTTTATTACGCAAATGCCACTTGTTACAGATCAGGAGCATTATATAACCAAATTGTTTTAAGAACATTGTTGTTGTTGTAGTTTTTATTGGCTTTTCAATTACCACATCCTGTGGGGTTTCTAATGATTTTTTCGTGTCATTGTTGAGTTTTATTACAGGGTAATGTTTGATATTATAAAAACAATTATTTTTTAAAGTATTTTATTTAAAGATATATTTAAAAAATATTTATATTTTTTAAATTTATTTTAACACTTTCATATGAAAACAATTAAAAAACATAAAAAAGTTAAAGTAATTTTTTTTTCCAAAAGCATGGTACTACTGCAACAATAAACACACCCTGAATCCAAATTCGTTAGGAACCCAATCAGTATTCTGATTTTTAAATTAATTTTATTTAAAAATATATTAAAATAATATTATATATATTAAAATTTATTTTTAACATTGATATATTAAAAATCTAAAAAGTAAAAAATTATTTTTCAACAAGAAAACAAACAAAACTAAATGCTTACATATGAAAAATAAAAAAGACTGGATGTATATAATAATGCATGCTTTTATATCAATGCCAAACTTCGCCACATCAAGTGATGAGATGGTGATGTTGAAGTTATATTTTTTAAAATATTTATTTGTTTTTTATTTTGTGTTATGATGTTTGTTTTTTTAGATTGTAAGATTCCTTCTCCACAAAGAGGTTTAGAAACTAATATATTGTTTTTATCTACATTAATTAATGTGGTGAGATCCATTTGTTAGGTATGCACAAAGATATTAATGATAATATTATGAAGTGATTTACACATCATAAAAGCAATAATTTCTAAATACGAAAACTAAACTTGAAGGCAAGTTTATTCTAGTTTTTCTAGTTATATAATATATATAATATATATATATATATAATAATTAGAAAATAAGAACATGAAAAACAAAATTAAGTATTTCTACTTGCAACAAACCTTTGACTCGTCGTTCTTGTATAAGAGGTTGAGTAAAGCATGTATTTGTGGCAATAAAATATGAAAAGATTATGCCAGCTACTTTCGCATTAAATGAGATATATTTAATTTATATGGCAACTTTCTTATAGAAATCCTTGCTTGTGAATCCACAATGGGCCCACATTTGATTTTTCATATTTATAAACTTAACAGTATGCCTCATCGAGTGAAGAAAATATTATAATCTATTGCCAAAATCTTCAGCCTCTGGTCGAAGCCTGCGCTTGTTAATTAATTGATTAATTAGCAGCTCACCAGCACTCTGGCTACCTAGCAGTGTAGCAAGTGGAGTCGTTTTCTATTAGAGTCAGCATCGTGCGGTGAAAGTCAAAGAAGTATGAATCTTGAATTCGAAAAGTTGAAGTCAACGAACCATTCTAATCACCGCACAACATGCTTGTTTGTGGGAGCTTGCAGTGCAAAGAAAGATCACAGAAACCCTTTAGAATCCATGCTCGGCCCCATCTTGGGAAAATCATTAGGGTTCGACAAAATCATGAATCTCTTTGCTTCCAAGCTCCTTAATTTGGAACGAAGATTCAGAATGGTAATGTCCAACTTGGTTGAGATAACTCGGGGATGCCATCCGAGGTTGGGTACGAGATTCAACAAACTTTCTGTTGACCATGGCCAGAGAGGCCTTTACTTAGAGCACAAAATAGATCAAGAAATTTCTCATGAATTTCTACCGAATCCCACATCATTTGTCTTAGCCAGGTAGAACGTGAGTGTCAATGTAACATATCACCTAATACGCGGTCTGATTTTCCTCCCCTCGAAGGTTCATACGATTGCTTAGATTACATTTAATACGAAGCTGTCAAATATTTTAACACCACTTTCCCACTAGTATATTTGGAATCACAGTTCTGATCAGGGTAGGTAAATTGAGCTTGAGGTAGAAAAATTGTCAAGTGGGGTTTATCCAAAAGTATTGAATCGCTCGAAACTTGTCTTGCTTCTTTCTACGGAGAAAGCTTACAATATACCACGTGAATGCACCGAAAATGGCAGATGTTTCTTGCCAGAAACACAAGTTATTTCCACCCGCCAGTCTTGGCTCTTAGCTATTCACGGCCCCAAATATCTTACAGACTGCTGCTTTAACATGCTCAGCTCTAGGCAGGTCGCACAGGTCGCTTGAGCAACAGATCGAAAACCGATTCTCTCTTCGTCCAACACTGCTTCATTTATTCCTTCTATATTTGGTTCATGAAGTATAAAGTTGGTTTCATCGCTCGTATCGCTGTAATCTAAAGAAAAATTACGCAAAAAAACGATCTCTATTTGAATAAATGTGGGACGAGGAAGGATATTCGGACCATAAAGAGAAAATAAAACACTAAAAAGAGAGAATAAAAATGCATCGCTCATGCCTGGTTCGGCAACAATTGGCTGGCTTTGTAAAACTTGACGCCATTTTTGTATATTACGTTTTCCAGTGGGGCATCTCTTGCCAAGCAGAAGCAGTGGACAATCAAGAGCGGGGGCCAGGGATGCATACGGTAAACATTAATGTTCATATCGGAAAAATCGTGAGTTCTACTGTATTGATTCAAGGAAGGAGCGCCACAGTAATAGCAATGGCATTGCACCCTTTATGGGGGCCAAGATCCCTCAGCTGAATTCAAAATTTCAAACTGGTCGATGGCATCCGTGGTGTCTTTCACGTTCGGCAACGACGTCCAGAAACATTCGGTCGAGAAATGATAGATACAGTGAACACAGTCACGACTGTTAGAAAATTATCAACGACCTGCTATCTGAGTGTATTCGTTATTTGTTTATTCATGTTTTATAGCACAGCTCCATTCGGTCATGGGCTTGGAAAATTCTACAATGGGCGTCGAGATATCTATTCGAGAAATAGTGAAAGATGCAAAATTTTGCTTAAAAAACTATCAATAAACTGTGAGGGAGTTTTCGTGTGTTGGTTCAAAATCTTTGTAAGATCTGTGTTGAAAATGTGCTAGCAATTCGAAAATAAGTCAACTGCTTTTGGAATAATCCGAAGGAGCATTGTAGAATCTGCTCTATCGGATATGAAATGTCAAACGCTTGCCAACGATGCAATTATTTAATTTCATTTATTTGTACAGGAAACAAGAGCAACTCAAACAGTAAGCTAGGTTTAGAGACTTGCTAGCGATAATTGAAATTCCAGGCTAAACAATTACTGCTTCCCTCCTGCAACACAGTTTCGAGCCATCAACCAGATTGTTTAGTTCGATACGGGACCCGAGGCCATCGGATATCGGACCATGCTCTTTACCTGTAGCATATGCAGCTACGCGGCGCGTCGACATTGGAATGCCCGTCGACTTTGTCCACTGGTAGTTCCTTTCCTGTGTACAAGGTATCCAGATCCACAGTATCATGGACCTTGTCTCTCTTTATTTGACAGTAAATGATGATTTTAGAGTGTTTTATTTGACAGAAAATGATACTTACCATAGTTTTTTTTTTTTTTTTTACATTCCTGTTTCAACTACCTGTATGTGTTGAGTTTGTCTTACACAGCTCAGCTAATCTTTTACTCGATCAAGAGCATGTTTGGGAGAGCTGTTGCGGTAGTTTTTCAAAGTGTTTTTTGTACCGAAATACATTAAAATGATATTTTTTTATTTTTTTAAAATCATTTTTGACATCAGTACATTAAAATAATCTAAAAACATCAAAATATATTCATTTAAAATGAAAAAAAAATTAAAATTTTTAAAAATATTTGAAACGCTGTCCCAAATAGACACCAAATTGATTTTGTTCGGCGGAACTTGATCAAGTTTTAGCACCTGTTTGGGAGGGCGGCACGTTTGCCAAACTCCATCCCAAACAGGTGCTTAGTGCCGTTAGTGTGTTTGGTTAGAACAAAATGGCATTTGAAATGGGTGGGACCCACGGGAATTTAAGTCCCAAACAGAAGTTTTTGAAAAGCACCTGGGAGGTGCTTTTCAAACGCCGGTTTGAACGGCGTCCCTGACCCATTACACATGTTTTTTTTTCTTCTCAAAACACCCTCCCTCGCCGATCTCTTCCCGTTCTGAAAACCAACTCTCTGGCCTTTCCTTTTCTTCTTCTTCACTGCACCTCCCCGTCATCTTCTACCCATCACAGCTCACGGGTTTCACCAAGGAATCAGTCTTCTCTGCAAGGAATCTCTGCCAAAAGCCAACTGATTCAGGGGCATCTTCTCAGACTGCAATTCACCGTCAATAGACGAATCTCTCTCTGCCAAAAGCCTCTTCACGGGCCATCTTCACTGCACCTCCCTCTCTCCAAAAATCCCGAAAATCTTATCTTCTTCTGCACAAAACCTTATCCCACAGCCCCTTTAAATCCACCTCTCGTCGACCCCTTCTTCTCTGCACAACACTCTCTCTAAATTATCCCACAAAAATCTGCTCAAAATTATCCCACAGCTCCGAAGTAAATCCAGCACTCACAGTCAACCTCAGCTCCTTCTCTGCACAAATCCAGGTATTTGTCTCACTTCTCCCCTTCTGTAGTTGGTGTTTTTATGTTTAATTGTTGAATTAATATGTATTTTAATTGTTGAATATTTTGAGAATTAACTTGAAAATTTCTGTTTAACAGGAATTTTGAATTATTTTTTCTGTTTAATTGATGAATTAATATTTATGTTTAATTGTTTAAATTACACTGTAAATAGTTGAGAAATTGCCGAGAATGTTTTGATGAATTTGGTGAGTTTGTTCAGTGAAGATTTATGTGAAATTGTTGGAATTGGTGTGATTTTTCTCGGTTAATTTGTTGCAAAATGGGTGAAATTGATGAGAATTATTGTAGTTAATTTTCGGTGAAGTGGGTGAAACTGGTGAGAATTATTTTCTATGTAAATTTGTGGGAAGTTTTGTGAATTTTTGCTGTGAATCAATATTTATTTCTGGATGATGTTAGAGATCTATGAACTGAAATGGGTGAATTTTTGATGTTAGAGATCTAGGTTCTGTTAGAGGTCTATTAACTGTGATTTGAAGGGAAAGGAGAGAGTTTTTTGAGAGGTAATACTGGGTCTAGGTTCTGGAAGATAGGTGATTGCAATAAGGCTCCACTGGCAAATGAATTTTGATTTGCCCGTGGAGCCTTATTTATTTTCTTGTTCTGTTACAGGTCTATCTCGGTGAGTTTTTTTTTCACTTGTTTATTTTCTTTAAATCATGTGTATTTTTTTGGTTAGTCTAGAGGGTGTTAATTTGTTATTAATTTGTCACTGCAGTGCCTACAGTATGTTATGGTTTATAAACTCTCTGCTATTTCAATTATATCCCAGATGAGTTATTACCAGATGTTGTAGCATGTGAAACTAGTCAGAGTTCGGGCAGAAATTCTCGTATGGATATTGTGCGCGAGAGCATTGCAAATAGTTTGATGGGAGAATGAAATTATGTTTCCATTTTATTTGAAGTTTTCACATTAATATAAATTGTTATTTATTTTTAAATTTATTTGTAGAAGTTATATATATATATATATATATATAGATGGATGTATGGATGTATGTGTGTGTATATTTCCATGCCCTTTTAAGTAATTATACTTTTGAAAAGCAGTTTGTAAAGTTTGGAAACCAAACACCAAAACTCCTTTTTCTTCAACCTTCAAGTCAACCACAGTTTTAACCAAACACTTTCCATTTTTAAAAACTCCATTTTCAAAACTCCATTTTTAAAACTCCATTTTCAAAACTCCATTTTCAACCACAACCGCAACCGCTACCGCTCTCCCAAACAGGCCCTTAAAGGATAGAAAAACTTCGGCAAAGAATTGTCGGCCAAGATTTCGACTTGCCAATAGAGATCTCGAGGACCCAAGCATTTAGTTGGGTTGGACAGACGTGGAGCCCATAGAATAGACATAGGACCATTTTAAAGAAAGCAGAGATTTTGAATCAAACCTTATGGGCCAATAACAAGGGCTTAAAGCCCTCTAGAGAATGGAAGCCAGCCAGAAATTCTGGGCCAATAACAGGGGCTTAATGCGCCATCATAAAGATATGATCAGCAAAGTGACGTGAAGAAGAACAGCCATCTCGTAGTCAAGCAACTTCTTCCTAATGAAGCTAAAACAAAACCGGAGTTTAATGAACAATGGTTTTTTTTTATTGTTCATCTATATTTAGAGTCGTTGTAAATTAGAATAGTAAACCTATTATTTTGCTGCTCGGTTTACTGCATTTTTAGCCCTGCATCCAGGAGTGTTTTTGGTTTTTTGTCTTCCTGTGCATAGCAAAATAATCATAATATCCATGAATAAGATAAAAATATACAAGAACTGCCAGGGAATAAAGGTTATTGCAAATATTTGTTTAAATAGCTAAATACAAATTTACCCTTATATAAGACACAACAGCACAATAAATCATAGAGTCAGTTGGGTCGTTGCACACTTTTTTTTAAATGGTCAAATATGTAAATACCCCCATAGAAGATAAAATACAAGAAATGGGTGCAGGGGTGTCCTAGTAATTTACCATTTTTTTTATTTTTGCTGATTTATTGTTGGCGCGTCGTCAGCATGCCTTCTGTTTCCATGCTCACACGGGTTTTGCGCGGCCCGTGTGGTGTATTATAGCGTCCAAAAATGCCCAATAGACATCTAGATTGATTATCTTGGTATTTAATTGTACATAGTAGCTATTGATATGATTTGCCAGTCGTTAAACTGCTGTTTCATTTTCTTTACGTCTTCTTCTTGAGATTCAAGCTTGATGTGAGTTGCAGAAACTTGGTCTCTCAAGGAATTAGTTCTGCCATTCTAATTTGTGCACATGATGTTGTTTGAACATGTACTTTTTAAAAAAAAAAATTAGTTCTGCAATTCTAATTTATTTGTTTTCTTAGCTCTTTTGTCAAGGTTTTTATGTTTTTTTTATCGTGTCTTTCAAATCAAATTTTTGATTTTTTCAATAATAATAATAATAATAATATTAATTTTAATTTTATCCTTTTCTTTTAATACTTTTTGTTTGCTTGTCCTTTTATCAAAGATTTTTTGTTTTTATCTTTCAAAACAAGTTTATGATTTTTGTTATATCAATAATAAATAATTATGATGGTTGTAACAATAATAATAATAATAGTAGTAATAATCTATTATAATTGTTATAGTAATTATGATATCAATAATTATGATAATGATATTAATAATAACAATAATCAAGATAAAAACATTGAGAATATTAATAATAATAAAAAATAATAATAAAGATGATGATAATAATAGTAGTAGTAATGCATTGACGTGGACCCCACATTATAAAATGGAGAAAACCATCGTTTCAAGAAAAGCAGCTATTAACCACTTTTCTTATGTCTCGCTTACTTTTCACATCCAAACCTTCTCTTTAACAGTAGCATTAATCCATCGTGACCTCGATCTCTACAGGTGCAACTTGTACATGATCAACAACACCAGCAAGGAAAATCATCTTATGATATACAGCCAGAGAACACGAGCAAACACCACAGCCCATTCACTGCCAGACAGATGCTAATTTTCATGGGACATAAGCTCAATCCTTTTCATACGCACTGAGCGCATGTTATGCGCCTAATCAAGAGACACGGGGGCATGGGAGTGAGCAAATCACGGGACACATGGCACTTGGGATGAGAGAACCGGCAGCCCAAAGCAACTTGGATGGGCGACATTTGGAGACTTGGGAAAACGAGGACTTCATGGATGACAGACACGTGGCCAATTAATTTGAGTCATTTGAATTGTTCAGTGTATTTATTATTCAGTATTTTATTTTATGTTATGTCATTTTCTTATTCAGTATTTTAATTATGCATTGTACACGTTCCAGTCCATTATCAACTAGTCAGGATAATGGGTAGTTACGTTCTAATTCTGTATTTAAAGAACTCTTTGCATTAATGAAAATTATCTTAAAACTCAAAATATTGCTATATTGCAAAGGAGGTATCTGGACCTCAATAATCCAGAGTTCAATTAAGCTATTACAAGGAAAATCGTAGCAAGTGGTATCAGAGCAGGCGTTCTTGGCATGGCAGATGGGACTCGTGCAACCCAAGTGGCAGAAGCTATCACTTCTTTGCGAAGTGAAACAAGTTCTTTAAGAGAAGAATTGGGCAGACAGGGAGCTCTTATGGAACAAGTGTTACAGCAATTACATCATGTGGCATCCAATTATGAAACTTTTACACAATCCGCAGGCAGACGTAATGCAGGAGAAGGAACTTCTCAAAATCATGGGGGCAACCCTAAGCCTTTACTGGAAGGACCAGTTGGAATTCAAGCGCGTACCTTGCGTTTGGATTTTCCTCATTTTGATGGGGGAGAACCGCACGACTGGATCTTGAAGGCACAACAATTTTTTGCCTACTGCCAAACACCTGAAGACCAGAAGCTGCAGATTGCTTCCTTCCATATGGAGGGAAAGGCTTTGTCTTGGTACTGTTGGTTGATGGAGTCCAGCCCAGCAGCAAGTTGGGAGGAGTTTCTGGTAGCCCTTAGAACCAGATTCGGCCCTTCAGCATATGAGGATCCGGTGGGAGCATTCACTAAACTGAGGCAGACTGGAAGTGTGGAGGAGTACCAAACAGCCTTTGAGATCCTGTCAAACAAAATCAATGGGGTAAGTGAGGAATTTCGTATTAGCACATTTCTTAGTGGATTAAGGGATGAACTAAGGATAATTGTTACCATGTTTAGACCAAGTACCCTTTCGGCAGCCTTTGGATTAGCTAGGTTACAGGAGGAGGAAGTGGGAAGAAGATACCATCCTGTGAGACACACAAACACAAACACAAACACAAACCCATACCAACACAACAGCCACAATACTCCACCATACCCGAGACAAACACCCCTTAGGTTACCAGCACCCAATCATACCATTCCCAAATTTCCAGCTCCACCAAATTTACCCCAAAACAACCAAACTTTCCAAAAGAAATTCCCTTTACCAATCAAAAGGCTGAATGCTAGTCAGATGCAAGAGAGAAGAGAGAAGGGATTATGCTATAACTGTGATGAAAAATATCAGTATGGGCATAAATGCAACAAACCAAGCTTGTATTGACTAGAGGGGATTGAATTAGAAGATGATTATTATGATGTGGCAGAAATTGATGCACAGTATGATCAAACCATTCAAACAGCCGAATTGTTAGTTATTTCTTTGAATGCTATAGCTGGGGTACCCTCTCCTAAAACTATGCGTTTGGTGGGATACATTGGAAAGCATGCACTTACAATTCTGATTGACACAGGCAGTACACATAGCTTTGTGGATGTAAATGTAGCAAGGAAGCTTAGGCTGCCAGTAGAGAATAGTCAACTGGCAGTGCAGGTTGCTGATGGAGCAACTTTCCCTTGCCAAGGTTGCTGTAAGGCAGTGGTTTTGAAGATGCAGACATGTGATGTTTTGGTCAGTTTGTATTTACTGACCTTAGGTGGGTGTGATGTGGTATTGGGAGTTGATTGGTTGAGTAGTCTTGGGACTATTCAATGGAATTTTGCTGACCTAAGTATGAAATTCCTTGTTAATGGAAAACCCTTAGTCTTGCAAGGGTTGAAGCCTTCTAATAACTTTTTAGAGGAGGAGCCGAGGCTCACTAAGACCACCCTGACTGAGGGGAGAGGTCTTTGGTTACAGTTAATGGAGGCAGATGCAGCAAAAGATTCCACAGTTCTAGATGCAGATTTACAGAGGGTATTGGATCAGTTTCAGGAAGTATTTCAGGAGCCTATGGGTCTACCTCCATCCCGAGGACATGACCACCAAATTAGGTTACTTGATGCAGCTACACCTACTTGTGTACGTCCCTACCGGTACCCCTACTACCAAAAGGAAGAGATTGAGAAACTGGTCAGGGAAATGCTACAGGCTGGAATCATACAAACCAGCCAAAGTCCCTATTCGTCACCAGTTTTGCTAGTAAGGAAAGCTGATGGGAGTTGGCGGATATGCATTGACTACCGCGCACTTAACAAAGACACCATAAAAGATAAGTTTCCCATCCCTAATATTGATGAGCTATTGGATGAATTGCATGGGGCAAGGCTGTTTTCTAAGCTGGATTTACGTTCAGGCTATCATCAAATCAGGATGAAACCTGAAGATGTGCCTAAAACTGCCTTTCGGACTCATGAGGGGCACTATGAGTTTCTAGTTATGCCCTTTGGGTTGACTAATGCTCCCTCAACTTTTCAGGGTCTAATGAATGAGATATTCAGATCTCAGTTGAGAAAATTTGTATTGGTGTTCTTTGATGACATACTTATTTACAGTAGATCTAAGGCTGAGCATATTGAGCATTTACACACTGTTTTAGATATCCTAAAACAGCACCAATTGTATGCTAAAGCTTCAAAATGTGTTTTTGGCACATTAGAAGTAGAATATTTGGGTTATGTGATTTCACAGGAAGGAGTGAAGGCTGATCCTTTCAAGCTTACAGCCATGGTTAATTGGCCTGTTCCTAAAAATCCTAAGGCTCTAAGGGGGTTCTTAGGCCTCACGGGTTACTACAGGAAATTTGTTAAAGGGTACGGTGGAATTGCAGCCCCTTTAACTGCATTATTGAAGAAAAATTCATTTATATGGACAGCTGAAGCTACTGAGGCCTTTGAGGCACTCAAAACAGCTATGGTCAGGCCACCTGTTCTAGGGATGCCGAATTTCAAGATACCTTTTGTGGTTGAGTGCGATGCATCAGGTAGTGGAATTGGGGTTGTGTTAATGCAAGAGGGTCGACCTCTAGCCTATTTCAGTCAAGCTCTAAAGGGGAGGAACCTACTTTTATCCACATATGAAAAGGAATTCTTGGCATTGGTATTGGCTATCAGAAAATGGAGGCACTACTTATTGGGGCATCAATTCAAGGTCCGAACAGACCAGCAAGCCCTAAAATACTTGTTGGAACAGAGGGTGGGCACCCCTTTCCAACAAAAATGGATCACTAAACTACTGGGCTTTGACTTTACGGTGGAATACAGATGCGGTAAGGAAAATAGAGCAGCTGATGCTCTATCAAGGCAGATGGTTAATGATCCAGACAGTTCAGAAGAATTAAATGCAAATATGGACTTGCATGCAATCAGTGTGGTGCAAGCAACTTGGTGGGATGACCTATAACAGGCTTATGCTCAAGACCCCCAATTACAGCAGCTGATCGGCCGCAGTAAACAGGGTGACCTTGATGCCACCAAGTACAAGTTACAAGGGGATTTACTATTCTACAAGGGGAGACTACATTTGGGCACTCTAACTGAATATCATAACAGGGTATTACAGCAGTTTTATGGCAGTTCAATTGGGGGACATGCAGGCACTCAAAAAACACATGCAAGGATAAAGAGGGAGTTTTTCTGGAATGGAATGCGCAATGATATCAGAAATTACATAAAGGGGTGTGATGTGTGCCAGCGCAACAAAACAGAAAATGTCAAGCCTGCAGGTTTACTGCAACCCCTACCCATTCCCGAAGGCACATGGAAAGACATAAGCATGGATTTTATTGAAGGTCTTCCTAAGTCAAAAGGTTATGAGGTTATCATGGTGATTGTTGACAGGTTTAGCAAATACAGTCATTTCATCGCATTATCACATCCATACACAGCAGCCAGTATAGCACAGCAGTTCATTGACAATATTTTTAAGCTACATGGCATTCCTCAAACTATTGTGAGTGATAGGGATGCAATATTCACTAGTGCATTCTGGAAGGAACTATTTAAGTTAAGTGGGACTGACCTGTTGATGAGCTCGGCCTACCACCCGCAGACGGACGGCCAAACAGAGGTCATGAACAAGTGGCTGGAAGGCTATCTCCGATGCTTCACCGGTGACAGGCCACAAGACTGGGCAAAGTGGTTGTCCTTGGCCGAGTGGTCTTACAATACCTCGGTCCACTCTTCAACTGGACTCACCCCCTTTGAGGTGGTCTATGGTCATCCACCACCACGTCTGCAGCCCTTTGAGCCTCATTCCACAGCCGTTCAAGCTGTAGAAGATGAACTCAAAAGCCGTGATTTCATTCTGACTTTAGTCCGAGAAAACCTACAAGATGCACAAACAAGAATGAAGCAGTTTGCTGACAAGAATCGAACAGATCGAGAGTTTGAAGTTGGGGATTGGGTGTACTTACGTTTGAGACCTTACCGACAGTTGACGGTGGCTGTGCGCCGGAACTTGAAGCTCTCGGCGAGGTACTTTGGTCCTTTCCAGGTGACCCAGAGGATAGGGAAGGTGGCTTATAAGCTCGATCTTCCTCCCCACACCAAGATCTACCCGATTTTTCACGTTTCATGTTTGAAAAAGAAGGTGGGCTCTCAAGTTCACACCAGCCCTCATCTACCTAAGGTTATGGAAAATGGGACACTCGCTCCTGTTATTCATAGGGTACTCGGTCGAAGGATGAAGAAGAAGGGTAACGTGGCTGGGACTGAACTTTTGATTCAGTGGGAAGGAACTAACGAGGACGACGCGGTTTGGGTTGATGTCTGTGAGCTTCGGAGACAATACCCCGAACTCGTGGGCGAGTTCTTTTGATCAACGGGGCTGTGTTATGCGCCTAATCAAGAGACACGGGGGCATGGGAGTGAGCAGATCACGGGACACATGGCACTTGGGATGAGAGAACCGGCAGCCCAAAGCAACTTGGATGGGCGACATTTGGAGACTTGGGAAAACGAGGACTTCGTGGATGACAGACACGTGGCCAATTAATTTGAGTCATTTGAATTGTTCAGTGTATTTATTATTCAGTATTTTATTTTATGTTATGTCATTTTCTTATTCAGTATTTTAATTATGCATTGTACACGTTCCAGTCCATTATCAACTAGTCAGGATAATGGGTAGTTACGTTCTAATTCTGTATTTAAAGAACTCTTTGCATTAATGAAAATTATCTTAAAACTCAAAATATTGCTATATTGTAAAGGAGGTATCTGGACCTCAATAATCCAGAGTTCAATTAAGCTATTACAAGGAAAATCGTAGCAGCGCATGCATCCTTTGGTTCAAGCATACAAATAGGATGTTCAACTGCGTGCAAAATGAGAACTAATTTATTGAAAGAGATGAAGGCGTGCCTTGGGAGATCGGAGAGGAGATTGAAAGAGAAGAGAGGGCCGGGAGATGGTTGGGAAGCGGGGTGAGAGTTGGAATTTGGGTGTGTGGAATGGTTATGCCGGTAGAGATTAATTATTTTTTATTTTATTTATTTTATTTTAAAAATTATTAAAATAATTTATTTTTATTTTTTATATTAAAATAATAATAAATAAAAAAAATCCTAACTATTTTTTAGTTTAGAGATTTTATTATTTTTATTTTTCATATTATATTTTTAATTTCTTATTTAAAGGGAATTATTTATTTATTTATTTATTTATTTATTCTATATTAAACTTCAAATTTAACTACAGTTTTAACCAAATATTTTAAAATTTATTTTGAACATCAGATAAAATGTTTTTTATAAAACTATTTTCTTAAAACCTCAACTATAAAAATAAAAACAATATCAAACACACCCCCACGTTATTTTCCGATTCTCAATGTAAAAAAAGAACCAGCTGATTCAGTAAAACCTGATTTTCAGTTTAGAGTTAAAATCTCAGAAATTAAAAATTCCAGATAGCGCTTGCACGCTAATGTTTTCACCATTTCTCCAGTAAACGACAAGAAACACCGTTTACGTAGTTTCCCCGCTCGTCATCATCACCACGCCACCTGTTTACCCAGTAAGCTTTAAAAAAAATCCACTGCCAACCTGATCTTCCTATTTGCACCCAGGAAAAATTCTTCCCTAATCCAGAAGTTTTTTTGATAATGATCCCATCAACCTCCAAGAAACGGCCACGCGTGCCTTACAACCGCCATTCCACCGTCTCCCCAACCACTAGCCTCCGCTCAACTGCCTCCAGATCCGCTGGCCTCTCCTCCACCGCCGCCTTAATCGATTCATTCCCTGACAAAACCATCTCCGAACACTCCAAAAAACTTCGCCGAACCTCCTCCCACCCGCTCCTTTCCCCCACCCCCTCCCCCACCACCTCGTTCAACGACCTTAATACCGCTGATGTTATCCTCCGCCTCTTCCTGGACCCCACTGCCCCCATCATAAACGTATCGGATTCACTTAACTCAATCGACAATAATAATCAACCCAATGTCCAGATCTACCTCCATTCTCCCGTCCTCTGCCGCGCTAAGTATTTCTCCGCCCTTTTATCCGACAGATGGCAGCACTCCAAGGAAAACCCCGATTCTGCTGAAAATAAAATCGACCAGTACCTGATTCCGTTAAAATTAGGCGTCGCTCCTGGATCGATCGAAGTCCATCTAAGCGTTTTAGAATTGCTTTATACAAACGATTTCACTAATGTGATCAACTCTGCCGCGGTGGCTCTAGATATTTTGCCGGTGGCGTTAAAGTTGTTATTTGATGAATGTGCGGATTATTGCGTCAAGTATCTTGAGGCTGTGCCGTGGAGTGAAGAGGAAGAGAAGCGCGTGATTAATTTAATTCCATATTTACGCGAGGAGGAATCTGAAGAGCTATTAGCTAGGATTTCCCCGCCGAAATATGATTCTTGTGAGGAAATGCTTCATGGTTTGATATTGGCTGCGATTCACAGTAGTTCGAACATGGCATTTGTGAAAGCGTTTGTGGCTAAGTTGTTGAGGGATTTTTCATCGAGGGACTCGGCTAGGAGGGTTTTGGAGAAGGCGTTTGAGACAAGCTTGAAGATTGTGAAGGAATCGCTCGAGGATTATTCGAGCCCGGATTTTAGAGGGGATCATAACGAGACGGAGGCGATACAGAGGTTGAATTTGCATACAGCGATGACTAATGGGAGGCATTTACTGTGGTTAGTGGAGAGGATGATTGAGCTGGGAGTGGCGGATAGTGCGGTGAAGCAGTGGAGTGAACAAGAATCTTTTACTGCTGATTTGCAGAGGGCTTTCCGGGATGATGCGTGGAGGAATATTGTTCCGGGCTTTCCAGCTGTTTTGCTTCGCTGCACTTGCAAGCTTGCTAATGCTGTTGCTTCTGGGACCATTTTGGCCGCTAGACAGGTATTCCTATTGGCTTTTATTTTCGATTATTTTGTGATCACTGCCACCAATTCTTTGAAACAAGCAGCAATCCGTCAAGGATTGGATTCCTGAAGTTTGAGTTGTTCTTGGTTTCTCCAAAAGCTGATTTTTTTATTTTAACAAAAGATTGTTAGAGCCCATCTGCGCTTGGCAGGCTCGACAAAGCTTTTTTGCTGTGAAGTCCTTAACGAGTAGGCTCACATGGTTAATTAATTTGAGCGTTTGGTTGCAGGTGAGGATGAAGCTTGTAAAAGATTGGCTTCCTGTTCTGATTGTATGCAAAGACGCTGCACTTTCTTCAATGTTACCAAATCATAAATCACTCTACCTGGAGCTGGAAGGCACATTTCTAAGAATTATTTCAACACTTCCCATGTCAGATGCACAAGTGTTGCTGCAGCAGTGCCTCAGCTTCTCAACTCGAAATGTTGAAGATTGCCCCCACTTGTTCACTGCATTCAACACTTGGTTCCGCCGTGCAACAAATCAACCACAAGGGGGGTAGATGAAGTGCTGCTCCTTTCACGCTGCGTATTCACGAAGGTATAGGCGTTTCTGTGAATGTACATATTACGCTGATGTTTATAGAATTCCACCGATGACTTCTAACGAGTGCTGTAGGATTAAATGTTGCTCCTTGCAATATTCTCCTTGAAAACTTGTTAAATTCTCTGAAATATACAAACATATGCTGGTAGATTCTCATTTGTCAATGTGATCCCAGCCCATTAAGACCACCTAAAGACTGATGTGCACGCTTGTGTTTTTCAGGTTGCTAGTAGCAATTTGAATTTGTTGATTTAGCGTGTGTGGTTTTGCCTTAGCTTTTGCCATTATTTAAGAAAACACTATTAGTTATGGGTTTTTTAAAAAATAAGTGTTTGGCAAAAAAGAAGAGTTTTTTCATATAAAATAAATGAAAATTATTTTAGCTTTTTTCTGAAACCAGCTACCGTACAGTTTTTTAATAGTTTGTGTTTGAGACAAGTTTTGTGTCATTTCTGATCACGAATTACAGTGTATTTAAAGAGATGTAACTCGTTCCACCATATACAGTATAATCAATTGTCTTGTGATTTCTACTACACGGGCTAGTATTGTGGGATAATTGCTGTTCATCACCAAGATTTCTGTGGCTATAAACAGGCTTACAGGAAGAAAAAGAAATGTGAAACAACTGAAGTACATGAACAAACTGGACGAGACAAGGAAATTCACTCCAGATGCGATCCAGTCGAGAAATTTTCATGGAGTTTTCAATGCTGCAGCACGTAATTGCCCATCTGTTTCAGATGTAAAGTTTAACCTCTGAAGCTCATGTATTTCCTGCATTTTATTGCAATACTGAAAAATCCTTGTTCACCATCAGGATTCAGGACATGACAGAAGCCGCTAGAGTTGGCTGCCTTTGGATTGAGACTAGAACAATATAAGTTATGGTACCAAAATTGCCAGTCAGAAACTGTTTATGGCCTTTTAATAACGTTTTTGAAAGAAAAAAATTTACTTTAAATTAAACAGGTTTTGGTAATGTCTTTCAGAGTTTCGGGTGGTGCCTTGGTAGGTTCGAACCAACATGCCCAAAGCTATCCCAATCCCAACACAAATGCTTAGGTCAATTCCACCACCCACCCTGACACCAGCTTTGAACCATGATATTTCACCATCTTCAACGTCCATAAATTCTGTTCCTGGGTACACGTGGCGGTAGTCTTCATTTTCTAGATTGTGATCTTTGTGTTCAGATAACTACAGAGTTTTAAAACAGAGTGCTCAAATCATAAGAAAATCTCTACAATCACTCGCTTCACACGACTTACTAACGAAGACTAAAACAGAGGAATTCTTATCCCAGCTCCGGTTATACACAGGACAGTTGTGACGTGGCGACAATCTATGAATGCCCACAAATTTGCAAGGTAAACAAAGCTGCCAGCGGGCCTGATCAGTTCTAGATTAGGAATCAAGTTGAGTACTGTTATTAGAGGAAGCTATAACAGCTTTAAACCACCGTTTTATGCATAATTATCATCTTATGATCCTGTTTGAAGCTTACCAAGCCACCTGCTTGCGATATGAGGGAGAAATGCCACGCCGATGACAAACCTGGAAGGGGCATTGTCTTGGCTTTCAGTTGCCTCGTATTCTGGTAATGGAATCTAGCATCCCCTTTCTCATTAAAACCAAGATGCAAAGTCTTGGTTAAAATATTTTTAAAAATACTTGAAAGTAAGAAAAAAGAAGCTTGTCAACCAACTCATTCATTCTCATCCTCAACAGGACTGAATGATAACTTCCTTTGCACGATAACATTGTTGGAAGCATGAAAAATTTAGAGTTTGTCTGGGAATTACGTGGATATTATTTTATAATACTATACATTTGGTTAAAACAATTAGATTGGACATAATTTTTGTTAAGTAATGTTAAAAAATTATTTAGAATATAATTTTTTGTGTTCAATAAAATGTGAAGTAATAATTTTATAGAAATGAGATAAAAAATTAAGAAGAACTATATCAGTAGATTTCTGAGCAAACAATCGATGAAATCCATTAAAGATGAGTTATTTGTTTTTGGTATCAAACTGATTGATTGTTGGGTTTTCTTTAACTATTTGACTAAATATTCAAATGACAAATAATAAAACTGCAATTAATAAAATCCACTAAAGATGAGTTATTTGCTTTCTACAGCAAATTGATTGATTATTGAGTCTATTTTAATTCCTTAGCTAATCATTTAATTGATATTATGTTTATTTTTCGACATTAAATTAGTTGAACTACTATTTTAAAAAAAAATTAAAGACAATATTAACCCACATAATTTTTCCCAACCATGAATCCGGGATATTTGATATGAAATATTATATATAAAGAAGTTGCAAAACCTAATTCTTAATAAATATAACATTGAATGATAAATTATTTGAATTACTATTTTCATTGTTGTTATTATCATTGGAGGTAAAATCTAAAAAAATATTAGCAGTATAAAAAAATATTATTTGATTTGAAGAGTAAATAAAAATAATTAAAGTAGAAAAGAAAAATTATTATTATTATTATTATTATTATTATTATTACAATTGGTTGGATTATAATAAAATGTGTTATCATTGCTATTTTTGATATTATTTTATGATTCATTGTTACTATTAGCACCATAACAATAATTATTAATATTATAAGCATTACAATCATTGTAATAAATTATTATTGTTATCATCATATTACTATTTAAAAAATAAAAATTATTAAATTATCCAAAAAAATAAAATAAAAATTGTAATAAAAGAGTAAGCAAGAAGACAATTAAAAAAATAATCAGTAAGATTATTATTATTGTGTAAAAAATAAAAACCATAAAATTATCTTGAAGAATAAAATAAAAAAACAAAAAACTTTAACACAAGAATAAATTAAAATAACCAAATTAAATATTATTATGATTGAAGATAAAATTCAAAAAACATTAGTAATATAAAAAAATATTATTTGATTTCTTCACCATAGGGAGAGTCAGATTGGACTTGCAAAAAGTTGCCCAAGAGAAAGTTAGTCATGTCATATGGTTGGCATATGGATGGCCACAAGAATAGAGTTAAGTGTTTTTACTCACTGTTGGTGCTGTTAAATAATCATTTCATTTAAAAATTTAAGTAGTTAGATGAAGTTATATAATATAATTTATATTATTTTGTATCATCTCTTTTAAGTGAAAACCCTTGAGGTTTGAAACTTATATAGACCCATAAAACCTAGTGCTTGATTTTTATTAAATAAATTAAAGGTGGTGAGATTTAAACTCGTGACCATTGAGTCAATAAGGCTCTGATATTATATTAAAAAATCATCTTATCTAAAAACTTAAGCTTTTAAATAAAATTCTAGAATATAATTTATATTATTCTCTAACAGTTATAACATGTAGTTGTAGGGAAGAGACATAAATTTCACCTTAGACATGTAGTGAGTTCATAGCTGCCACTGATAATTTTTTAGGGTTTAATCATTGGCAGGGGCATTACCAAAAATATCTCTGTACCACCAACTGCTATATTTTCCTCTGTTGGCATTCGAATTTACTCTAGTTTCTATCAGAAAATTAGAACCTGCAAGGTTTTTTTTCCTCTCCATGTAAACTTGATTTTCTCTACTGTTTTTTACAGGTCTTGATTATGCAAACCTACACTTATCCTTGTAGAATTTTGACATGAAGACCTTATTATTTACATTTAATATGTATTATTGTTTTCGTTTTCATGTACATATTACAACAACAAAAAAAAAAAACCACTCTCTTTCCGTGAAAAGAACTTGGGCAGTTTGCAGAATGAATCATTTTAATTGGTGATCGATAACTTTGTAATTTGTTTCTAGAAAATTGTGATAAAATGTTTTTCAAAATCCCATGTGAACTTTAGGTTAAGACAATTGATTGCCTAATTGCATTTATGATTATGTCGAAACATCTTTTTGTGATACTGACAACAAGAATTTTTGTGATACTGACAACAAGAATTTATCATCCAGCTTATAATTTTGATTTGAGAATTGATATGCAGTGATGTTACTATGGAACCTTAGCCCATGTTAGCACAATAATTATTGAACCTTACTATGGAACCAAATTTATCGTGTCTATTTATTGATCGAAAGGTCTGGAACATATTTTCAAATATGACCTTTATTATTGTCTTATTTAAATTCTTACATTCTTTTTTTTACGCCATATATTTGAAAAGTTATGAAGGGCGTCAATGAAGTCAGCTCAAGCATAAAAAGAGGCGAGCTGGTGCTGCTTAGAAATAAAAAAAAAAAAACACTAAACCTCGGTTTTATTGGAGATGATTACATCATCAATATTACACCAACCCCACAAGCAAATGATCCTGGCCAACAATGGAAATGGCTTGCATCAAGCGCAATAGCAATGCAAGAAATGAGATGCAAGGAGGTACAACCAACATAAGGGGAAGAAAAACTGCTCAAATGCAACCCAATTGGTCTGGAATGACCCAGCCTTGTCACCGAGGAACTGCAAAATCTAGGAAATGCCAGGGAAGAAAAGATAGATGAAATTCAGTTGCTTGAGAAATGTAAAAAACGAAAAGGATTTTGTCCAACAGCATGAAGCTTAGAACATGCTGAGAAAACAAAAATTGAGTGCAGAAGAAATGTTAATTTGGCACGTCCAGATGGGAACATGATAACAAGAATTCAACATAAGCAAACTACGAGGAACGACAGATCATCCATGCTGACCCCAATTTCAGTCTTTCATCTTCATCGGATGACTTGATTTATAGTTTTAGGTGAGGAGAACTTATGGATGACTAACCCTACAATCATTTCCACAGCAGAACCACAACATAGTATAAGCTCTATGAAGCATTTGATAGAGTTCCTTACTCGGGCAACCTTACCCAAACATCTCTACTTTACGCACCAAAGCTAAGATGGAAAAACAAACAGCTGAAACGTGCATCGAAAAGTTTTAAAGATTGAGCTGATAAGATTACAACGCAGGAATTAGCCTGCCTTTCTATATAGAAAACAAGCAATAACAAGGTGATGTCAAATTGGCAGATGCTCGAGTAAGAACTTGTGGTTGCTCAATAAAGGGATTCTAATTTCGCATACAGTTCATCTTCACTTTAAGAGGGTTAGTCTCTACAAATCCCTCGAATGGTACAGAAATCAGATAATTTGGTAAAAAGAAGTCATGTTCAGGACAGGTTAAAATCCCTATCGAATCAATGTTATATGCTGTTTGAAGGACTTCGAACAGTTAAATTAACAAATGGCGTTACCAGACGCCTTCTTCAGACCACATTAATTGGTACACAATATTATAGCTCAATGAATCCATAAAACAGACTAGCAAAGGATGATAAATCTAAGCCATCCATTCTCTTTGCAGTGTGCGAAGGGTAAAACAACTGCAAAAATGTGAAATAACAGCATTTTGGCCAAAACAAGTCTGCATATGCTGGCATATTACAGAGAGACAGAATTCAAGTCTCAAAAATAGATTCAATTTCCTTTCACATTTATCATCCCAGCAAGCTGTGTCACAACGGTGTTGCAAGTCCTATTGCAATGTAGTAGAGGAACCGAGTCAGAGGTGACCATCAATGCAGAACAATAGGTCGGAAAAAAAAGAGTCACAAGAAACTCAACCAAAGTAAAACCCCTTTTCTTGCAATATTAATAAAATGCTATAGAGCTTGAACAACGGCCAAAAACTAATCTCTGCACAATCTGTTTTTTATTCATGGATATAATAAGAGATGGCCAAAATTCTAAGAAATTCTAAAACGTTACCCTCACAGTGGACGAACATGCGGGGCCCAACATAGACATGACTGACAATACATAGTATTTCTCGTAATGATAAAAACAATAATAAAAGAAAACAAAATAAAAACATGAAAAAAAAAATAATTAAAAAGAAAAAAATAACTCACCTTGAGAGAGCCAGCTCCAGCATGAAGAATCAACAGCGATGCTAGATTTGAGTCTAGCATTTGCAATTGCACTGTGAAGTGGCATCAACGACTCCACACTCCCTAAAACTGAAACAACCCTACAATTCAAAAGAAATTACAAAAAAATAATCAAAAATCCCAATTTGAATTGAAGAGAGGAATACATTATTTACCTTGAAGTGGCAAGGATAGTTCGTGTTGTTGTTGGAGTGAACGGAGAAGACATGGATTTCGCGTTTAGTGTTTTCTGAGTTACCGTTTTGGATCGAGATGCCAGGGACCTTGTAGTTGCCGTCATTGCCGATCTGCAAAACGACGCCATTTCTGGTTTTTCACGATAGAGAGAAGCCGAATGAGTTCACTATCTGGGTCAATATCGAGAAGAGGAGGGAGTGATAACGTAAACCCTACTTGCTAGTTGCTACGCTGCTAGAGTTTAGAGAAGGAGTGTTTATTTTTATGGGGGTCAAAACACGGCGTTTTGTCAGTTTTAGAAACTACACCATTTCAGTGAGATGAGCCGACGTGCTAACCACGCGTGAAAATGTGAAAAAAGTGAGGTGAACAGAATCCTCACATCTCTCATTGGATATAGTCTTATAGTTGGAATTTAGTGTTTTTCTAATGAAGCTTGGTTGGTTCCCAGATTTGTCCTGCACAAGCAATCACTCTCTCTAATTGGATATAGTCTTCTTTTTTATGTTTCCTCCTCGTTTTCTTCTCCTTATGTTCCCCCATCTCCTCCTTTCTCACAACTCTGGATTCGACAGGCATGACATTAACATGACAAAATGCATCTATTATGGATTTTGCCAAGAGACAAGTCATGCCCTGTTGATGCCATTGTTGAAGGACCGAACTTCGAATTTACAACAGAGCCTCATGAGGTAGCATCCCTTTCACCATGAGCCTACATTGACTAATAACAGAAGTTATTCTTAACATTCATTATTGTTGCAGGAGCTCGAGATTGCAGAATCTGAGAGCGTTTATTGTTAAAATGTCTTCTTTTTTCTCTTAGTTAGAAAAATAAATAGATCTGTGTATAGGTCTAGAAGATATTTGTATTCTGATTTTTGTGATTCGTGCATAGACGGTAACATGACAGATAAAAAGACTTGAAACGCAACCTTCTACTTTTCTGTTCATAGAAGTTTCAGATTATTTTTACGAGAATGAGCGAAAAGTATGACAATCCTATTGTAATTTCATTTGTGCGTTCTTTCGAACCATAGAGTTCAGAATTGTACAGTTAGGTTGCCGGAGATGAAGAAAGGTTGCAAGATTGATGTATCATCAATGCTTTAGTACTCTTTTTGTAGAAACATCCTCATAAATTAAAGAAATTTTAAGGCAATGAGTGATTAACAATAACACAAAGGTAAGATTGAAAACTACAAATGGGTTTCACTAATTAATTTTATATTTTATATATATTACTAAAGAAACTAAAAGGGATCGGACATTGACTGTAGATTACTGTTGTTCAAGACTCATTGCCACTGTTCATTGGCAATAAGTCTCGGTGCACCGCGGGTGTTGGTCCTCTTTGTTTTTTTTTTCTATTTTAAATAGTATATTAACGAAATTAGCCTCCGAAAAAGACAAAAAACGCCGCCATTTTCAGGGGCTAAACGGTCATTGACCGTTTTCGGTCCGCACCGGACTGGTCCAACCACCCGGTCCATTCAATATTTTATATTTCATTTAAAGTGCAAATAACCATTTTAGCCCCACAAAACGACAAAATCACGTTCTGCCGTTGAGGGGCTCCCCCGTAAATTAACCCATTTTTTAATTTTTTCCGCCGATTTATTGGAGGCGCGTCGCCGGACATTTTCAACGTTCACGCGTTGTTCAGGCGGCGCGTGCGGCGTATTCCGGTGTCCAAAAATACCCAACCGGCGTCTAGAATGATTTTCATAGATGTTCTCTTCCCGCCGGTGCGGCGCGTGTAATCCCACGGTGGCCGTAGACGGTGTAATGGTCGTTTGAAAATTTTCACCCCTTTTCTCTCTCCTGCCTGCGCAAGCTGACGTCAGCGCAATTGTTTTTTCGCAATTTTCACTTCAGTCCCTACACTTCGAATTGTCTTTTTTGGGTCCTTATTCTTATTATATAGGTTTTGATTTCTTTTAATTTTGTCCTTCAATTGAAATTAAGTATATATTGTAGTTTCATTTCGGTCCTCAGACTTTGAATTTCGGAAATTGGTCTGGAATCCATATTTTTTAAACTCTCAAAGTTTTGATTTATTTCAATGTTATCCTTCCATGCAAATTAAGTATAAATTAAAGTTTCATTTCGGTCCTAATTCTTTTAATTTCCGGTTTTCTTTCAAATTATTTAATTTCATTAGTATCCATGCTTGGATTTATTTCAAATTTGTCCTTCAAATTATATTTATTATATATGTTCATTCTTAATTTTATCAATTATACTTTTAATTCCTTTTTTTTTTATATATTTCTGTCCATATTTATATATACATGCTATTAGTTCCTATTTTCAAATTTTATTCATTTCTAATGTTATTAAGTTTTTTATTTAATGTTCAAATTTTTTTGTGTGCTGGTAATCATTTAAAAATTGATAATTATTATGATTTATCTTTTTCCCCCTTCAAGTCACATAATTTGATATTATTATTGATAAGACATTCAAAATAATGATAATGATTATTTATTAGTTTTGTTTTCTTCTAAATATGTCAGACTAATTATATTCTTTGATGTTTATTTAATTTTACTATCATTGCTCTTAAATACTTTTAATATAATAATATGAGTAATAAATCTTATAAAATAAAAAAATCATGGAGTTTTTTTTTACAATAAATATGGTCTCACCAGTTCTTAATATTTCCACTGTTATTAATTTTTTTATGCATTTTAATTTGCGATAATGATCATTTAAAGATTGATATATATATATATATATATATATATATAAATACTTTTAATATAATAATATGAGTAATAAATCTTATAAAATAAAAAAAATTATGGAGTTTTTTTTTTACAATAAATATGGTGTCACCAGTTCTTATTATTTCCACTGTTATTAAATTTTTTATATATTTTAATTTGCGTTGACTATCATTTTAAGATTGATATATATATATATATATATATATATATATATATATATATATATATATACAACCTTGATTTTTTAGAAGAAAAAAAATACTATCATTGTTCTGAAGTAATTTTAATATAATAATATGAGTCATAAATCTTATAAAATTAATTTTTTTTTTCTGACAATAATTATGATCTCACCAATTTTTATGATTTCCACTGTTATTAAGTTTTTTTAATATATTTATATTTTAATTTTTATTGGTGATAATTTTAAAATTAATATTGAACCTAGGTTTTTTTGGAGGAAAAATACTATTATTGCTCTAAATTAATTTTAATATAATAACATGAGTAATAAATCTTATCAAATTAAAAATTATAGAATTCTTTTATCTAACAATAATTATGGCCTCACCAATTTAATATTTAAATAACTCATTTCAAATCTGATATTACCGGGGAGAAATGCAGCTTACAAACAAAATAGGTAGGAAAATTTATCCAAGTTATCTACAATTAAAAAATATATGGACGACTTCCCCTGAATTTCGATTACACTGTTCCTTTTAAGGGGAAAAAAATTCTTGCAAATTTTATCTATTACAATTTCATTAATTAAATATTAAATTAACTAATTACAGCACATAAAAAAAATATTTGTTGGTTTTGTTTTTTGTTAAATATGTCAGGCTATTTATATTTTTTGACATTTATTTAATATTAGCGCCTTTATATATATATATATCAGTATTCTGAAATACATTTAATATAATAATATAATGAATAAATCGAATAGCATAAAAAAAAATTTGGCTTCGAATTTTAATTCTGTCCTCTTTTTTGAAACTTTATTTCTTCAAAAAAAATTACAATATTTTGGTTTTTAATATTTCTGATCTAATATTACTAGGCAAAAAATACAATTCAAACAAAAAAATTTACACATTTACCTAGATTTCAAAAATATGCAAGTCACTTCCCGTTTCAATTATACTGTTCTTTTTAGACGACAAATAAGTCATTATAGCACGCAAAAAAAAATAATTTCTTCCTAAAAACATATTACAATATTTTTATTTGCAATGTGTCAGATCTAATATTACTGGGAAAAAAAGGCAACTCATAAAAAAATATGACAAATTTACCTAGGTTATCTGCAATTAAAAAATATGCGAGTCACTTCCCGTTTCGATTAAACTGTTCTTTTTAGACGGCAAAAAAATAATTATTGCACGCAAAAAATTTATGTTTATTTTTAAAAACAAATTACAATATTTGTATTTATAATGCGTCAGATCTAATATTACTTGGGAACAAAAGTAACTCATAAAAATAAAAATGACAGATTTACCTAGGTTATCTACAATTAAAAAATATATGAACCACTTCCCATTTCGATTACTCTATAAAGTATGTTAAACTAATTATATGTTTTAATATTTATTGAATATTATCGCCTTAAAATATATATATAGAGAGAAAAAAAATGACCTGGGATTTTTTTTCTTCAAAAAAAATAATATCAATATTCTTAAATACATTTAATATAATAATATGATTAATAAATCTTAAAAAAAAAATTGCCTTTGAATTTAAATTTGAAACTCTTTTGTTTAAGTTTATTTCTTAAAAATAAATTTACAATATTTTCATTTTTAATATTTTAAATCTAATATTACTGGGGAAAAAATTAAACTCAAAAAAAAATTACAAATTTACTTAGGTTATCTACAATTAAAAAATATGCGAGTTACTTCCCGTTTTGATTGCACTGTTCCTTTTAGACGGTAAATAAGTCAATAGAGCACGTAAAAAAATTTAGTTCATTTCTTTAAAAAATTACAATATCTTTATTTTTAACGTGTCAAATCTAATATTAATGGGGAAAAAATGCAACTAAAAAAAGATTGACAAATTTACCTTGGTTTTCTGTAATTAAAAAATATATAAACCACTTCCCATTTCGATTACACTATTCATTTTAGGCAGGGAAAAAATTTATATGTTACATATTTTATCTATTATAGTATTAATAATTAAATCTTTCAACAACTAATTACAGCATTTAAAAAATCAATTAGTTTTCTACATAGAAAAAACCCTAACGCAATGCGCGGGCAAGCATACTGTAATCTATTGCAATTTCAGTTATTAAACATTAAAATAACTAATTATAGCACGCAAAAAATATAGGTTTATTTCTGGAAAAAAATATTACAATATTTTTATTTATAATGTGTCAGATCTAATATTACTGAGGAAAAAATACAACTCATAAAAAAAAAATTACCTACGTTATCTACAATTACAAAATATACGAACCACTTTCCATTTCAATTATACAGATTTTATCAATTATAATTTAACTAATTAAATATTAAAATAACAAAATATAATACATATAAAAACAATCAATTTTCTACATAGATAAAAAAAACCTGGCGCATCACGCGGGCATACAGCTCGTTTATCTCTATGTGATGAAGTATATATTGATAATTGTTCTTTAATTATTCTAAAACACTCTAGAATTAGTACAAAATGTGTTAAAGCAGTCTAGAGCAAGGAAATTTCTTTATTTGATGGTTAAGGTATACCTCATATCGGTTATTTTTAAATTTGAGCGAGTTATTATTTCAATCATTTTTTTTTTATAAAACATGTTTTTAACTTGAATGCTATTATTATAAGCTTTGTGAAAATAACTTCTAAATTACACAACGAAATAAAAAGAAAAAAAGGAAAAAAAAAAACCTCCCCTGAAATCTATAAATATATACCTTTCTGTAAAAATTCATCACAAGGCCCTAAACATATAATTACAAAGCCCAAAGCCCACTCTCTTTACCCTAGCAGCTCTATCCTTTCCTTTCCTCGGCAGAGAAAAAACAAATGGAGTGGAATCTGGTTGCTAAGTCTAAAATAAAATAACACTTCAATCCCTTTCACACCAGTACAACACCACGCA
This sequence comes from Salix caprea, assembly GCA_964035475.1. Lineage (NCBI taxonomy): Eukaryota > Viridiplantae > Streptophyta > Magnoliopsida > Malpighiales > Salicaceae > Salix > Salix caprea. The sequence goes on from OZ037745.1 coordinate 16,518,057, forward strand.
AAAATAGAAGGAAGTCGCCATGATGGCAGAGGAAGCGATTTTGGGTTACTTAGAGAATCACGATGAAATCTCCGATTCTGGCCAGTTCGCTACTGATCGTGGACTCGATCACAACGACGTTGTTAATGTCATCAAAAGCCTCCACGGCTTCCGCTACATTGACGCTCAGGTTCCAAAAATTAGGGTTTTCTAGGGTTTTGAATTTTAATTTTTTTTTTAATACTTATGCAGTAATTGTAGACTAGATAAGGTGAATATTAGTGTGGTATTCGATCTGACAATAGTAAAGAGGATTAGTGTTGTCATAACTGTTATAGCGGATGGATTAATTGAGTAATTAGGGATTTGATGGTGTTTGTAGGATATTAAGAAAGAAACATTGGTGCTTACTGAAGAGGGTAAAAAATATGCTGAAAAAGGATCGCCTGAAGTTCAACTTTTCCTGGCTGTACCACAGGAGGGTAGCATTTCGAAAGAAGAATTGCAGGTTGTTAATTTCCCTTAATTTTCCCTTTCAGTTTTTCAGTGTTTTATTTGATTTTTGGGTGTTGGATTTCTTGATGCAGAAACTGCTGGATCCTGCAGTCTACAAAATAGGGTGTTCTCAGGCTGCAAAGAATAAATGGGTGCAAATGGGAAATCAAATATCTAGGAAGGTAATGGAACTTTAATTTCTCCTTTCTGCTGTGCTTGTGTGAAATCAATCTTAATTGTTAGTCATTTGGTCTCTGCTATTAGTCAGATATGATGATTTTTTTTTGTATAAATAAGTACTCTTTTTATCCACTTGATGATTATTAGAGTATGTGTCAGGGAGAACAATGTCCTGGTTTTGTTTGAAAGAAGGAAAATATTTTACCATTTGAAGTAAAGATTTAGCTTAGACGTGTAAATGCCTAGGAATATTCAAATAAACATGTCTAGTGTCTACACCCAATATCCAAAATCTCATGAGCCGGCTTTCTTGGTCTCAAAAGAAGAAACCCACTCTCCACCTTCTGGTTGCTCTTTCTTGTCAATTGATAAAATATGCTGCCTTTTGCTAAATTGTGGTTATAATGGTGAAGTGGGTCGTAGAGCTGGGTTTTGCATTTAAGATCTGGGCTGACGGGGGGTTTCATGGATGCCTTTTATTATTCCTGTCCATCCATGGTGGGATTTGTGTACAGTTGGTGGTGCTAGTTTTCAAAAGTTGTAGAGGTGATTATTTGAAGTGGAGATGAGCCTTGGAGATTCCTTGTAACTTGAAAATGGTGGTTTATTGGTGGTGGAGGTGGGTTTGAGAATGTTCAATGCCTAGAAACTTGTTTTCAAAATGGGTTTTTTTCATGGCAGCTGGGGTGGGTCATAAGGATTAGCTTGATATTGAGGTAAAAGGGAAAATTGAATTCTTATTCCCATTCATAAGTGTCACCAAGCACTAGAAAATGTTTTACAAGAATTCATTTAACAGGAAAATATTCTCTGCAAAACCAACAAACTTTAGTAAATATTGTAACCTGGGAGGTTTTTACTTGGTTATCTTAGGTTGCATATTGTTCTATAGTCATAATCATTCCTTTGTTCTATGTTATAGGTTCAACATGTTGAAGACAGAGTGAAGGATCTTCTTTTACAGATACAAGATGGACAGGTGCATTATAGTATATAATGTATTTTATTATTACATATGCTTTTCAAAATACATCTGAGTAACCAGTAGGCAAGATTGACATTGTCTTCATGGGTATGGTCTGTGGCTAAGAAGGGGTACTCTCTTAAGGGGTCCGGGGAGTGCACTATTTCACTCCTTTATGGACAGTTCATATCCATTATTTTCATGTTTAATTGTTTAGCTGCTCCTGTGCCTGTTTACTAAATCCTATATGCATGGTTTTATCTCGATTACATCCCTTGATTTACTTATTGTTATTTATTTATGATCAGGAGCTTGGAAAAGATGATAACAACTCTCTCAAAGCAAGAAAGCTTACTGCTCTGCAGTAATGATCTTACCTTTAGCTCTCTTGTTATTTATTTTGAGTCTCATATTGCTTGTAGTACAAGGCTGAAACTTTTTCATCAGTGGTGTTGGTGTTTTACTACTTATGACTTGTGCTCTAGAACCTGGAAGGGCTACTCAGTTAAAAGAGGTCCTGATTATGCTCCAAGAAGAAGGAGAACTGCAACTGATTTGACTCGAGAGCATCTGCAGGGGTATGCTCCTATATGCACTTGGATATGCAGATACAGTGTAGATCATAAATATGAGTTGTTATCTGCTATTTGCTTTGTTTGCTCAACCATGAAATGTGTGGGGGTATGTTAGTTAATAATTTGGGGTCACTAACATGAAAAATTGCATACCATTTAGAGGATGCAGTTACAGTGTATGCATAAGAACCATCATTATATTTTAAGCATGCCTTAACCAACTTTCACAGCTTTGAGTGCATTCATGAAGTTTTTCTGGATGCCAAATAGTTCATTTCTTTTCTTGCTGCAGCATGGAACTTCATACAATTTCTCTGTATAATGTAAACATTGACATATGCTGGGGCTTGTTGGGCATGATAGCAACAGCACATTGGGGCTGTGTTTAGTCACTGTTCACCTGGTTTTGCATATTTATTGCATCTTGTTGACAAATTTATCTGATGCTTAGGGGTGATTGGAGGAATATAGAGTTCAAAGAGTACAACTTCAGTGCCAAAGGTCCACCGCCTGAAAGTGGCCATCTTCACCCACTCAACAAGGCAAGAATAACATTATTCTTCTTTTATTGTTCTTCCCCTCTTTTTTTATTTTAAGGGAATATTAGACTCTTAACTGCTATGAAATATGCAGGGGCAACCAATTTTAGAATTGGTGTCGCTATTAACACATCAAAATGCAATCATTTTCAGTTAGGAGAAATTTGACCTATAAATATTGAAGGATATCATTATTTTGCTGAAAATGTTTTTGTGAATATAACTTTTTGGAGTGCAAATTGCAACACTCTGTATTCAAGGAAAGGGAGTTTTTTGTGTTGCATGGTAATTTTATTGGTCAATTGATACTGAACAGTTTGTCCTGTAAATGAATGTGGGATTGAGTGTCTGGACTGATTGAGATTGCCATTTTCATCTTCTTGAAATATTGCCATTGTATGCAGCATTACTTGCTCATATGTTTATTTTAGGTATGCTTAAAGTTTGGGTGGGTGTGCTTGGGTTTCAGCACTGTTCATAAGCTTAATGCTGAAACTTTAGCATAACTGGTCTAAGCCTTCTCATGTTTCAGATCTAAAAATTTATATCTGAGTTTACAGCTGAAACTTGGGTTTGACATCAGCTTATTTTTGCTTGTCAAATGAAAGGTTTTATCTGAGTTTATTATTAACATTGCATGTGCCAATCTAAGCAATAGCCACTATTATAAGATCTGCTGATCAGGTTTTAAAAAGGCATCTGGACTGAATTTCAGTTGAAGGAATAATGTTTCTATCGTATGCATGTGTTCATAGAAACAGAGCTACTGGAAGAATTTTGTGATAGTAATGTTATTGTTGGAAGGTGGCTTGCTTGGTGGTGAATGACAATTTTAAGTTTAATTTAGAACCGATTGATGTTGTAGAGTTTAGTTTTCCTCTGGCACATGATATAAGTCTTGCTACAGTGCTGCAAATGCTCATCCAAGATTGCCTTTTGTTTTCCTTTTAATTTTAGGTGAAAGAACGAATCAAGAACATTTTCCGTCTAATGAAGTAAGACCTGTTCTTTTTGTTCTGGTTTTACTTCCGATGGTCTTTCTTGCTTGATATTTGTGTATTGGTCTTCTATTGGCTGCAGCTTTGAGGAAATGCCAACAAATAGATATGTTGAGAGCAGGTAGCTGTTTCCGCTCATTCTATATAAACAGCACCATTCCATTTTATTAATTGTCAATTCTTTAGCATTTGAAGCTTTACCTCATCAAACTAAAACTAACTATGCATTCACAAGAGGACATCTTGTCTTCCAACACATGTTTGAAGATATTTTTTATGATTTGTTCATCTTCTGGATTTGTTACTAAATGTTTTGATACAGAATTCTCCCATTATCTCTACTAAATAAATTAATTCTGCAATGATGTTGTAACTAGGGAACATTGGTTCAATTTAGAATAAGGTAATTTTAGCAGAAAGTGTATGCTTGATGGAAAGTAATCGAGATGGTGAGCTCACAACTTATTTGTTCTTCTTTAAGTCTGTTGAGCCCATAGGAATGGTTTTGTAAAAAAAATTCCTGCATTTTGCTTTAATAGAATTACATTGATTATTGTTTTGGTGATCTCCTTTTTAACATTCCGATGCATTCCCATTTCAACCTGCAGCTTCTGGAATTTTGATGCACTGTTCCAGCCACAACAACATCCTGCCCGTGATTCACATGATACCTTCTTTCTTAAAGGTCTGTTTGAAATGATTTGTTATTCTTAACTCCTTACATCTGGTTTTCTGATAGCTATTTGGCATATAAATCTGTAGCTCCTGCAACAACAAAGCAACTCCCTGAAGATTATGTTGAGACGGTGAAGCGTGTGCACGAGTCTGGTGGCTATGGGTCAAGGGGGTATGATTTTTCTCTTTTAATATATTTTTCAACCATCACATTGAATGTCTTATTCACATAAATATGAAATACCTATTCTCCAGATATGGATATGAGTGGAAAAGAGAGGAAGCAAACAAAAACCTTTTGCGAACTCATACAACTGCAATTTCTTCTCGGATGCTTTATGCGCTAGCACAGGTGTTAATCTATCTTAATTTTTGAAATGGTTTTCAATATACTCTTTTCTGTTCATGCATTTGTTGTTATGTTGTGATTTCTATTGTTTGCGCTGTGATCTAGTGTTCCCTCCCTTCATTGATTCATGCAAACGCAATTCCTAAGAAAGCTAAACCGATGTAGTTAATTATTTGACACTATTTTAAGGCAAACAAAGTGGTTTTGGTCTTGGTGTCTTGCTTTTTTTTTCATCTTCACCACCTTTTCTCTTAAAATCTAATCTTGCAGATTAAAAAAATGAGCGGGCCTTAATCTACTTCTAAGTAGTATAAACATGCTCATTGGTCTGAAGTAATGTCAAATAATATATTCTGGTTTCTTATAATGTTGGGATATTTTGTTATGTCAAATTAGCCATTCTTTTTAACTTAAATGTAGTAGACAATAATTAATTATCTAGTTTTTCTTGATAGCATGCAAAACAGCAGTCATTTACCCCCAAAAAGTACTTCTCCATAGATAGAGTTTTCAGAAATGAAGCAGTTGATCGAACTCATCTAGCAGAATTCCACCAAATAGAAGGTATGTTGAGCTAAGAAATTATACAATGGAACCTGTTTTTCCTGCTGTTCATTAGGTGTTTTTTGCTACTCTTATCGTGCTGTGGTCTACCATGAAGTCCTAACACAAAACTAAATCAAATCTGGTGTTGATACAATCGATTCCATTCTTGGACATCTAATAACATGGTTTGTGAATATGATGGGTTACTGTTGGTGATGTTGCAAATGTTGAGCTGTATAATATTGTCAACACACACTGAGTACTTGACTTCTACCTCTCAACTGCTTCATTAATTTTGGGTAATTGTGAGTTTTGTCAATCAATGAACTGTCAAATCCTACTGTTGGTTTCAGGTCTGGTGTGTGATCGAGGGCTTACTCTAGGTCACTTGATTGGAGTGCTGCAGGACTTCTTTTCACGTTTAGGTAATTAAATGATGTGTTCTGAAGTAATTTTCTTAAAACACTTCTTTCTCTCAAATATGCATAAAAAGAATTAAAGTTTGGTTGCTGCCTGTAAAATTTTGTTGGGTTACGTAGTATTGATACCAAGTGACTTGGGGTGAAATCCTACTCACCTGTGGAAGGGACTGAGTAGCTGAGGTTTGATGGGCATCCCAATGAATCAGATGTATAGGTAGATAGATTGATCTTTGTATGAGTGGCTAGTAGGTAGGTTGGGCTGGTTATACTCACTCATTGTATACAAGTGATGATGGAGGAGAATGGTTACTACCATGGGAAAAAATCTGACTTCAAAATGCACATTTTGTTCTCAGGCATGGACAAGCTGAAATTCAAGCCCGCGTACAATCCATATACTGAGCCTAGCATGGAGATTTTCAGGTTTAAAATCATGAATTCCTCTAACAGTTGTACTGCTTGTAAAGTAATTGGAATTTTGATTCATTCTATATATGCCAGTTATCACGAAGGCCTCAAGAAATGGGTGGAGATTGGAAATTCTGGCATGTTCAGGCCTGAAATGTTGCGTCCTATGGGATTCTCGGAAGATGTCAATGTTATTGCCTGGGGCCTTTCACTCGAAAGGTGAGAGTTTTTTATCCTAGCTTTTGAGAAATAAAAGAATAATCTTCCAAATTATTCTCGTCTTTGAGAAACAATAGATCGCTCAAATCACATCGATTGATTCATATTCTTCCAATGGTTTGAACAGACCAACCATGATATTATATGGGATCAATAATATCAGAGATCTTTTTGGACACAAGGTACTGCCAACTCTCCTAGTAAAAAAAACATCATATGCTATATCTTCATAACAATTTGACACAAGCATTCATTCTTGCATTGCAGGTGGATCTTGGGCTCATCAAGAAAAACCCTCTATGCCTTATTGGAATTAAGTAAACTGTGAGATGCTTCTGCTCTTTCTTCTGTTACATCTTTAGTTTTTGAGAAACAAATTTGGACGAGTCTATGCCTGAGGAAACAAACCAGATTGATACTGCAGCAAGTCAAATCATCAAATGGGGGACTGCTATAGATTAGATTCTCTCTAGGCCTTGAGTTTCATCGATGACAGCTGAGTCTGTTTTCTTTTGGCACCACCCATCTTATTCCAGTCTTCAATTGTTTTTGTACTTTACTAGCAATAGCTACGGCCCCGTGTGTGCCTGTTCCGAGCTGAATAGCAGTTTTCAAAATTTTATATTATTTAATTCTGTGTTGATTAAAATGGATATTTGTACTCAAAAGTAACTAAAATTCTGGATGAAAAAACTATACATTGCCAGACCTTTTTTTTATTCATGTTTTTCTTACAAAAAGATGTTTTTTTAGTATCTGCATATTTTTTTGAACAAAAAATATAATTAAAATAGTAAAAAAATATATTATTTCAATCTAAATCTTTTATTCATGTATTTCTTTTTGCTATGATGAAAAATATTGTTTTTTTATTAAAAAAATTGTTTTTAAAATAAAAATTTATTATTAGTTTGAAAGTTTTAATAAATAATAAAATCATCACTTGAAATTGTTTCGAGATTGTAAATTAATTTAAAAACTGGCATGATTGGTCACTGAGTATATATTATTTTAATAATTTTCTTTTAGAGAATTCAATTAAAAATTTAAAAAGAAAATGAAAACATGTAGGGTTATTAAGGGTTTGTTTGGTATTGCGGTTGTTGTTGTGGTTGTGGTTTAAAAAAAATAGTTTTATGAAAAGTATTTTTAGTTGGAGTTCATAATTGAAATTAAAGTATTCGGTTAAAATTGTGGTTCAGTTTGAGGTTTAATGAAAAATAGATGTGTTTGATTACCATGTTTTTTATGTTACTGTCAACTTGTAAAATTACTTTAAAGAATACACACACTCACACACACACACACACACACACACACACACACACTCACATATATATATATATATATATATATATATATATATATATATATATATATATATATATATATATATATATATATATATATTGTTTTTTAAATATAATTAATAATTCAATTTAAATAGACACTTGTTTTTATTCTTTCATCAAACTACTTGCAATTCCATCACAAACTAAATTTATATGTGAAAGCCTTTGCGATTCCTTGTTTGATTAAGGAACAACATCTGGTAAAATATAATCAGGAACATCTGTGATCCATATTGATTTTCAGGATCTCTATCTATATGTTGAAATATAATTCTAATATCAAATCCAGTTGCAAGTTTCTGATCCATAATCAATAGAGAAGCAAAAGGGTTATGGAGTGAAACAAAGTCACATGTCTTTCTCTTTCATTAGGGATTATCTTTATCTATATATTTTTTTATTTTTTTAAAATAAGATTTTTATATTTTTTTTAAATCGGGTTGGGCTGACCCAACTAAATGGATTGGCCCAGCCAAGTTAGGCCATAAGGCCTAACTCTATTGGACTTGGGCTAGGCCGAGAGCAAGTCCGGCTTAAGAGTTAAAAAAGCAAAATGGTGCGTTGCACTGTTTATGTAACATGTGAACTGTAGAAGGGTGGTCGGCTGACGGTGATGAGAGGCTCACCTGCCAATGCTGCCGGGTAGAGGAGGCCGAGGTGGTTCTTCCTATGAAAGTGACATTGGAAATGGTGGCACGTGGTGCCCGGGAGTAGTGCTGGAAGGTTGTTGATGCTGCTATTGCTTGACGACAGTGCAGGTGCTGCTGGTGTAGAGGAGAGGTTGTCAGTGTTGAAGGAGCAGCTGGTGTGCTCGTCGGTGACTGCTAAGGAGAGAGAGGACTGCATCCATGGCTGTTTTTGAGAGAGAAAGTTGCAACCAAGAGAGAGAGAGAGAGAGAGAGAGAGAGAGTTGTCGGTGGTCCTGCCAGCGCCAAGGGTGGTTGTTGGTCGATGGTTGTGCTATAAATTTTTTATGTTGTGTCATCGTCTTCTTCCTCTCTGTTATGTTAAAAAAAAATCAAAATCATTCTTCACCTGTGATTGTTATCGTTTGGGTTTTGGTTTGTGTTTGGGCGAAAAGCATCTAAATGATGCTTTTCTTAAACTACGGCTAAACCACAGGTAGGACCCATAGTACAAAACTGTGGTTCAAAAATTTAACCAAATGGTTTGGCTCTGCGATGAGCCTCAACTGCAGAATCACCGCATAGCCAAATATCCACACAAAAAAAAAGACTAAAGGCACTTGGGTTTGGGAAGATTGATTGTGTGATTAATTTAAAGGATGCAAAACTAAGCCTAGAAAGATAACTAAGCCTGCACACTTGACTAGAAAGAAAAAAGTTTGGGATTTACTTCTTTGTTTTGCTTTCCTTTTATGTGTTTTTTTTTTTTTTTTTTTTGCTATTATTGGTGGTGAAAAATTGAGGTCTGAATTTGAAGATCTTAAAACAAAATCATTCACCGATCATTTTGTTCATTTTTATGTCACATATTAGGATTTAATTGTGAACTTTAATATTTAAGGTGTAAAACTACATTATAGAGTGTACCCTCATGTATTTAAAGATACAGAAAAAAAATACAAATCAAACTTTAGAACTGTTAGATTTTTTGCCCAATAAGATAGAGAGGCTCTCGTGACAAGAGATTTATCTTAAACCTTAGAAAAGACCAACGAATAGAAATATGATCTAAAAAAATAATTAAACAACAATGTAGGTAATCTTAGGTAAGGTGCATTGGGAGTAATGTTTCTTCTCCTTCTAAAACAAATCTCTTATCTAAACTCTTACAGATTATTAGGTTTTCTAGGGATTTTAATATTAGATGATGACTTTGAAAATTATTATCATAATTTTATGATTATCTATAACTCATTTTTCACAAATCACGGGGAGGCTGGATAATGTCGTCGCAATAAAGTAAAATGTGTGCATTCATTTTAGTTTGTGTTATCAAGTAGGATATAAATATTGACATATAACACTACTAATAGATACTTAAATTAAGTCTTCATTTTGCTTCCTTCTTAGACTTTTGTCATGCTTGTTGATGTGTTCTTCATATAAAATTTATTGAAAGCTTATTCTCAACTAAGAATATTATTGGTCTAATTTTCATGTTATTATTGTCACCAAAATATATATAAACATAAATGTATTACCTAAAGGTCAACATCATTCGCCTACAAATTCTTGTTTTTCATGATATAATATGATAAAATGAAGAGCAAATCCATTTGCTACTAGAGCCAAATAATTGGATTGTTCAACCAATCTTAGGGTTGATCACGTAACTCATAATAAAGATTAATGACACCCAAGAAAGCTAAAAATCAGGTTTCATACTAAAAATTATGACACAATAGTTACCTTGTGAAGAGTCGCCAATATTATTAGAAATAAAACTCCTACCCAATAATTATAATGAATCGTGATATAGAAGTATAGAGAATGATATCACAAAGACAATCATTATTCAATAAGTCGATTTTCAGTTTATTGAAGAACCAAGGTGTGAAAATTCTCTCAAACACAATTTCATTTCATTCATCAAAAGTCTGGATTTTTTGTGTTACGTTCCCTTTCAAAATGATATTTATAATTCTTAAAATTAAAGTGCTAATGGTCTGGCCATGACCAATTGAAAGGTTGATAAAATAAAAACAACAAAACATAGACTAAATTGTGGCATGCTGCCAAAAATATCCTTGAATTAAACAGGCTGTCAGCATTATGTCTAATTTGTTATCATTTATATGCACTTTAAAACTCAAGGAAATTATTGTTTTTGTTGTCATTAATCATCAAACACAGCTTAAGGAACTCTTATGTTTGTTGCTTCTATGGTTGGATATTCTTGCATCATTAAAAACATAATCTATTTTAGACAAAATATTCAAAAGTCAAATAGATCGGATAACAAAACTTGTATAACAACTTCTCATCTGTATCGTGGTGCTTTTTAAAATTTTAATTATCTTGAAATTTTAACCCCACAAAGAACAGTATGTTTGGAAACTCTTGATGAAATTTAAACCTGGGTTATACTTATTACTGTAAAGCTGGACATTAGAAACAAAATTACACCTTAATTTCAATGTTTAGCCATTGCCCACCAGATAGTATCATCTTCCCTGTCTTTCTTTCTTTTTTTAAAAAAAAAAGGAGAAGATTTTGAATGATGGGATGCTTGACAAATATACTCACATTGAAAAAAAAGCCATGAACAAAGATCAATTAGAGATAAAAATGGGAGCTTGTCGCTACAAACAAGCTGTCAAAACATGTAATGACCATAATTCCCAAAAGCCCTTGTTTGTTGTAGCTACAAACAAGCTGTCAAAACATGTAATGACCATAATTCCCAAAAGCCCTTGTTTGTTGTAGCTACAAACAAGCTGCCAAACCATGATGTCAACATTGCTGCCCCACAACAAATCCTTCAAAAACTTTTGATATTCGTTTCCTGAGGAAGTAGATATGCGCCTTCAACAGCTCAAATATACCTAAAGAGCTTGAGACCTCAATCAATTCAAAACACCACAGACAGCAATGGGGGCACCAACTAGCAGGTATTCAAATGGGAAGCCTGCTATATTATTGACAAAGAATTAAGAAAAATAAACATATGTGCTAATTTTAATTCTGTCTCTCAACATCTTGTTCATCAAATGGTTCAGGGAAAATCTCTCCAGAATGCCGTCTATGTGATGATGAATGGCCGCCACTACCGTTTTGGCCGCCACTGCCCATTGAATTTGAAGCTCCTGACTGTTTAAAACTACTTCCTCCTTCTGGCCTGGCACTGGAGGTTGCTGGAATGACTGCTACATCGGATGAGCTGTGACGCCAACTCCCAAATACAGAAGCATTCCAAGATCTAGAAGATGTTGTTCTAAGCCTTGCAGAACCAGAATGTTCTTCCCTCACTACCTTCAAAGGATTTTCCAAAGCCTTAAGAATGTATCTCATAAGGGGGCGCCTTGAAGGCTTTGGATTGAGGCAAGACCTCGCAACAATCGCCATTGCCCAAACTTCCTCCAGCAGATCTTCATCGATGATCAGAGATGGATCCACAATTTTGATTACAAGTTCCTTGTCGTAGATACTAATGTATGGTAGAATCTGTTCTAAAAATTCCTTCAGCTGGGCATCACTGGATGCACTAATGCCCAGTTTTCCAGTAACCAGCTCAAGTAATACCTTCCCAAAGCAATAAACATCATAGGCACACGAGGTTGTCAATGAACCTGGCCATATTCAAGAAAAGATTAACTTCAGAAACATTAGTCAACTTTAAATTATATAAAATCATACTTAGTCAGAATCAAGAGAGGAAAGCTCATTCCTCCGTGCAAGGATTATGCATCAAAAACAATTGACTGTTTGGTGACATTATGACTCTCAAAAGGAACTAAGATCAGATTTGGTAATGAAAAGACATGCATAACAATTTTCCATAAATTATGCTTTCTCTAGCGCCAAAAAGCACCAAACAGTTCAGAATACTAATATAAATAGAAATTCAGCACGAGCAAATTTGGGTAAAGTACAACACAGCACGTTATTTAATCCCCCCTGTTAACTTTGGGGTTAACAAAGAACCACATAGATAACTGAAATACTGTTTTACAATGATAAACATCCCATCTTGTAGTTCTGTATGGTTAAAAAGGTCTGGATTGGAAAATTTATCGTCTTAAGAATGGATTTGATATTTCATGTTATTTAATCCTCAACCCCAGTTCTTTAATAATCTCATATGTAATATAACATTGTAAGTCCATAACGAGCTTTTTAAGTGGTGTGTGCATGACAAACTCTACGGAGTATGGCTACTCCTAGCTAGATGATTTAACATGGAGAAGCCAAGTAACAAAACCAAATTGGTGACGTTTTAAAGTAACAGAATCAAATTGGTGATGTTTTACAACTAAATCTTTACATACCAGAAGTACCTTGTTCCAATGACCTGCAAATGATAAAGAAACACTGAAATCACTACCTTGATTATGCAAAAAAACACAAGCATACAATTTACTCCATGCAATATATCGATGCAACAAGTAGATATTACCAGGTACAGTCTAACCACAAATAGCGAATGAAATAACAACTGAAAATATGCTGGTTGTGTATCACAGGCATGTCATGCATAATCTAGCTCATGCATTTCATTCATAACATACCAAGACAGTAGTTAAACCATATAATTATGCCATGTCTAAAGATCACAAACTACAATATGCTAGTGTTTTGACACTCTTCTTCTCAACTGCACAAGGTGAAGTCAAACAAACAACTTAAATGTCTGCTGCTGAAATTTGAAATCTCCTGATCTACAAAATCAAGAGCTACCCCAGAGGACAGAAAAGTTGATAAGATGAAATTTGCAAGTTTTCAGAAGACTACATCATAACTATGGAACATCTTATACTTCAACATACCCAAAATGATTAAAGAGGATGCTGCAGAAAACCCTAGCAGCACAGCATGGTTTCTAAGACTTTTCCATCAAAAGGAAAAGATCAACAATATCACCCACTTGGTGTTGGAGGGAAGAAAATTTATTCCATAAAGAGGTACCCCTAAGAATTTTCTGCCCACGTATCTAATAGCAATGAGAACCAAAGGAGGTTCATATTGGCATATTACTAACAGCACTGCAGCGATCAACTTCTTTGATGGAATGCCCCACTAAAAGCAACACCGTAGAAAAATAATATTAGAGGTAATTTAACATGGCCAGTTATGGCCAAAAACTAGGTGGGAAAGACAAAAACACAGAACCTTTCACCATCACAGATCACAAAATGAGATAACTAATCTCATCGCAAGCAACTTGTCATGCAGATAAGCAAAATGTTTGCATGTTATGTGCAAGTGAAGATAGCAAATACACTAGATATCGAATTTATTCAGGTGAAGTTGCAGGTTCAAAACGTATGGACCGAGTACAGCGATAATTTCTAATACAACACTTACTGAGGCAATCGCAGCAACTTGGAAATCCTGCTTTGATGAATATCTCCTTCTTGTATACAGACTTCACTCAGGCTCCCTAACCGCACTTCAAATTTATCGTCAAGCAGTATACTGCTTGCTTGAACATCTCTTCAGGAAACCAAAAGAAAAATAACCAGAGCATTACCTTGGTAGTTTAAAAAGACTATATCAAGCACAAAACTAGGCATCTTCCTACTCAATGCATGGAAACTTACTCGCAGGAGAGATGAGAAAGTTAAGCAATATTACAGTTATAAAAAGACTATATCAAGCACAAAACTAGGCATCTTCCTACTCAATGCATGGAAACTTACTCGCAGGAGAGATGAGAAAGTTAAGCAATATTACAGTTATTTTCAACAAAAAAGTAATCACAAAAGGTGAACAAAGCATAACAAGAAGCAAGTCTTTAGAGTACCTGTGCACAATGGGTGGCGTGCATTCATGATGCAGATAAGATAAACTTTCAGCTGTTCCTATTGCAATTTTCAGTCTTGTTATCCAATCTAACGATTTCAAACTATCTTCTGAATCCGTTTTCCTGAACAAGGAGCTTGACAAGTCTCCATTTGGCATGTGTTTGTAAATCAGGAACTTCTCATTTTCTTTCTCTAAGCAGTGTCCCAGAAGGGGAACCAACCTGGAATGTGACACCTTACTAAAAACATCCAATTCCAATAAGTACGCTTCCTTACTATGAGATTGCAGATCTATCTTTTTTATGACCACAGGGATCCCACTTTCCAAGATTCCCTTGTAAAGATCACCTGAATGGCCATGTTTGATTAGGTTTACATCTCTAAAGTCACCAGTGGCTAGGAGAAGCTGCTGATATGTGAATGCATCCCCTAAACTTGAAAGGTCAATTGAAACTCCAGGAGGCGGTGGACTGCTCCCAGAAGGAACTGGAGTTGCTGGACCAACCCCAACCGCAACCCCTCTTTGATTCGTAGTGCCCCTCTTACGGATGCAAAAGAGTAGCAGTACCAGCAATATCACCAAGAGTAGAATGAGTCCGAGTGCTCCAAAAGCACTTGCCAATATAATGACCTTTTTGTTGTTCTTCCCGGTGCTTCCCCCAGCAGGAGGTTGCGTGGAGTTCGGTAGTCCAAAATTATCAAAAGTCAAGCCCTTTGCAGTATAGAAAGATGTACAATCAGGCAAACTCCTCTGATTTGACAAATTTTGGAGACAATTGCTAACAAGAGAAGCATTGTCACGCACATAATCTGGAATGGTGCCTTCAAAATAATTACCAGACAGGTCAACAACAAGGAACCTTCCTAGCGTAGGTGTAAGACCTCCATAAAACAAATTCTGAGATACATTCAACTCTGCCGCACTGGCATTGGCATTCAAACTACCGTTTGGCAGCATACCAGTGAAATTGTTGCCAGAAATATCAAGCAAGCGCAGTTGAGGTATTGACCACAGCACAGCAGGGACTGGACCATTAAAACCATTGTGCTTCAAAACTACAGTCTGCAACTGACTTGGAACAGGAAATAAATTCACTGGTAAAGATCCACCAAGCAAATTGTTCCCAATCAGCATTCTCTGGAGCTTCCTCAAGCCTCTCAATTCAGCTGGTAATGACCCAGACAGGTTATTAAAGCTCAGATCAAAGTCAGCCAAGTTACTAAGATCGCCGAGCTGAGGAGGTATTGAAGATGACAAACCATTGGTCGAAAGATTCAAATACTGAAGCTTCGAAAGCATCCCAATGCCAAGTGGAATTGAACCAGATAAGAAATTCATAGAAATGTCAAGTCTTGTCAAATTCTGAAGCGAACCAAAGGACACAGGGATAGATCCAGTAAACATATTTGCAGAAAGATCAAGTACTGAGAGCCCCGCCAACAGTCCCAAATTTGACGGAATCATGCCCGTACAGTTATTATTATACAAATAAAGACCCGTTAAACTGGTCAAATTCCCTAAACTCCCTGGAATGGCATTACTTATCAAGCAAGAAGAAAGATCAAGAACTTGAAGGGAAACGAGCCTTTGACCAAACCAATCAGGGATTGAACCAGGAAGATAAAAACCAGAAGCATTAAAAGACTTGAGTCTGGTTAAATTAACAAGAGAATCAACTCTAAATTGTGGGTTTTGAGAACCAAGTCTAGTCCTCCTAAACCCTGAAATGTTAATTTCACTGACACTACCATTCTCACATTTGATACCATTCCAAACTGAACAAGGGTCTGCCTTTATTGGCCAATCCTTGCTTCTCAACCCCAAAGAAGATCTTAGTTCAAGTAAAGCTGCTCTCTCTATGGGTGAACTAAGCCTCTCTTGTTGTTGTTGCTCAAATGTAGACTCAAAAAACAACACCAGAAGCAGAAACTTTAGTGCTAATACAATCTTTTGGTCCACCATGGCTTATGGGGATTGAATTTCCAACACAAATCCTATCATCTTCATATCAAAGACCCAGAATTTACACGAAATAAGCATAAATTAGTACAAACAAAAATGTGGGTTTTTTATGTTTTTTTCTTTTTCTTGGCTTTCTCTCACCATAAAGTTCGTTTCATTCTAGCTTTTTCTCTCGCTAAAAAGAAACATAAAAGTGACTAAACTGGAGAGACAGACTCTTACCTCGATCACAGGGTTTTGATTCACTCTTCTTCAAAATTTCTTGGTAACCAATCTGCACCACACTATCCCTCTACCTACTCCCCCTTTCCCTTTCTAAATCCCAGTTTCTTTAGTTGACATTTGACAAGAGAAACAAAAGATTTTTTCTTAAAGAAAAACAGCAATCATGTAGATATATAATATTTGTTTAAAAAATAATTAGAAAGTTAAAAATGTCTGGTCAAGAAGATACTGTGTGGACTACCACACTCTCTCTCTCTCTTAAGACTCCCATAAAAGGAAATTGTTTTCTGAAAGAAAAAAGAAACGGGGCAGCTCAAAAGGGGTTTTTTGGGTATTGAGTTTTTAAGCTTTAGACAATTCATCAAGCAAGAGATTGAAGGTGGCTAAAGCTTGCAATAAGAGGCATGAACCAGGGCTGAGCTCGTGGGTCACGAATGATGGACCGGTGGTTCAGGGAAAGAGGTTCGTTGGTGCAGAGGTTGTGCTGGTGGCGTGTCTGAACTCTGGTAATCATGCACTCGCCGGCTACGTTCAGAACTACTACTCCTGGGGGGCTTCCTTCTATTATTTATACAGGCACCAATACGTATATCACTTCCTCTCTGTACAAGTGTGTACATGAAGTGATTTTATTTATTTATTTATTTATTTATTGAGCGTGGATGTCTTTTAATTTAAGATGGGAAATAATGGGTGAGTTTATGTCACTCAACTGTTCGAGGAAGGTTTGCTTCGGAGACTTGGTATGGTTGGGGGCTCGAAAGTCGGGGGATCTGTGACATTTAAACCAAAGATGTTTTTCCAAGATGGAAACACGTGAAACATGATTTTACGGGCTAAGTAATGGTAATTTGATATTAAAAGAAAAGGTTTTCATGCTTATTTAAAAAAAAAAATACAATAATTTATGAGATTTACTCGTGAGATCCATTTATTCAACGTATGAAATTTTCTTGGAAAGGATTACCATCAGTCTTTTGAGTTTTTCACCTTTAAATGTTTATTTTCTTATGAAAAGAAACCTCACTCCTTCAAAAATATATTTCATGGATTCAAATAAATAAATAAAACTCTAATTATTTTAAATTTTTATAAGAGATAACATTCAAAAACATCAGAGCTCGAATACAATTTCATGAGGGAAAAAAAATACAATTCATCCAATCATGTGAGTGTTCTGAGTTCCATGAACCCGATAGCTTATCATTGAAAAAAAATAACCATGAATACTCCATCTTAGATACAGAGTACAAAGAGTAGCTTGTCTGAATATTTAAACAGGAAAATGAAATCAATTTATTTATTTTTCCCAGTTCGATTAGATGAATAGTTTAAGTTGGCACAATAGTTTGGAGAGCGAGGTTAGCATGTGTAGTAGCAATTGTTGCCAGAAAGTAGGTGGCATGAGTGAGCCCACAATAGAAAGATGTGCTGTGTAGTAGGATTTCCATTTACACTCGTGCTTACACTGCTGGCAATTATTATTTGAGCTGGCTTTAGAATATTTGGTGAGTTATTTTCTTTCCTGTCACTTGCTCAATCCTAGTCCTTCCAAATACATAAAGTGTCATGATTTTTATCTTCCCCAGTAATTGCCAGCATTAACACTTATAGGTACGTGTCATACATTCTTACCGTAAGTGTTTGGTTACTGTTTTTATAATAGGAGATTTAATTTAAATATATTTTGAAAATAAATAAAAGGTTTTGAGAAATATATCTCATTAAAATTTACTGCTTTTCTTTCTTGGCTTTTCTGAATCCATTCTTCTCGTGCAACTCTTCTGCAGGCAATTTCTCTTGCTTAACCGAGTCTATTTTTGAATATCATCGTGCTTCCTTCCTTGGAAAGAACTGGACTGTGAAGAAGAGCTCTCTTTTTAGTCTTGTGATGAATGAACAGTGGCGTTATGTTGTCACGAAAAATAATGGCCTTTTTTGGCCTAACATGAAACTATAACAATGTAACCCTGCTGATTTCACATGGAAGAGCAGTAATTTCCTGTTCGTCTTTAAGCGTATTTTGTTGGTTTTTCTTAGATTTTTGCTCTTAATTTAGGCTTCAGACGTAACAATTTTGGAGGTTACTATGAAAAGAAAAAAAGGTTGAGACTTGAGAAGTTACGAGCCAAAATGCATATTTGGAAGTGTGGTTAAAATTATTTTTTATTTTTAAAATATTTTCGTTTTAAAATATATTAAAATATTTTTATATTTTTTTAAATTATTTTTAATATCACAACGTGAAAATGGTTTAAAATCATAAAATATATTGATTTAAAATAAAAATAAATATTTATTTTCAAAAACACTTTTAAAATACAATATCAAACAAGTTTAGGGTTTAAATTAACCAATAACGATATATTGTGTTTTAAGAGGTTGCGTGAGAGATCTTAATTCATTTTTTCAGTTTTATTGGGACGGACTCTGCCTAATTGAGAACATTCTTTGACAATCAACATCACTTTGAATTAATTAAGGAGCATTTTGTTTTAGAATCAGCATCACTTGAATAATCAAAGGAGGTTTTACGGCCAAGAAACCGACCGCGGTGGCAAATTTTTGTCCTGTTATCACATGCGGTCGCTCTAATACGTGGAACAAAAGCAGGGTACTTGACGCTACGCGCCAAGAGGCCGATAATAAGTTTTTATGATGTGTTTATTGTCGAGCGATATTGTTTGTGTACTCTCAGAAGGCAGAACCCAGTTAATAGTGTTTTGTAATAATTTATTTTGATTCTTCAAGTTTTATTTGATGTGATTAATTTTTAATTGAAGGTTAATAATTATGATTGAATTCTTAATTAAAAGAAAATTTGAAAAAGAAAATGTCAAAATAAAAAAGATTTCAAACCTAAATAGTGTGTCGAGATTGCATGAAAAATACATTGAGGTCCTTGATATTTAAAAATAACATATTGTCTACAAATCAGATCTTCTTAAACTCTAAAAAATAAATTTTGATATACAAATTTATTTGTGTTATTTTTCAATTCTTGATTTAAAAGGCCGATCAAAAGTTTTTATGTATTATTTATTAATTAAAAATCTAAAAAGACATGGGATGTTTAATATTGAACCAATATTGTTTGTATACTCACAAAACCATGTGGATATACTGTGCATTTTTCAATAGTTTATTTTAATCCTTAAGGTTTTATTTTCTATGATTTAATCATAATTAAAGGTCAATTGTGTCTGAATTATTAGTCAATAATGAAATTAAAAATAAATAAAAAAAGGCTTCAAAATGTCGAGGTTCTAAATTGGAAAAAAAAAATGAGAGTCAAACTCGATAAAGAAATAAAATGTTGAGAGACAAAATTGGAAGAAAAAAAACTAGAAAATGGATAAAAAAAAATAGCAATAAAAAAATAAAGGCCAATATTTGATTAAAAAAATAAAATAAATAAAATAAAATGATGAGGGATTAAATCGAAAAAATAAACTCAAAAGGTATTAAAAACAAATATGGAATGATAATTACCATCAAAAAGTTCCTTTCTCGCCTCGGTCAACAAAAAGAGTTTGTCATTAATTTTTTTCCACAACATTTCATTTTTTTCTACTTACATGTATTTCTCTTTGCTTTTATTGCACCAGACATTAAAATACTCAAATAAATAAAATAAAAATTGAGTAAAGTCCTTGAATCTTTGCCACGAAGGCAAGCAAAGTCATTACAGAAAATATAATCTCCTTGTGCTTTAGCACTCTCTTCTTACAAACGATTTTCCAACTTTATTCTCATGCATGTTGCCATTATTACAAATTTAAATGAGGTTTTCCTTCTTGATCACATATTTTCACACAATTAATTCCAAAAAACCCATAACAATTTTTAACCTTATTAGAGCTGTCGAGTTTCCTGATGCCTACTCTTCTGGTTTCCGACGTGTGGAATTTTATACGTTGCCTGTCTTTTTATACGTTCCTTGTCATCTTAGATTTTCTCATTTAACAATTTGATTTTTCAACACTTTAAATTGTCAAATGTAGCAAATGGATTTGCAAGGAAAACTTTGCAACGTGAGAGGGAGTTGAGCAGAAGGTGTGAAAAAGAAGAAGAAGAAGATTAGGCCGCCCAAGTTGCCTAGAACGCGTTCTGTCACGCTCAAAAAAAAAAAATATTCAACGTAAGAATTAAGATATACGAAGACCATATGAGAATCACCACCGGCCAAAAGTATAGCACGGCGTTGGTTTTACATTTAGAAGTATACTTGGATGTATTTTGAGAATATGCCTTGCATGAAAAGGTATTCTGGTATTTTTTTTATAGTGTTTTTATTAATTTTGATAAAATTATATTAAAAATAAAAAAAAAATATTTTGATTTATTTTCAAGTAAAAAATATTATAAAATATCAAACATATACCAAGAAGGTTGATGCATATTTTTCATATTGAGAACAATTTTATGATCACACAATTTTTAAATAATAGTCTTAAATTTTTAAAAAGGAAACAAGCCTTTTTAAGTCAATGTATTAGAATTCACGACACTTTTAATAAAATAACATGTTTAGAATTCTTATGTGTTAAGAATTGAATTTCTAATGAAATTTAATCTTTAAAAATTCTACAAAAATATATTAAACTCAATCCCTCTTATTTAAAATTTCAAAAGCTAAAAATTTTATGTTGAAATTAACTTTTCTAAAATACCCATATTGTTTTAGACACTTTTAAAGAAATAAGATGAAGGCGATGAGGATGATATAGGAATAAAAATGAATTTAATTTTATCTCATCCAAACATATGAATTTAACTTATATTTTAATTGAATTCAAATCAAACACTATAATTAAATTCAATTATAATGGAAAAAAAATGTAATTCCAAACACCCTCTAAATCTACATGATTAGTTAGTATTATAGATTCTAACATTATTACTTGATGTCTCATATCTAATCCAATTGGCCATTCAGCAAGAAAGAGGAACCTTTTCTTTTTTCTTTCTCGCCTATTCGGGGGGGGGGGGGGGGCTTGCAATCTTAAAAATCGGGAGGTGTCGGCCTGATCATGTTTTTTTTTTATGCGAAGAATTTTTGATTGTTTCAGGTTCTTACAAAGAGTACATGTTTTAACTCGAATTCAAGATCTGTTGTGCAGATTGCAAGCTTTTTATCATCACCTAACATCCCTTGAGAACACGCAATCATGTCTTAATATAATATCAAATACAAAATCATGTCAATGTCATTAATAAACCCAATGATCCATATCAAAACAACTTTTAAACAACTCAAAAATATGGTTTGCATATACTTTCATATATTTTCTTATAATAAAAACATAATTTGACTATATAATTAACTTACAAATACCATGCAAGTTCAAAACCAGCAATTACAACCCATGGTTCAGCTTTAAATGATGAATAAGTTTCAGTGCTTATAGCAAAACTAGGAATCCAAATCACAAAGCAATGCCGAGAAATTCCTCTTGCTTCAGCCTCACCGGGTTACTTTTGCTATACAATTAATAGGGCAATATTTCCAATCAGCCATACAAACTTTACTGTTTTTATTTGATTGAGTCATCCATAGCCAGAACTTATTAATAAAAGAAAAACCTATAGAAAATGACAAAAACACCCTTTAATGCAAAGCTTCGAAAACTTGGTTTTAGGGTTAGTTTATTAATTTAAGTTTTTTTTTAAATGTCAAAAAACAAGAATGCCCCTTAAAGTTATCAAGTGAAAACAACTTTGAAAGTCAATCTAACAATTTAACTATACCATCAAATATAAGATTACTTTGATTACCCTCATTTATATTTTATACCCTTAAAAAATTACCCTCCTAACGATTATATTCATTAAGAGTAAAATTATAATTTTATTATAAAAAATAAAAATGAATAGTTATATACATAATATAATAAAAGGGGATCCAATTTCAGATAGTAAAATGAAGTGAAAAAACAAAGAATCCCATGAGTTAGGCAAGCAAGAAGGATTGGTTTAACTTTGGAACTTGGAAAAATCATAAGTTCAAACACTATGTTTACATAAACTATATATTTCTATTTTTCATGGACTCCATGATGTAAACCCCCTTCTTAAGAAAATAAAGTAGAGCTTCTCTAATTCAAGAATTTTTTTGAGTTTTAATAACATCATCTAAAAAAAAAATCTGGAAAATAATTTTTTAATAAAAAATACTTTAAAAAAAACTAATTTTTAATTATTTGGAAGTGTTGTTGGAGTTACTTTTTATTTAAAAATATATTAAAAATATATTTTTTTTGCAAGAATATTTTTGATATTAATATATTAAAATTATTTAAAAATAATTTTTTTAAAAATAATTTTTAAAAAATAATTTTAAAACCCAGTTGCCTGTATCAGCCGCAAACATTTAATTATCACACAAGGAACTTTACTGGGTCTTTGTAGATCCCCAAGACCTTCCATAAAGATCACACTTGCTACCATCAATCGCTGTGATTGATAGCCAATTGGATTCGATTTATTCGACCGATGGATGCATGTTGACCGTTCGATTACTTGCCCGCCGGGCACTCATGAGCAAGTGGTTTCAATTAGTTTAATGTGTTTTAAGCCGTGGACTTGATCAGTCTTATCACTGGTCGTCGTTAATAACAAAGGGAAAGAAAACAAAGAGGGTATTTTGTTGATTAGGATATGATTATGAAGTGTGTGGCCTCAAGTGACAGGGCAGGTCATGAATATCATAATCCTTGTCATCTTTGTGCCTTTTAATTATCATGATTCCATGCAGTAATTTATACTTTCAACGTTGTTAAATCATTTCTTTTAAATATAAAAAAATTATTTAAATTGTGGGAGTTTTTCACATTTTTATTAAATAAGTGGAGTAGATCTATTTTAAAATTTCTCGTGTCAGTATGATTTTGAATTTTTAATCTAATTGTGTTGAAACTGACCTGATTTAAATTAATTAATTAATTATAATTTATTTTTTAAACTATTTTCTATTTAACTATATAATAATAAAAATAGATGATAATCTTACTATAAATATCAAAATGAAACCAATTATGAAAATAAATTCTTAATTAATTTAACATCTATAGATGAGATTAAAAAAAGGATTTAACTTGCCAAATCCACGAACCATCTTAATCAATCAAACCTATAGAGATCCATGCATTTTATAAAATTTAATGACATATTTTTTAAAAAACTATACAAGAAAAAAATGAATGATGTTACAGTTAAGTTCAATTAAAAAAATACCTTATAAAACTCATAAATAATAACAATTTAGCTACCCTAGTAAACTTGCACGCCACTTTAACTAGAAAAAATAAATGTATAACTTAATTTTAAATTACTCTAACATGAAAAGATAAAAAGGATATTTAAAAAAAATTAAAAACAATACATCCATCCGTCATGGTGGAAAAGAAAACTGTGAATGATTTGTGAGCAACTTTTTGACTCGATCAAACGAGACCCACATAAAATAAAATAAGATGCATAATTGAATCTTTTATTTTATTTTATTTCAAATCAACACGTCATCAATTCAGTGGTTTAGAATATTTTATTTCATTGAGTATTTCAATAATACCCTTTTGCATCTGATAAAAGGTGATGATCTTTCGTGAGAGTCGGCCTTCTCTCCAGGTCTTGAAATAGATTAAATTAACCATGCTCTGATCCACGGATAATTAGTGCTTTGCACGCAATCCACACGTGCGCCCACCTGCGTGTGACATGAGCGAGGGAAGGGGCTATCCGACAAATAATTAATTCTTATTATTATCCGGTAAAGTTGCTTTTATAAGATTAATGCTTTCAATTTTTTTAACACTCCTACATTCTACCGTACCGTGACGCAAGACTCGATTTTACTGTAGATGATGATATTAAAATTAAAAGGAAAAGGAAAAACAAAAACAATATTGCATTTTACTGTACAGGTTCTTGCTGTGATTTTTATATATATTTTTTAGTGATAAAAAATGATTTTTAAAGGTTTAGATCCAAAAATCATAGTTTTAAAACTCGACTGACAGGTAAACCTGGATAGCAACTAGGTTAGGTTTAAGAAGAAAAGAATTGAATGACCTAAATAAAATCTCGGATTGACTGAAGAAGATTCAATCAAAAAACTGGTTGCAAATTGTTGACTATCTGTTTTATAACAAAAACAATGTTAGTCTGATTTGTAAAAAAAATCAAGATCTACCCGGGAGAACCTGGTCATCCAGTCAAAACTTCTTCAATTAATTTTACTCTTCATTTTATCAAATTAATTTTACTTTTATTTTTCACATAATCACTTAAAAATTATCAAGTCATGATTCTTTTGAATTATTGAAACTTGCTTTTCAAATTATAATATGTTTTTATTTGAAAATAATTATTTTCATAAAAATATTCTTTAAAACAAAATACATTAATAAGAAAACGGAGTTTTTCGTATTTATTGTTGATTTTTTATGTAATCAAAAAATTGTTTTTATTTTCTCTTAAAACTTATCGAGTTATGATTATTGTTTTTTTTTTAATTTATTTTCAAATTATGATATATTTTTATTTAGGAAATAATGTTTTTTTTTAAACAATACATGAACATGGAAAGGGATTTTTTTTAATTAAAAAGATACATTTATGTTTTTCTATTTATTTAAAATTATTAAAAAATGATGCCATTAATACAAAAAATATATTTTTATTCAAATACAAAATAAGTGAATATTAAAAAATAAAATTTTAGTTAAGAAATATTTTATATAAAAATATTTATTTTAATTATACAAAATTAAATAAAAGTTAAATAAGAGTAGTTCTTGAAAAAATGTTTAAGGACATTGCACAAGAATATTATCTACTTATAGAAAGGAACAAAGTATATGGGTTTTCGTTGTAGCAATAAAAATCTCATTTTACCTTTATTTACATAAAAAAAATGGCAAGGAATTGGGTATTATAGTCTTTTCATAGTAATACATATGTCTCTTCCAATTTTACTAGGGATGCAAAGATTATTTTGTCTTTCCTTATATTAGCATGGTTACAAAAGTAACCTCGTAGAAAAAAAATAACTTTATGATGGATTTCAATGACAATTTTGTTTTTTGCTACCTAGTTAAATGATGACAATACCTTTGGAATAAATAAAAACAATTGACTTGTATAGAGATTGTAGTCATTCAATCATGGATTTTTTTTTTGTTATATTTAAGAGCAATGAAAGGAATTTTGTATAAAATATATAGATGGTGAGAAAAAAATGGTTGTGTATGCCAAGCATGCACCAATAGGTAGATGCTTCTCTCATACTCTAAGTGATGCATGTAATGATGTTAATTGTTAGAATACTGTCTAACACCACAACGATAGAAACATTGATGTTTTTTTTATATATATTATGTACAATGCATATAGATGGTAAATGACCATTTATTCAATGATGGTTGTATAGTTTTGTTTTTGTCCTCCCCTTTTCCCTAAAAAGTATATTTTGGTCCTCTTTTTGTTTTTAAATTTTAGCTCTTATTCTTTTTATTTTTGATTTTTTTATGAATTTTTTATTTGTTTTCAATTTAGTATTACAATTGTAATTTTTTTATATTATTTCTTTCAATTTAGTCTCTTTTTTTTTGTTTTTTTTTTGTTTGTTAACGTTTTAGAGGCTTTCAATTTCACCTTGCAATCAAAGTTTGTGATGTATTTTTTTTTATTTTTTTTTCTTTCTCCTTTTGTTTAAGTTATATTTCTTTTATATTCAATCCTCACTTGCCCTCAATTTATATTGTTGTTGTTATTATTTTCACTCTTGTTCATTTAATTAAAAAAATTTGGTTTAGATATTTTTGTAAAATTGATTTTTAATTATTTGATATTTGATTTGTTAGGAATTGTGCTTCCAGGTTTTTCTTATTCATGGTGTTTCTGATTTAATAACTCGAGTCATGAGGTTGAAAAGTTAACGTAAGTTGATAAATTTTTTTTACTTATTCTTTTTTAAGAAAATAGGCTACAATGCGAGTCAATGTTTTTCTCTTCTTATTTCCTTGAAATGCTCTAATGACACTTTAATTATTATTGTTGTTGTTATTTTATTTATGTCTTTTTTTTAAAAATAAATTTATGCTTCAATTAATTCTCATTCTACATGGTTTTTATTTTGTTTATTTAACTTTTTTTAATAGAGGTTTTTTATTAGTTATTTTATATATTTTTAGTTTTGAATATATTACTGTGATTCATCTATGATTGTTTTATTATGTTTTATCAAGATTTAATTTATTTTAAAAATATAAAAATATTTATTTTTAAATGATATTTGTAATATGTGCAACTTTGATTAATATATTTTTTAATTTTTCTTTATTTAATGAATTTTATACTTAATTTACATCTATCTCTTGATTTTCTTAGTTTTGTTTTTAGTTATCATTAATAACGTTTTTCATATATATACTTATTCATTTATTTAAAGCTTACATATCCAATCTTTTTACTGCAAAATTATTTGGGTGTTTGATAATGCATTTTAAAAGTGTTTTTGAAAAAAAAAATATTTTTATTTTTATTTTTATTGTTAACTTTAAATTAATTTTTTAATGTTTTAAGATAATATAATTTACTAATATCAAAAATAAATTTCAAAAAATTAAAAAAATAATTTAAAATATTTTTAAAAACAACCTAAAACACATTCCCAAAAAAAATACTATATAAAGAAAATCATGCCTTGTGTGGGCATTTAGCTAAACTAGGCCCAACTCTTTTCTTAACGTGAAACTCGTGGCAAGTGACTTGACAGTTTCACGAGGCACTTAAATTATCATGTCAATCTACAGAAGCAGTATTCAGAGCCAAGGATTTCTAATTTCCAAGACAAACAAACTTTATTTGAATTTTATATGTATGTTCGTCACCTAAAATGAAGAAGAAAACCCCCCCAATAATTACTGATTGTTTTCTCCCCACGAAGCAGTTGAGATAGTATGATTATGGACAGCATATAATATGAATTATTAAATACATATTTTAAAAATTAATTTAAATAAAAAATATTTTTTTTCTTTTTCAAAACAGGATCTTTAGTCTATGGTGCTTCGTTAGAGATAGGCTACGCCGCGGGTATAGCCAGGTCAACGACTCAACATATTTAAAAAGCACCTAATCCTTTTGAAAAATATTTATGTGAAGGCATGGGGACTTGAATATTCCATAATAGTGGTTAAAATTTAAGTTATAGAAATCAAACCTCATATCACCTGATCAACTTTAATCATTTTCAAAACATTATTATTTTAATTAAAAAATAAAAGAATTTGATTTTAAACAAAAACTAAAGGGGGGCATGTTACGTTATCATGAAATGGTTATCTGTCTATATATATATATATATAAATGTACTTTTAGCTTGTGTTTGACCGTGTCTTAAATTATTTTAGAAAAAAAATGATTTTTTTATATTTTAAATTAAATTTTTTTAGTGTGTTTAGATTTTAAAAAATAATCTAATATTCCTAAATCATCAATGTGGAAGAAAACAACAATTTTCTTAATTATGTGATGTCCTTAAGCCATTGCAAAAATGGTTGCAAGGTAAACTTATAATCATGTCATCCAACTAAACAAGAATTAAAAAAGAAAAAGAAAAAAAGATGATAGGTCTTTCAGCCTTTGCTAGTTTCGTTGCAGTGGAAGAAGAAAATGGCGACACGCCACCATTTCTGTGGACATTGAACAATGCAAAACAAATACATGTATCTGTGTTATCATCGTAATACATGCACTTCATAATTATTATTATTTTTTTCAAAATGTTCAACCGATGCATGTTCCAGCAGCAATTATAAATTAATAACTTGGACTTTGAATTTTTAGAAATGTATGTTTCGAAGATTGTTTTTTAAAGATTTTTTTAGAAATGTATTAAATTTTTTTTTATATTTTTTTTAAAATATTTTTGATATCAGTACATAAAAATAATTTAAAATTACAAAAACAATTAATTAATTTTTTATAAAACAGAATGTCAAATAAATACTAATAAGTTTGACAAACATGTCACTACTAAATTCATTGTGAGAGCAAGTCTAACGCCTATGCCATCAAGAGAGCCAAAAGCCAAAAAATATTTTTTTAGTATTTTTGTTTTATTTTTTCAGCTCCAACGACTATGTTATCCAAGCAGCCAAAATGGCTCTTCCTTCCCTCATATGCTATTTGTAGCATCTTGAACAAAAAAGTCAAATAAAGTTGTATGGGAGAGGATAACAAGGGAGTCTATGGGAGGGAGCTATGGCTAGAGTCTTATTGATTGTTATGACTTCGTAATGAATTTAACTCAATTTTTGATAGTCTCGGGGCACTGGTTTTTTATTTTAAAATCATTTTTTTATTTAAATATAATTAAAAATAATAATAATTATATTGTTAAAGAGTTTTTTAAAAGCAATTATTTAATTATATAACTTATTCCTATTAATAGTATAATTAATTGCATAATTAAATTATATATAAAATAATTATACTATATTTAAAATGATATATAAAAAATAGCTTTTACCATTGGAGTAGACATAGACAAAAAACACTATATTTATACTATTCAAAAAGCCATTTTAGAGATTTAGCTCTTCAAAATGGCTTTTATCATTGGACTTGCTCTGAGAGTTTAAATATTTTAATATTTAAAATGATATATAAAAAATGACTTTTACCATTGGAGTAGACATAAATAAAAAAAATACTATATTTATACTATTCAAAAAGCCATTTTGAAGATTTAGCTCTCCAAAATGGCTTTTATTATTGGACTCGCTCTGAGAGTTTAGATGGTGGTGTCTATTATACATTGTGTTTTGAAATCATTTCTATTAATTTTTTTAATATTTTACTTTACATTATTTATTTTAGAGTATATAAATCATTTTAATGTGATATATAAAAAATAATATTTTCTTAAAAAATAAAAAAAATATTATTTTAATATATTTTTAAACAAAATAACCTCGACAACAATTTGAACCAATAAAAGAAGGTATAGAGACTTGGAATTTCAAACGTCGAATCTAAATCAGCACTCAAAAAACATCGTAGATTATATGATCCGTGGCTTAAATTAAGGTTAAATACATTTTCCACGTCACTATATAAGCCTCATGATTACAGAATAGCCCATGAGCCCAAACGAAGTCAACCCACGTGGCTAGTTATTGGACAATGGCTTCTTCGATCTCATAATTACTGGGGTCGTCGACCACCTAATACTCCAAGAGCTTACAGTTGGTTTCACCCCATGGCCCATTAGGCCCTTGATACCCCCACAACTGTTCAAGGCGCGGGGCAAGCCCAGATATAATTCAAATCCCCACATGCGGATATTAATATATTTTGATTGTGAAAAGGATATTACTATATTTGGAAAATTAGAAAGAAATCATCGTGATATCTATCAAAATATAGAAAACAAATCTCTTCAAATTCTTGATAGGGACTGGCCATGCTGGCCTATTTTATCGGCATATCTGTCGTTCGAAATCGGGTGACCATAAAAAACCGATACAAACGACGAGTAGGCTGGCTGCTCTTTGAATCTTGTACTTTTATCCGGAGAAAGTCGAAGGAGACCCGCGTTACTTCTTTTAAGGAAAGAAACTATGTAAGCGTGGAGGGGCAACATTGTAATGTTGTATGATGTTAGGAAACTATATTTTAAGCCTTATAGATTTAATAATATTAATTTGATCCCTTAGTTTAAGACTTTTTATTCGTGATTTTCAAAGGACGCCCCATTTTCCTACTCCCCCCCCCCCCCCCCTTTCCTTGTTTTTTTTGTCTCAGTTTCTCTCGAACAAATATATAATATACGGAGACGGAGCATTGAAAAGTCATAAAATGGAACCATCAAAATCAAGTAATATTATTAATAATAAAAATATATAATATACATAATCAGGGATCAAATTGAAACTTGAACTTGTAGAAGGTGGACGAAAAACTGAGAAAATTTGAAGCCATAGAGGCATGAATGAAACACTGATAGTACGAAGGGATGAAAATGAAAGTTACCCTAGATATTTTCGAAGCCCGCAGATATCAATAGATATTTCTGTTGTTGTATCCTCTTAGAAGGCACGTGTGTGGACCCCGCTTGACCCCACGCTTCTGCGCACTGTACTCGATTCAAGGCGTTTCCCTAACCATGGTTTACCGGGCCAAAAAAGGCAAAAAGAATAGGTTGTCTATTTATTCGAATATGATTGCGACTAGGGCAGGGTACGCTGACCCTGGATAGGATTAGCTTATTCCTGTTTGTGGCACCACATTCTGCTGCTGTTCACTTTACTTCGGCTTGAGATCAAGATGATCAAAATTGTTTTTGTTAACATGACGTGAAAATGTAATTTAAAATTAAATTGTAAATTTGGATTATAAAATATTATAATTGTAGGAAAAATATTAGTGCTATATTTAATAATTAGCTATGATAATTAATTATTAAATTGAATTGGATGATAAAATTGAAAATATTAAAATTTTACAAAAAAAGTCAAGGATAAAAAATAGGAATTCAAAAAATAAAAACCACGTTAAATAATAATATTTGATAAATTGAAATGAAACAAATAAAACTTTCTTAAAATGATCAAAATCAAAAAATAAATTTTAAAAAATTATAATTTAAATTCAAATGCTAACAACTAAGAGGATTAAATTGTAATTTTGGGAGAGAAGATCGAGAATAAGGGAAAACAAAATTGGATCACCACCTAGACAATCACCACACCAACATGAAAAATAATACAACGATACTTATGATGATATGATAAAATATCATTTTTTACATTAGAATGTGTCATACGAGTCATCATAATGGAGCGAGTGCTTCTCACGCACCCTCAAGCAATGTATATTTACAAATATTGTTTTTAGCTAAATACAAATTTTCTCCTAATCTAATTTTATATTTACAATTTTTTTTTATGAAAAGTCAAATACACTGTTTAACTTGAAGTTTATTTTTATTTTATTTTAAGGGAATTGTCATAGTTTTACTATGCATTTTGTTCTTTTTTTATGTACAAATATCAAAGGATATCTATTTATTTCATTAGCTTGCATATATAAGCGGAGGATTTAGTTCATCTTGTCACAATAATTCACCCGCTAGAAGTCAACTTGCCCCTGACCAAACGCCCATGCTCTATATATTCGCCCCAGAAACTAACGATTCTCTCGTGACCAAACAAGCTCGCACAGTCTCCGCTTCGAAATTTAACCCCAGTTAACTCCCAATGCGCGCAATACGCACCCGCTCCCATCTATAAAGCCATCATTCGGCTCCCATTGATTCCTCATCCTTTTCTTTTCCTATTGCCCTTTGTCTTTATCAAAAATATCGTAGGGTTTCGCAATGGCCGCTGAGGTTGAGTACAGGTGCTTTGTTGGTGGCCTCGCATGGGCCACAACAGACCAATCCCTTCAAGAAGCTTTTAGCCAGTACGGTGAAATCATCGATTCGAAGGTCCGTTTGCCTTCGCAGAATCGGATCTGACCCGGCCCGATCGGTTTCGGCTCTGGCGATCCATTATCTGTTTGATCTGTTTGTGTTGCTATTTGTTACTGTTCTCTGTTCTCTTTTATGTTACTGTCACTAACCACCAATCGGTACGTTCATCTTCAGTGCTTTTGGCTCGAAGATCGATCGATTTGTTCAATATTCTCTTTAATACGTGGTTCTCCAGAACTGATTAGGTTTTAAATTTCTACAGATTATCAATGATCGTGAAACCGGAAGATCTCGTGGCTTTGGATTCGTTACTTTCAACAACGAGAAGGCAATGAGAGATGCGATTGATGGAATGAACGGTCAAGACCTCGATGGACGTAACATAACCGTGAATGAAGCTCAATCAAGAGGAAGCGGTGGTGGCGGCGGTGGAGGTTACAGCCGTGGAGGTGGCGGAGGCGGCGGATACGGAGCTCGCCGCGAAGGTGGAGGTGGCGGTTATAGCCGCGGTGGAGGTGGTTACGGAGGTGGAGGCGGTGGTTACGGAGGCGGTGGCGGTGGTTACGGAGGCGGTGGACGTGACCGTGGGTACGGTGATGGTGGATCCAGGTACTCTTCCAGGGGTGGATCTGAAGGTGGCAGCTGGAGGGATTAGGTTTTAGGTGATTTGTGGTAGTTATGTTTGTGATTTTTATTGGCGTAGTATTTAGTCATGGGACGTCTCGTGCCGTCCTTCATGGTTTGATTATCTGGTTGTTGCTTTTTTGACCGATGGTTACCTTATCCTTGTTCTCCTGTTAAAAAATTGGAATGAAGTATAGATCTTCGTTTGACCGAGTGTTTTATCTCAATCTGCTTTACCGGCCTCCTTTTCCGTTTTTATACAATCAGAAAGTCACAGGATCGAATAAAATGTTCAATCTAAAAGTTTTAGCGAATTGTATTTTTTATACTTGGCAAATGCTTATTGAAAAATACATTGCTTCTCCTGGTACGGAGAAAATAATTTTTAAACCAACTGGAGGACGTTTTCATTAATGAAAGCATGCGGGCCGATTTCTTTGTGGTCATGTCATAAAACCTAAATTATAGAAAAAGCTATGTCGTCAATATACTTGTTTCATCCTCTTATTATTTTAGAAATTAAAATTACAGCTAAAATAATCCAAGAAATAATTTTTTTACCAAATTGTCTATTTACTTGCTTTATGAAAGAAATCTTGCTTATAATAAATGAAACAATACTAGTTTACTCAGTAATTTTCCAAAGACCTTAATATATTTTTATTTTATTGTAAATAATGGTGGTTAGGGTTTTTAAAAGTATTTTTTATATAAAAATATATAAAAATAATATTATTTTTTATAATGATTTATAAATATTATTTTTTTAATAAAAATAATTTTTAAAATTTTCTTTTAAAAACACTTTTATAACTAAATAGGCCTAAATACTAAGTCAGAATTGTGCATGTATCATATTACCAAATGACAAGTTTTACTTGTGATTGGATATCTTTTTAATATAAACCTTTTAATATAGTCTTAATATTGTTTAACACTTTGTTTTTATGAATTTTATGTATGATATAGGCTTTATCTAATTTCTTTATATTAAGATTTTGATAGAAAAATTGGTATGATGCAACAAATCCAAATTACTACTTATAATTAAAATACCATCTATATATAAAACAAAAAATAAATATTTGTTTTCTCTAATCTAAAATTATATACATTAATCAAACAATGTTCTCCATAAGACTGTAAAATTTAATATATCATTGAGATATCTCATCTAGTCCATATATAAATTTCTTTAACTTACAAACAAGTCAATATTTTGGACGAAATTAACAAAGAAATTTGACTAATAAAATTTTATGAGCACAAATACTTATATTTAAAAAAATATTGATAAAATAGAGAAATAAAAAGAGTACAAATACTTAAAATATTATTATTATACTTCCTATCATTGTACGGTGAGAAAAACAATAAAACATGTACCATTTATAGTTCACTTTTTAACCTATGAAATACCTACTACATGTTCTCAAGTCCAAATGTTTTAGTTGAAGATTATAAATTCTTACCTTAATAGGATAATCCTATATACACATTTGATTTAAACTAGACTTTCATCCATTTTATAATTTAGAAGATATTTTAGACAACTTTTAATAAAATCTTATTTGAAATATATACAACAATGTTTAGTCCTTCGCTTGATAAAGGTAATGATAGATTATAATTACTAATCAAGTTATTTACTATATTCATAAGTGTACGATTCCTTCTTTGAGCTGCAACATTTTATTATGGTGTGTCATTTTCTTTAATGAACTTTGTAAATGAACCTAACATTTGATCCTTTTTTCTCTCTATATACCTACCATAATATTCCTTACCTCTATTTGACTTTACAATATTTATTGTCTTTTCTTTTTGTTTATCTACCTCGACCTTATAAGTTTTAAGAGCATTAAGTGCTTCAACCTCATAAAATAAGAGAAATATACATAAATCTAGAATAATCATCAATGAACAAGATAAAATATCTCTTATCATTCAAACATGAAGTATTAAATAGTTCACATATATCAATATGTAATATTTTTAAGATTTTTGAGCTTCTCATGACATTTTTAGTGGGCTTCTTAGTTTGGTTGCCCTTTAAACAATCTATACAAGTATCAAAATTAGTAAAATCAAGAGTGTTTAAAACTTCGTAATCCACCAATCTTTTTAATTCTTTAAATTGAGATGTGATCTAATCTTACATGTCATAACATAGAGGAATTATCATCTATTTCACTACTTTTAACACCATAATCAACATGCATTGATAAATAGTTGAGTTTAAAAGTGGTTTATATCAATTTTATATAAATCATCAATTAATATTTTACAACCGATAAAAGCTTTAATTTTTAAAATATTGAAAATGTTCATATCAAAATAAAATTCATAAAAAATATTATAATGACGATAAACGGACATAAATATGATAAAAACATAAAAGATATTTTTCAAATCCAAAATAAATTCAAGTTTTAAAACTAATCTAAAAGTCCCAACAACTTCAACTTTAAAGCATTGCTAATTTTCAAAATAGATTTGTGATTCATTATCCTTCAGCTCCCTTAAACATATAAACCCCTACATGGTATTAACAATATGAATTGTATAGCTACAATCAATTTATCATGTGTTACTAAGAGCCTGAATGATAAAGATTCATAATATAATAAAGAGATGAGTTTACCTTGTTTTATGAGTTTTTTTTATACTTAGGGTAATCTTTCTTAATATATCACCATTTCTTGTAGAACAAACATTGAATATTTTTTCCATGTTAATTTATTGACATAATTTTGGTTTCCTTACTTTAAAGTCCATTTTACCCTTCTTAGGATTTGGTGTAACTTGAGAAACCAAATAATTATTATCATGATCTCATTATTATTTTTGATTTCCTTTAACTATAATTAATTAACCGACTATTTTCTATTATGTGTTATAATTAATATTAAACAAAACATATTCATAGGGATATAGTTGAAAATGAAATGAACCAAACTGAGTCGGACATCTCAACTTCGAAGAATTTTAATTGAGTAACAATGCTTTTTTATTTATATAATGTGCTCAAGAACACCCTTAACATAATCAAATAACATATATGAAAGCCTATCTATTAAGATATTTACCAATGCCTTGTCAAAATGAAGAAAGTTTTCCTTTACGTCCTCCAAGAAATATTTTTTCATCAAGCATTGAGGGATAAAATCACTAATTCTCTTATTTATGCGAGATTTTATGGGTATTAAACTTAAGTGATTAGATCACTCCTACCACTCATAATTAACCTTTTTGTGAGCATTACTTGATTCTGTAAGGATGAGTGGTTCATCAACACATAATGCCAAATTAAATCCATACACTCCAATACATAGTAGATATTTTTCTTCTAATTAGAAAAATTATCACCACATAGCACTAGAATACTAGATGTATCTATAAAAACACCAGAAAAAGCTTGAATAAACAAGAAAAATACTTTAATGTTATGAAATATATACTTTATATAAACTAACCAATGTTAATTTATTAGTAAATCACAACCTTTATGTAGGTAGAGGTTGCATCATGCATAAAACTTACTTATTTTTTAATAAGAAGACTAATGAATAGAATATCAAGAATAAAATTTATTCACACCTAGAGACCTCAAATAAAATTCATCTTTAATGTCCATTTATTATTTTATTTCAATTGTATCATAAAAATAATAACCTCACTTTAAGGCCAAATCATTAATTTTATAAAATAATGGCAATTAAGCTATTTAATTTATAAGAATACTTATTTAATAAACTTTAACATGGTTATAAAAATAACACAAGATGTTTCTAATGAACTCGAATCAATCAACCAAACTTATGATAAAAGTCATGTATGTCATTGAATTCAATAAATGTTTCCCATATATTATTTTTCATTTAGTTATACCACAATGAAGTGTATAATAACTTTTTTATGTGAAATATATGTTTTAAAAAAACATGATAAACATGTGGGATCGAGATAAAAAAGTAGATAACGAATAACAAAAGGTAAAATTGTATTTTTTTAAAGTTAAATAAAAAAGTAGTTCATTGATAACAAAGAGTGATTGTATTTTTAAAAAAAATTAAAGGACAACAAATGCATTTAGCAGTATAAAAAAAATAAAACTAGCACAAATGTTGTGTCGTAACATGTCAAACCTGCAATCCGAGTAACCACTTTAACAAGGTTTAATATTTTTTTTATATATAACCTAAATATAAAATAAAAAAATAAAACAAAAAAATAAAACAAAAAAGAGACTGGAAACAGCTCTGCGTGCCTATGCATTTAAAAGGTAGAGCTTAAGTTTTTTCTTTTTAAGAAAAAGAGGTGAACAACTTGTCGTTCTCCTATATTATTTGTTTTTGTAAAAGCACAATAGGTAAACAATGTGTAGTGTGCCAACCTAAATTTTGACTATTACTTTAGTTTTCTAAAAATGAAAACACTAAATTTTTTTACCCTATATATATATATATAATTGTTATGTGATTTCAATCTAAAACATCTTTTCAACACCTTTAAAATATATAGAAACCAATTTATCAACCCAAAAAACAATATAAAAATCTAAAATCAAACGAGGTTATATTTGTCATTCTCAACTTATATATATATTTTTAGGCAAAATCGAGATTCTAAACCATCACCACCAAACTACTCTTATCACATGAAACCTTTATGCAACGAGAACAACCACTTTGTGGTAAAAAATGGCATGAACAATGACTTTCTCTCTCAATACTTCTATCTCAAAACAAGAGTTGTAAAATAATAAAAATAAATGTTTATACCAAAACTTAGCCATAAAAGGGACCAAATTGGTAAAATCAATAAATTTAAAGGATTAAATTGAACTTTTTACGTCAACTTTGAACCTACCACCCTTTTTTGGTGCCTTATACACTAATATTTTTCAATTTTGCTTTTTGCCAACAAAAAGGAAGCAATTGAATTTTTCAATCAAAAGACTTAATCGCTAGAAAGGAAATTTAAGGATAAAGAACTTTTTTTTATATATAAAAAAAACTCCTACTATCAATATTTAATTTGAGGGAATACATGATGCAAAACCCACAATAATTTTCCATCATGGTTTAGAATTTTTACCAACCATTTGACCCATATTCCACCGATTGTCAAATGTATATTTCTCTTGCAAAACAATTGTATATACAAACCTTTTTAATGTATTTTTTAAAGTGTAAATTGAAAAGCTTATATGTACATGAATCAAATAAATAAAAAACAAGGTATTAACAATAACTAAAAATAAAACTAGAAAAACTTAAAGACATGTATAAATCAAAATATTTAATTTTGCAAGACCTAGAAAATTTTATCCAATTGTGTTTACTTTAATTATTTATTAAATCAAATGATATTAAAAAAAATAAACAAATATTTAATTTATTAAATAAAGTAAAAGTAAAAAATATATGCAAAGCTGCACATTTCAGAAATATTATATGAAAACAAATATATTTTTTATTTTCAAAAACAAAGTTCTTGTATATATATATATATATACATATTAGAGTTCAAAAATTAAGTACGTACAACACCATTAGAAAACAATCTCTATCCAAAAAATTAAATAATAAAAAAATATAAATGAGGAATATTAATTGAAATATAAATTTAAGAATTACTTTTAAAAAAGATATCAATAAAAAAAGAAATATCATAAAAAACAATAGCTCAACTGTCATGACTTAACTTACTAAACCCATGACCTAGACCATGAACTAAATTAGGTTCAATATTGGTTTTTTCCTCAAATTTATATTTAAATTAAAGAAAATAAAAATAATGAAAAAAGAAAAAAAGGCCCACATTTGTTCACCTATAACCCATCATGTTTGGACCACTAAAATAAAGAGCCTAAGAGTGTTGGCGGACCTTCAAGCCCAGGACCACAGACATGGGCTAATTTGTATGTATCTTTTCAATTTCTTAAAGGTGTATATGCAATACGTGACGTAGTGGTGGTTGGAAAATCGAGCAGCTCAGGTTTTTCCCTAAAACTCAATTTTCAAGTTATTCCTGTCAAAGGAAATCTCTCTCTACATAAAGAAATATATTTCTACATTAAAGATAACAGATTTCTAGGAATACAAACTTAATGACAACAAATTTACATATATCTCTATATTGAAGATGACAAATTTCAAGGAATACAAACTTAATGACAAATTTTTTTTATATATCTCTACATTAAAGATAACAGATTTCCAGGAATAATGACAACAAATTTACATTGATTTTCTTTAATTAAAATGTATATATATATATATATATATATATATATATATATATATGGTAGGGGCT
This sequence comes from Salix caprea, assembly GCA_964035475.1. NCBI lineage: Eukaryota > Viridiplantae > Streptophyta > Magnoliopsida > Malpighiales > Salicaceae > Salix > Salix caprea. The sequence goes on from OZ037745.1 coordinate 16,556,805, forward strand.
GAAAATTAGCTTGTACTTGTTTCCTTTAATAACTTATAAATTTGCATCTATAGGGCTATGATTAGTAATGTAAAGCATACTTTTTGCAAAGAGATTTCTAAATTATCATGGTATCAGAGCCCTTAGTCTAAGTGTCATCGTCTCACATTTTCAAAGTCCTTTAGTCTCAGTTAGTCTGTGTTCAAGTTCTACTAACATCATGTCTTCTGATAAGTTTGATATTTCTTTGATTCAGTTTAATGACAAGAATTACTTTGCCTGGACATTTCATTTCAGGATCTTTGTCAAAGGCAGGGAGTTGTGGGGCATGTTGATGGTAGTAACTCAGCTCCTGATAAAGACAAAGATTGACATGACAAGTGGGAAGTCAAGGATGCACAAGTCATGACATGGATTTTAGGTTCTGTTGAACCCATTATCATCTTGAATCTTCAAACATCTCAAATGTGGACTTAACTATAGAAAGTTTACAGTCAACAAAACACTGCTAGAAGGTTCCAGCTTGAGAATGAATTGAGTATTTTTCAACAGGATAATCTCTTTATCTCTTAATTTTATTCTAGATTCACCAATCTTTGGGCTAAATACACTAATATAGCTTATATTGATTTACCATTCGAAGAGCCGAGTACAGTTCAATATGTCCATGAAATAACTCAAAGGGATCAATTTCTAATGAAGCTGAGATAAAATTTGAAGGCACCAAATCCAATCTCATGAACTAAGAGTCTGTCCCCTCCTTGCATACATGTCTCAATGATCTTCTTCGTGAAGAAGGTCTTTCTACTCAATGAACCATGAAACAACAACATACTACATCAGTTTCTGTGGACTATACAGCACAAGGAGGCCACAAAATAGAGATATGAGCACTGTATAGTGTTTCTGCTGTAAGGGATTTGGGCACTTTGCTGTAAATTGTCCTAGAAATTTCTGCAACAACTGCACAAATGATGGACATGTCATCAAAAAAATTGCCTAACTCGACCTCCCAAGAAGAAGGAGACATCATATACTGTCTCAATTGGCTCTTCTAGTGCTAGTAGTTTTGTGACACAAACTGCTCCTGCTCAAGCTCATGCTTCTGTTTCTGCCCAATCTATAACCCCTGAAATGATTTAGTAGATGATCATGTATTATTTTTCAGTATTAGGACTCTCAGGTAAACCCTTCTCCACATCATCTCCTTGGTATTTTGATTTTGCAGCCTCTCATCACATGACAAACGCTGTTGCCTCTCATCACATGACAAACACTGCTGATTCTCTTACAAATGTAAAAAAATATTATGGAAATCTCAAAATACAAACTACCGATGACAATCAATTGCCTATCACAGCCACTAGTGATGTTTCCTCCTTTCTCACTGATGTCTTTGTATCCCCTGGTCTAACCACCAATCTTGTGTCTGTTGGTCAATTAGTTGAATATGATTGTAAAATAGAGTTTTCTAAATCTGATTCTACTGTGCAGGATCAATAGTCAGGGAGGATGATTGCGAGGGGCCTAAAGTAAGACATCTTTTTCCTCTTCAGTTTCCTTTATCTATTTTGCCTTTTATCACTTGTAATTTTGCTCAAGTTTATTATCGAGCATGACATAAAACGTCTAAGACATCCAAACTCTAATGTATTTCATGCTTTATTAAAATCTGGTTTTCTTGGGAATAATGAAACACCATCTCTTAGTATTGTTCAATTTGATTGCCATTCTTGAAAACTTGGTAAGAGTAAAGCTCTACCTTTTCCTGTTCACACATCGCATGTTATCACACTTTTCCATCTGATACATAGCGATGTGTGGGGAATGGAACTAGTTACATCGCATGCAAATTACAAATATTTTGTTACCTTTATTGACGACTATAGTCGTTTCACATAGATTTACTTTCTTCATTCCAAAAACAAGGTATTTTTTGTTTAAAATTGTTTATGCACATATTCAAACTCAATTTTCCACAAATATCAAAATCATTTGTTCTGGCAATTGAGGTGAGTACACATCTAATGTGTTTAAGGATTTCCTAAAAATCATGGCATTATCCATCAACGGTCTTATCCTTCGACACCTTAATAAAATAGGGTGGTTAAAAGAAAAAAACATCACCTTCTTGATATGGTTCCTACTCTTTTGTTAGAATCCTCCACACCCTCTTGATTTTAATGTGAAGCTCTTCTACTACTGTCTATCTCATCAATAGATTGCTTTCTTATGTATTGAACCATTACTCACCTTTTGTCATGTTATTTGGTCATCCTTTAACTTATTCTATTCTTTGTACCTTTGGTTGTGTCTGCCATGCTCATCTTCCTGCATTTGAACGCATAAAACTAACGACTCAGTTAACTAAATATGCCTTTCTAGGATATTTAGTACAACAGAAAGGTTTTCTTTGTTATGATCTAATTCAATGTCGCATTAGAGTTTCTATAAATATGATTTTCCTAGAAAATCAGTATTTTTTACCACCAATAAAGATTCTGTATCTCCTTCATTTTCTGTTTTGCCTATGTTTCCTAACTCTTTTATAGATTCAATCCCTTCTAAACCTCTGCTAGTGTATCAACTACGATCCATTGGCACCTCCCACCAACTGCTAACACCTTCTCAGCCCCCTCAAGCTTCTTCCCCGTCTGCTGCTCTTGTACCTGCGCCTCCCTCTATCAGACACATACTCGAGTTCGTAGACCTTCTGATAGGTTTGGTTCTCTGTTTCTTCACCCTTTACAACCACCTTGTCTTTTATTTCTATTCCTTCATCTTATAAACATGCAATATAGTATGAGTGTTGGTGAAAAACAATTGACACTCAACTTCTAGCACCTGAAGAAAACCAAACATGAGATATTGTCTCATGTCCTTCCCATGTCAAACCCCTTGGTAGTAAATTTGTGTTTTCTATCAAACTTCATTTTGATGGGTCCATCGACTGTTATAAAGCTTGATTAATGGCACTTGGGAACAACCAAGAATATGGTCTTGACTATGATGAGACTTTTGCATCAGTTGCCAAGATGACCACCATCAAAACTATACTCGCACTTGGTGCATCCCAATCCTAACCTGAAGAAATGGATGTCAGGAATACATTTCTCCATGATGATCTCAAAGAAGAAGTTTACTTGAAACTTCCCTCTGGTATGCCCATTTTCTTACTAAATAATTTGTATAGTTTGAAGTAGACACCACGAGTATGATTTGAAAAATTTTGATCCACATTGCTTGGTTTTTCTTTCATTCAAAGTCAGTATGACTCCTCTCTTTTTCTACTAAAAACATCAGCAAGTATCGTTTCCTCCTTGTTTATGTGGACGATATCATCATCACTGGCTCTAACTTAGAGGCAATCGATGTGGTTTAGACTTTGTTGAACTTCAATTTCCATATGAAAGACCTTGACAAACTCACCTATTTCTTGGGTTCAAAGGTACATCATCAGCCTCACGGTCTCTTTGTGCATTAACACAAGTATAGTTAGGATCTGGTTCAGCTAGCAGGTCTCACCAATACTACTTCGGTTGACACCCCCATGTAACTTAATGTAAAATATTAACGTAATGAAACAGAGCTTCTTAAGGATCCTCCCGCCTATTGAAAATTGGTTGGTAGTCTCATCTACCTCACCATTACTCGACCAAACATAACTTATGTTGTTTATACAGTAAACAAATTCATGCAAGCACCATGACATCTTCATCTATCTGCCGTTCACCGCATCATTCGCTACATTCAATGGGACAACTAGCTGGACTTATTCTTTCCTTTTGGTTTTTCACTTCAAGTACAAGCATATAATGATGCTGACTAGACCGGTTGTCCTGACACTGGGAAATCTACTACCGGGTGGTGTATGTTTCTTGGTGATGTTCTTGTCTCTTGAAAAGGCAAGAAGCAGGACCATGTCTCCAAATCCTCTATTGAGGCAGAATATCGAGCCATGTCTGGAGTATGCTTTGAGATTATTTGGCTATGAGGTCTCCTTACCGAATTGAGTTTCTCTCCAGTTCACCTAATCTCACTTCATGTAACAACACTAGCCATTCAAATTTTCCGCCAACCCAGTCTTTCACGAATGCACCAAACACATCGAAATTGACTGTCACTCCATCAGGGAAGCCTATGATCATCAGGTCATCATCCTTCCACATGTCCCTATAAATTTGCAGATCACAGATATCTTCATAAAATCCCTCCCACATCAGCGTCATAATTTTCTCGTTGGCAAATTGATGCTTGTTCATTTACCGGCATCAATTTGAGGGGAGATGTCAAAGGAAATATCTCTACATAAAAAAAAAAATTCTACATTGAAGATGACAGATTTCCAGGAATACAAACCCAATGGCAACAGATTTACATTTATCTCTACATTAAAAATGATAGATTTATAGGAATACAAACTTAATGGCATCAGATTTACTTATATATTTACTTTGAAGACAACAGATTTCCAGGAATACAAACTTAATGCCAACAAATTTATATATATCTCTACATTGAAGATGACAGATTTCCAGGAATAATGACAACATATTTACATTGATTTTCTTTAGCTAAAATGTACTGGCTGTATGATATATATATGGTAAATATATGTATTGTATGGGCTAAAAATCAGCTTGTATTTCCTTCCTTTAATAGCTTATATATATATATATATATATATATATATATATATATATATATATATATATGACCTATACAAAGCACACTTTTTGCAAAAAGATTTCTAAACTGTCAATTCCAACCCCAAAACACCTCACCAACATCCTTATAATACCCATAAATAATTCTATCAACTCTAAATACTAAAAAACATTCCAAAAACTTGAAATTAGATTGATTTAATTTTTGTTTTATAGGCTTAGATCTAGTTTTTTATGTAACACCAGATCTCTAAACAACCACCGTTAAACTCTCCATCGCATGGAAATCATGGACACTAAGAAAATTCATTTTGGTGGTTGAAGATGGAGTAACAATGATTTCTCCCTCATCACAAGAATCTACCAACCCTTTTCTCTTCTCTTTTTAACCGAAGATTAAAAAATAACACAAATAAACTTGTGTATTAAAATTGATTTTTTAAAATTTAAGGGACCTAAATTGTTTATATTGCATTATTTTTAAGGATAAAGGATATATGAGTATGTTTCGTGCAATTTGTAGCATGTTTCACTCCCTTTTATTTTTGTTTTTTCTTCTTCTTTCAATTTCATCATTAACTAGAATTTAGATGCAATTGGATTTCAATTAATATTAAATTGCACAAAACAAAACTTTAAAGACCAAAATGAATTATTAATAAATACACATTATGTCCACGATGTATAATTAATGTATGAACAATGAAGGGTTAACAATGAGCACCCCATATCTTTTAAGTTCTTACTAGATCATTGACCCGCACAACATTGTGGGTCATATTAGTTTTTTCTTAAATGTAAAAAAAGTTTAGGTATTGGTAATGTTTTTTTTTTTCTAATGGAAAAAAAATTCACGTAAGGGTTAACCCGATGTAACACAATTGACACTGCTGGTCAAAAAACAACTCATACAATATGTAACAATATAGTTTGAGTAAAACAAAATTTAAGACTTGTTTTTTAATATCATAATAACAATAATTGGATTGAATTGGGTCAACCCGAGTTAACACGTGAAATCCGTGATCTTAGTTATAAGAGTGTGATAACCCTATAGAAAGCAAATCAAAATAAATTATTAAGCCTAATTTCTATTTAATCCAATGTTGAATGATAAAATTGAAAGCAAAATATCAATTTTAAAAGGACTTAAAAAAACGATTTGAGTAAACTTGTCAAACTCGTGACCCGAGTTATAAGATTAAAATAGCCTCATGAAAAAAAATAAAAACAAATTATAAATCTCAATCCAGAATAAGCTCTATTTTGAAGAATGAAATTAGAAAAATAACATAAAAAACAACTTGAGTCAATTCGTCAAACCTATGACACATGTTATCAAATTGAGATAACTATATAAAAAGAAATTTTTTTTTTAAACCTGGGTTAACTTGCTAAATCTAAAACTTTAGTCATGAGACTAAGATAAGTTCATAGATAACAAATCAAAACAAATTATAGAACTCGATTCCTAATCTTCCTAGTAGACTCAATGGTGAACGATGAAACTTGTAAAATTTGTAATTAAGAAAACCACACAAAAAGTGAGTTGACTCAACCCCAATTAATTTGTTAAGTAGTATACTTGAGTCATGAAACCCAAATAACCTAATAAAAAACAAAATAAATAAATTATAAAGCCTAATTTCTAATAAAAATAATATTAAATAATTAATTTAGAAAACAAAAAAACTCATTAATTTCTAATAAAAAATATGTTAAATGATGAATTTAGAAAAAAAAACACTGAGTTAACTAGCCCTGCTTATATTCTAGTGACCTCTGGTCACCATAAAAGCAAGTTGATCTATCTTTTAACCTATTTCAACCATATTTCGACTTAGAAAAACTGATCTATTTTTTAAAAATTTATTTTCAATCATATTTGACCTAGAAAAACAAGAAAACACCATAGACAGATTGTAAAACTTATTCATAGGCTCTAATAATCTAAAGATTGGCTCTAAAATCCTAGTCAACCCAAAACCAAGATTCTTTTTATGTTGAGATTTATATTTTTAGACAAGTTTAAGAGGAGAAAAAACATATTGGATAAACTTTCTTCGGTAAAATGAACCTATTGACACTAAAATCATCTATTTTTATGACCATCATTGGTCTCAACATAAATCTTTTCTCTCTACCGCTAAAATTCAATCACTTTCTCTCTTATCTTTTAGAAAGGGTTCAAAATATACAGAAAACTAAGTCTTGGCCAAAATTGAATTTCATATATTATCATAGATTAAAAATATATAATTTAAAAAATTAGAGGACTAAAATTTACATTTAGCTCTAAGTGTAGAAAAACAATTTTTTGTTGTGTTTTTTTTAATCCCATATGAATCTTGTATTTTCTTAATAAATATATTTTAATTAGACATCAATTTAAGTTTATACGAGTATAATTATAAAAAAGGAACTATTTATCTATAGTTGAAAAATGGGGGTGGGGAACAATATTTTTCGTGGCTTTTTAAGTTTTTCTTATTAATCTTTCCGGTGGAGCCAGACTGATCTCCCTCTCATGTCCTTGTAACTTGTAACAACTGGCTTTCGAACTTCGGCAAAGCTTCTTGACCGTGGATGGTGAGCGGAGCGTGACAGAGAGGTGGGGCTGGTGAAAGGATCTGGACTAAAAGTTTGGTAATTCTTTCAAAAAGTATTTTTTTTAAAAAAAATATTTTTTTTATTTAAAATTAATATTTTTTAGTTTTTTTAAATAATTTTGATACAGTGATATAAAAAATGATTTTAAAAATATATATTTTTTTTAAATATTTTTCTGAACAAAAACTATTTTAAAAAAACAAGTTGAATCATAATATCAAACAAAATCTAAAAAATAAAGAAACGGGAAGAAATGCTTTCGGGGGACGGGGCAGATTTGGGTGGGCTTAGGCCCAGCTAAATGAAGTCCGTGGCATGAAGAAGTGCCCATTTCAATGTAATACACCCCGAGAAGGAAGTATTGAGAGTTTGAAGCTTTAAGTGAGTCTTTCTTTTATCTGTGAATCGGGCTGAGGCCCTTCTGTGTAGTGAAAAATCATTCTCGTTCAAGGAAGAAATGCGGCCCAAGAAAACCCAGACCCAATAGCAAGTAGTCTTACTGCAATCCGGATCATAGTGGGCCCTTCTGCAGGATTTGAAAATTACTTTCGAAAATCATTTTCTTCCCCTTCCCTTTTCATTCTTAAGAGTTTTTATAGAGAACACAAAGGCGAATTGCTCGAACTTGAATCCTGCCCCACTTCTCTGTGTTTACTGGGAAGAGTGTCATCGACACTTATCAGTTTCTGATTTTGATTTCTCTTATTCGTGGGGGGGAAATCTTTTGGCAATTTAGCTCACAAAACTCGGCAATTATTAGTTAAATAGCATGCAATTATAACTTCAGAATACCCTCCTCTAATGAATATTATAATGGAACCTGAGAGGGAGCAAAGTTTGAAATGACAGTGAGCCTGGTGAAAACATTTCAAAATCTGGTAACTCTCCTATGGCCAGCAAGACGAGTTGGATTCTTCACCGTCCAATTCCAGTGGCAGAGGGGAAGGTAGCATTTTTCCTGACATCAAGAAAATCTGATATCCTGATGAACATTAATCCGACTCATAAAGTGAATCGCTTGTGGGAGATCATGATCAAAGAAAGGTTGCTTGAGACATCAGCATTGACTAGTTTCTGCACTTTTGCGAGAATGGAAACAAAAGATCATCATGAGGGATGGAAGAATCCATGCCCCACCATATCTTGGTCTTTTCTAAATGAATCCTCTGATCACTACGGAATCAGCGTACGGATATTAGCTTAACATTTAGAAATGATAGGAGTAATAAATAAACAAAAGAGTTTCGTCATGACTCCACGACGTCCAGGCTCTCTAGTCAAAATTAGGGATGAAAATGGTAAGTGGACGTTGGATTTCTTCATATTTATTATTTATCATGTAAGAAACTTGAGTATTTATAAAATATTTACTGGGTTTTGGATGTTTTATTAGTATATGTTATTTTTTATTAATCAATAAAATATTAAATATATATATATATTATGTCAAATGTATACATCATATTGTATATTTTAAAATATTAAATATATATTTGTTCAAGTGGATTTCAGGTTTGATAATATCCCTATTCTAAAGAGATTCTATTTATTTTGATTGGTCGAGTTGGCATCTATCAAGTTCAAATAGTTGATTGTTTATATATATAAAAAGAGTTTTTTTTTTGTCTGTATTTTTATTTATTTAAATTTATAGCAGTAGCATGGTCCATGCCTATAAATACATTTACATCATATCCTACCCAGCTTATAGAAACCACAGATGTATTATCAATTCAGAAAGCTTCTCTCTGTATATGGCTTGAACCTGCTTACAACTAGAATCACATACACAAACAAATGCTTATCATCATTGAGTGTAGGGCTGTGCAAATCTCATTCACACAACAAAACCCCACATGCTCTTCCCTCCAACAACCGATTACAATTACATTTTCTCTCGATTCAAAGATTCCGAGAGAAAAAAAAAGCAAAAAAAGAGTACTTTTACGGCCACCTTGGACCAGCCAGGCAGGCTAGGTGGACTCTTTTCTTCCCCATAAAGTTTTGGATTCCTGGTTCTGTCGGCTCTCGATGATAAAAGGCCAAGAGAAACCCAACTTGAAGAACTCAACAACACACAATAATATGTAATTTTAGTTGTCTGAAATTTAGAGAATAATATAAATCATATTCTAAGGTCTCATTTATAAATTTATATTTTTAAATGAAATGGTTTCTTAATATGATATCAGATTGTTAACAAAGTGCAAAAAGTCTTGATCACGACGCTTCTCCAACTTGGAGGGGAGGACCACCGGCTGTGGAAAAAACTAGTCTTGGTGGCGGGGAGGAATCCAGAGATACTAGCTAGTCTTCTTGGGATGGAATTGATGATGTGGATCTCAAATACCAGCCAGAAGGTGTTTGTGTCTTTAATTACTTTTTCTTCGTACAGATTCCCAATAGAGTTGCTCAAGTTATTTTCAACTAATCATCACCGTCAGCCCCACTAGTTTGTGGCCGGAATCCTACGATCATGACTCCTTCAAATTGACGTTGTGGCCTTCCTAGTTTATTTCCATCACTTCCAAAGATTTCATTTAGTAGTTCTGTCCATTCTAACTTCACTTCTTTTTTTCTAGACTTAATTAAGCTAAGATTTTGTTAGTCCTATTAGTTTGAGGATATGATACCAAGAAAACCTCTGATAAGTACAAAGCCCTTGGTAATGTTTTCTCATCTTATATTTTTTAGATTATGTCTTATTATCAATTATTAAGACCTTAAGAAACCTAAATCAATAAATGATATTCTTCTAGAAGAATAAAATTACTTTATGGATTTTAATATTTGTTAAACCTTTTGTTTTTACCTATTTAGTGAAATAATGGATAGTTACCAGGAAAAAACTATATTTTTCCCATGACCTCAGGGATAGACGTAAGATTTCCATCTCTTATGATGATTTTTTTTTATATAGATGGTTGAAGAGAGACTAGGGCAAATGTCTATCACTGGTCATATTTCTTCACCAGGTCTATGACATCATGAAGTATGGCTGGCCAGTAAAAAAACTGCTCTTGTAATTTGAGTAGCAAGAGCTCTAGAGCTTAGCTGATACATATTGCTTTAATACAGATAAAGGATAATAAAAGATAAAATAAATTTTGCCCAAGAAAAACAAATGAGTTTTGAAGTTAACAAGAACGACGCCTGAGTTTAATGCTGATGATAAATTGTTTTTAAAGATCGCCTCTTATAAGCATATTGTTAGGTTTGACATGAAAAAAGTCAACTCCTAGGTACATTGAAAATTTTAAGGTTATAAATAAGAATGAACTTATGGTATATAAATTGGCTTTGCCTTTGTATTTGCCCAAGATTCATGATGTGTCTCATGTCTTTTTAGTATGAAAGACTAAAATAATAGATCATTATTGGGTGTTGCCACAAGTTCCTCTAAAGATCGAAGAGGGGTTTAATCTTGAAGGTAAAACCATTGTAAGTGTCAAATCAAATTGAAAAAAAATAGGAATAAAAAAACTCATACAATAAAGATATCATAAAGAAACTCTCAGGTTGAGGAGGAGACATGAGAATGAGAGTCATAAATGAGAAGAAAATATCTTGAGTTATTTCTAGACCCAAGTAAAATTTTTAATTTGAAGGATAAAATTTATTAAAGGAGAGGATAATTTAAACCCTTGATTTTGAATTTTAATGTGTTAATAAAATGAGTCAAATATAAAATTAGACATATTTGGATTTTTTTTATTAAATAAACTTTTAAGTGTGGTATTTTAAAAATGGATCAAGATGAAGTATCCAGTTAAATGAAAAATAAAACATATGAGCAAAACACAAAAACATTGTTGTATATAATTTAAATTGGGACTATATAAAAAGCTTTCTCTTAAGCCATAACTAGCGATTCAAAAAGGAAGAAGGACTAGTTTTTTGTTGTTCCATTTTTTCATCAAGTAATGAGAGAAGAACATGAATTCAAGCTAGATTAAGAGACCAAACAAATGTTTAGAGGATCTAAACTAGAAATCTAAGGACTTTCCTTGAGTTTTAGAACTTTAAAGCGAGAAGTTTAAGAGTTAAAGGAAAAAACAAAAGAAGGTGAAGAAAACTTGATTTTATTTGCAATTCTATTTGATATTTTGTGCTTGCAAAGTAACAATCACTTTCACCATTATTGTTTTCTCATAAATTGAAGCTTAGTTAGGAATGAGTAGAATATGAAATGTTGAATTTCATAAGTTAGATTACTTGAAATGATGTTTTATTTTTAGAGTTCTGCTTTTAGATATGAAAAATTAATGGGTGATATAAGAATTACGAAAAATTTAAATAAAATCATATCTCCCCCCCCTTTTGATATGAAATTTTAGCATAAACTTAGAAATAAGAAATGAATCGAGTCTCTTAAAATCATTATGGAATCTAGGTTAAATGCTTTTAGGATAGGTAGGAAATGAATGATTAAAAAGCTAATTTCAAAAGAAATGTGGAGAGACACTCATGACCAAATTTAAGGCTAAGTATTAGTTATGAGAATAAAGGATAACTTAAAACTTGGTGACTTAATTACTGTAATAAATATGTAAGATTGCAATGAGGTATCTAAGTGTAGAAAAAAAGAAGAAAAAACACCTAAGGTATTAATCATAATAGAAGAAAATGAGGATTTATAGGAGTTGTAACAAATATTTGTTCATTTATGAGTGTTCAAATGAGTTTTAATGTATTAAAGATTAAGTGAAATAAATTTAATTAGCTTATGTAATTGTTATTGGATTTATAAGAACCTTGTATTTTTAAAAGTTGGTAAGACATCAATAAGATAAATAAGCACAAATATATAATTAATTGGTGAAAAATACAACAAATATTGGATTGATGAAATTATGATAAAATTAAACTGATATTTGATGTGCTGTACAAACTAGTCAACTATTTAGGATTGCCAAATGATCTAGTCAGCCGATTGATAGGATAAATAATCAAAATTACTTATTGTCTAATTTGTTTGATCAACTGGTTGGCTATTTATTCAACTATTAAAAACACCAATGAAATTTAGTAGCATCCGGTCGACTAATTAGTTATGCCAATATAAATTGATCAACTGTTCTAACTAATTGTGAACTATTATTATTTTTAAAAAACTTATGCTTCTTATATGTATCCTTGAAGATAAAAAGATTTGAAATGTTTAAAAGTAAGGGATGATATACAATGTTTCTAAAGATGAACTATATACTTCGTATACTTTCTCTTCTTAGTGTTAGAACCACTTTTTGCTAAGGTGCCCCCTAAGATCACATTGATTTTGGATGGTGCTTGTATGGTTTAGCTAGGCTTTATCGTTGCTTGGCTTAGGAAGAGAATACCTCTTCAAGAATTCACAAAGATAACCTTTAACTATTGATCTTTCAATTTCTTTTTTAATTAAATAACACTATTTGATGTCATGTCTTTTATCTCGATGGAATAAATAATACTTCTTAGAAGTATGAGTATTGGATAATGATCTCGCGGGTGTAAAATAAACAAAACTTTCACCCTTAATGGTAGTGAAGACTTTTATTAGAAAAAAATTGAATGGATTCTTGAACATTTCAAGATAGGTTATACATTCTATGACCGACCTCTTATAACTTTTACTAGGTTATTTTTCCTTTTAGAAGGGTCATAATGCTTGGGAAACATTAATTATTTTTTAGCACTTTCCCATTAAACTTCTTTAGATCTGCTCATATAGACTCATCATTTGTCTAAGTGATCCCAAAAAGTTTTGTGGAACTTGTTTTAATTAGGATGCTTGTGCTAAATCGTACCATTATCTTGACATAAAGATCATGAAAACTTGTAATGAAACCTAGCTTTAAGTTATTATACTATGCACGTATTAATCCTCTAAAGGTTGTAGGGATGATCTTGCATATGACATAGCTATCAAGGATGACTAAATCCTAGTTGTTTTGTATGTACTACATGTACTCTCTTAGGTTAGCCAGATAATCTTAGTTGTTCAAGGTCATCTTGGTGAATATATAATCATTGAGTATGTGAGTTCACAACATTTATATTTATAAGAGAGAATCTTAAATCTAATTAGAGGTATAAACATCTTCATGCTAATACTTCCATGTAGAATGTTTTCCACTCCTATATTTATAGGGTTTTAGGGAGCTTGAGGTTTCTGAATTGGAATGGCGAGACTAATAGCTGACCTTCATCCCGCTAAGGCTAAATAAGCATAAAGAACGTTTTCTATATGCATAAACATCGTGATGATGTGAATGCTCCTCAAAAAGATTTATGGTTGTTGAGGTTAAAAGCCTTTCATCACTTCATTTTGCTTAAACTTCATTTGATAGAGAATTGCTTATAAGCGCTGGGTTACAACTACAAAATTGGAAGGAGGGTGTTATAAAGCTAAGACTTGTTAAGTTGGCAAAGTCTAATTTGGCTATTAAGTTGATAAGAGAACCTGGGCGAGGAGTTACACATGATTGATAAGGTATTAAAGGTTTGGTTAGGCAAAAATGTTTGTTATGGAAAAAAGGTTTGTCACACGTCTTATTCCAAGGATATCTTGATTATTTTCCATTGATGATGATTAAGGATGTCAAAAACCAGTTCATGGAGAACAATTGATGAATTGTTTTTATTAGTTTTCCATAAATGACATTAATTGATGATGTTCTAAAATCCAATATGCTCATGAATTAAATTATTTGGTTTTTGGATAATGGTTAACCACACCCTTCAAATCAAAATTCTTTTCTTTGGATCTCAAAACTTAAATGGTTGGTGGTAGAAAGCCCAATACTTGTGAAATGATTCATTTTAGTGGGGTTTAGAGACCCTTAAATGGTAAAATTAATGAATTTTTAGTGAAGAATTACGATAAATAATGTAATGAGATAAGTTCCAAGAACAAGAATGTTTGTTCTTGTTTTTGTATAATAAATGATATGGAAATAAAAATTTAAATACTTAGATAGAGGAGAGAAACAATGAACATACAACTTGGATAATTTTAAAAGGTATATATAACCCTTAAAATTTTTCAAGTTGTTTGAATTGAGGGGTTGGGATGTCATTTCCTCTCGATAGTATTAATAATGAGTAAATATCTCTTATACAATATTAATATTAATATTAATAGAAATGTAGCAAGCCCTTTTAGAAGACTTATAAACACTTAGGTGTGTAGGATATGATTATTCTTAGATTTTAACATTCAAGTTAAAAGTCATAAGAATAATTAAACATAACCTCGTGACCCAAAATAGGGCTTATAAAGATTGTTAGTCCCATACCTACTTGGTCTTGGGATGATGTCAAGTCCAAGAGTAATGAGTCTAACACCTTGCCAAACTCATGACTATTTAAGATGAGTAAGTAGTTGAACTCATGGATATCGAGTCTGACAACTCACTAAACATATATAATCTAGGCTTAAACCTAAAGATATTAGGTCAAATAGCTCACCATACTTATAATCTAGGATATTGAGTCTGATAACTCACTAAACATATATAATCTAGGCTTAAACTTAAAGATATATGAGGTCAGATAGCTTGCCATACTTACATGTAGTTAGACTCAACATGAAACTAGACCTAAAGTATTGACTCTACTATCTCACTATAATCATAAGTACTTGGGCTCAATACATAGTTACGCACATGAATGTTAGGTTTGATGGCTCATCATAACCATATATACTTATGCTGAACATGTAGGGCCTAAAAGTAAACCATACCCATATCATTTACGGTGATATTTTACCAAGTCTGAATATGTTAAGTTATCACTCTACTTTTAATCTTTATAAACATGAAATTAGGATAATTTTTTTTTTTTAAAATATGCTGCCCCATTGAATCCTGCAAGGAAAACAATTTGCTATTGTTTTAAGCTTGTTATTTTGACTACTGATGATTCTGTCGCCAGGTCTCATGAAGATTTAAAGGAATCATATGTACTGTGACATTCATTTACTAATAAGTTTTTCTAATCTTATCTCTTGTTCCTTTCTAATTCCTGAGCTCTTAAGACTAAACTTTAAGTTTCCCTTCAAGATTTCAGCATACATAGACTTGTAGGTTGGGACTACCCTAACCAACTTGCAGCGTAAAGCCGGCATCACACCACCAGCCTCAGAATTCTTATGCCCCCACAAAATTCAACTTTTTTATTCCAATCAGATATTTAGTTCCTTCCGAGAAATTGTGTCGTTTTCTCGATTGGTATACTCTACGATTTAGCAGATGCTCATAGACTATTGCTACAGTTTAGCTAACACAACTCAGAAACCTAAGCAGACTCATTCTATGGTCCTGACTGTCACCACGTATATCAAGCAGACAAGTTTACAAGACAATTCAGAATTTCGATCTACATAAAATGGATAGAAATAGAGGGTAATAAGATGGATAAGAACTCGAAGATAAGGGTTTGCCTGCTTATTTTCAGAAAACCTCCAAATGAAGATAATATCATTGCATCATGATGCAAACTCTTTTAAGCAAAGTGAGCTAATTATTTTCTGTCAATCAATCACAGTATCAAAGAACATGAAAATCTTGTAGATGGAAAAGTCTCTCTGATAGAATTGGCCATTCAAAAGAACTACAATAACTTAAATCTTCTGCTAACGTTCCTAAGATGAATAACAAGAGTCAATTTCAACGTTATAGCATTTCGGGCCAGTAAAGATAGAAGCATCTGCTCACCCTCAGAGAAGTAAACTTTGTTCTCAGTTATCCTTTTACACGAGGGATAACCTGATGGAGCTATAAAACCAATAATGTCTACTCTACAATAGGATAAAATTAAACAAGTTGGAAAATTCTGTGAACCCATCTTTGTGACTCCAGCACACCATCTTGAGGTAACAACAACGCCGAGAATTCATACACTGATCATACCCTTGAAGACTGAAAGGGCTAATATCTTACATAATTGCATGAACTGATTATCAGTTTTTCATGTTTTCTCGTGCCTTGTTTCCATAAACACTTCGAATATCAGTATTACTCACCCTCCGACATTATTTTCTTCTAACCATATGATGCGTCTGTTAATCATGGTTAAGATGTTTTGTTTTCACAGGTGTTGATGCTTTGGTGGATAAAACTCGACATATAAGTTTTCACTAGAGTACTACACGGTGATGAGATGTGTCAAGTAAGACCATCAACTTTTTGATGGGGAGTGATTAGAGAATGCTCATTGAACATTAATGAAAGTAGACTAGAGCAATCTGACAGCATACTTTGTTTGCTAATCAAGTGTTCGCTAATCAATTGTCTTAAACATTTTTGCATAAATAAACACGAGTAGTGTCAAGTAACTATCTCACCTAAAAGTTTAAGCTGTTAAGTAAAGTTCTAAGATATAATTTATATTATTCTTTAACACCTTTCTCAAGTGAAAGTCATTTGAGCTTGAAACCTGCACATAGACTCACACTACCTTGTGTTTATTTTTTATCAAATAGAATGAGGATGACAAGATTCGAACTCGTGATCGTTGAGTCAACAAAGCTCTAATACGATGTTAAGTAATCATCTCACCTAAAAGCTTAAGCTTTTAAAAAATAATATAAATCGTGTTTTGACACCTCACCTAACAACGTAAACTTTTAGGTGAGATGGTTCCTTGACATGGTATTAGAGTCTTATGATCTAACGATCACGAGTTCAAATCTCACCACCTTCATTTTATTTGAAAAAACCAAGCACAAGATAGTGCGAGTCTGTGCAAGTTTTAAACCCAAAAAACTTTTATTTGAGGAGATATATTAGAAAATAATATAAATCATATTCTGAAACCTCATTTAATAACTTAAACTTTTAGATGATATAAGATGATTATTTAAGATGTATAATTATAAAATAGAGTCTTAAATGTGTCTGATTATGCTTGCTGTTTAAAACAACACCACAAAGGGAAAACCAACTTTATGGAGAGAGAGGGTCCCAAAAGCTATAAAAAGGCAGGTAACATATTCATCGTTGTACGGGGCAAGGCAGCCAGTTGTTTTGCTTGGAATGTTGTTCAGGACGGAGTACACTTATGAGATCATCTCCATGATAATGAAGCAGAATACGAGGGAATTGTTTCTGCAATTAAAAATCCTTTCTGAATTGGAAAAAAAATATGGGGTGGTGGTGCACGTGAAAGGTAAAACTGTAAGGTCTGGTTGTGTCTTTAGCTTGGACCACCTAACTCAGAGCCGTAGAGAATAAAACAGGGAAAGAGTAATAATCTGTATAAAATCTCAACAGGTGCAGAATCCTACCAGGGATTTCTACTTGGTTTGGTTGCTCTCTATTGGAATTTATCTTTTAAGGCTCCAACTCCATATAATTTCTAGTCCAAATAAACCTATGTTTCGAGTCGTGAAACTACAGTCTTGGTTGGCAGCAACTCTATATTTTGTGGCGCTATCCGTTGTGGTATCCCAACATATAGCTTGTTAAGAAACCATCTCACCTAAAAGTTTAAGCTCAGGTGAGGTCCCAGAATATGATTATATTATACTCTAACACACTCCCTCAAATGAAAGCCCTTTGGGCTTGAAACTTGTATAGACCCACATTACCTTGTGCTTGATTTTTTTATCAAATAAAATGGGGGTGGTGAGATTCGAACTCGTAACCGCTAGGTCAACAAGGCTCTGATACCATGTTAAAGAACCATTTCACCTAAAAACTTAAATTTTTAGGTGAAATGATTCCTTAACATAGCTCTCTAGAGATTAATGCAACGGGATGGCTTTAGTTAGGTGGAGTTATTTTTGTAGCACTATCCGCTGAGATATTCCAACCTTTACCTCGCCTGAAATAATTGGAATGCTATACCATACGGTATACTATACGAATGATGGTTTAATTATAATATTTTTAAACATAATAAATAAGATATAAATATTAATTAATTAACTTGAAACCAATCTAAACATAATCTAAAATATATATCTATATCTATATCTATATCTATATATATATATTTATTTATTTATAGAATATTTAAACTTTTTAATATAATATGATATGTGTGTGTATGCATGTACGTATTAATATAAAACACACATATATGAATTGTATTTATTATTTTATCATTTAATACACACACACACACATCAACTATTTTAGTTTTTTATTGATTAATATATAAATTAGAGTAGACAGTGAACGTGAAGAATAATTTATGGATATCTAAATTTTTTACCGATGAATAATTGATAGTATACGAATATCAATAAATCTAACTCACGAAACACCATTACCATCCCTAGATACTTATAATTATGTGGAGTATTATTGGGTGATGTATTATACCATAAATTCGAGATAGCTTATCGATGCTCATTTTATGTATAAAAAACCAATCATTTTATAATTAACCTTTGGTTCTAAACACAAGAAAGTTCCTAGTGAACTTAACCACGTGAGTTTAATTTGATGGAACTAAGTTTATTTGCAAAATATGAGAGGATTAGCTCTACTTGTTTTGGTAATTACTTGCATGAGTTTTATTATAGTATATGAATTGACAATGGCTAGAATTTAATTAGATGTTATATTTTCTATCATATGATGTTTATTATAAAGATAGACAAGGACTTGATTGATTAATCATTGAAGATACTGATTCTCCTACATTGTTTCAATATTTTGTGGTTCCGAAGGAGACAAATCATTAAAAATTCGACTGCATTTGCTAGATCTCTTCGCAGCCAGCCCTACCCCACCTCATCACCCCCTTCACCTCCGCCTATAAAGAGCAGGTATCGCCACCTCTATTGCACACATCCTCCTCCTCTTGACTTGCAATCTTCTTTTTTAAACTCCATCTAATCACCCTTTTCATCATCTTCTTCTGCCCTCGCAGCAAGCCCTCTCCATCACCAAACACCAGAACATCATTCAAACAAATGGCATCAAGCTCCGTCTCCTCCCGCGGTTCGGGCTCGTGGACTGCTCAGCAGAACAAAGCCTTTGAAAGGGCTTTGGCTGTTTACGACCGGGACACACCCGACCGTTGGTATAATGTAGCCAGGGCAGTGGGTGGAAAAACTGCAGAAGAAGTGAAAAGGCATTATGAACTTCTTGTGGAGGATGTCAAGCATATTGAGTCAGGCCGAGTTCCCTTCCCTAATTACAGGACTACTGGGGCAAATGGCCACTCAAAAACTGGTGAGGAAAAGACGTATATATATAGCAGTTTAATCTTAAAACCAAGATAAAATCACAATCACAAATGCATATTTAGCTACTCACAAGACTTTACTTTATAGCTAACCATGTCATGCCACGGTTGAGGTATATGAATCTAATTATGAAGTAATAAGCTGTCGTGGAGTCCCTACTGCTGAGTAACTCTCTCTAGCTTTACCTGGATTCTCTAACTCTCTTCTGGTGCTTTACACTTTTAGAAGGGATTGCTCAACACTATTATTCTTTTTAGAGTAGTTTTTCTTGCTTTCTGAGAGCCAAAACCACCTATACATACACTTATATTGACTTTAAAATGTCAAAAACTGCGCATCTACTATCCAAACCAAAATCACGATTCCATCCACAGGAATAATAGTTCATGGAGACTGACTTTAAATGGCTCAAATTACATGCAGAAAGTGTATTCCTACCAGAAAATAATAAGATCTTGTAGGAAAGTATTGCAAATTAACTCTAAAATTATAATTTTTTGAGACCCCACGAGCACTTTTCACGTGGCTTCAATGGAGTGATTTTGACAACTAGATTATGAATTTAACAAGCAAATATATACCTTTAAAACTTAAAAGCTTACCCATATAATAGTTAGAATTATCCATCACAAAAAGGCTAGCTGAATGTGCTGATCTCTTTGTTTTGACATGCAGGATGAAAAAACATGAAGCTCCAGTGAGCTAGCTCTCCGAACTTCATGTTTCAGCAGCAATATAGGTTCACTGCTTCCTGCTCTTCGTATTATTAGGGCTCCCCTCATGAGCTAGCTAGCTGTCATCTATTTTAAAGTATTATTGTGCTGCTAATATAAGCACCTAATAAATGTATCAAGGAAATCATCCTGAATCTTTCGATGATTCTTATCCATCTCTCGTCATGTTCCTAATTTTCTAAGGAATGAAATATATTATTATTTTATGTTTTTTAACCTTTATGAACAGTTCTTGCCTTTACTCTTTCCGGTAGTATAATTATGCCACATGAAGTTTATAATATACGGACGAAAAATACGTTGAGATCTAAACTATACACAGTATACAATGGCCCTACCTCCAGTTTTTGAATAATTGGAGGACAAAATATAAACCAACCAATAAATTAAAGATAATATATATATATATATATATATATATATATATATATATATAATATTCTCTAATTCTTTGTAATTAAACAACTTCTTTTCTTTCAAAAACTGAAATTAGAGATTGAAAGGAGCAAAATTAGAGATTGAAAGGAGCAGTAAAAGAAAAAAAAAGATTAATGCTAACTTTGTCGTATATGCTTTGAACTTGAGATTACTATCCAAACAATCTCATATAAACTGATGAAAGAGTCCTGCAGTGTTCCCATAAACACAACCTTATACTCGGCATGGCATGTTCCTTTAGGGTTATCTAGATAGACAGGGCATCCGATGTTGGCTCATATACTTAATCAAATAAAGAACAGCAAGAAATATCATAAGTTGCTCTGAAGAATCTCATGTACCATTCTCACCGACAAGTTATTTTAAGGTATCAGCTTTATTGGTTCATTAAACTCTAGATCTTTCTAGTTATCATTAATTATTAAGCATAGAGAGAGATTGTTAATTAATCACGAGTTTATATAATTTTAAGAGTAAATATATTTCTCTTGCAAAATCATGAAAAATTATGGTTTTATAATAATTTTAAACTTTTAAATTTTTATCTTTCATCTTATATAATCTTGTGTTTACTCTCTAATGCACGAGCCCCACGAGCACTTGTATCCATGAATTTGTTTTTCATTCAATATTGCAAGGAAGAAAAACACATGATTTTACTTACACCCTTCCTAACAAATAAAAATATTATTTATTATGAGACATGACTTTGATAATTCTTATTCTACAAGGATATTTTATGGACAAGGGTGACAGACCATACTCTAAAGTCCGATTCATCATATTCACGCTTAAATGCCACAATATTTTAAACAAGTTTATAACATTGTGAACTTGTTTAAAAAAGTTTAAACAAGTTTATAAAAAAGTACTACTTTGAATTGTTTGATTTATATATATAAAAAGGGAACCATGTGCTCATTATACGCCGCACTTACTGCTTTGAAGCTACATGATGCCAAACAAGTTGTAGATATTTACTACTTAAATGATTATATGCCAAGTCTCGAGAACGATTTGCCATATATTCAGGCCTACGGTAAGACTTTAGAAGGTTACTGCTAGGATAGTTTCCAACCTTAATATATATATTTATATATATACCATGCTTTGATGTTAGGTTGGTTCGTCGAACAGATTTCTCAGTGTAAGAGCTGCATATGCCCCCATGGCCTTGTCTCCATGTTCACACGAGAAGAACTGCCATGTGATGCAGATCCAGTTTATTGAAAAATATTTTTGAAAAAATTGAAATTTTTTATTTTTATTTTTTATTAAATATTTTGGTGTTTTTAAAAAATTAATTTTTCATATGATATGATGATATAAAAATAATTTTTAAAAAATAAAAAAATATTATTTTAATATATGTTTTGAATGAATTTTTTTTTTAAAATACATTCCAATACAGTAACTCTAAAACTCACCAGGCAGCAAGTCCCATCCCAAAATTTCAAGTTACTTCCCTGCCCACTTGCAGAAAGCAAAAAGAAGATGAAAATAGCATTAAGTTACTCTGTTTCCAATTCGTAACGAAACTAAAATCCATCAAACTTTTACTGTACATAAATTCAGACTGTTGTGGATTTTCTATTTTAGTTTGGAGAGTAATTCAATCTTTTTATTGGACTATTATAGGGATGTAATGGTCAACTCATACTTTTATTGAATAATAAGATTACTACATTTTTTTTAAAAAAAAGGAATAACTAGATCACTCCTAAAATCAAATTTCCTAAGTCATTTCCTATGAGTTTTATTATTATTATTATTATTATTATTATTATTATTATTATTATTATTATTATTAAGATGGGTTAGGAACAATCAATTATTATTTTTTTATTTTTAAGAATTATTAAAAAAACAATTGTGGGCGTGTGCTATGCACACGCTAGAAAATGGGGTGCCTCTGCGTTTTTTTAGAAGCACACAAGCCAATTTCCAGTGAAGGAATACCAACTTTCACAATAGCATTTGAAGCAGAAAACTTTCATGTTGGATGACGCGTGTGGAGTTACAATAACTTTCATTTTGTCATACGCGTGTGGAGTTACAATAACTTTCATTTTGTTTGTCCTTTTAATTTTGATATTTTAAGTCTGTCCTTAATGTTTTGATTTTTTACTTTGATTCTCAGTCTTTTTATCAAATTTATTTTGTTTCCAATTTCATCCATGAATATAATATCTTATTTTTAATTCTTTTTTTTTAAAAAAAATTTGATCCTCATTATCTTGATTTTTATTTTTTATAATCTATTGTGAATTTGACTTTTGTTTTCAATTTCATCCATGAATATAGTATCTTATTTTTAATTCTTTTTTTTAATTTTTTTTTTGATCCTCATTATCTTGATTTTTATTTTTTTTATAATCTATTGTGAATTTGACTTTTGTTTTCAATTTCATTCATGGATATAATATCTTATTTTTATTTTTTTTTTAAATTTGATCCCCATTATCTTGATTTTATTTTTTTTATAATCTATTGTGAATTTGACTTTTGTTTTCAATTTTTCCCCTCAATTCAAAATTCAAATATATTTCCGGTACCACCCTCAATGTTTTGATTTCTAATTTTGATTCTTGGTTCTTTTATCAAATTTTAATTTGTTTTTAGTTTCATCATTAGATCTATAATCTTGATTTTTTTTTATTTTGGATTCTTTTTTATTTAAATAGGTTTTTTCAATTTTTCTCTTTAATTCAAAATATGAGGTTGTCTTCTCGTTTTGTTTTTCCAAATAAAGTTCTTATTCTCTTAATTGTTTTTTAAACTTTTGTATAATTGACTTTTCTATCATTTAATATTTGCTTTATCTAGACCTCATCTCTATGTTTTTCCCATTGTTTTTATACCTGACTTAAGAGTCGACTCGGGGAAAGTACTAAGTCATAAGTCAAGTGATTTGACCCGAGTTAGCCCAATTCAACCATATCTATTTATTTTATAACAAGTAAAAATGATATCATTTTGAAAGAAAAAATAGTCAACAAGTTTTCACTAGATTTGCCCCTCGTTAACTAGGTCATAAGTCAACCTAATTTTTTTACTATTTCAAATTGGATATTTTTTTTCTCTAGTTTCTTTTGAAACCCGACTAATGCCCCATGTCACTTGGGTAATGGGTTAACCAGCTCAAGTCAAGTTTCAAAATAATCGAGTTAACTAGGTTATTAGTCAATTTAGGTTTTTGATTGTTTCATACTTTTTACCCTAATTTGTTTTGAAACTCGATCTTGTCTATGCTCGAGTCACCAGTCAACCCGTCCAGGCAAGTCAAGTTTAAAATAGGATTTTGGAAATGAGATGCTTTCGGTTTAGTCACTAGCTAGGGTCATGAGTTTGATAAGTCACATATAGGTATTATTTGTTTTTTTCCTGATTATATCCTTCAAAGTTATTCATTTTGGAAAATAAACTTCATTATTTTCTTTGATTTACTTTCAATCAGGTTATCAGTTATCTCATGATCTAGATTAAAGATTTGACAAGGTGACCCATGTTTTTTTAGGTCATTTTTTATCCTTCAAAATTCAATTCTTGTTAAAACTTAATTGTTTTTTTTCATGTTTTACCTTCTATTCAGTTATCTCATTTGTATAATCTGCTTGCAAGTTTTAGCAACATCACCTAAGTTTGTTGGTTTTTTGAAGAAAATTTATTCCTTGATTTTTTTATTCCACCCTTTTACGTATAGATTCATGAGGATTGACAATTTTTATTTTGAAGTTTTTTTTATATGATGTAAAGTCATTAACTTTTTATACTTCTTTAAAATACATTAAAAACACTTGAACACCACTTTTTATGCTATAAAAAACTCAACCTGACCCTCAACGAAGTGCCTACCACCTATCTAGTATACACTAAGATGATGTTTGTGATTATAGTCCAATTGCACTTTTGAGTTTTTTTTAATATCAAATATTTTTTTAATAATTATTAAAAAAATATTTAAAAAAAAATTATTTTGATGTGTTTCTAAACAAAATAGTTTTTTGAAAAATAATTTCTATCACACTCTTAACCAGGATCAAGTAACATGATGAGGTTGGCGAATTGGTCTCGCTCTCCCATATTATTTTTTATATTCAAATCTTAAGGAATTTGACAAAAAAAAAATTAATTCTCATGTTCATGTCTATACAAACACACACCCTAACTTTATAACAAAAAAACAAAGTTTAGGTTAGTGAAGTCCTAATTATTAAACTTGGATCCATCCTGAGTCAACTCAGGATTTATTTGCTTTAGGATTTGGTCCAATTGAGTTTTGAAATAAATAAAAAGTTGATTGAGAATGATTTAGTTAGAAATCAGGGTTGACATCTATTGATTTACTTGATCCGGTTAAAATCCATTGATTTGTCTTTTTTTTTTTTAAATAAATGATGTTATTTATATAAAAAAATTAAATTAATTTGCCTAATCCGTTGTTTGATTCATGTTTTGAATCCACCCCATAAAAGATTTCATATATGACCAAAGCTTGAACAATAAAAGAAATGAGAACTGATAAATTGTTGATGTATTCCAAGTTGTTTCCTTAGTTTTAGGATTATTTCCAACTATTTTGAATAATTCCTCCTGCACTTGAGGAACAAGTCTTTGTCTTTCTGTTCAAAGTAATTAATCCATGATTGCCTCCTGTAAAATCGTGGTTCTGTTATTTCATCTTATCAGTGTAAGGCTATTTATTAGCCATTGCAGCAACTCAATAATATTATCTTCTTTATCTATCTCTTGCTAATTCTAATATTTGGTACCAGATCCATCATAAAGTATGTCAATAGTTTCCATCACAGGGACTAGATAAAAAGACAAAACATAGAGAAGAGTGAAATAATTTGAAGGTGTTTTTCAGACGAAACACCGAGATGAGAGAAAGCACTGTGAGGGTGAGGAAAACACATATTTTACTCAAACATCAAGAGGAGAGAAAACACTATGAGGGTGAGGAAAACACATATTTTGAATCAAACACAAAGAGAAGAGAAACATAGTTAGGGTGGTGGTTATGGCTTACGAGAATAGCTTTGTGCAACCAGCTATTTCATGTTTTGATGGCCACTACGATCATTAGAGTATGCTAATGGAGAACTTTCTATGTTCCAAAGAGTATTGGCACTTGATCAAAACAGGAGTCATTGTTGCCGTAGAGGACAAGGATCTTCGAGAGAAGGCCATTGATGAGCTAAGATTGAAAGATTTAAAGGCCAAGAATTATCTTTTCCAGGCTAATGATCGTTCAATACTGGAAACCATCTTGAAGAAGGATACTGCAAAGGACAAATGAGATTATTTGAAACAAAAGTATCAAGGCACAACACGGGTAAAATGAGCTTAACTGCGAGCACTTCACAAAGAATTTGAAGTGCTGCACATGAAAATTGGAGAATCAGCTGATGACTATTTTGGTTGAACTCTCATTATAGCTAACAAAATGAGAATCCATGGGGAGAAAATGGATGCTGTGGTAAATATTGAAAAAATCATGAGATCTATGACTTCTAAGTATGATTATGTTGTATGCCTTATTAAAGAATAAACGATCTTGATGCTTTGTCCATTAATGAGCTCCAAAGCAATCTTTTGGTGCATGAATAGAGGATTAGCCGCCATGGGGTAGATGACCAAGCCCTTCAAATCAGTCATGGACTTCCCCAAGGAGGTAGAAGTGGAGGCAGAAGTGTTTACCGTGGAAGAGGAAGAGGTAGAGGCAAATTTGAATTTGATAAATCTGGCATAGAGTGCTATCACTGTCATGATTTTGGGCATTTTCAATGGGAGTGTTCTAAAAAAGCCAAAGAGCATACGACTAAGTATGTGGAAACAAAAAAAGAAATGCTTTTGATGGACCTAATAGAATCAACTGAGACTGCATCTGAGCACACTTAGTATCTTGATTCTGGGTGTAGTAATCATATGTGTGGGGGTGAAAGACCTATTTTGTGAGTTGGATGGTGACTTCAAAGAGACAGTGAAGCTAGGAAATGACTCATGGCTTGCAGTACAAAGCAAGGGCAAGATTCGAATGGAGGTAAATGGTATTGGATTTATGATCACAAAAGTATTTTATGTGCCAGACCTGAAGAACAACTTATTAAGTCTCGACCAACTGCAAGAAAAAGTAATGACAATATTTATTCAAAATGGAAAATGCAAGATTTTCCATTCTTCGAAGGGATTAATAATTGAAAGTGAGATTAAACAAAACATGATGTTTTGTGTAATTGCTCGTTGTAGTAGTGATGAACAAAAATGTCTCTTCTCATGAACCATAGATGAAGCAACTCTTTGGCACTGTTAGTATAGGCACCTCAGTTGGAATGGACTTTGACTTCTTCAACAAAGGAAAATGGTGAAAGGATTACCTCAATTTAAAGGGTCTCAAAAGGTGTGTGAAGATTGCTTAGTGGGGAGGCAACACCATGATCCTTTTCCTAGCAAAAGCACATGGAGAGCATCAAATATCCTTCAACTGATACATGCAGACATATGTGAGCCAATCAACCCAAGTTCAAACAGTGGCAAAAGGTATTTGCATATTTTTATTGATGATTTCAACGGAAAAATATGGGTTTATTTCTTGGCTAAAAAGTTAGAAGCATTTGATTTTTTCCAGTGTTATAAAGCAAGAGTAGAGAAGAAAACAAGGACATTCATTAGAAGTTTCAGAACAGACCGTGGAGGAGAATTTACATCCCATGAATTCACAAATTTCTGTCATGACAATGGGATCCATAGACAGTTGACAACTACTTATTCTCCTCAGCAAAAAGGTGTTGCAGAGAGGAAAAAACATACCATTATGAACATGGTGTGAAATATGTTGTACGCATAAGAAATTCCCAAAACCTTCTGGCTTGAAGCTGTAAATTGGTTGTGCATGTGCTGAATAGATTCCCAACTCTTACTGTGAAGAACATTACACCTGAGGAAGCATAGAGTGGGATTAAACCATTAGTGGATCATTTTCGAGTTTTTGGTTGTGTTTCTCACGTGCATGTGCCAGACAATAAAAGAGTGAAGCTTGATGCTAAGAGCTTAAAGTGTATTTTGCTTGGAGTAAGTTCCAACAAAATCATTGTTAGTCGAGATGTTGTGTTTGAAAAAGATCAACAATGGTGTTGGGATGATGCTCACAAGCATCATATATTGGCTGACCTTGAGTGGGAAACTAACGAAGTAGTAGATATAAAAGATGAGAATAATGAGAATAATGTAGATGAGTTTGGAGCTGATGCAGAATCTAGAGACATTAAAGATGTAGAAAAGCCCGAGTTTAATGCAAATGAATTTGATTTCGATGTAGAGCAACCTGAAGTTGTTCTTGATGAAAGACATACTCCATATAATTTGTCTTTATAGGGACGAACGAGGAAGCCACTAGTTTGGATGATGACTGCACATTTGTCAAGGTCTCTTCGATGAAGACAGTGAAAATTTGACATTTTTGGCTTTGTTAAATGATAGCGACCCTGTGTCATTTGAAGAAGCAGTAAAGTCTGAGAAATGGAGGCAATCCATGGACCAAGAAATCCAAGCCATAGAGAGGAATGATACATGGGAGCTCATAGTATTACCATCAGGAGGAAAAACCATAGGACTAAAGTGGGTCTTTAAGACTAAATCAATGAGAATGGGGAAGAAGACAAATACAAGGCAAAGTTAGTTACTAAAAGATACTGTCAGTAATATGGAATTGACTATGCTGAACTATTCACACTAGTGACTTGTTTGGACACCATTCAAATTGTCATTTCTCTCGCTGCACAAAAAAATTGGGTGATTTATCAACTTGACGTCAAGTCAGTTTTTCTACATGGGGAAATAAATGAAATTTTTGTTGATCAACCTCCAGGTTATGAACAGAAAGGACACGAATCCAAGGTCTATCAACTCAAGAAGGCTTTATATGGGCTCAAACAGGCTCCCCGAGCTTGGTACAGTCAAATTGAAGCGTATTTTATCAAAGAAGGTTTCGCTAAATGTCCCTACGAGCACACTTTATTCATTAAAAGTGTTGATGAAGGTAAAATTTTAATAGTTTGTCCTTATGTTGATGATCTCATTTTTACCGGAAATGATCGAATATTGGTCGAACAACTTAAAAAATCCATGATGACTAAATTTGACATGGCGAACCTTAGTAGAATGAGATTCTTTCTTAGAAATGAAGTATTACAGAGAACAGATGGCATCTTTATCAGTCAACATAAATATGCTCAAGAGATTCTGGAGAGGTACAAAATGAATCAGTGCAATTCAGTACAAAATCCGACAATTCCTGGTTTTAAACACACAAAAGATGAAGGTGGCACTAAAGTTGACAGTTCTCTCTATAAGCAAATAGTGAGATGTCTCATGTATTTAACTACTACATTGTCTGGTGCCAAAGGGCGCATATTCCTAGTGGGTTTGGCCTCGCGGGTGACAACATTGTCTGTGATCATTGTTTTATACAATGCTAATAGACTTGGAGTCATAAATCCTATTTATTTTTGTCTTTCAAATGTGTTGTTTTAAGAAAATATTTTTTATTTTAAATTAATATATTTTTTAGTGTGTTTGATATATTGATATCAGAAATAATTTTTTTTTAAATAAAAAAAAATACTATTTTAATATATTTTCAAACAAAAAATATTTTTAAAAATAATCACTATCACAATATTTGTCTCATGATGATATTGGGCATTGAGAATTATATTTGTGTGTTTGATTCGGATGATTTAGACAAGATAAGAAATCATGAAGTATAGATTATGTGTCTGTTTGGGAGTACAATTGTAATTATTTTTGAAAATACTTTGATTCAGAAATATATCAAAATAATTTTTAAAATAAAAAAATTGATATCAACAAATAAAAATAATCTAAAAATATTAAAAAAATAATTTAAAATAAAAAATAAAAAATATTTTTAAAATACAGTTTCAAACTAAGCATATATTTAGAGGCAATCCATGTTTAGTTCTTGACTTCATCCCTAGTACAAAACCATGAAAAGATTGCTACAATCATTTCTGATGCTGTTTTTATGGATGAACAATTGTCCTCACCGATCATCATTACATCTAATGCTTGGGGCTACTGAAAAAATGGATCTAGGCCTGGCACAGCGTTGTCGGTTAGAAGAGAGTTTTGGTGCACCTGGTTAATTGCCCGGCCACTGATCATCTTGAGATGACATTACCCTACACTCTGCCTAGAATTGAAACACGGAAAATTGCGGTTTCCTTGATAAGGATAAGAGTGAATGAAGGAAAGGTATACGGCTGATCCGGGAACTTTCCAACTCAGTTTGAGTTCATTTGAACTCGAACTTAAAAAAAATAAAATATCAGAAACTCATAGCTGCAGTTTACTACAAAGTCCCAGGAGATTCCCAAGAAACTGGTAGCTCGATTCAATAGTAGTTTTACCCTTCTGATTTCACAGCTACTTGGCATCAAAATGAATATTGCACAATTCAAATGAATATAAATTTCGTAGTCTGTCCCTTATGACACCTCTGTGATGCATGAATTCAAAATAGAATTAATGAGAAGGTAACATGTGAAAATACACCACAGGCCCAGAGCAGTGGGAGTATAGTCATTTAAACGCTAGCCAACAAGCCCAGCTACAGCAAAACTAGACAGGAAACTGGCAAGTGAAATGCATCCTCTGCATGCTAGCCCACCAAAAAGTTGCGGTAAAGGGAAGCATTTACGACAGCAACAGACGCAAAACTTTGAGAGATTGAGAGATGAACTTCACTGGGTAGAACTTGGATTACTCCGAGCTTTCAAGGTGTTAGAAGCGCTTTTCTTTAATAATTTCAGGGGAACAAAAACACTCAAGATCTAAGAAGGAGTCCACAGTAGAATTAAAACTTCATGCATTTAACAAGTCAAACCGAACAGAATGTCATTACCATAACTGAAACTAGCGTTTAACTATGAGCTATCACAGTAAGGATGAAAACATTCTACTTTGCCACTGTAGTTTGGAGAGGCAGAGAACTTTCTGAAGGAGCAATTTCGCATAGTTTTAATATTCTAAACTATATTCTGTTTTATTTCTGTTTTACTTTCTTGTTAAGCACACGTGTCTTGTGCTATTTTAATTCATACTGTTATAGACAGTAGAGGTTGTTAGTAGTCAGGCTATATAAGCCAAAGTCTATTTCTCATTTCAATTGAACTTTTAAACATCATTCTTGCGTTTGCAATTTATCAGTTTCTATTAAACACTTTTCTTCTCTGCTGGGTTTATCAAATTGGTATCAGAGCGTAGAGATCGACTTCAACTGAAAGGAAGATGGACTCCAACTTTGCATAGCCAAGCATACCCAAGTTCGATGGAGATTACGAGCACTGGAGTATGTTGATGGAAAATCTGTTGAGGTCGAAGGAGTACTGGTGTGTCATTGAAACAGGCTATGAAGAACCATCACCTGGAGAAGTACTCACACCTGCACAGAAGAAGAGTTTGGAGGAGATGAAATTGAAGGATCTAAAAACCAAGAACTACCTGTTCCAGTCGATTGACAAATCGATTTTGAAGACAATAGCACAGAAGATCACAGCTAAACAACTATGGGAATCCATGAAGATCAAGTATCAAGGGAACGCTAGGGTGCAGCGTGCTCAGCTTCAAATTCATCGAAGGAATTTTGAGCTGCTTGAAATGAAAGAAGGTGAGTCCGTAACTGGGTATTTCTCACGGGTATTGTTGACAGTGAACAATATGACGAACTCTGGAGAAGCTGTGGCTGAGGTGAAGATAGTGGAAAAAATATTGCGCACTTTGACAGAGAAGTTCAATTATATTGTATGCTCAATCGAGGAATCAAAAGATACAAATAAATTGACAGTAGATGAATTACAAAGCTCACTACTGGTGCATGAGCAGAAATTTCGAAAAACAAGAGATGATGATCAAGCATTGAGAGTGTTTGATGAAAGGATGAGGAACACTGGTGTGGCTGCTGGGATGAATAGAAGCAGGGGTATGAATACCTATAGGGGAAGAGGACGTGGAAGAGGAGGCCAAGTCTACAACAGAGCAACCATTGAATGTTTCAAATGCCACAGAATTGGGCATTTTCAGTATGAATGCCCAAATCTGAATAAGCAAGCACACTATGCTGAACTAAGCCAAGAAGAGGACATGCTGCTGATGACATATGCTGAGACACACAATCAGAACCGAGATGATGCATGGTTTTTGGATTCGGGTTGCTCGAATCATATGAGTGGAGAAAGAGGTAAGTTCACAAACCTTGATGAAACTTTCCAGCATTATGTTAAATCGGGGGATAATAGCAAAATTAGTGTGTCGGGAAAAGGGAGCATGAAGTTGATTTTGAATGGCATTAAGCATGTGGTTAATGAGGTGTATTATGTACCTGAACTTAACAACAACTTATTAAGCATTGGCCAACTTCAAGAAAATGGATTAGCAATTGTGTTTAAGGGGGGAGCTTGTAAGTTGTATCATCCAGTTAGGGGGTTAATTGCAGAAACCCAAATGAGCTTAAATAAAATGTTCATTCTATTTGCCGAAACACAAGCAGCTCAGGATGACCGAGAGTGTTTGTATGCAAGCTCTCAGAACTTGTCTCAACTTTGGCATAGGCGTTATGGCCATTTAAGCTACTCAAGCTTGCAGACCTTGCTGCAAAAGGAGATGGTGCGTGGGCTTCCAAAATTCAAGGTTACAGATATGGAATGTGTTGAATGCAGAATAGGGAAGCAAAGAAGGGATGCCATACCCAAAGTGAGTACATGGAGAGCAACTCAGCCCCTTGAATTGATACATGCTGACCTTTGTGGATCAATTGCTCCTGCTTCAAGCAGTGGAAAGAGGTACATAATGTGCTGCATAGATGACTATAGTCGAAAGGTTTGGACACTATTGTTGACAGAAAAGGGGGAGGCATTTAAACAGTTCAAAATCTTCAAACGAACTGTTGAAAAGGAGAAAGAGCTGAATGTTAAATGTTTGAGGACTGATAGAGGGGGTGAATTCAACTCAAAAGAATTCAATGACTACTGCAAGCTAAGTGGAATTAAGAGATAGTTGACGGCTGCATTTACGCCTCAGCAGAACGGCGTAGCCGAGAGGAAAAACCAGTCAGTTATGAATATGGTGAGGTGTGTGCTGACTGAGAAGAAAATCCCTAAGCATTTTTTGGGCAGAGGCTGTGATATGGACCTGTTATGTTCTGAACAGGTGCCCTACGAATGCACTAAGGGATGTAACTCCTCAAGAGGCTTGGAGTGGGGTGAAGCCGAGTGTTGGGCATTTTCGTGTGTTTGGGTGTCTTGCACATGTGCATGTGCCGAAAGAAAAAAGAAGAAAGCTGGATGATAGAAGTGTGTGTTGTGTGCTGTTGGGGTTTAGTGAAGAAACTAAGGGATATCGATTGTATGATCCGTTGAATGAGAAAATTGTGGTTAGTAGGGATGTCATTTTTGAGGAAGAAAAGGGGTGGGATTGGAGTGAAAAATATCAGGAACAAATTCTGATGGATTTGGAGTGGTAAGATCAATGTGCAGAGCACAAAGAGCATGATGATGTGAGTGAAGGAAGGAGTGAAAGTGAAGAAATAGATAATGTGGTGTTGGGAGGAGCTACTGGCAGTGAAGAAGCTACTGAGTATAGGGAAATTGTGGCTGCAGAAAGTGGAAATTTAACAGCTGCAGGTACAACTCAGAATCGAGTTGATGGGAGAGTGAATGATCAAAATGCAGTTGGTCAAGTTGAAGGGAGAGACAGTGTAGACAATCAACATGAAGGGAGAGTGTCCCGTGCCCCATTGTGGATGAGGGATTATGTTGATGGGGAAGATTTGAGTGAAGAAGAAGCTTATATGGCACAGGTTGCAGCTGCTGAAGAGGACCCATTTGTGTATGAAGAAGCCGAGAAGGAAGAAAAATGGAGACAAGCAATGGACAATGAAATAATGTCCATTGAAAAGAACAAAACATGGACTTTGACAGTGCTTCCAAATGATGCCAAGAAAATTGGTGTTAAATGGATTTACAAAACAAAGTTCAATGAGAATGGGGAGATTGAAAAACATAAGGCAAGGTTGGTGGCGAAAGGATACTCGCAGAAGTATGGGGTAGATTACATAGAAGTATTTGCACCGGTGGCCAGAATGGATACTGTGAGGATGATCATATATATGGCCGCGCAAAGGGGTTTGAGAATTGGGCAACTGGATGTGAAGTCGGCATTCCTCCATGGAGAGTTGAATGAGGAAGTGTATGTGGAACAGCCGAGGGGTTATGAGAAGAAGGGCAAAGAACATTTGGTCTATAAACTGCACAAGGCCTTATATGGGTTGAAACAGGCTCCACGAGCTTGGTTCAATCGAATTGAGACTTACTTTCTTAAGGAGGGATTTCAGAGGTGTGAAAGTGAGCAAACTCTGTTCACAAAAAGGAGCAATATCGGAAAGATCATAATCGTAAGTATTTACGTTGATGACTTAATCTTTACCGGTGATGATGCTGATACATTGACAGAGTTTAAAAACTCTATGTTGAAAGAGTTTGACATGTCTGATTTGGGAAACATGAGGTTCTTTCTGGGGATTGAAGTACTTCAGAGAAATGATGGAATCTTCATCTGTCAAAGAAAGTATGCATTGGAGATTTTAAAGAGATTTGGATTGTTGGAAAGCAATGAGGTGAACAGTCCAATAATTCCAGGTTTTAAAATCAGCAAAGATGAAGATGGTTTCTTGGTGAATGATACACATTTCAAACAACTGGTGGGTAGCTTGATGTATCTTACGGCCACAAGACCAGATTTGATGTTCGTTACAAGCCTTATAAGCAGGTATATGGGGAGGCCTACTAATCTTCACTTGCAGGCTGCAAAAAGAGCTCTTCGCTATCTGAAAGGAACTGTGGACTATGGGATTCACTATAAGAAGGATGGAAATGGAAAATTGCTTGTTTTTACAGACAGCGATTACGCGGGAGATGTAGAAGACAGAAAAAGTACAAGTGGATATGTATTTTTGCTGAATTCGGGAGCAGTATCATGGTGCTCGAAAAAACAGCCTATCGTCACATTGTCAACAACGGAAGCCGAATTTGTAGTAGCAGCGGTGTGCACTTGCCAAGCTATATGGATAAAAAGGGTGTTGAAGGAGCTGAATTATAACGATGAAGATTGCACTCGTATTTGGTGTGATAATAGCTCTACTATTAAGCTATCGAAGAATCCCGTTTTGCATGGGCGAAGCAAACACATTGACGTAAGGTATCATTTCTTGAGGAATCTTACAAAGGCTGGCTCGATTGATTTAATTCATTATGGGAGCAAAGATCAGGTAGCTGACATAATGACCAAGCCATTGAAGGTTGATGACTTTCAACGACTTCGTGGATTACTTGGGGTATACGACATTGCTGATTTAAGCTAAGTGCTTGCCAGCAACTTGCTTAAGGGAGAGATTGAAGGAGCAATTTCGCATAGTTTTAATATTCTAAACTATATTCTGTTTTATTTCTGTTTTACTTTCTTGTTAAGCACACGTGTCTTGTGCTATTTTAATTCATACTGTTATAGACAGTAGAGGTTGTTAGTAGTCAGGCTATATAAGCCAAAGTCTATTTCTCATTTCAATTGAACTTTTAAACATCATTCTTGCGTTTGCAATTTATCAGTTTCTATTAAACACTTTTCTTCTCTGCTGGGTTTATCACTTTCGACTTCCTTAGCATCACCACTCCTCTCTGCAACAATCTTCGACATTCCAAACATCTGAAAATAAAACCCAAGTCTTCGGTCAGCTACCAATGCACACACTCTCAGATTTCACTATAAAAAGAATAGCAAATTGTCAGATGGAAACTAGCAATTAAACATGGAACATGGAGGTGCATGAATGAACTCATCGATGTGATCCTTCAGATCCTCTAAAAAAGTGGCATCATCCTTCTTCTTCCTTCGGCATGAAGTGATGGCCGGATCCAGGGCTGCAGTTGACTCCTGTTTTACTGGTTGACTTTTTTGCGTATCCATTTGAGTTTTTTCCTGTCATGCACGAATTAGCTCATAACAATACTGCAGATTAAAGTTTAACAGGTTCTACACAGAGTCATGGTGACGTAAACAGCATGGAAATATTAATGCTTCAAAAAACAGAGCAAAAGGTGGTTTTAGCTTCATCGATTTCCAAGTTGAGGCTGGCATTCATGAACAATGGCATCCCTC
Source organism: Salix caprea (assembly GCA_964035475.1). Lineage (NCBI taxonomy): Eukaryota > Viridiplantae > Streptophyta > Magnoliopsida > Malpighiales > Salicaceae > Salix > Salix caprea. The sequence continues at coordinate 16,592,648 of OZ037745.1, forward strand.
ATCCTTCCTCAAGTTGGACTAACAGATCTCGTTAAGTAATCAGAATTGAAATGGCTTGTACTAGTAATTGGATCATCGCTTAAGATCTTACCAAAACCCGAACTTGCAACAGGAAGGATAATTTAAATCGGCCAAACCGCCAAAATTAATAGAAAATATAGATAACCCTTTTCTTAATATAAACCTTCAATACAATTTTCTCCTCCTATGACCTTCGATTCCGCACATAATCAAACTTATCACAGCTTTAACTAACCAACACCTGTTCTGTTTTGTGTCCTAATAAAATTGATCTAATTAACATTAACCGGATCGAACAAGCACAGCAAATACAATTATTATTAATCTCACTAAACAAAAAAAAAAAACAGAGAGAGTAAAGAAACATACCAGGAACAAAACCCAGTAACAATTGAAGCTCAAATTGGTAAGAGGTAGTCTGAATTTATGGATGGAAACAACCAGAAAGAATCGCTTCCTTTGTTTCTTGATTGGTTTGCTTATAACACAATGATTTCACTGGAGGCATTTAATAAAATAATCCTGTCTTGGAAGGGAAGTCAGGCCTTTAAATTAAAATACTCCTTTATTCTCTGATTATTCATAATTTAATTCTTAAATCACCTATCATATAAAAAAAACATCTTGTTCTTATAATTTAAAACTTATTTTATTTATTTATTGTAATCTTTTACTAAATAATACTAACTTTATCATCTAATATTGCATAAACACTATCAAATATTTTTTATTTAGAAATTTATTAAAATAATGTTTTTTATTTTAATAAATTATTGTTAATATCATCACATCAAAATAATATAAAAACATAAAAAAAATATTTTATTTAAACAATGATTTTAAAATGCAATTCTAAACACCCTAAAGTCCACATGATTTAGACACCGTTTTATCATTTGTTAGTTAAATAATTTTTATTTTTTTATTTGATAGCATGAATTGTATTTTAAATAATTTCCTCGGTGTTACTGTAGGCGCGTCGGCCGGAGGCGCCGTCAGGTTTCACTCGTACGCGCCTTTCAGGAGGCGCGTGCGATGTTCATTAGTGGTTGAAAATGTCTGGTCGTCGTGTCTATGGGTGCACCACCATGTGCTTTTCCTCATGGTGGTGAGCATGTTATTGTACAAAGAGCATAGAAGCACTGATGGTCAAATTTTTTTCCCCTTTTCTTTCTCCTGCAGCGGCAAAATGTATGCTTATCCTCTAGGTTGTTGCATGGTTTCATTTTGGTCCATAGTCTTTTAATTTTGTTTTTCTTCATGGTTTCTTCAATATAAGTTTTAATTGTTTTAAATTATACCCTTCAATTGAATTGATCATATATGTTGTTTTTTTATTTCAGCACCTATTCTTTTTATTTTTTGGTTTGTTTTTGGTTCCTCTAATTGTTTCGATCTGCAGGTTTTAGTTTGTTTCAATTTTGTTCTCCAATTGAAATTGATCATATATATTACTTTGCATTTCGGTCCAAATGTTTTTTGAAATTACACTGCTATTTCTTATTAAAAAAATGTCTTTATTTTAATTAGTTCCAAGGTTTTAATTTGTTGCATTTTTATCCTTCAATAAGAATTAATTATATATTTTCATTTGACCCTTATTGTTTTACTTTTTTTAATTCTTGTTAACTCCTGTGGTTTTTTCAGTCTTTCTTCGACAATGTTTATTTTTTATCTATATTATACATCTATGCTTTTAGTTTTGGTTTTAAATTTTAAATTTCCTTTTTTTCTTTGTTCTTTTCTGTTATTATTATCTATTTTTTTGGATCATATGATTTTTTTTTATGATCCTAATTTTTTTTATCTTTTTTGCAGTTGTTTTTGTTTGCTCTTTCATTAAAGTATTTTTTTATTCTTCAAGATAATTTTATGGTTTCATTGTTTGCGCAATAATAATAATATTTTCTGTGATTATTTTTTTTCTTGCTTGCTTTTTTGTAAGAATATTTTCTTTTTTATTCTTTGGGGTAATTTAATGATTTTAATTGTTTGGGTAGTAACGATAATAATAATTTTAACTGTTATAGTTTTAATAATGATGTTAACGTAACAATAAATTTTCAATGATATTTTTTTCTTTTTTATAAATAAAAAATTAATAATTTATTTTTATGATTTAGTTATTGTAGGCGTATTCACAAATTTATATTTTATTATTGTGTTTAGTTTATGAAGGAGAAGTCACTCACGGCACATGTTGATAGTAGTCAGTTCCAGTCTGTTATTTCCAGTCTGTTATTTCATTCTACTTTCACACATGCATGTTGCATGTCAAGATTGTTTTTTTGTCTGTTATGTCGAAGGCTATATAAGCCAGTACAAGTGCTCACTTCTATTTTGAATTTCTTGCGTCTTAAGCTTTCAGTTTTCATTCTCAACATACTGGTGCATTTCGACTGTGTTCTTAACAAATTAGGTCTACTCCCTCTCTCTTTTCCTCATGTGTCGGTGGTGACTTTAACTGCGACCTGTAAAACAAAACAAAAAAAAAAAAAATTCTTTTACTTTATTCCATTTTCTTTTTAGATCTATTTCTCTCTACTGAGTTTTTGTTTTTGGTTCTTCATATTTATTGTTGCTGTTCGTCGGTGGTCGGCTTGATGTTCTTGATTGATTGTTCACAAACGCAGCACTACCAGAGTTGGCATCGTCAGATCCATTGGTAGCGTAGGTTGTTATGGCTAGGAAGAGCTCATCGGTGACAGAGAGGCTGATGGTAAGGCAACTGGCTGTAGTTTTTCCAGGAATACAATTAGAGGGAAGACATGTGATTATGCTGGAAAAAAAATATCGTGGTGAGCTTTGATTGGTTTAAAAAATGGTACCTGATTCACCGTGCTTCCCCCCAGTAAAAATGTTGCCTTGAAGACAGAAAATTTATGAGACTGCGTAGAAAACAATATCGAATCATGTTGAAGAATTTATGAGAATGTGTACAAAAATATAGAAAATATTTGCACAGCAGGAAAAAAGAGTATGAAAAAATAAAATAACAAATGCAAAAAGATTGAGGGCCTGTTTGGCACAGCTGTTGCTAGCTGTAGCAGTTGTGGTTGAGGTTGACAAAAAGTTGGTTTCTGAAAAGCGCTTTTAGCTGCGGTTCATAACTGAAATTTGTGTTTGGTTAAAACTGTGGTTGATGTTGAGTATAATGAAAAGCAGTTTTGTGTGTTTGGTTACCATGCTTTTCAAATTGCTGTCAACTTGTTAAATTAATTAAAAATACACATGTATAAACATACACACACATACATTTATATAAATATTTTGTTGGAATAATATTTTATATTTATTAATAAATATAGTAACAAAATGTTTCAATAATTGACGTAAATTAAACACTTGCAACTAAAAAGAACAAATCGAAACCAATGATTATAACATACCGAGTAATAATACAACAGCGAAACTCATCTTCAGTGTTTGGTTACCATGCTTTTTATATTGATGTCAACTTGTGAAATTACTTTAAAAGACACACATATTTTTTTTTAAACATTGCAGATTTAATTATCATAATAATAAAATGTAATTAATAATTCAAGTAAATTACACAATTTTTAATTTTTTTAAAATATCAATTTTATATTTTTTTAAAAAATCGGGTTGGGCCTTACCCAAATAACTGGGCCGACCCAGAAAAGTTGGGCCAAAAGGCCATCCCTGCTGGACTTGGGCGGCCCAGCCCAAATGTTAAGATTAAAACACAAAACGGTGACAAAACGCACCGTTTTGCATTTCGTTTTCTTCTTTTTCGTTTTACTGCATGTCACTCTTCATTTTTCACTGTTCACCGACTGTGACGAGAGGGTCAAAGGCCGGTACCTACGGGTAGAGGAGGTCGAGGTGGTTCTCCCTGTCGTGGTGACGTCGAAAATGGAGGCCTGTGGCGGCCGTACGGGGCGTTGGAAGTTGTCGGGCTGTGGCCTCTGCTGCTTCGTTGCTGCTTCCCGGAGCTTGAGAAGAAGGCTTGGGTGGTGGCTGGATGCTGCTGGAGCTCACGGTGGAGCTGGTGTTGCTTCTGGACGGGAGCTGTTGCAGGAGTTGGCGAGGAGAGAGAGCTGGAGGAGAGAGAGAGCTTGCTGTGCTGCAATGGCGAAGGGAGAGAGAGAGAGAGAGAGAGAGAGAGAGAGAGAGGCTGCTGTTGGGGGAGAGACAAGGATGAGCTGGCGCTGTCAACCTTGGTGGCCGATGTTGCTGTCGCCGGAGTTGGGGAAGACGATGGGTTCTCCCTGTCTGCATGTTATTTTTCATTTATTATTTTTCTTTGTTATTGTTTTTGTTTTGTAACACAGTGGATGTATGTGCCGCAGCTGCAAAAGCAGCTCTCAGTAGCTTTTGCAGTCGCAGCGTGTTTTTAATTTTAGTGGTGGGCTCTCCAGCCAAACGCTGCTATCCTGTTTGGTAGAAAGCATTGTTGGGGCAGCGGTTCAACGCAACGCGCGTTGACCCGCCGCCCCAAACACCCACTGAGTTATTCCCGTGTTGACCAGAGCTGCACCTGAGGTTGCACCCCAGATGGTCTGGGCTACCACTTTGGTGCACCCAGCTCACCTGGGCTCGACCCAGGTGAGTAGCCCTTCTGGTCGCCTAGGCTCGGTCTAGCGAGCTGAATTATAGGTTTTTGGTTTTTTATTCTTATTTTTTTGTTCGTCCAGCGAGCTGACTCAGGCTTTTCAAACCCTTTTATTATTATAAATTATTACGAGCTTGGCAAATCAGACAGCGATGAAAGAATTATATTCAGTAGGGATTGAGAAATGTGCGTTGAAAATCTGTCAAAGGCCCACATTAAAGTCAGCAAAAGAAGACAGATTTGCGGTTCCAAATAAGCACACGACAGACTTTACAGACTCTTTCCGCACTGTCAGCAATGTAAAAGCCAGCTCGTTACCCATCCCTTGTTTGCACGTTTCCGTGTCCTCATGTCTCCTGATTGTTCTGTGCATACCTCTTCTATTATTTGATAGTGTTTGAAACTTTGAATAAATTTGATTTTTTTGTTTATTTTAAATTAAAAAATTTAATATTAATAATTTTTTAAAAATAAAAAAATTATTATTTTAATATATTTTTAAATAAAAATATTTTTAAAAACAATCACAATAACAATAATGTAACTGGAAACAACATTATCCGTGCGTGAGACACCCATTTCTAAGCTTTTTAATTACTCGAGTAAAATTCTGTCCTGCCCCGCTCACTTGATTTGAAGCCTTCAAATCTTCAAAACAGGTGAGCGGGGCAGGATAGAATTTCACTGACAAGTATTTATAGTTTTTTTTTTTTAATTAATTCTAAAGAGAAGTTTCAAACTGTTGATATATAAGAAAAAAAAATTGAAAATCGAGTTACAACTCATTATTTTAGCTTAGATCATTCGTTCTCTATGAAATTCAATTAACCTATTCCAAAGCGAAGAAGAAGAAGAAGACTAAAAATTAAACTCAAACAGCAGAATGCGTATTGCACCTTCACTCTCACCTCAATTTTCAAAGTCAAATCTGTGAAAATACACCACCTTTAAACCTTGTGCTCCCTTCAACCCTTTTGACTTGGACCTGATCCTTGCTCCAAGTAGATTCCATGATCATGTTTAATAAATCAATCTCTCTAATAGGGAGATTATTTCAAGATAAAATATTAAAATAACAAGATTTTAAATTAGAATTTTTTTTGGTGACTCTACTTAATAAAATTATATATTGTCATTGCTTGTTGTATTTCTTTTGTATTTCTTTTGCTGTTTTCATTAGCATCAATTGTTATAATAGCTTTGCATTGGTATTAGAGCATAATGATTTCTAATAATTAATTGTTGTGATCTATTGAATAATCATAAATAAAAGAGGTGGTTACAAAACAAGACATGCTCATGACGATAGAGATAAGATGTTATTCTAGCAAAAAATAGATTTTCAGGAACTACTAATAGAAAACATGCAAAAACACATTGCAAATTGACTAGTCAATTATTGTTTATGAAGTTGCATAGGCAAGTTGAAAAATTGTCTCGTCAATTAAAGAAGAAAAAAGAAGAAGAAAAGCTGGAGGAATGCGAGGAGAGTGATCATGGATTAGGAAATACCGACTGAATTTCCTTGTCAAGATTTGGCTTATAATATTACCAACGGAATGTTATCATTGTTGTTTTTGTTGGTTTTACCTAAAGATATTCCCGATAGTAGTATTTTACAGACACCATTGCCAATAAAATTATTTTGTCAATAAATATCAGTGGTACACACCGAGGGAACTATAACGGGATTAAAAAACATATGATGTATGATGATTTGGAATTGGTTCCCATAGAAATACCGACTAATTTACCAACATATATATTTTGTCGGTAATTCTGTTGGTAAATATCGACGGATGTGTGGGAAAAATTACAGTAGGATTCAGAATTATAATGGGATTCAAAAATCTATAAAAGTACAATGGTGTAACATTGGTTTTGCTAGAAGTATCGACGGAGTTACCAATGAATATATACTGCTGATAATTTTGTTGGTAAATACCGATGAATTTGCGAGCGAAATTACAATGGGATTCAAAAATTTATGAAATGCTTTGACATGACATTGGTTCCATCATAAATACTAACGGAGTTACCAACAAATATATTTTGTCGGTAATTCCATTGGTAAATACCAACAGATTTGTGGGCGGAATTATAGTGGAATTCAAAAATCTATGAAATATGATGATGACATAAATGCTGACGGAGTTACCAACATATATATTCTGCCAATACTTTTGTTGGTAAATAGTGACAAATTTATGGGTGAATTTACATGGGATTCAAAAATTTATGTTTAACCTTTCACAAAAAATCCAGCAACCATAACCCTAAGTTTATGAGTATCAATGTTCTGATTCAATATTTTTTAGGATTCTCCGCTTCAAGTAAGCAAATCTACCATATTTTTTAAAATTTAATTTTAATGTGTTATTTTTTTTGTATATTTTTGAAGTATATTGATTTTGTTTGGGTTGTTTCTTTTAATTTTTTATCCTATAAATTTATTGTATGGATTTATGATGTGTACATGTTAGTGGTTGTTTTAGATTATGTAAAATTTATTTTATTTAGTTAATATATTTAATTAATACATGATTATTGTATATAAGTTTGATATAAGTAATGGAGGATCGTTCATAGATGTATCGTGAGTCACCTACATATGATGGATTTTTTATTAACTATGCAATATCTAATCCGAGAAATATTAGTAGAGGCGATGTTAGATGTTTATATAGAAGGTGCAAAAACAAAAAAGTTTATCAATCCAAATGTTATAACGATGCATCTTCTACAAAAAAAAGTTCATCGAGGAATATATGTGTTGGTATGCTCATAGAGAAGAATTTGTTACTCATGAGATCATGATAGGAAAGATGGTTGGTTCAACTTTTAGTTCCAGCAGCTTGCATGAAGTTTTAGATGCCAACAATGATTCATATAGGAATATGGTTTATGGATGTGATGAGAATGAATCAGAGTGGTACATGTGAATGCCTAATTATAGATGAAGAACCCAATGCAGACACGACCAGGTTTCTTAATCTTCTAAAAAACTGTGATGAACCATTATGAGATGGTTGCACAAATGACAACAAATTATCAGTTATGACATAGGTGTTCACTATCAAGGTAGATTATGGGTTGAGTGAGACCAATTATGATAGAATTGTCAAATGAGTAAGAAGCATTTTACCCGAAGGTAACAAGTTAAGAGAACTTTTATGCTGTCAAATCCATGATGAAACCCATCGTGCTAAGATACTAATTGACATGTGTCCAAACTTCTGTATGTTGTATTACCTTGAAAATACAGAGTTAACCTAATGTAGAATATGTAGGCATCCTTGTTATCAACAAAGAACTGGTAGGGAATAAGCTCTTGTCATACACAAAAAACTTTGATACTTTCAAATCATACCTAGACTACAAAGGTTATTCAGATCACCAAAGACTATTGAGCATATGACATGACATTGGTCATATAATATAGTTAATGGAGTGATCATGCACCTTTTCGATAATGAAACCTAAAAACACTTTAATCATATGCCTCTTTATTTTTCAGTGGAAGTAAGGAATATGTACATATGAATTCAATCCATTTAGTTTGTTTGTCGCTCTTTATTCCTGTTGGATGTATGAGGCCAAAATTCATGTTTTTATCAATGATCATACTTGGTCTTTATAGTTTGGGTTGTAACATTGATGTCTATCCTCAATTGTTGACTAATAAGTTGAAACATTTGTGGTCACCCGGGGTTTTGACTTATGATGTATTGAGGAAATAGATTTAAAGGTTGCAGGTTGTATGGAATAAACAGTCATGATTATCACATGTTTATACAAACACTCATTTCATTAACTTACCGAGATATATTTCCAATAGGGGTATGAGATGTGCTCACAAATATCGGTCACTTCTTTATAGATATTTGCTCCAACAGGTTACAAACATAACACTTAATGAAGCTTGATATGAATATCATACAAACAATGGAAAATTGAGATGATATTCCTTCCATTAATTTTTGACTTAATGAAGCATCTACCTATCTATACATTTACCATATAAGAAAGAAATTAGAGGTCCAGACCAATATAAATGAATGTATCCATTCAAGAGGTTAGTGATTATACATGCATAATAATTAGAATTATAGTCTTTTTTTGCATAAATTCTAATATTTGATTAATTCCATACATGTACTTCTACAACCTTAATAGAAAAGTTGAGAACAAGGCACATTTAAAGGCTTCGATGTGCGAGGCCTATATTGTTAAAGAGGTCGTAACATTTATCTCATTCTATTTTGGGCCTCAATTAACAACAAGAATCAACTGCATTCTAAGGCATGGTGATGGTGGGGAAGTACCCTCATGTGGAAACTTGTCAATATTCTTCTATCCTGGATGATCCATTCCAAAAACTACTATCGAAAGAAGATATTTGTTAGTAATAAAATTCAAACAAGCATATAATTATGTGTTTTTAATTGTGATGAACTGAGACCTTTTACCTAACAAATATACTACCAAACATATTATTTTCAAACTATTATTCTCTTACAAATATCATATACTGATACATTGTTGAATTCCTTGTATACAACATCGTTAATTTTTATTGTCCCAAAACCAATAGCTGATTGAATCTCATATCTTTCGATTACAAGATGAACTATTTTCCACATGTTTCAGAACACATGTTAGTACTTTGTAATTAATTTTATTTGTTGGCTTACTTAATTTCATTAAACATTTCTCCTTAACTGTGTATAAAGTGGAAGAAATGCAAGTGATATCTTATCTTTTAAAGTCTAGGTCTTGAACGAGAAGTTAAGTGCTACAACGAGTATTTCATCAATGAACATGTGTTTCATACTAAAAAATATAGACAGGGTAAAAAGACATATAATAGTGAGGTTTGTGTTAAGTGATCTACTTCCAATGAATTTGAAGTTGACTATTATAGGAAGTTAGAAGAGGTCATTGAATTGTAATATCATTGGGAGCATAATAAAATATTTTTATTCAAATGCTATTAGTATGACACAACTGACCAATGAATCATAATAGATCCCCATCATGAGTTGGTCAAAATTAATTTAAAATTTAGACTTTGCAATGTCAATGATGTCTTTGTTTTTGTCAAGCAATTTCAGTAAGTTTACTACACATACCTCTTTCTTTAGAAAAGATCGTTCAAGAGTTGCTTGGACTATTATTTATAATATTTATTTTGATGATGATTATCTCGATGATGATAACATAATTATTGATAATGTTGAAATGATGATGTCAGCAACAATGTTCATTTATAAGAGGTTATTGTATATATAACATGGATCTCAATAAAATAAAATCATCAATTTAATTTGTATTAATCCATTTCATTATAAATTTATTATTATAAAAGGTAGATTTATTGAGTGTTATATGAATAAAACATATTTTGACGAAAGGAGTTTAAGGTTTGCGATTCATTACTCTATAACCTCATGTAATATAATTTATTTGTTAAATAATGTTTTTTTTTTAATGAATGATGTAATATGAAGGGACTAAAATTGATGTTGAAAATTATGATAAGATTGATATAAAATTAATTTAAACTCTATAATACATTTTTTTCAACCTGATGAGGTCGATTCAAGAAGTTTTTAAGAAGAAATATTGTTTCTTATTTTTTTTCCTTGATTATTTCTTCTATTTATTTTAGTAAATTAAATATTACAATTAATAATTTTGTTTTTATAACATTTTTATTTTTTTTATTATATCTTCAAATTTCATTTTTAATCTCCTACTGAAACATAATGCTTAAAAAAATTAATAATAAAGTTTTAAATTAAAAGTTTTATATAGGAATCATAGAGCCTATTTATTTATTCGTTTTTAAAGTTTTTTTCTTGATAAAAATATATTTTATTTTACTTTCAAATTATTTAAATATATATTAAAAATTTAAATTATTTTAATATATTTTTTAAAATAACCATAAATCATCTGTTATTAGATAAAATTACGTTTTAATCGTACTCGTGTTATCTGTTTCTTCGGCGTCATTCCCTCTCTCTTCCTCCTATCTCGACCAAAATCATTAGCATATTTTTTTATAATATATCTCTAGTCATGAAAGAGAGAGGAAACAAGAAGTAAAAAGAAACAGAGACAAGTAACGATTAAAGATTTCATGAATCATCATCGGAAGTTATCCACTCAAAATATAGGTGGTCTTTAATCATTGTTTCTGGGTCTGAGCCGTTGTATCAAACCCTTCTCAATCCACCCGCCTTCATTTCCTTTTCTCAATCGTCTCATCAGATCCGTATTTTAAACCCACATTAATCTCTTATACACAAACCATAAATAGTCACCAACACTGTTTCTCTGACCACCACTCCGTAAGCCAAAAGAAACCCATCTTGAAAATATATGGAAGACAGTATGAACAACCCTCCTGAAACCGAATCCACCACCACCAATGGAGTCCAGATCCGACAATCAAGAAGATTGCCTGATTTCTTGCAAAGTGTGAATCTTAAGTATGTCAAGTTGGGTTATCATTATTTGATAACTCATTTGTTGACTCTTTGTTTCGTCCCTTTAATAGCTTTTGTTATTTTTCAAGCTTCTCAATTGAACCCCAATGACATTCACCAACTTTGGCTTCACCTTCAATATAATCTTGTTAGTGTTATTATTTGTTCTGTTTTTCTTGTTTCTGGAGCCACAGTTTATATCGTGACCAGGCCCAGATCCGTTTATCTTGTTGATTATGCTTGTTATAAGCCTCCAGCAAAGCTGCAAGTCCAATATCAACAGTTCATGGAGCATTCAAAGCTGACTGGTGATTTTGATGATTCTTCGTTGGAATTTCAAAGGAGGATTTTGGAAAGATCAGGCCTTGGTGAAGAAACTTATGTTCCTCAAGCTATGCATTATATTCCACCAAGACCAACAATGGCAGCAGCAAGAGAAGAGGCAGAGCAGGTGATGTTTGGTGCACTGGATATTTTATTTGCAAACACTAATATCAAGCCTAAAGATATTGGTGTTCTTGTTGTAAATTGTAGTTTGTTTAATCCTACACCATCGTTATCTGCAATGATTGTTAACAAGTATAAATTGAGAGGAAATGTTAGGACCTTTAATCTTGGGGGTATGGGGTGCAGTGCTGGGGTTATTGCTGTCGACCTTGCTAAAGATATGTTGCAAATCCATAGGAATACTTATGCTGTTGTTGTGAGTACTGAGAACATTACACAGAATTGGTACTTTGGGAACAAGAAGTCAATGTTGATACCGAATTGCCTGTTTAGAGTCGGGGGTTCTGCCGTTTTACTGTCGAACAAAGCTAAGGACAGGAGAAGAGCCAAGTATAAGCTTGTTCATGTGGTTAGAACCCATAAAGGAGCTGATGATAAAGCGTTCAAGTGTGTTTACCAGGAGCAGGATGATGCAGGTAAAACAGGGGTTTCTTTGTCAAAAGATCTCATGGCAATTGCTGGTGGTGCACTCAAGACTAATATCACAACCTTGGGTCCTCTGGTTCTTCCAATCAGTGAGCAACTTTTGTTCTTCTCAACCTTAGTTGCTAAGAAACTGTTCAATGCAAAAATGAAGCCGTACATCCCAGATTTTAAGCTTGCCTTCGATCATTTCTGTATTCACGCTGGAGGGAGAGCCGTGATTGACGAGCTCGAGAAGAATCTGCAGCTCTTGCCTATTCACGTTGAAGCTTCTAGGATGACTCTGCATCGGTTTGGCAACACTTCCTCAAGCTCAATATGGTACGAGTTGGCTTACACCGAGGCAAAGGGAAGAGTGCGGAGGGGGAACCGAGTGTGGCAGATTGCTTTTGGCAGTGGTTTCAAGTGCAACAGTTCAGTTTGGGAGGCTCTGAGGCATGTCAAGCCATCTACTAGTAATCCATGGGAGGATTGCATTGACAGGTATCCAGTGAAGATAGTCATGTAGCTTGCTACAATTTGGTTTCAGATTCTTAATTTAGAGAATTGTCCTCGATAGACTAGGCAATTGCTCTGCTATCTTTTTTAGCTCTGTTAATTTGTTGGGATAGGTCATGTGTGATTTGGTTTCGAGAGTTATAGTCTCTCCTATTTTCTCAAGCATTTTGGGTTATATGAATGCCGAACCTCTTCGCTAGTGTCACTATACCTACTGCTCTGATGGATTTTATTCTGAATGTATTCAAATCATTATGAAGTCTTCAGTTTTCTTGAAAATTCCATGTTTAGCCGAACCTGTTCATTTAGTTTTTCTTCTTCCTTTTTTTAGATAAAGATCCACGTATAGAAGAAATTGTACCTTTCAACATAATTTAAAGACCGATCCATTATTATCATGGAATTTGTCAGAAATGAATACAAATCTCTCCGTTCATTGGATCGAATTTTTAGTTTAATTCTTAAGCACAAGAAGACAAGGTTGAGGCAACATACAGGGAGCATCATTTTTTTGCTCATGGTCTCCCGGTGTCCTTCCTTTCAGAATTTCTTGCCTATCTGTGTGCAAATCTTACCGCCACAAGGCAGTTCGAGTCTTCCTAATGTTGCATGGCTAGCTAGACTTTTTGGATGTGAATTGTGTCGTCAGTGAAGATCATGAAATGAAATTTAGTTTCATCCAAATACTGATTGCTTCGTCAGGTATTTTTTTCTCTTGTGCTTCTTTCATGCCCCCTTTTATCAATAGAAAAAGAAATTCCCGATTATGTTTTTATGTTTTCCATGTGTTGTTAAGTAGTGTTACCAAACTTTCTGGACGAGATGGCAATTTGTTTTCCCATCACCAATGAGTTTTGGTTTTGTTCTCCCGTTCTTTCATTATCATTCAGGATTTCACAGGGTGAATGATCTGTGAAAGTCTTCATCGTGGCTAATTTGTAGATTTGTAGTACAAAACTATGCATGAAACTTGAGCTACAAGTTAGGTAACTCTTGCAGTTGCGAAATTTCCTAGCTATTTCTCAAAAATGATGATTTACGTAGAGAACATATTTGTGTCTGATTCCTTTTTTTCTACACATCACAATCATGGACATTTTCCAAGGTTGGAGTTATGCAGATCAATGAACGTGCCTTGCGCAGTAACTTTTGAACTTTCCTAGCTTGCTTGATTCATAGATTTCCGAGAAATCTTCCATCATAAGTGTTCCTGTGATTGGTTAATGTTCCTGTGATTGGTTAGATATTAACATCATTTCTAAGTGGAAAATACAGAAAGCAACGGCAGGTTTCATCAATACCTGTGACCGAGACAGCGAGCCCATTATTTAGACTGACCAAGAAAGTTGTGATGCTTCCTTTCAGTAACTAACAGTTTTCATTGTAAATCATAGTTACAAATACGATTGATAGCACTTTCTGAAACAAAAAATAAGATGCAATGGAAAACACAAAAAGAATATGATCCACGTCAATATTCTGTAAATCACTTTGAAGTCCACCAGAAACGAGAGAAACTCTCAAGAAAATTCAACATTTTATTGGATAATTGATTGATTTCGGCCAAAGGGCTTACAAGCATATTTAAAGTGATAACCTAGCCCTAATTCTTGTTGGACAAGAAAACAGCACTAATTACTAAAAATTATCAAAAATAGCAAAACTGAGATAATTGTGGAAATTAAAACTGCTAGAAATCCTGAGCAAGTCGGAATTGACGTAAGTCAATTCGGACTTGGAAATCAAAAGTTATGGCTAAAACAAAACTTTCCCCAAATGAAAAAACGACGATTTCGGGGCATAAATGAAGGAATTCGGCTAAAAAAGGGTATGCATCAACAACAAAGCTTTTGATTATTGACGTTCATGCCGAAACGTATTAACTGTGCAAGTTTCATATCATTTTGACTTCGACGCTCGGACTACTGGAATTTGATTGCCCTTGAATTTAGGATGTTCTCTCTTCAACATGTATGCATCCACCACTTGTTCTACATCAGTCCCCTCCACTTGGAAGGAAACCGACCTCGAATTAGGTTTAGGATAAAGGGATTCTTCTGCATGGTACTGGAACGAATCCGCAACATTGAAGGTCTTGGAAATTCCCATGGTCTCAGGTAGGTCGATCACATAAGCATTATCGTTTATCTTCTTTAAAACCTGATACGGACCATATTTCTTGGGCTTCAACTTGTTGTAAGTTCCTACTAGGAACCTTTCTACGCGCAAGAAAACCATCACTGAATCTCCCTCCTCAAACAACTTGTGACGCATGTGCTTATCTGCAACTGCCTTATATTTTTGCATTTGTCTCTTCCAACTTCTGTCTCATCTCTTCATGCACAACTTGGGCTTGTGTAGCCATATTTTTTGTAGCATTACTAAATCCCAGACCCCCTTTAGGTAAACGAACTAAATCCACAATATGTCTTGGTAGCGACACATATATCATAGCAAAAGGAGTTTTCCCTGTGGCACTATGAACAATACTATTGTAAGTGAACTTAGCCTGTGGCAATGTATGATCCCACTGTTTTGGCTTGTCTCCACAAATGCTACAAACCAGATTTCCTAAGGTCTTGTTCGTCACCTCTGTCTGTCCATCGATTTGTGGGTGTGTAGTAGTACTACAGTTCAACGAGATCTTAAAAACCTTCCACAAGGTCTCCCAAAAATGGCTAAGGAACTTTGTGTCACGATCAGAGGTAACTGACTGCAGCACTCCATGAAGTCAAACCACTTCCCTGAAAAATAGTCAGGCTATGTGCGAAGCATCTGATGTCTTCCTACAAGGGATGAAGTGAGCTATCTTTGAATACTTGTCAACCACCACAAAATAGAATCTACTCCTCACTGGGTACGAGGTAGTCCCAACACAGAGTTTATAGACAAATCTTCCCAAATATTATTAGAAATAGGTCAAGGCGTTTAAAGACTAATATTTTATGACTACTTTTGGATACCTGACAGATATAACACCTCTACACACAATTCCCCACATCTCTCTTAAGCTGCGGCCAGAAATATTGTCCCTCTAAGCTAGTCATTGTCTTGACTCGGCCCAAGTGTCCACTCAATCCACCTCCATGTAGGTCATGAATTAACTTCTCCTGCAGAGACATCCTAGGGATACACAAACGGTTACCACGAAACAAATACTCATCATGGAAATCACTACAGGTTGTTTCTCAATACACTTGGCCCAGATTTCTTTGAGGTCTTCATCCTCCTCATATAGCTCCTTTAGGCATTCAAACCTCACAATCTCATGAGTCAATGTCACCGGTAGATTGGCATGATAGCTTAGCGCATCAACAACCCGGTTCAAAACACCTGACATGTGTCAAATAACAAAAGGAATTTTTTGAAGGAAAGTGGCTCACCTTATATGCATGTTATCCAGGTGCTTTTGGCTATTAATAAATTTCAGGGCTTGATAGTTAGTGTACAAAACAAACTCCCTCTAATGGGTTTCCATTGCTTCAAGGCTGAGACCACCACATAAAACTCTTGATTATATGTACTCCACTTCTGATGGGCTTCACTCAATTTATTGCTAAAAGAAGACTAATGATCACTTTTCTTGGGATAACACAGCTCCAATCCCTACACCACTTGCATCACACTTAACTTCAAAAACTTTCTCAAAACTTGGCAGGGGCAATATTGGTGCAGTGCATAATTTCTCCTTGATCAATGCAAAGCTCATTTCTGCTCTTCTACCCACTAAAATTTGCCTTTCTTCATACATTCTGTTATTGGTGCCATGACAATACTAAAGTTCAGAATAAATCGACGGTAGAAGGTGGTTAATCCGTGGAAGCTCCGCACTTTACTCATAGTTTTCGGTGCTGACCATTCTCAAATTGCTTAGACCTTCTCTTCATCTACTTGAATCCTTTCTAAACTCACCACATAACTCAGGAATAGTAAACTATCTGTCATAAAACTACACTTTTTCAGAATAAGAAGCAACTAGTTGTCTTGTAAAATTGACAACACTTCCCGTAATTGTTCCACATGTTTTTCCTCAGTCTTACTATAGATAAGAATATCTTCAAAATAAACAACAAACTTTCCCATAAAAACCCTCAATACCTGATTCATTACTTGCATAAAAGTGTTGGGTGCATTTGACAGTCTAAATGACATGACCAACCACTCATACAACTCGTCCTTGCTCTTGAATGTTGTTTTCCACTCATCTCCAGGTTTGACCCGAACTTGATAATATCCACTACAAAGATCAATTTTTGAAAACATTTTCGAACTCTCAAGCTGATCCAACATGTAATCTAGGTGGGAAATTAGGAATTGATACTTTGACAGTCATCTTGTTGATGGCTCAGCTGTCCACACATATACACCACCTTCCATCTTTTTTGGCGTCAATAATGCAGGAACCGCATACAAATTCATGTTCTCACGAATAAAACCCTTCTATAAAAACTCTCAATTTTCTCCCTCAGAATCTTGTTCTCCTTCGGACTCATCCGATAATGTGGCATGTTCAACAAACACGCCCCTGGTATAAAGTCTATATGGTGTAGAACATCTCTTAAGTGTGGTAAGTTGTTTGGAAAATCCTCTAACATGATGTCCCTGAACTGTTCTGTCAACGGTTTTAGTTTTTCAAGAACTACTATTGGTGCACCCTCTTTTTCTACCACGAGAGCCCTAACCACTAATGTGTAAACTTCTGGGCACCCTTGATTTCTGCTACAAACTTGGTGTCGGATCCGGTTACAATAAAAAAGAACTGCTTCTCCACTTCAGAAGGTTTGTTGGTCATTGTTTTTCTCTTAGAAGGAACCATAGTAATTTTGTGTGACCCCCAAGTAAACAGGTAAGTGCTATCTCGACTCTTATGTAATATCAAAATCATATTGCCACAACGACCCAAGAACACATGGCTAGCAATTACATCACAGGCAACATCATCTTTATATATCTTACCAATGGAAATAGGAACACGACAAATCTCGGTTACCTTTACAGTGGGTCCCTTCTTGATCCAGCCAATAGTATACAGATTTAGATGCTTCTCGGTTGGCAACTTTAGGTTTTCTACTAGGCTCCTACTATCCACGATCAAATCGCACACTTTCTGACAAATTGTAAGCAAGATCAGAATATGTTATTTCGTTGACTAGAATCTTCTTGCTTTGGAGCATACAGTACACGTTGCACTACACAATTGACTTGTTCCCCATATTTTTTAGTGAATTCTACCCCATCATAAAAGTCACCTTCTCCTTCAACGTCTTCAGCAACCTCTAGATCTGCTTCTCCCCTTCTACCCAATTAACTGCCTTAGGGCAATCAAGACAAGTATTAGAAAGGTGTCCAAGTTTCCTACATCTATAACAAACCCCAGGTGCAGGTCTAACGTAAGGGTTGGGATTCAAATTTGAACTTTGATTCAGATTTCTGGCTATACTCCTATTGGTCTGAATTATTGATTGGTTGTTGTTGCCTCTTTCCTTCTACTGATTTAATGGGTCTGTTGATTGAACACCCTTCTCTCTGCTAGCAAATGACGATCTAGATCGCTTCTATGAAATCCTTCGTTCCACCCCTTCGTTCCAACAACTCGACCTTTAATGCTAGGTTAAAAGCTTCCTCCACTATCCAAACCACTTGTAACCCGATCTTATCTCGTAGTGGTGATTTTAACCCATTCATATATCTGGCTACATGTTGTCCTTTTGTTTCATTAATATTATTTCGCTCTAAAAGCCTAAAGAACTCTACGGTGTAATCAAACATGGATTTGGAACCTTGTGAACATTTCTGAAGCGACTAGCATAGATATTGATCATAATATGGTGGCAGAAATCTACCTATCATAAGCTGCTTCATTCTGCACCATGTTCTCACAAACACTTTTCCCTATCCCTGTCGGTTCTTCTACAATTGATCCCACCATACCGCGCCCCCTCCTTTTAGTTTGAACGCCATGAATCTCATCATCTTTTCTTCTGGTATCTCCATCATCTCAAAAAACCGCTCCACTTCTGTAACCCAATTAAGAAAGTCTTCTTCTAGTCACAAATTTCCATTGAAACTTGGAAGCTCTGCCTTCAAACGGTAATCATCTTGCTCTCTCAATTATCTTGCAGGCTAGGCTACACCATATCCCACATCATCTCCTTCATCCGAATCATCCTCGCTATCATGTTGAATACGAGGTGCTGGATTGTGTCTCCTGTCAGCAAGTTGGCCTCTAGCAAATCCTTTGGCGTATGCCCTGTTAACTAGTGACCTGTTGTTAGCATTGAGGTTAGCCCCATCAAGCATGTCATGAATCTGTGTCACCTGTTGTCGTATCTGCTTCACTGCTGCCCACAAGGCCCTTACCCACGGTCACAGCCGATAGAGTTTTTGTCTCTTACTTTGTTATTTTCCATCGAGATCGGCAAGTCCGTACTCTGATACCAATTGACGCAATGGAAAGCACATAAAGAATATGAATTACATTAATATTCTATAAATCACTCTGGAGTCCACCAGAAACAAAAGAATCTCTCAAGAAAATTTTAAATTTTATTGAATAATTGATTGATTTTGGCTAAAGGGCTTAAAAGTATATTTAAAGTGATAACCTAGACCCAATTTTTGTTGGACAAGAAAATAGGACTAATTACTAAAAATTACCAGAAATAACAAAACTGTAAATCCTAAGCATACTATAAGTCAAGGGGAAAAAGAATTTAATTGATAACACCACTAAATCAAACCCATGCAAAATATAGTTTGTATACAATACCAAAAATAAACCAGGTTTTTTCTTGATAGAGTTCTAGAGGTTGTGCAGGCTTTAGAGGATTCAATATATATGCTATAGTGATTTTTTAATTAAATTTTAATGGTAAGATAAAATTATGAAGAACTTGAAAATATTATGTTGTTATGATACATTTGATTCTTTGATCATCAAGGAATTCTGAAGAACTCTCGACTGTATATTATAAAATAGATTTCTTGCATTCTAATATCCTGTGTGACATTAATTTCAAAAATATTTTTGAAAAAAGTAAAAAAAAAAAAAAAAATTATTTTAAATTAAATATTTTGTGTTTTTAAATTATTTTTATATACTGATATAAAAAATAATTAAAAAAAAATAAAAATAAAAATAACATTTTAATATATTTATAAACAAAAAATAATTTCAAAAATAATCTTCTACCTTATTCCTCTCTTTTCATGTTTTTTTTTTATTTATTTTTTATGAGAGAGATTAAATGTACGTACAATTGCCTATCACAAGTATAATGATTGTACTGGATTCAATATCCATGTGCTTTAGACTACATAGAATTCTATGCATTGACTGCTTAGAAATTAGAATCGAGAAATAATAAAAACATGAAACATGAAACACTTAGCATGGTTTTGTCGATCACAGTGTGCCATACCTGCATGTAGAGGAAACATGAAACACTTAGCATGGTTTTGTTTTGTGCAAAATTAAAACGACCTTGAAAATTCATTGAAATAGTGTAACTGTATTTTTTTCTCCATTTAAAAACACTTTAAACCGAGCTTTAATAGCATTGAATTGTTTTTATATGATTCATATGTATTTTTCAAATTAATCCAAAATAAATAAGTATTTTTGTATCCTGAATCTATAATAAAATAACCATAGCACTCTTTTAAACAAAAAAACAAATGTAGCATCAAGAGTTATTTTTGTATTTTTATAATATTTTTTCTATTTAAGCCAAGAGATATGTTGATATTTGATATAATATGAAAAATAACGAACAATTAAAATGCATGGTGAAATCACAAAAATACCCTTTAAATAAAAAATTAATTCTGAGCCTTATTATTATTTTTATTCCTTTTACTAAAATGATTTTTTTTTCAATCTTACCATTTAATTAAACTTATACATGGAGTGAGATGGACCTAGAGAAAAAAATGACAACTATGAAGCTTAAAGGACAACTATAAAACTTAAAAGACAACCTCTAATTCATCTAATTGAATTCCAAGAAGAATCTCATCAATGTTCTAAATAAGGCTGGTGTGTTGGGCTCTTAGTCAACTTCAATTTGGGCTTATTTTTCCTAGTGTTATATGAAGTCAAAGTTAAAATATTAGTCTTCTTAGGAAGCAAGGAAAAAATCAAAATTACCTCCTAAAGAAAGGATGATTTTTAACATTTAAAAGAGGAAATTTCTTAGTCTACAAATGAAACTAATGAGCTATAAAATTTGATTCCTAAGCTATGAGGAATTATTTAATGATTCTCTAAGTCTATGAAGAAAACCTAATGGTCAACAACATTTAGGACCAAATAAGACCTTTTTATCTTATTTTTTTGTAATTGCAACTTAAAGTTTTTATTTTAAATTTATATTTTGTGCTCTAGGATTAATAAACATCAATTGGCTTAGATACTTAAGGATTTGGGTCTTCTTGTAAATAAGTTTTATACAAGTCCATATTTTTTGATTTTTTAGGGTTTAACTTATGTTAAAAACACATATGTAACCTAAGTTTGAACTAACGATTTTTCTTAATGATATTCAGATTACTACTGCAACTTTGTGAGGTTATGAAAGTGAAAATTCTCTCTTTCTTACTTCTTTAAAGGACAAAAAATTACTTCTTGTGATTCAACTGAATTCGTGGTGTTAATCCATACTTCTCGTTCACGAATTGTTATTCGTGGGTGAGGGTTAAAATCCAATAGTATTGCTTCCTAGATACAAATTATGTTTGTGTCACACTCCTATCAAACCTGATTTACTTAGCTTTTAAGAAATTATTGTCTTTGCATGTGGGTTGCTTAACTGCGTACTCAAGACGTTTATATCAGTAACTATAAAATAACTATCTCAATCTTTTTCATGTTTTGATATCATTAGAGAATTATCTCAATCTAACAACTTGAATTGTTAGGTAATACTCCAAAATATAAATTTATATTTTTCTCTACAACTCATGTTAATTAGTCATTTCACATTGCTTATTTGTAATGTAAAATATTTATATACATATTTGAAAGTCTCACTTTAATAGTTTATTTTTCTCTAGCTAGCAATTTTATAAATATAGACACAAACATTGATACCCATATAGATGTGAGTAGATTGGTGACTTGCATTATGACATGAGTTGATCAAAAAAATTTAAGCACACAAATAGAATGCTTAGACGACAATAATATTTATAGAAATAAGAAAAACACGATACTCAAGTCAGTAACTTGACTGGATCCAATAAGATAGGGTTGTAAAATAATATGATTTAAACTATAGTGAACGATAATATATAAACAATAAAAAATATGGCAACAATCAACCAAAACAAATGAGCCCCGATGTTACATCATGAAGACAAAGAAAAGAAAAAAAATTGTTGGAAACCTATAATCACATCATTATGGACATCACTCTCATTACAAAAAGAGTTTGTTGAGATGATTCTAACTCAACTATAACATTATGGATGGCATAATATTTAATTAAATAATATTAAAGGATGAAATAAAAGGATGAAATATTCTTTTAGAAAATAGCAATCGAAAAACAATACAGCTAAAAAAATTATCCTAGATTATAGAAAATAGCAATTAAAAAGGTTAGAAGAAAATTTGAAAAAGAATAAAATTGAATAAGGATGAAATAAAAAAAAATCTAATTCAATGAATTATTTCAAAAGAAAATCATAGGCAAATGAATAGGGACTACATAAAAAATAAAAGTTTAGGAGCCGACATGAGCAATCATGTGACAAGGCGTGAATTCCAAGGAAGATAGAGAAAGGAAAAAAAGAAATGGTTGTCAAAGACAAACCAAAGCTCTTCTAGGTGTACATGTCACATAATCATAGAGGAGATGTCGAGAAAAAGCCGAAGCAACCCTGAAATGACCTTTTTGTAATTATGAAATAACTAAACTACTTTTTGTACCTAGGCTTAAGAAGATAAGCTTAAAAAGTAATTTTGTTGTGAGCTTCTTAATTAAGTGGTAAAGATAGAAATCATGTTTGATAGAGCTTTGACCCAAATATAACCTGTCACCCAAGTACCAAAGGTATTAGAAAAATACTTGGACCTAGAGATAATCTTGTATCTAAAAACCATACGTACGCAAATGACACCATGAAGCCAATAAATTTTCAATAAGTTATTTTTCTAAGAAAGGTTGTTTTGCTATAAACAAAAAAAAAAAAAAAACTCATGATTTATTTAGAGCTTAAAAATACATAATTCAATCTCCTTTGAATAACCGTAATTGAATTTTTTTAGGTTACAAGCTAATGAGCCTCAATTAGTAATCAACTAACATATATCCAATAATTAAATAAACCCCCAAACAATGTCTAATTGACTAAAACAAATCAAAATTAAAAATAATTACTCGAAAATAAATAGAATAATAAAAACAAAGTCTTCATGCTAAAATTTCTCTATGAAGTATGAATCTCTAATTTTCACACATTCTTAACAAATTTCAATCATGACTTCAAACAACTCATGTTCTCTCGTCTAAATGAATTATTGGGCTTATGATATATAGATGAAAAGCTTGTGATATCGAGTTTTTTAATCTTAGCTTAAATCACAAAAACATTCCATCTATACTTTGTATATGTTCCAAATAGTACACTAAGATCTAGTGTGATTGATATATGTGATAAGATTGATCTAGTAACTTTGATAATATGAAATTATATGTTATGAAACACCATTTGATCTAAAAATTTACCAAAATATATTTTCATATGTCTAGTATTTACTTATAAATTTTTAGCTTGATTAAATGTCCAAATCAATATATATGCTCAAACTTGTAAAACTAATTTGCAAAACTATATTTAAAAAAAATGAAAAGACCAGAGAATCCCTTACAATCCCTTACCAAGAGTTAAGTTTTCCAAACACTAAGGGTAATATGATAGTTTAACTCTAAAAAAAAAGATTTAGATACCCCTCTATAAGAAAAACAAATAAATTCTCTTTTTCAAATGCATCATTGTTATTTAATTTGCAGAAAGAAATGAAATTTTTTATGTTGTTCCTAACCATTTTTTAAATGCCAAAATGATCTCACTACAAAGACGATCATACCCCAATCATTAACTTACACATTGTTTTGCAAGGGTAAGATGGTAAGTTTACCATTCATATCCATAGTGAGTTATGTCTAGATGAATAATTAATTTACCATCCTTTTAGTTTTTTTAATTGTGTTATTTGATTGGTTGACATGGCATGATGAATTGTTTGGTCAACTCTTATCACACACAATTATTGTGGAAGAGTAGGATATTAGAGTTTGTTTAATGTTGTGGTGATGATTAATTTTTAAAATATTTTTTGTTTGAAAATATATTAAAATAATATATATTTTTAATTTTAAAAAATTTATTTTTAATATCAGTATATTAAAAAATCTAAAAATACAAAAAAAATAATTTGAAATAAAAAAAATATTATTATTTTTGTAAATAAAATAGAAAAATAGATAGGCTTTTGCTCGTTTTCCAAATCAACGTTGACACCAAGAAAATATGATAAACTTGGAAAACAATAGAAATGAAGTCATGCATCTGTTCCTTTTTCCGTCTGTTTTTGTTTTGCTATCAAATAAAAAGTAATATAAGTTTTGAATTGTTGGTTTTAGATACTAGTGTTTTTCTTTTTTCTTTTTTGTATTATTATTTCGAATTAAAAAAAAATAAAAAAATACTCTTATGGATAAATTAGTAATAATTTATTTATATAAAATTCAATTAAACAGTTCTCAATTCAGTTTTAAACACGAAAGTAAAATTTCGTGGAAGATATCCTATCAAAGAGGAAAATAAAATCAAATGAACAATGAAAATCGTAGTGGAAGGAAAACAAGGGAACTTTTCAAAATCAACAACCTAGAGGTTTCTTGATGGAAATGATTTAGTGTCCAGTGATGAATTGACGTGTGCCATCAACCTGATTAGCATTGACCTTTTATTTTAAATAAAATGAAGGTGTTTTTAATAAATATTTTATCATAACTGTTTTGATCTCATGGCTAATTAATTTCCATTTTGGGCCCACATAAAGATTTGGAGGATGTTCTCTGTGAAGGAGTCGCCTCCTTGAGTGAAAATGCTATTTTTTTAATGAATTAATTAAAATATTAAATAATTAACTATACAGTAGATGGTTCAATTATAAAAACTTGAGATTAAAAATTCTACAGTTGTCGCTCGTTTACGTTTCCAAGCAAGCGTGAATACGAAAGCCAGATAATAACGATTTATTATATTAACGAAAACATTTTATTTTATTGCAAAAAAAATCCCCTCCGATTCTGGGACCCACCAAGAAAATTATAATAATAAACCAAAAAAGCAGTCGTTAACTTTGACAATTGGACTTGTAGAATTTTCTAAAGTATTTCAATTCATAATCAACAATGGAGGTAAACAGCTATCACGAACCTGTAATCTACGACCGGTTCAGGCCCGGTTCTGTGATCAAGCCACCATGGAAATTATAAATAACACCAAGTAGTAGCTGGGAAGAATAAAAGAGGCTAAATTTATCGAGAGAGCTGGAGAGATGGTGAACACGTTGTCACTGTACAAGCCCTTGTTGCATGGCCTGATGAAGATAGCTGGGATGAATCGCAAAGTAGTAGAGATCGAATCAGGGACAGCCATCAATTTCTGGGTTCCGAGTGATGAAACCACCAAACCTGCTGTGGTGTTTCTTCATGGTTTTGGTTTCGATGGGATTCTGACATGGCAATTTCAGGTGCTTGCTTTGGCCAACAAGTACGCAGTTTATGTTCCGGATTTTCTCTTTTTTGGAGATTCAACCACCGATAAATCGGAGCGGTCACCGGCTTTTCAAGCAGAATGCATGGCTAAGGGTCTATGGAAACTCGGCGTGGAGAAATGCACGTTGGTTGGATTGAGCTATGGAGGGATGGTCGGGTTCAAGATGGCTGAGATGTACCCTAATCTGGTTGACTCAATGGTGATAACTTGTTCAGTCATGGCCCTGACTGAGTCCATCACTCGTGATGGCCTGCAGAGAATCGGCTTTCCATCATGGCCACACTATTTGATTCCTGAAACTGTCAAGGGTGTGAAGATATTGCTGGACGTTGCTTTCTACAAGTTGCCTTGGATACCTAATTTTATCTACAAAGACATTTTGGAGGTAAGCTTCGTTATCTAATTTGCTACAAGTATTGGAATTGATTTGATAATTGAGAGGAATTCGTCATGTATAGCTAATGGAAGTGTAATATTTAAGCTCGCTTAATTGATTCTTGCAAATTATAACATTTTGACATCGGTGGCAGGCCATGTACATCGACCACAGGAAGGAGAGACACGAGCTTTTGGAGGATCTAATTGTAAAAGACAAAAACTTCACTGCCCCTAATTTTACACAGGTCAGAGAGAAATTAACATTAATATTATAATTACTCCCTCTTGATAGTCTGGGATGTTTAGCTGTTTTATAATGATTTTTTTATATTTTTTAAACTATTTTTTATGTCAGCATATCAAAATGATATAAGAACATATAATAAAATTAATTTAAAACAAAAAATATGAAAAAATTCAATGTTTTTCACAAACATTTTCATGTAACCAATGGCACGCAGCGGCCATAGACAGGATTGAAGATGCTATTTATGTATTTGATCAAGAAGATAGTCTTTATTTTTGTCACGTGCTTTCACATGTTCAAATGAGACAGACGGTCAAGAAATTGATTATTGTCGAGGAGAGGAGAAGCAATTAACACAAGTTGGGTTGTCATTTTCATTATTTATTACTCGAAGGTCGAATTAACTAGCACGAGTTTATTCAATTGCAGAGGATACATCTTTTGTGGGGAGGGGACGACATCATTTTCGACAAGACAGAAGTTCGCAACTTGATGGAGTATGTCCATTCCTCCATCGACTCTTCTATTTATTTAGCGTTTGAAAAACACTTATTACATTTGACGTAATTAATTAAGAAATATATTTAATTAGTCATAATTGTTATATGTAACGGGAATTGAAACTTTGACTGCAGGCTACTGCAAGGCAAAGCAACGTTGCATTGCATAGAGAGGGCAGGTCACCTGGTGCAATTGGAGCGACCCTTTGTCTACAACAGGCAGCTCAAGAAAATTCTTGCGTCTTTGCATGAAGATGGGAAGTAAAGTTATACAGATCATGTATGATTTTATGGTTTTCCTGCATACTGATTTTATGTTTTCACAAAAATCGGCCTGCCTCAACCGACATATAATCTCATCTCACCGACCTGTGGAATTAGTGTTGCAATCATGTTATATCACACTGTCAAGAATACTAAAAATGCAAAGAGTTTTTCTTACAGTATTATTAAATCTGTCATAGGTTAATTTAAAAATATCTCGTACTAGTTTTTTTTATTTATTTAACTCAAGTTTTTAATTAAATAAAATAGGATCCGTCCCAACCTAAATTAATCAATTTTATGGATCCAAATGTAACCTGAATAACCCATATAATTATGGATTAGATTTAAAAAAAGCTTCAAAATGGCAATCTTTTAAGATAATATTAAGACAATGACAAATTTGATCAACCTTGGTTCCCTGTGTCCCAAGCCATTGACTTTATTGGGTTTACTAATTTTTTTTTTTGTATTTTCTTTATTTAATTACATAATAAAAATAAATGCTGAAAAAAAATTAATTATCAAACCTAAAATAGATATTTATTTGAAAATATAATAACCCTACAAAAGAAAAATCAAGCAGTCAGTCTTTTTCCTCACTAATCAAATATTAAAGAACAAAATAAAAAAGATTATTAAAAAAATAAAGGAAAAAAAACATATCTAATTGGTGGGTAAACTTGCCAAACTTATGAATTGGGTAACTTGGGCTAGCACGCCAAACAAGTGAACCGGGTTATAAACTCCACTAGGATAATAATTTGTTTTTTATAACTATTCTTTACTTAACTATATGATAACAAAAATAGACAATTGCAAAGTCAAGTACCAACCCAATATTGAGATATTTGTTTTAGACCATCGTAGCCTTAGAATGCAAAACAAAACGAATGATCAAATAAATACTCAATTAACCTAATATTTATAGATTAAATAAAATAAAAAGTCAAACTTGTCAACTAGCCAAACCCATGAATATTTCCATGGACTTTATAAAGTTTTATAACATGGTTTTTTTTTCAAAATATTTTTTTAACAATATGAGAAAAAATAAACAATAATAAATTCAATTTCAATTAAAAAGGGAAAAAATTATACCGTACTGTAAAATGGGATGACTTGGGCTACCACCAAATAACAAATAATTTTAACGGAAAAATATAACAAATAAATTATAAAATTTAATTCTCAATAACCTAAATATATATTTTTTTTATAAACATATAATAAAAATCAAAAGAAAAAAGAAAAAAAATGTTTCCCAAGCTCTTTAGCTTTTTTGTTTATTGTTAATGTGTGCAAGGGGTCAGCAATCCAATACTATAAGGCATGCTAAAAATTAACTAGATTGATTACACTTCTCATTAGCAAATCTAAAATATATATAATGCCATCAACTATTACTTATTTAAGTTGTCACATCATGACATGTATATAGAAGAGATGAATTCTAACAACCTCTTGAAACTTTTGTTCAAGAATCTAATTTTTGACAATTGTGCAATGTAAAATATAGAATTGGAAACTATCTTGGAGCTTCGATGGTTAGGAGTTCCTTGAATCAATTCAATGAGCTTTTAGGAAAAATTTGATCGGGTCTAAAATTAATATCTCATCATAGGACCAAGAAAAGATATCTCGATACTCCATCAGAAGTTCCATGTCATATCCTTTTTTCTACAAGTGATAAGTTTGCATTAATGAAGGTTGTACATGGGTTATCAACGATGCTTAAGTTAATCTTTTTAAATTCATCCATCATAGACTTATGTTCTTATTCAAAGGTGGTGTGTGAAGCCTCTTTTAATATTTTTTCAACCAGAAACTTGTCATTATTATTTTCTTAGTAGTGTTGTGATTTAAAGTGAGACTTATAATTTCCTTTTCTTTTTCTTCATCACAGAGGTTTGTGATCATTATTTTGTCTTATTTTGGTTTCAATATCACCTCATCTCTTACCAATCATTTGTGTTGTCTCTTCATGATTGAAGATAGTTTTCTATAAAGATCTTTCCAACCTTTTAACAAAATTGGTTGGTGATCAATTATATGCTTATCATCTTTTGATTTGGATGGTCTAAGCCTTATGAAGACTAATATATATTTTAATGTCCATCCTTTTTTTTTTTGGGTTCCAATTCTATCAAAGACTTAAACATGAGTAGTGGTCACACAAAAACAATCTAAAAAGGTGCTAAAAGATCTCTTTATTAATCTTAAAATGAAAAATATAAGTTTTGAAGCTTAATTTGAGCTTCATTAAAGACATTGTAATTTTAGAGGATCAAATTTAATTTCTAGAAAGTCAATTAGGTAAAAATAAAGACAAGATTGCAAGAAAAATAATGTTTTGGGGTCAATTAAGGGCCACGTCAAAGAAGTTCGAGATCAAGGACTAAATTGTAAAAGATGCTAAAAATTAAGGGTTAAAATTGACATGACTAAGGATTTAACTGAAAATAACTTTTAGAAATCAACCCAAATTGGTTGAATGCAATGAGAATAAAAAATCAAAGACTAAAATATAAATGAAGAAATAATAAATTAAAATGGACCAGACGGTCCAGTTTTGGCACCGCTATGCATTTTTTTCTTCATAAAAAATAGCTGAATAACCTTTTACAAAGTTATTAAATGCATTGTCATGCCTTAACTGAGATGAAAAGAGATGCTCATCTGGTTAATATGACATTATACTATGTCTCTAATATGATTCCCACTAGAGTGTCGCCGAAGAGCCACTGTAATGAGCATCAAAATCCCTAGACTTGATCTATTTTTAATAGTCTGGTGAGAGGGTATAAAATCTATTATCCTACAAAGATTGATTAGACGAGGGTTGAATGGGTGAAGATTTAAACCAAGAGGAAAACAAACATCCCTTTATGGATTCAACTGTAAATAGAGGCTAAGTAAAAAAAAAAATAAGGACAAAAAAACCTTTTTCTCTTTCAAACTTCTAACCAAAGAGTCCATAAACAACATTTGATTCGGCTTTCCATCATGGGCACAATATTTGATTACTAATCAAATATTAAAGAACAAAATAAAAAAATAAAGGAAAAAAAACATATTTAATTGGTGGGTAAACTTGTCAAACTTATGAATTGGGTAACTTGGGCTAGCATGGCAAACACGTGAACCGGGTTATAAACTCCACTAGGATAATAATTTGTTTTTAACTATATGATAACAAAAATAGACGATTACAAAGTCAAGTACCAACCCAATATTGAGATATTTGTTTTAGACCATGGTAGCCTTAGAAAGCAAAACAAAACTAATGATCTAATAAATTCTCAATTAACCTAATATTTATAGATTAAATAAAATAAAAAGTCAAACTTGTCAACTAGCCAAACCCATGAATATTTCCATGGACTTTATAAAGTTTTATAACATGGTTTTTTTTTTCAAAATATTTTCTTAACTAAATGAGAAAAAATAAACAATAATAAATTCAATTTCAATTAAAAAGGGAAAAAATTATACCGTACTGTAACATGGGATGACCTGGGCTACCACCAAACAACAAATAATTTTAAAGGAAAAATATATTAAATAAATTATAAAATTTAATTTTCAATCATCTAAATATAATATATATATATATATATATAATAAAAATCAAAAGAAAAAAAAAGAAAAAAATGTTTTCCAAGCTCTTTAGCTTTTTTGTTTATTGTTAATGTGTGCAAGGGGTCAACAATCCAATACTATAAGGCACGCTAAAAATTAACTAGATTGATTACACTTCTCATTCGCAAATCTAACATGGAGAAATTCTTGAAAATTTAAACTAAATTAATCCGATTCTATAAGATTATCTCCTTCCTCATGAATATGTGTTGATAATCCGATCTCCAAAATCTATTCGTAGCCTTTCATGGATATTCCAAATCCAAAGTTTCATGGATACCTTTCACTATCGAGTAATGCTCTCCTCTTATCCAAAGATTCAGATTTATTAGTTAAAACAAATCATTTAATGCATGAGATTTCTATTTAATGCATACAACTTTTGAGGGTTGAATTGGAAAACAATTAGAAAGCGACATTAGAGTTCTTAATTAGATCAAACGAGGTTATTTGCCCGCGCGTTGCGCTGAGTTTTTTTTATGTAGAAAACTAATTGATTTTTTATATATTGTAAGTAGTTATTTTCATATTTAATTAATTAAATTGTAATAGATCAAATTTGTTAGAAATGTTTTTTTCCCCGCTTAAAATGAACAGTGTAATCGAAACGCAAGGGAAGTGGTCCGTATATTTTTTTTATTGTAGATAACCTGAGTAAATTTTTCTACCAATTTTGTTTGTAAGTTGTATTTTTCCCCCAATAATATCATATCTGAAATATTAATTTTTTTTCTACAAAAACAATCTAAAATCCAAGAATCAAATTTTTTTAAGAAATAAGCTTAAACAAAACAGGACAAAATTAGAATTAAAATGCAAATAATTTTTTTATTTTATAAGATTTATTCATCATATTATTATATTAAAAGTATTTAAGAACACTCATATTATTTTTCTGTTCTTTAAAAAATCCTAGGTCATTTTTTTTCTGTTTATATATCTATTTTCAGGTGCTAATATTAAATAAATATTAAAATATATAATTATTGTCACATATTTATAAGAAAATAAATAAATAAATGACAAAATAAAAATAAATATAGGTAGATTGAAGAAAAAAATGACTTGAAAGATAAATAAAAAAGAATTAAAAAACAAAGAGAAAAAATAATCAATTTAAATTTTAAAATGATCATCAACACAAATTAAAATGTAAATATTTTAAAAAAACCATAACAACAGTGGAAATAATAAAAATTGGTGAGACCATAATTATTGTTAGAAAAAATATTAAATAATTTTTTATTTTATAAGATTTTTTACTCATATTATTATATTAAAATTATTTTAGAGCAATGAAAGTATTTTTTTTTCCCAAAAAGCCTAGGTTATATATATTTATTATTTATTACAATGTGAACAGTAAGTAATTCGGGAGCTCTTTTAACTTTTAGATAATACGAGCTAGTTAGCCCGTGCGTTGCGCCGGGCTTTTTATATATAGCAAACTGATTATTTATGTGGTAAGCAAAGAATTTTTTAGTTGATAAATAGAGAATTGTAAATTTTAAATTATGCTATAATTTTTTTTTATGTATTGAATTAGTTGATTATTGTTATAAGCTTAAATACTCAGATAATAATTGAATTTCGAAATTTAAAAATTATAAGCGATAAAATTTATGAAAGATCAGCGAATTGTAATTTGAGTATTGCAAGACCATAATTGATTAATTGTTTAGCATGTATTAATTGTTTTGATGGTTATTTTATTGGTTGATGTAAATATGTAATCAATAAAATGAATGAAAGATGATTTTTTGTTGTCTTGAACTGAATGTGTTGATGGTTAAATATTTTTAACAGTTACTAAGCAGTTAACTGGTTGATAGCAATATTA
The DNA here is from genome assembly GCA_964035475.1 of Salix caprea. NCBI lineage: Eukaryota > Viridiplantae > Streptophyta > Magnoliopsida > Malpighiales > Salicaceae > Salix > Salix caprea. Next base: position 16,624,833 of record OZ037745.1, read on the forward strand.
TAATCGCTGAAATCTATTAAAGATAGATTATTTTTTGTTTGCATTGATCTGGTTGGTTGTTGACATTATTTTACTGGCTTGGAGAATAATTTAGTCACAGTTTGGATTTAAATTGTGTGTTGATTTAATTAACTCATAGATTGCAAAATTGCAATGTTTTGATTATCTGGTGTGTTTTAATTGAATTGATAATTATATAATCAGTTGGTCGAAAAAATGTAATAGATTATATTGATTAGAGATTTTTGTTTGCTGTAGTCAATTGGGAATTTGTTGGTGGTTGGTTTTGTTGTAATTGTGTGGCCGATCATCTAATTTTTCTTTATTCAGTTGTGTTTACTGGTTATGGAAATATTTTTTGTATCCATTTGTATGGTGAATTATTTGATTGTTTGGTGTGATATTTTTTTGTTGTAGTTTATTGATCAATTTGTGAATGTGTTTTAATAGGTTATTTGTAATTGTGTGGCCGATCATTTACTATTATATAACTATATTAAATGTATCTCAGATTACTTATATTAATATTTTATATTAAAAAAATCCTAGGTCATGTTTTCTTTTCCCTATATATATTCTTAGGCGAAAGACTAAAAATATATATAAAAAAAAAATTAACACCATTACTGTCAAAACAATAGAAATTATTAAATTATGAAGAGCAAAAAAAATATTAACAAAAGAGTTACTAACAAAAATAATTGTTATTATTATTATTATTATTATTGTTATTATTATTATTGTTATTATTATTGTTATTATTATTATTGTTATTATTGTTATTATTGAAATAATTGTTATTATTATTATTATTATTATTATTATTATTATTATTGTTATTATTGTTATTATCAGTATTGTTATTATTATTATTATTATTGTGTTAAGTACACTTATATATACATGGACAAAAGTAGACATTATTCTACAAATAAAAAAAATTAAATTTGTGAATGTGTTTTAATCGGTTATTTGTAATTGTGTGGCCGATCATCTACTATTATATAACTATATTAAATGTATCTCAGAATACTTATATTATTTTTTTATATTAAAAAAATCTTAGATCATGTTTTCTTTTTCCTATATATATTCTTAGGCGAAAGACTAAAAATATATAAAAAAAAATTAACACCATTACTGTCAAAACAATAGAAATTATTAAATTATGAAGAGCAAAAAAAAATATTAACAAAAGAGTCACTAACAAAAATAATTGTTATTATTATTATTATTATTATTATTATTATTATTATTATTGTTATTATTATTATTATTGGTATTATTATTGTTATTATTATTATTGTTATTATTATTGTTATTATTGTTATTATTATTATTGTTATTATTATTATTATTGTTGTTGTTGTTGTGTTAAGTACACTTATATATACATGGACAAAAGTAGACATTATTCTACAAAAAAAAAAAATTCAATTTGTGAATGTGTTTTAATCGGTTATTTGTAATTGTGTGGCTGATCATCTATTATTATATAACTATATTAAATGTATCTCAGAATACTTATATTAATTTTTTATATTAAAAAAATCCGAGGTCATGTTTTCTTTTCCCTATATATATTCTTAGGCGAAAGACTAAAAATATATATATAAAAAATTAACACCATTACTGTCGAAACAATAGAAATTATTAAATTATGAAGAGCAAAAAAAAATATTAACAAAAGAGTTACTAACAAAAATAATTGTTATTATTATTATTGTTGTTGTTGTTGTTGTTGTTGTTATTATTATTATTATTATTATTATTATTATTATTATTATTATTGGTATTATTATTGTTATTATTATTATTGTTATTATTATTGTTATTATTGTTATTATTATTATTGTTATTATTATTATTATTGAAATAATTGTTGTTGTTGTTATTATTATTATTATTATTATTATTATTATTATTGTTGTTATTATTATTATTATTATTATTGTGTTAAGTACACTTATATATACATGGACAAAAGTAGATATTATTCTACAAATAAAAAAAATCAAATTTGTGAATGTGTTTTAATCGGTTATTTGTAATTGTGTGGCCGATCATCTACTATTATATAACTATATTAAATGTATCTCAGAATACTTATATTAATTTTTTATATTAAAAAAATATCAGGTAATGTTTTCTTTTCCCTATATATATTCTTAGGCGAAAGACTAAAAATATATATAAAAAACATTAACATCATTACTGTCAAAACAATAGAAATTATTAAATTATGAAGAGCAAAAAAAATATTAACAAAAGAGTTACTAACAAAAATAATTGTTATTATTATTATTATTATTGTTATTATTATTGTTGTTATTATTATTATTGTTATTATTATTATTATTATTATTATTATTATTATTATTGTTATTATTATTATTATTGGTATTATTATTATTATTATTATTATTATTGTTATTATTATTATTATTATTGTGTTAAGTACACTTATATATACATGGACAAAAGTAGACATTATTCTACAAATAAAAAAAATTAAATTTGTGAATGTGTTTTAATCGGTTATTTGTAATTGTGTGGCTGATCATCTACTATTATATAACTATATTAAATGTATATCAGAATACTTATATTAATTTTTTATATTAAAAAAATCCCAGGTCATGTTTTCTTTTCCCTATATATATTCTTAGGCGAAAGACTAAAAATATATATAAAAAAAATTAACACCATTACTGTCAAAACAATAGAAATTATTAAATTATGAAGAGCAAAGAAAATATTAACAAAAGAGTGACTAACAAAAATAATTGTTATTATTATTATTATTATTATTATTATTATTATTATTATTATTATTATTATTATTATTATTATTATTATTATTATTGTTATTATTATTATTATTATTGGTATTATTATTGTTATTATTATTATTGTTATTATTATTGTTATTATTGTTATTATTATTATTGTTATTATTATTATTACTGAATTAATATTTTTTTCAATGTAAAAAATACTAATCATGTGTATTTTTTTTATTGTAATATAAATTTAGTTAAAATAATAAATCTGTGAAGAATTCATGTTAAGTGCAAGTTTTCTATAAAATATATGAATTTAAAATCGATATAAAGTTAAATAAAAAAGCATAAATTTATCATCACCATTAAAAAAGCAAGAAAACTCGGATATCTGAATTATTCAGTTCACTGTATTAAGATTAATTCAATTTATAATTCAATTTAAATAAAACAGCAATAAAATTTAAATTGTGAAAATATCCACAATAATAAAATAAAAAATTTAAATTTTTGATTTTTATTTTATATTTTAAATTAAAAAAATGACGTTTTTAGATTATTTTGATTTGTCAATGTAAAAAATAATTTTTTTAAAAAAAGAATAAAAATATTATAATAGTTTTCTGACCAAAAACACTTTAAAAAACAAACTCAATTGTACTTGAACAAAAGATTTATAAAAGAAAGTAAAAAAAACCAATAACTAAAATTATCATTATTATTGTGTAAATAGTTAAATCATAAAAATCATTCAATCCAAAGAAAAAAAAGAAGCAAAAAACAAAACAAATGAACAAAGAGAAAAAATTAGCAATATTAATAAAAAAGCAATTCAAACAATTAAATTTCCATGAAAAATTATAAAAAAAAGCAAAATATTTGTATAAAAAACAATAAAAATATCAAATGATCAAAAATAAAAAATAAACATTAAAAAAAAAGAATTAATAGAATATATTATTTGAAGGATAAAATTAGCAATATTAATAAAAAATCAATTAAAATAATTAAATTTCCATGGAAAATTATTAAAAAAAAGCAAAATATTTGTATAAAAAACAATAAAAAAATCAATTGATAAAAAATAACAATAAACATTAAAAAAAAGAATTAACAGAATATATTCAAAAAAAAATAACATATATTAAATTAATTCAAATTGAAGGATAAAATAAAAAAAAAATTTGGAGGACCAAAAATAAATAATGCAAACTGCGGGAGGGACTGAAATAATAAAATCAGAAGAAGAGGGACTGAAATCAAACTTTGTATATATTACCAATTTCAATTGGAGGACCAAATCAAAGAAATCAAAACTTCCGTACCGGAATAATTGAAGGAATAAAAAATAAATACAAAATCAAAAGTATAAGGACTGAAATAAAACTTTCTTATATAATCAGTTTTAATTGAAGGGCACAATTGAAAACAATAAAACTTTAATTTGAATAAATCATTAATAACAACGAAATCAAAACTTCAGGGCCAAACTAAACTTTACGAAAACATCAGGGACCGGAGCTGACTTTGGGGGCGGCAGGAGAGAGAAAAGCGACATCCGTGAGAAAATCGTTCGGCGCCGCTTAACCGGACATCTACGACGGGAACACGCCGCAACGGAAGAGAGAGGACATCCCGGCGCATCTTGTGGGACGATGGAAGTGAATTTGTGACGGCGGAACGACACCGCACGCGCCGCCAACGTGGTGCGTAAGCAGGAAACCTCGCTTGCGCGGGACGGACACGCGCCAGCTGTCTGCGCGCAAATATAATAAATAATGGGTCAATTACCGATACGCCCCTGTCCACACCGATAATTACGAAAATACCTGATGGGAAAGGACAGCCCTGCTCCCGTCTCCTGTTAGCAAATTTGTCGTTTTCCGTGCCCATTTTCGTCAGCGCACTGTGCCAAAAAAGCGAGAAAACCCGAGAGAGCCCCTGCAGCTGTGCACTATTTTGTCTTTTTCGGGGGCTTTAATCGGTAATGCACTGTTCACAGGCGGAAAAAACAAAAAAAAATAGGGTGGACGAACTTGCGCGACACACGGATGAAAAAGCTCGCGTCCACGGTGTTAATGAGTCTGTGTGAACAGTTTTTTTCACTGTTGAAATCTTCATTTTGTTTTAGCTATATATATATATATATATATATATATATATATATATATATATAAGCGTTTTCCATTATCTTCCTTTTTCCCGCCTGCAAACAAAATAATATATTTACAAAGTTAATGAAAAAAAGTTTTCCATTATCTTCCTTCTTCCCTCCTGCAAACAAAATAATATATTTACAAAGTTAATGAAAAAAACTAATAATATATATATATATATATATATATATATATATATATATATATATATATATATATATATATATCTTAATATTTGTTTCTAATTTTTCTGTGTTTCCAATTTTAATATATATAACAGTGAGATGATGAGTTTGAACATTAAATAAATAAAACTTCCTAAAATTGGAAACACAGAAAAATTAGAAACAAATATTAAGAGCATGTACATATAAACATGGAAAGAAATAGAAACTATATAAGAAATATGTATAAAAAATAAAGGCACAAAAAGAAAATCCAAGATTAAAAGTATAAAGGATAAAATGAAAAAAACATATGTAATAAATTTAATTTGAAAGACAAAAGTGAAATTAATCCAAACATTGATACCGATGCAATTAAATAATTTAAAATCAAACAGGAAATTAAAAGAATTAGGACCGAAATGAAACTTAAATCTATAATTAATTTGCATGGAAGAAAATTTGAAAGAAATCAAACTTTGATACCAAAAATATTAAAGATTTTTAATAAATTTGCATGGAAGGATAACATTAGAATAAATCAAAACTTTGATACCAAAAATATTAAGAATTCCAGATCATTCTGAAAATTCAAAGAATGAGGACCTAAATGAAACTACAATATATAATTAATTGCAATTGAAGGACGAAATTGAAGGGAATTAAAACCTATATAATAGCAATAAGAACCATAAAAAACCGATTAAAAGTTCAGGGACTCAAATGAAATTTGAGAAAAAACAGTTGTGCTGACGTCAGCTTGCGAAGACAAGAGAGAGAAAAGGGTGGGAAACTTTCGATCGATCATTGACACGTCTTCGGCCACCGTGGACTAACACGCGCCGAACCGGGTGGAATAGAACATGACTGAAAATTATTCTAGACGCCGGTTGGGTTTTTTTGGACCTCGTAAAAATCCGCACGCGCCTCCCGAAATACGCGTGAGCGTTAAAACGCACGGCGCGTGCAGCGACGCACCAACAGTAAATCGGCTGAAAAAAGAATAAAAAATTGATAAATTACCGTGACACCCCTCGCTGCCAGAACTGGTTTTTGTCATTTTCGGGGGACAAAAAGGTTATTGCACTGTGCAAAGAAATATTTACATATGCATAAACCGGCTAGCCGGGCAGGACCGGTTCGGTCCAAAAGTACGTAATTACCTTCGAGCCCCTAAGTCCAGTTTCCTTATTTTGTCGTTTCCTAGGGTTAAATTCGTTAATGCACTGTGTCTAAAAGGAAAAATCAGCAGACCGACCGGACCGAATGAACCGAACCGAACTGAAAATTGAGCATAACAGTAGCCGTGAATAGTGATTTGTTTCTTGGTGCACAGTGGTATTGAATCGTGATCTGTTTTAGCTGTTTACATAATGTCTGGTGTTAAGATAGTTATTAACGGAATAATATTAAATCCTATTAATAATAATTTAAATCTAATCACTTTTTTTTATTAAAAAATTAAGTTAAATAACTCTTTAACAAGAATTTGAACTTGCCATTAGACTCATACCCGCCGCGTGCCATATATTGTTTTCTCTCACAAGAACAAATTATACATGAAGGCTTTTGAATGTATATTTTTCATAAGAAATGGTTTTAAATATAAATTGAAAATTATTTTTTTTAATAAATATAATTTTTTTTATTAATAATATCTAAAAATAAAACCACAAACATAAAGGGCTGAATATAGATCAATATATTGAATCTTGTAAGACAATATATTTACATGATTGCATTTATTAAATTTATTTATTTAACACATTTTTTTTATTAATTCAAACAATATTCAAAATAAACACACATATTAAATTAATTCAATAAAATAAAAGTAAAAAAATATTATGCAAGACTACACATATTATAAATATTATCTAAGATTTTTTTTTTTGAAAAATAAAGTTCTTCAATACAAATGGTAAAATAAATTATAGATGAATCATAATAATCTCTTTAAAAATAAAACATGCAAATACCATTAAAAAAATCTTTATAGAAAAATGGTTAAATAAGAAAGAAAGAAAATCACAAATGAATGATATTAATTAAAACATAAATTTAAAAATTATTTTTAAAAAAACATATTAAAAAAGATACAAGTTAAAAAAAAGCAATAGAAAAAACATAACCTTAATGTTGTAGCTTAACTTGTCAAAATTATGATCCAAATCATCAAGTCAATTAAGTTCAAAAAATATTTTCTTTTTAAATTTATATCCAACCCTAAAAAAATAAAAAATAAAAAGCCCAAAAATGTGGTCCTACAGGGGATGCATGTTTGGGACATTATATGAAAAGCCTAGGGGTGAATATTTTCAGTTTAGTTCGGTTTTTATGATTAACAATTAGGGAAACCAAATTTAGTTTTAGGCTTTCCGATGTGCTTGGCTTTCTGATCGGCTTTTTTCCAATAAGTAATTAGTTGTATTAAATTGTCACTGTTAAAATTGGTTTTTATTATGCTTTTTTTACCTTTCTAATAGTATTTTTTTTGTTTTGATTAATTGAGCATGAGTCACAATAATTTAAATTACACACGTTAACAATTTGAAATATAAATTACAAAATGTTCAAGGCTTATCACTCTGCTTTAAGCTTGGTGCTTGACCACCAGATGTTTATCATTGTGATTTTTCTTTCACTCCATTCTTTCCTTCCATGCAACCTTTCCATACCCATACACTGCCTGATCAATGAACAGAATAATAATTTCAATATTATCGTCTAGGAATTAAAAGATACAAAAACTGAAATAGGAAAAGTCACTATCAACCAGTTCCTAGAAAAATTAACGCATGGAATGCATTGTTTCATGCAATAGTTTGATAAGAGGGATACTAGGCAAAAACATCTTAAACATCATATATTGGTTAATAAACCTATAACATGGAGCGTTGTCCTCCACGAACATGAGTCTTTTAGTAATTATAAGCGATACACTAGAGCTACATATGTGACCTGCAATCATTTATCTCACTAGCCGAGTTAAAGGCATAAAGTGAAAAGGCAAAAACATCATATTGTTATTGACTTATTGCTGGATTGATCAAGCAAGTAGAATGCTTTTACTAGAATATACATTCCATTACCCTTGAGAACCCTATAGCTTGTTATCAACTGCTTCAATATATCGTGAACATATCAAGCAAGAAAAAAGTAAAAATAAAATCAAGGAACAATTGAGCATTGTTGTTGACAGCTTATCACTCTACCTCCAAACTTCCTTGAGCATCTTGGGAGCATTGTTTCGTGAATCATTCCTACACTACAAAAAAAAAAATCAATTGTTGTATATCCATCAGGGATACAAATCACAAATTCTAATTAAGTACAAAAAATCAGCAAACTTAATAAATACCAAAGACAATAACATCTTGCTTCGCACTTACTAGGATAGAGTCTAGAGATCCATACCCATACACACCAGGCTAAGATCAGGCAAAAATCAAAACAACCAACCATTTAAGTCATAATGTATTTCAAAAAAATTGTAAATCTTCAATTTAATGAACTTACATGACATGAAAGAATCAGGAAATAGCATTAGGTGAACCCATGTTCCACAAAATAAGGGTATAATAAGGGCATGCTTATCAAAAGAGATTCCAACATCCTATACCAAAAACCTAGTCTCACCATGTGAACATCAAATAAGTTCAAATTATAGTTTTAACATGCAGAAGATACAGATTGAAAAGTGAAATCAGAACAATCAAATTTACCTCTTCACCATAGGTTAGGAGGGGAATTTCAGGAACAACAGAAGTGGATTCAAACTCAAATGGTGTGGCAACACCAAAAACATTGGATTGGGAAGACAAGTTAAGAGAAGAAAATTTACAAGAAAAAAAAAACAAGAAAAAAACACTAAAAAATAGAGGCTGGTGAATTGTAGAGGAGGGGGTGACTGGCGAGTAGAAATAAGAGAGGCTAGTGGATTGTAAAGGTAAGGGATGACTGGTAAGGATGCTTTACAGAGTGCAGAGGAAAGGAGAGGGGCGGCGACTAGGTTTAGAAAAGACTTCGAAAGTTAGAAACTTTTCAATTTATAGTACAATGCTTAATTGTGAACCAGTTCGGTTTGGTTTGGTTTTCTAAAATAAAATAAAATCAACAACCAAGAGGTTTCTAAATAGAAATAATTTATTGTCTATTAATGTGGGATAGCTACAGCATAACAACAAAATGCAGTGATGAATGTAAGAGATATAAATCATATTTTGGAGCTAATCTAACAGCTTAAGTTCTTAGGTGAGATGCTTCCTTAAACAGTTCTAAATTCAGTTTTAAACACGAAAGTAAAATTTTGTGTCAGATATCCTATCAAGAGGAAAAATAAAATAAAATAAAATCAACAACCAAGAGGTTTCTGAATAGAAATAATTTATTGTCCATTAATGTGGGATAGCTACAACATAACAACAAAATACAGTAATGAATTGACGTGTGCACACAACTTGATTAGCATTGACCTATATTTTAAAATAAAATGATGGTGTTTTTAATAACCATTCTATCATACTTGTTTTAATCTCACGGTAATTAATTTCCATTTTGGCCCTACATAAAGATTTGGAGGATATTCTATGCAGTCGAAATGCTATTTTTTTCATCGACTAATTAAAATATTCAATAATTTAAGGATATAATAAAATGCAATTAAGGAAATAAAACATCCTAAATGCTATTTAAGGTTAAAAAAATAAAAAATAAAAACTCTCAATCGCCAAAGATAACGTTAGGATGTTAACTTCAAATCTTCTCGATTGCTTAATGAAACATCCATCATATGGGGTCACACATAACAATAATAATTAAGTGGCTAAACGCTCGTTTACGTTTCCAAGCAAGCGTGAATATCATAACCTTTTATTATATCCAGGAAAACATTTTATTTTTCTGTAAAAAAAGAATAATAATAAACCGAAAAAGTAGTTGTTAACTTGGACAGGTGGACTTATAATAAAAGAGCCTTTGCAAGCGTGAATATCATAACCAATTGTTTCAATAAATAACACCATTGCTAGATTTCTAGACAGAGCTGGAGAGATGGTGAACACTTGGTCATTGTACAAGCCCTTGTTGCATGGCCTGCTGAAGCTAGCTGGGATGAATCGCCGAGTAGTAGAGATCGAATCAGGGACAACCATCAATTTCTGGGTCCCGAGTGATGAAACCACCAAACCTGCTGTGGTGTTTCTTCATGGTTTTGGTTCCGATGGGATTCTGACATGGCAATTTCAGGTGTTCGCTTTGGCCAACAAGTACGCAGTTTATGTTCCGGATTTTCTCTTTTATGGAGATTCAATCACTGATAAATCAGAACGGTCACCGGCTTTTCAAGCAGAATGCATGGCTAAGGGTCTATGGAAACTCGGCGTGGAGAAATGCACGTTGGTTGGATTGAGCTATGGAGGGATGGTTGGGTTCAAGATGGCTGAGATGTACCCTAATTTGGTTGACTCAATGGTGATAACTTGTTCAGTCATGGCCTTGACTGAGTCCATAACTCGTGATGGCCTGCAGAGAATCGGCTTTCCATCATGGGCACAGTATTTGATTCCTGAAACTGTCGAGGGTGTGAAGACATTGCTGGACGTTGCTTTCTACAAGTTGCCATGGATACCTAATTTTATCTACAAAGACATTTTGGAGGTAAGCTTCGTTAGCTAAGCTATCATATATCCCTTCAATGTTTGTATAGATATCAAGATTCAAGACAACCAACCTCACTGTTTTACTTTTATAAGATTTGAAATTAACGACATAAAAAATCCTGCTATGCTTGCAAGCAAAGTGGTATTGGAATTGATTTGATAATTCAGAGGAATTAGTCATGTATTTAAGCTCGCTTAATTGATTTTTGCAAATTATAACATTTTGACATCGGTGGCAGGACATGTACTCCGACCACAGGAAGGAGAGACACGAGCTTTTGGAGGATCTAATTGTAAAAGGCAAAAACTTCACTGCCCCTCATTTTACACAGGTAAGAGAGAAATTAACATTAAGATTATAACGACTCCCTCTTGATAGTCCAAAATGATGGGATTTATAGCTGTTTTAGAGTGAAATTGAGGTTGTTTTTTAAATATGTTTTATCCAAAAATGTATTATAATGATTTTTTTTTTAAATTAGTTCTTATATCAGCACATCAAAATGATATAAAAAATTAGTTAAAAAAAAATTCAATTTTTTCAAAAACATTTTTTTAAAATTTAGTGTTCAACAGAGACTGCTATTTATTAAATTGATCAAAAGATACTCTTTATTTTTGTCACGTGCTTTCACATGTTCAAATGAGACAGACGGTCAAGAAATTGATTATTGTCGAGGAGAGGAGAAGAAATTAACACAAGTTCGGTTGTCATTTTCATTATTTCTTACTCGAAGGTCTAATTAACTAGCACGAGTTTATTCAATTGCAGAGGATACATCTTTTGTGGGGAGGGGACGACATCATTTTCGACAAGACAGAAGTTCGCAACTTGATGGAGTATGTCCATTCCTCCATCGACTCTTCAATTTATTTAGCGTTTGAAAAACACTTATTACATTTGACGTAATTAATTAAGAATTATATGACGCAAGAAATATATTTAATTAGTCATATTTGTTATATGTAACGGGAATTGAAACTTTGACTGCAGGCTACTACAAGGCAAAGCAACGTTGCATTGCATAGAGAGGGCAGGTCACCTGGTGGAATTGGAGCGACCCTTCGTCTACAATAGGCAGCTCAAGAAAATTCTTGCGTCTTTGCATGAAGATGGGAGGGAAAATTAGGGGAGCTCTCCTCTCTCAGATTTTGGCAATCGTTGTTTGTATTAGTTTGACTTTCAATATGATCATAAAAAAAGAAATTGTGTTCAATCGAGCTGTGGTGTGAGTTTTCCTGCATACTGATTTTCTGTTTTCACAAAAATCGGCCTGCCTCCTCAACCGACATATAATCTCATCTCACCGACCTGTGGAATTAGTGTTGGAATCATGTTATATCACATTGTCAAGAATACTAAAAATGCAAAGAGTTAATAAGAAAATATCTCGTACTAGTTATTTTTTAACTCAAGTTTTTAATTAAACAACATAGGATTTGAGCAAACGTAAATTAATCAATTTTATGGTCCAAATGTAACCTGGATAAACCATACAATTATGGATTAAAAAAAGCTTCAAAATGACAATCTCTTCAAAACATATTAAGACAACGACAAATTTGATGAACTTTGGTTCCCCTGGACCGAGTCATTGACTTTATTGGGTTTACTATTTTTTTGTATTTTATTTATTTAATTATATAATAAAAATAAATGCTCACAAAAATTAATCATCAACACAGGATTTGTTTTTCATATTATTATATTTTACGTGATATTGTGAACAGTGGAATTAAATTAATTTGATATTTTTTAATGAAAATTTTGTTCATTTATATATATATATATATATATATATATATATATATATATATATATATATTAAGGAATTAATATTCAAAAATATCAAAAGATATAATCATTCAAATTTCTTAAGAGAAAATACCTTTAAAATAATCGATATCTTTATTTTAAACACATTATTCATAATAAAATGAATATATAAAAAAACCAAATAATCAAAAGTTTTGTAGGCTGATTATTTTACACAAATATATAGCATAATAAAGAAAATATAGGACCATCAATATTTTTTCACATGTTTTAAAATTTGGTTATGGCTGCGGCAAAACGCAGGGCAAGTGACTCATATATATTTTTGTAATTGTAGATAATTTGGAGCAATTTTCTAACTGTTTTGTCAACATGTGGCTTCGTATACTTTTATTTATGTGATATTAAATATGAAATATCATAAATAAAAAAATGCTGCAAGAGTTATATTTTTATAAAAATAACGTCGACTAATAAATTATTTTGATTATTATTTTTATTATTACTATTATAATTGTTAAATTACCATAATTCTTATAGTTATCATTATAGCTATTATTGCAAATAATTAATATCCTAACTATTAGTGTTATGACGCGCGAAAAGGACATAATAATGTATGTGGACCAAACCTCCTACAATAATAATGCAGGGAATTTATATCCCGCAGCAAATTGCACACCAATGGCTGGTAACCTCGATTGCCTGCCTCAGTATCTGCATGGTTCAGGGTACGGGGCTTTGTTGCATCATGAATCCATTTCGTTAGAGCTGATAGTTGAGAATATTGTTGGTGAAAACAATGAGATAACTCAAAATAACTTCAATAAAATAAAAGTAAGAAAATGTTATGCAAGACTACGCATATTATATGTTATCTAAAAAAAAAATTGAAAAATAAAGTTCTTGAATACAAAGGATAAAATAAATTATAGATTAATCATAATAATGTCTTTAAAAATTAAATACACAAATACCATTAATAAACTCTCTATAGAAAGGGAAAAAAAAGAGGTTAAATAAGAAAGAAAAAAATCACAAATGAATGATATTTATTAAAATATGAATGTAAAAATTATTTTTTAAAAAGTATATTAAAAAAATACAAGTAAAAAAAAGTAAAATATTAAAAGTAACCTTTGTGTTGTAGCTGAATTTGTCAAATTTGTGATCGTCAAGTTAATTAAGCTCAATAATATTTTCTTTTTAAATTTATATCCACCCTTAAAAAAAGAGTCAAAAGCCCAAATATATGGTCCTATAGGCCAGTGCGTTTAGGCCACTATATATGAAGAGCCTGGTAGTGTTGGTGACTTGTTTTTTTTTTTTTTTTTTTTAAGTTTCTTTCTCCTTCATTGTTTTTAGAAAAAAAATTATAGGTGATCTATTCTCAATTATTTCAATTCAAAAACACTTGACTAACATTTTTATAACACCCAAAACCTATTTTATCAACTCAAAACCACTTGACTAACACTTTTATAACACCCAAAACCTATTTTATCAACTCCAAATATCAAAATAAAATATCCCAACACTTGAAATCAAATCGAGTTAATTTTGATTTTTCCGGTTTAGAGTTGTTTTTTCATACAATATTAATAGCACAAACAACCACCATGAAATCCTTCTCATTTTTATAAACTTGTGAATACCAAAAACCTCAATTTGCTAGCTGAAATAGGGTAACAATGATTTTCTCTCTTATTACTAGAATCCAGCAACATCTTTCTCTCTAAATAGAGACCGAACAATAAGAAAAATGAACTTGTGAATCAAAATTAATTTGTCAAAAGTGAAGGAACCTCACAAATTGTACTATTTTAAAAGATTGAGAAACTAAATTATTTTGCACAAAAATAATGGCATGTCGGCGCTTTCTTTATTTTAGTTCAATATCATTTAATTTCACCATTAACTAAGAATTCAAAAAAAAAATCAATTAAGAGGAAATCAAACAAACTGAAAATTTAAAGATCAAAATAAATTTTATAAAAATATATAGTTGTCCACTATGTATGTGTGAAAAGTGATGTGTATACTTAGAAAATCCGATGCATTTTAGTAATATACTTAATACTTGTACTCTTATTCCTTGAAAAGTTATATTTTGTAATGACAAGACATGAAAGAGACAAAAACTCTGTGTCAACTGATCACATGTCTTTCATCTCCATCTTTTGGTGTACTCAACCCATTACAGTCGATGATCTTTTAATTGCATAGCATACAGAAACATTGAAAATGAAGGGAGGTGGGGGTAGATAGGTGGTTTAGTGATATCAGAGAGATTTAGGGTGTGTTTGGTATTGTTTTTATTTTTGTGGTTGAGGTTTTAAGAAAAAGAGTTTCATGAAAGCACTCTAACTATGATTTAAAATAATTTTTAAAGTATTTGGTTAAAACTGTTATTGAGTTTGAGGTTAATAAAAAAACTGTTTCAAGTGTTTGGCTACCAAGCTTTTCATATTGCTTTTAATTTGTGAAATTACTTTAAAGTGTATATATATATATATATATAATTAAATATTTAATAATTATAATAATAAAATATAATTAATAATTCAAGTAAATTAGACACTTGTTGTTATTTTCTCATCAAATTACTTGTAATTTCATCACGAACTAAATCCATATGTGAAGGCCTCTGCGATCCCGGAACAATATATGGTAAAATATCATCTGAAGCAAAATTAGGATTGCGAGACAAAAATTATATTGTGATATCCTTCTAATATATTTATTTATTTTTAATTTTTTAGATTATTTTAATATTAAAAATATATTTTTAATATTAATTAACATATAGTATGTAAAAATTATTTATATTTTAATTATTTTTTAGATAATTTTAATATTAAAAATATTTTTTTAATATTAATAAACATATATTATGTAAATATTATTATATTTTAATTAATAATTTTATGCGGGATCCATGCCATATTTCTGCTTTTTACAATTAATCAAATACTAGATTAGGATGTTTTTTTTGTAATCTCCAATCACACCACAATCCCAAACACCCTCTGAAAAAACTGTGCTTTACAAGCTTAGAGGTTTCAATTTAGTTTCCACCCTATCCATTCCCTAGAGGAAAGAAACTGTCATTTGCATATTGATTCCAAGCAGATCACTGAATTAAAGTGCACTGTACATCCACTAAAGCAAAACCCCAATCTCTATTTATTTTCAAAATAAGATTCAGCTTAAATTTGATAATTTTTAATCTAAATATATAAAAATATATCAAACACATAATAAAAAAAACTAGGGATAATGGTGAACGTTTTGACAATGTACATGTCATTGCTGCGTTGCCTAATGAAGCGAGTCGGGGTGAAATCTCAAGCAGTAGAGATCGAGGCCGGAACAGTAATGAGCTATTGGGTCCCAAGCGATCGGACCACCACGAATAAACCAAACACACCCGCCGTGGTGTTTGTGCATGGTTTTGGACTGGACGGAATTCTAACATGGAAATTTCAAGCTGGGTTGAGCTATGGAGGGATTGTTTGTTTCAAGACGGCTGAGATGTTCCCTGACTCGGTTGAGTCAATGGTGGTAGGTAAACAGGCTTGTTAATTCCGTTCCGTTCCGGCCGGAATGGCCGGAACGTTCCGTGCCATTAAAAAAACCGAGACGAAACGATATCGTTTTCATCTCGGTTTTAATTTCGGTCCGTTCCGGAAATTTCAACTAAATTCCGGCCGGAACGTCTCGGTACCGTTCCGGCTCAAAATCATAATATTTCTTTTATTTTAGAGCATTTTACTATCATAATATTTTGAAATTTTAGAGATGTTTCTAATTTTGAGATTATGTTTGTTTGACTTTGTGTTTGTATTGTATAATTTAAAGTTAATTTATCTTGAATTTAAATTATACTTGTTAAATTAATATTTTAATTTTTTTCATATATATATATAATTAATTATATATAAACAGTACAACCCCGAAATGACACGTCGAAACGCTCCGAAACCAAAACGTTCCGTTTCAATAGAAAAACCGGAACAGCGACCAGAACGCTATTGACAACATTGCATGGTTATGGCCATGACTGAGTCCACAGTCGTGCTGTCCCAGAGAGAATTGGCTTCTCATCTTGCTCAGAATACCTGCTGCCTGACACAGTGAAAGGGCTGAAAGATTCATTGCTTGTTGCGACCAATAAGTTTCCATGGTTGCCAGATTTTGTTTATAAATCAGTTCTGGAAGTAGTAAGTTTTTTGAAGTGCACTTTCTAAAACAAGAAAGAAATCGATAGTTGATATTTAAGAGATTGCAGACAATATTGGTGCCATCGCAGGTCATGTTTGACAACAGGGTCAAATGATACGGATTTCATTACCCCTTGTTTTCCACAGGTCAGAATAGGATGAATCAAAACTATAATCACTGATTAATTTTATATATATTGTTCTATTGTTTTTATTAGAATTTCGTTTGAAGTTTGATAGTTTTTATTTTTAAATATTTTTTAAAAGTATATTTGTCTAGAAAAAATATTAAATTGATATTTTTAGTTTTTTATTACTATTTTAACATGTTAATGTTAAAAACTAATATATAAATTTGACATATTTTTAATATATTTTTTAATAAAAAATACTTTTTAAAAATAACATAATGCACACAGTGCCAAATAAGCACACAAGTCAAGCAATTTATTTTGTTTGTTTTACATAAATCCGAGAACTTTCAGATTTGCTTATCCTGTTTGGTGCAGCTCGTTTGTATCCAATATGAAAATGTTTTTTTTTTTTTAAAAAAAACTAAATAAAAGTCTTCAGAAATGCTTTATCGCGTAACATTTATACCTTCCAACATTAAAAAAAAAAAAAAAAAACAATTAAGCTGAAATTAGAAATTTGGAAGGTGACATACACGTAGACAACTTATTAAATAGAGATGGCAAGTCAAAATTAGTAAATTAGTATCATTTTTATTTTATTTTAATATATATATATATATATTTACTATACTTAGATACCTTTTGAATTAATATCAATTGCAAGTTTGATTATGTACTTAATATACATGCTAGAATTATAATGAAATTATGTTTGTCACAAATTATATTTTGTACATTTATATTTTTAAATATATATAAACTCTAGATTTTTTTTGTTAAATATCTTTTGTGTAACATACCTAAATAATAATAAATTTAATAACTTTATTAACTAATATAATATATTTAGAAACTGTGATCTACAAAGGAAAGTCAACGTTGCAATGTTGCATTGCATAGAGAAGACGAGCCATAAACCCGCGCTCCGCTGCAGGGATTAAAATTTTTTTTTGTCTAGTTTTAATACATATAAGTTTTTTATTTTTTATTTTGGTTTTTATTTTTTAGTTAGTTTCTAAAAAAATTAAATTACTGAGATACCCTACTAACAATTCTTGGTTTTTGTCTTATTTGAAGGTATTATGATTATTGTACTATGCATAGAAATGAAAAAAATTAAAAATACCTTTGATACCATGACATTATTTTAAACACATTTTACATAATAAAATAAATATATAAAAAACTAATATACATTTTAAAAAGTTCTACGACGCCGCACGCGTCATCCGAAATGTGCATGAGCTCTGAAATTGATGTCGTGCCCACAACACCCGACAGAAAATATAATTAAAAATTGGTAAATTACCAATACACCCCTATAACCAACTCTTGAATTTTGTCTTATAGGGGGTATATACGTACTTATACAACTTGTGGTGCGCATCAGCTGACCCGGACACCCTGATTATAAAAAAAGGGTCCGAGGATTAGTCATGGTACGCTTAAGCTCACCCAGAGACCCCGGTTATAAAAAAATATATAAGTGAAAAAAGAAACAGAAAAAAAAGAGCTTAAGTTGGCCGAGAGACACCGGTTATAAAAAAAATATATAACTGAAAAAAAAGTATAAGCATGAAAGCACTGTAGCAATCCATATTGTTTTTTTTTTTTTTAAATCAGTCCGGGAATTAGTCGTGGTGCTCTTAAGCTGGATCGGAGACCCCGATCACAAAAAAAAAATAAGTGAACATAAATAAGTATAAGGAAAAAAAATACTAAATTGGTCTGGGGATTAGTCGTGGTGCGTCCAAGCTGGCCTGGACACCCTGATTATCAAAAAACAAATTTGGTCCGGGGAGTGGCGGTGGTGCACTTAAGCTTGCCTAGAGATCCTGATTATAGAAAAAATATATAAGTGAAAAAAACAAAAAAACAAAAAAGTATAAGTGTGAAAGAACTGTAGCAATCCATATTGTTTTTAAAAAAATTCGCTTCAGGAATTAGTCGTGGTGTGCTTAAACTGACCCGAAGACCCCGGTTATAAAAAAAATATATAAGTGAACAAAACAAAAGTATAAGAAAAAAAAAAGGAAAAAAATGTATCAGCGAGAAAACACTTAAGAAAAAAAAGTGGGTCTAGGGATTGTCGTGGTATGCATAAGTTGGCATGGACACCCTGGTCATAAAAAAAATTAGATCTGGGATTAATCGTTGTGCTCTTAAGCTAGCTTGGACATCCTAATTATTAAAAAAAAAATATAAGTGGAAAAAGAAAAAATATATAAAAAAGTATAACAGGAAAAAAAATGTTTTGGGGAAAAAAACGAAAAAAAAAATATAATAAGAAGAAAAAAACATAATAAGGAAAAAAAAAAGGCAAAAAAAGAAGAAGCAAAAAACAGGGAAAAAAACATTGTAGCGGGAAAAGCATTGTTGCAATCAACAATGCTATGTGTGGGGAGCTACAGTGCTTTCCACACACTATTTACAATCCATATTGTTTTTTTTTTAAATCGGTCCAGGAATTAGTCGTGGCGTGCTTAAGCTGACCCGGAGATCCCAGTTATAAAATTTTTTTTGGTCTGGGCATAAGAAAAAAAAAATGTATAAGTGAAAAAAAAAGTATAAGGAACAAAAATTAAAAAAATAATAAATTGGTATAGGGATTAGTCGTGATACGCGTAAGCTGGCCTGAATACCCTGATTATCAAAAAACAATTTGATCCGGGGATTAGTCGTGGTGCGCTTAAGGTGACCCATAGATCGTGGTTATAAAAAGAATATATAAGCAAAAAATAATAATAATAAAAAGCTTAAGCTGGCTCAGAGACCATTGTTATAAAAAAATATATAAGTTAAAGAGAAAAAAAAATAAGTGTGAAAGCACTGTAGCATTCCATATTGTTTTAAAAACAAATTCGTTCCAGGAATTAGTCTTGGTGTTAAACTAGCCCGTAGACCCCGGTTGTAAGAACAAATGTATAAGTGAACAAAACAAAAGTATAAGAAAAAAAAAGGAAAAAAATATATCAGCGGGAAAGCACTTTAGCAAAAAAAATTGGATCCAGGGATTAATTATGGTGCGCTTAAGCTAGTCCGAACACCTCGATCATAAAAAAAATATATATATATATATATATATATATATATATAAGTGGAAAAAGAAAAAAAAAGAAAAAAAGTATAACCAGCAAAAAAAAATTTTCATGGAAAAAAATGGAAAAAAATATAATCAGAAAAAAACAAAAAAAAAACAAAAAAAGTGGAAAAAAAACTATAAAAAAAAATTAGATCCGAGGATTAATTGTGATGTGCTTAAGTTAGCCCAAACACCCCGAATATAAAAAACAAATAAAATTATATAAGTAGAAAAACAAAAAAAAAACAAAAATGAAAAGTAATAAAAAAAACAAAAAGCAAAAAAAAAAACAGAGAAACACCGTGGAAATCCACATTGCTTTGTGTGGGGAGCTACAGTTAATTCCCCCACACGGTTTAGTTTCTTTGTAATATGTCATGTGGCTCAATTGGAACGACCGTGCGCGTACAACAGGCAGCTCAGGAAAAATCTTGCTCTTTTGCATGCAAAAATAAGAAGACCTTAATCCCAATTCCCATCTCCCTATTGTTGTTTGTACGAAATAACGTGAAATTCGATATGGCAATCGATTAATATAAATGTATTTCAATGGAGATGTTCGAAAAAAAAAATAAGCTGTAAAAAATAGAGAAGGAAAACCCCGTAAATACACGAATCCAAACGTGCATAAAGTAGGGTTGAAATTATAGTAGATTATTAAATTACAAAAAAAATATAATGGAAATAAGTTTGTTAATTAATTCTAATGAACAAAAGGAAGCGTTAATGTTATGTTTCATTAAAAATAGAATATTATATATTTTTTTGGATTCCATAAAATTTCAGCGAATAAAACTTTAATTATTTTAGACTTATACAAAAATACACCTCTTCACTCGAACTCCAAACCTATTATACATATCATAGATACTTTATCTTCACAGTCACTCTCTGGCCAGAATGATCTATCGACCGAACAAATTTTTGCCTACCTTTATTACTGCAGAGCATCTTAATTCCGGCCACCATCAAATATAATATATATATTTTTTATGAATTAAAAATTAGATTACGAGAGAAGTGTGGATAAATGAATAACTTAGGTTATTTCATTACAACGCAGATATTACAATATGATCTGAAATAAATTGCAGTGCAGAGGACAACTGATACGAGCAATATCTACTTTGACAGAGATTTGCTTGTTGGGTGAAAAAAAGGTAGCCTGCCTGAGTCCTGGACTTTACTGCAGCTTGTGATGCTTGAGAAGCCTATAAAGCAAGACAGAAAATAACCAATCTAGTAGAAGAGAGAGTTACCTAAACACCATAAAGAGTTTGGAGAAGTAGATGTGATCCAAATCAAGTGGCATGAATGACTTGAAGATTGATACACGTTGCTCTTGAGAGTTTTTTAGTTTTAAATTATTTTTCTTACATTATTTTAATGTTTTGATATTAAATTGTTTTATTACATCCCTCGATCTCCTTGCACGGAATAAGTTTCATTTAGACATTTATAAAACTGGCATAACTCGAACTCATGCAATAACTCGAAACTTACTGTATATATAACAAGTTTCACGTCACACGGAGATACATTGAAACATTATACGTTGAAAAGATTATTGAAAAAACGTACTCATTCCACGTCACAATTATATTACTCAACGGTAAAATCCTATTGTATTTAATAAAAAAAATTGTTGTTGTATAGGAGAAAAATGAAATATTGAGAGGAGGGGTCAACTATATGAAAATGCAATATACTTAATATAACAGCGCATGTGCATAAGAAAATGTCGAGCCTGGGACATCAATTTAAGTTAAGTGAGGCATTTACCTTTCTTCTTCGTTTGTATTGCTGCAGCTTCTACTGGTCTTGTACTTAGGAATAGGAACACGGCCGGACTCGATGTGTTTCAGATCTTCGACAAGGATTTCGTACTGCCTCTTCACTTCCTCAGCTGATTTCTCACCACCAACAGCTTTGGCTATATTTTGCCACCGGTCCGGTGTGTCCTTATCAAACAAGGCTAGAGCCTTTTCAAACAGCTTGTTTTCCATTGGCGTCCAAGCGGAGCTCGAACTCCTTGGAGTTTGATAGCTGGAAGACATTTTCTCAATGCCAAGTCTAAAATTTTGATGGAAAAGCAGAGAATAGGAGTCTTAGCGAAAGAAGAAAAGTTTGTTGGGCTGAAAGAGTGAATATAAGAGAGCAGGTTTCAATTGAAGAGGTGATTTGAGATACTGATTGGCTAGGGTGCAGTGCTTATAAACGGTGGAGAAAGAGGTGGTGGTGATGGTGGGTTGGACCCAGTTGGAGAATCTATGCTTACAAAAAATGGTAGCATAGGGTGTGACAAGGCTTCTTTGGAACCACAAGATGAAGCAGGACAAGGTGCAGACAGGGGGGGAGAGGAATCAGTTTCAAGGAAAGGGTTTTTTTTTTAATAAATATCTACAAAAGCTTTCCTAGATAATGAACAAGTTAGTTTCGTATTACTAATCATCTCTACTAGGTGTTCCTACTATAAAAATATGGGATTCTACAGCGATGATGATGACGTAACGCAGTCCTGTTATTTTACCAAATATGGCCATCGATATCTAACACGAAAATGGATAGCTATCTTTTGATGTGTGTCAGACTCAAACTCATCAGATGGCAGTAGCCTGACATAATCTTTTGGATCACTGAGAGCATCCTGCCAAGATATGAAGAGAGGATCGGCAGCGAGAGGTGCACCGCAGGATTTATTTTCGTGCAGTTTTGATACGTTTCAGACCATTGGAATTAGGGTTTTCGGGCAAGCTTTTGCTTGTGAACAACATTCAAAAAGGGCCTGGCTGGTTACTTGAGACTGTACCATGATTTATCAGTATTCGATCACTGTTGTTGTTTGGTTGCTGGGTCTGTTCTGCAGGTGCTGCAGATATTCCAGTGGATTTGCCCGGTTGGCAATTCATCTCGTCATCTCTGTCCTGTTAGAAAATTTTCTTTTTTTGTCATTGATTTTCATGATATTTTATTTTCATGATATCCATGTTGTAGAGCCCACGGGAAGAAAACAAAGATTAAGACAAACATGGAGACAATATAGGAGATATCAGACGAGAAGTAAAACATGCATATCGATTTCAAATTTTCTAGAGGAAAGACTTTCATTAGGCCTAAATACTGGTGAACAAAAAATATATTTTGTAGATTTAGGTGAGCGAATAAAATCTGATTGTTCAAATCTCTTACAAGAAATACATGTTTTGATTTGAACTTAAAACTTACTGTATATATGACGAATCTCTACCATCATGGCATGTTTATGGGGACAAATGTGGTTAATGTAGAAACTAAAAACACAGTAGATTGTAGTGAAAACCGAGAGGCCAACTTGCCTTCTCCTTCATCTTCATTTGATTTAGATAGAGTAATTCACATACAGAGAGTTACAGCTTTACAAGAGTTAATAATGGAAATATACAAAGATGGAAAGCATAATAAAAGAGAAATTAAGGAGATGCAGATCATGTTGGTTCTGAATGGAAATAAGTCGTTACTGCAGATTTGGGAAGTGCTGTGATTGTGGGATTTGCTTCAGGAACAGCTGGTCTAACACCTCCCCTCAAAGTAATGGGGATTAAGATCACCATTAGTTTGGACCGAAGAAAAGTGAACCGAGATGCAGTGTGACCCTTGGTGAAAAGATCACCAATCTGATCTTGTGTCGAAATATACTTCACTTGAATATCTTTGTTGAGAACTTTTTCTTTGATAAAATGGTAATCGACCTCAACATGTTTGGTGCGAGCGTGAAACACCGGATTTGATGCTAGAGCAATAGCGCCAATGTTGTCACACCAAATAGTTGGAGTGGAAGATAAGAGCACACTAAGTTCCTTCATAAGCATTCGTATCCAATACAATTCAGCAGTGACAATTGCCAAACTCCGGTATTCTGCTTCGGTGCTGCTTTTGGAAACAATTGGTTGCTTCTTGGCTGTCCATGTGATCAGGTTGTGTCCAAGAAATATTCCATACCCGGTTGTGCTGCGATGATCATCCGGATTGCCAGCCCAATCAGAATCACAATAGTCTTGTATGTTTATATCACCGGGAGAAAAATAGAGGCCATAATCAATACTTCCTTTGAGATAGCGAAGTACTCTTTTTACAGCTATCCAATGGGGTTCTCTCGGGTTGTGCATAAATTGGCACAACTGATTCACCGCATATGCAATGTCAGGACGGGAGATGGTGCAGTACTGAAGAGCCCCAACCACTCGACGGTATTCAGTTGGGTCAGCCAGAAGTTCACAGACAGTTGAAGAGAGTTTCGGGCCAGAGACTGTGGGGCAATTAAGAGGCTTAACACCCACCATGTTGGTGCTATGTAGCAGATTGGTGATGAACCGAGTTTGGCGTAGATGTAGCCCAAGTGAATCCCTGCTAGCTTCAACACCTAAGAAAAAACTCAACTCACCCAGATCTTTAACATGAAATGAGGCATTAAGAGATGATAAAAGAATTAATAGCATCTTGAATGGAACCGGTTACTAGGATGTCATCAACATACACCAACACATATAGTTTTACTGACTCAGTAGCATAGATAAAAGTGAGTAATCAGCAGTAGACTCAATAAAACCATACTCCAGCAGAGATTGTGATAGACGACGAAACCAAGCATGGGGTGCTTGTTTGAGTCCGTACAGAGATTTATGCAAATGGTATACATAATCAGGATAATTTTCATCAACAAATCCTTAAGGTTGCTCCATAAATACTTCTTCATCTAAAAAACCATGTAAAAATGCATTTGAAATGTCTAATTGGCGTATGTTCCAGTTAAAAGACACTGCCAAAGCAATAACTATCCGAATGGTTGTGTGTTTCATAACGGGTGAGAATGTTTCGGCATAGTCTATGCCATATTGCTGATCAAACCCCTTTGCAAGGAGACGCGCTTTGTAGCACTCAATGCTACCATCTGACAGTCTTTTAAGCTTAAAAACCCATTTATTTCGAACAATGTGTTTACCTGTTGGACGCGGACAGAGAGACCAGGTGCCATTCACCCTCAGCACCCATGGCAGCACGCCATTGAGGAGAAGAGACAGCTTGTGTAGAGGTAGATGGCTCAGTTTCAGTGACCACAGTGGAGAGTACCTGCAGGGGATGTCGAGTCGAGTATAGAGAAGTGAAATCTGGAAAAGTTTTGAGTTTTGAATGTCCAGTCATGGAGCGGGTGATGACTCGGTTAGGGTTTTGGTTTGCAGACAGAAGTGGATTTGGGGGATCTGTAATGGGTTGGAGTTGTGATGGGAGAGTTGATGGAGACGGTGAACTTGTGGAGGGGTCAAGACAATGAATTGTTGATTGGGTTGGTTGATGAACCAGAGATGGGATGCTGGGAGGAGGATCTGGAATATCTGGGTTGGTGTTTGTGGAATCAATTGCAGGAGTGAGGGATATTGGTATTGTCGGTGGTGGAAATGAAAATAGAGGAGGGGACTTACCTGGGGAGACCATGCTCTGTGAGGCAGGAGAAGAAGGAACTCTATCACGTGATGCAGGGAAATTTTGTTCATTAAAAATTACATTGCGTGATACATATATTCGACCAGTATTATATTCAAGGCATCGATATCCACGTTGTTGATTTGCATAACCTATAAAAATGCATTCTTTACTACGGAAAGAGAGCTTATGATTTTCATAGGGTCTTAAAAGGGGAAAACATGCATATCCAAATATTTTAAGATGTGAGTATTTGGGAATTTTTTATGGAGCATATAAAATGGTGTCAAATGATGCAAGACTCTAGTCGGGAGACGATTTATAAGATAGACAGATGTGAGGAAAGCATCAGGCCAATATGTATTAGGTAGGTGAGACCGGGCTAAAAGTGTTAATCCGGTTTCGACTATGTGACGATGTTTTCTTTCGGCGATCCCATTTTTTTGTGATGTATGTGGACATGTTAAGCGATGAAATATGCCATTTTCTTGTAAAAATGTTTTAAACATAGTAGATGTAAATTCACCACCATTATCAGTTTGTAATTGTTGAATTTTACAAGAAAACACATTTTCCACAAGAGTTTTGAAATTTTTAAAAATTGCGTAAACTTCATTTTAAAATTTAATGGGATATAGCCAAGTAAAGCGAGAAAAATCGTCAACAAAAATAACATAATATTTTGATCCACCAACTGAATGTACAGGAGATGTCCATACATCTGAATGAATAAGGGCTAAAGGACGAATTGTTTGACGATTTGAGTCATTAAAGGGCAATTGTTTGGATTTCCCTAAAGGACATGACGAACAAAATCCTAATTTATTTGTTGTGGAAACATCTACGTATTTAGATGTGACCAATTTATTTAAAATAACTTGAGATGGATGGCCAAGACGATCATGCCATATGTCTAGTGTGGTTGACACGCCAAGTGAGGCCGTAAAGCAGGAAATTTTATTTGAACGATATTTGTTATCCGCAATCGGATAGAGTCCATTCTCAACTTGCCCTTGGAGTAGCAGTCGCCCCGTGTGGTTCTCCTTCACAGAAAAATCATGTCCAGTGAGTACAAAATAGCAATCATTATCTAAGCAAAAACGATTGATAGAGATTAAATTTGAAGAAGCATTTGGACAATGTAGAACATTGGATAGTGTAAAATTAGAGTCTTTTGAGGTGAAAGATGTGGTACCCATATTTTGAATCATCAAACCTGAGCCATTTCCAACGGTGATGGTTTCTTCTCCTTCATAGGGCTGGGAGGTGGTGAGATTTGCTGTATTATTGGTGATGTGGGCATTGGCCCCACTATCTGCATACCACATCTGTTGAGTATGGGAAGTATTTCCTTCAGCAGCCATAGCAGCAAGATCGGACGGTGGTAAGCGGCCTTGATATGAGAAATTAAATCTGTTATAACAATCAAGAGCCATATGTCCTTTTTTACTGCATATTTGACAAGTTGATCTGTTGTCACCAGAATATGGCACGGCTGGCTTATTGGTAGAGGGTCCCATATGAATTGGAGGGCGACTATAGGATATTGGTGAGCGAGATGAGTTTGTAAACCCTGGTCTTTTGTTTCTTTTTGTTGCCGCTGGTTTGGAATGAGTGGCTGAGAATGCAAGATTCATCTTAGGAGTTGCAGGGGAATTAGAAGCCTCCATTAACGTTTCAAAGTTGAGCATTTCAGTCTGGAAATCATCAAGTGAGAGCTCCTTGTCTCTGGTTGCAAAAGTGAAGGCAGTAATAAATGGCATAAACTGGGGCTTGAGCCCACTCAATAGGTAGGAGATAAGATCTTGCTCTTCAACAGGTTTGCCTGCAGCAGATAGTTGATCGGAGAAGAGCTTTGCTTCTTCGATGTATGAGAGGCAGTTTCGGTTCCCTTGTGAGATGGTCTGAAGCTGTCGTTTGAGAAAGGTTACACGAGACCTTGAGGTTGAGGAGAAACGGGTTTGAAGTGCATCCCAAACCTGTTTGGAAGTCTCTAGATTGAGAACTGTGGAAACAAGTTTTTCAATAATTGAGGCATAAAGCCAACTGACACTGTTGTCCTTCTTGGACCAGATGGAAAATGTAGGATTCACTGATCCATCGGAGAGAGTCTTGGTTGGAGCAGGATTGGTACCATCAACAAGACCAACCATGTCATGACTCTTCAAAAAAACAAGAAATTGGATCCTCCAGGTAAGATAATTGGGGCCATCCAATTTCAGAAATTGAGGGGTTTGGAGAGAAGAGGCCATTTGTGTTTTGGTGCGGAAGCAAAGATTGTAGGGTCGTGTTTTTGAGCGTAAGCCTTAGGGCTCTGATACCATGTAGAAACTAAAAACACAGTAGATTGTAGTGAAAACCGAGAGGCCAACTTGCCTTCTCCTTCATCTTCGTTTGATTTAAATAGAGTAATTCACATACAGAGAGTTACAGCTTTACAAGAATTAATAATGGAAATATACAAAGATGGAAAGCATAATAAAAGAGAAATTAAGGAGATGCAGATCATGTTGGTTCTGAATGGAAATGAGCCATTACTGCAGATTTGAGAAGTGCTGTGATTGTGGGATTAGCTTCAGGAACAACTGGTCTAACAGTTAATGTGTGATACCAAAACCAAAGGCAATGTTGATGCGTCAATTTAACCAGGCCTATGCTTATGATAGTTAGGTCATCCTCTTACAAAATAATATTAATAATAATTTTAATAAAGATTTGGAAGCTCCTGCTCTCGCAGTTTATACTGGTCAAGCGACTTAAGGACGGTTTGAGAAATTTTTTGAAAAAAAAAAAGAACTATTTTTGTCTTTTTTTATTTCCAAGCTAATTATTTTTAGTTTTTTCAAATTATTTTGATGTGCTAATATTAAAAATAATTTAATATATATATATATATATATATATATATTTTTTTTTTTTTGTTTTTTGAATAAAAAATTCTTAAAAAAAAAGTAAATCACAGTCTAAATCGGAACTTTCACCGTACCAAAAGCTTTTTACGCTGTGGTAGAAGATTTAGAGAGTAACGATGTTATAGTTCCTAGAACTGACTTGCATTCTAAAACTTTCCCAAAAGATGTTGAAGAAAGAAAACTTTCAAAGGATAAACGGCTTGACTCTAGGCAATCGATGCACTCTTCTACGTATCCTTCATTCGATATGAATTTTGTGACAGAATATTGAAAACTTTCGGGTTTTGGTTTGATTGTGCAGACGACGAGTCACCGAAGCCAATTCTGCTAGTCTATTGTATGGAAAGAATATTGTCAATCCTAGAGATACTATTTTACAACATGGTTGGAGCAGCAGATCATACAATTTTCTCTTATGATTTTTTAATGTCAATGGAAGAACCTGACAGTGCAAATTCATATTTTGTGCTAACGATATGTACATTTGCATCAAACACGAAGGGCTAGTCATCCTAACCGGTCTATGCTTATAATGCATAAATATCATCCCAAAGTCTGATGAACAAGCTGCCAAGCTTACATGTAGCAACGGCATAGCTACAATTGCAATTCGGAATTGGTTTGGATTAGTGTCGGGTTGTTTTTGTGTTTAATTTTATTTTTTATTACAAATTATTCCTTTTAGTATTTTCAAATAATTATGACGTGTTTATATTAAAAAATAAATTTTGAAAAGTAAAAAAATATATCATTTTATTGTATTTCTAAACGAAAAATATTTTTAAAAAATAATCATTACCGTAATACCAAATGGGGCTTATTTAGTACCCATTAGCTTAGTACCCATGTATTTGAAACTTGTTCTTATAATTAACTGATTTTTTATACATGGGTAACTTTAATTTTATAATACCCGTTTTACAAATGTTTGAACACTTAAAAAGACTTTGTAGTTGATGGTGTCTCAAAATCCAAAATGTTTAAGCAATGTGTTATTTTGTTTATGGATGCTGGTAATCAAGATGTTCAAGTTCCTGCAAAAACAGTTTGAGTTGGGAGATTTAAATACTCCCTAATGATAAAATCAACAACTTTATGGGTAAAACAATAAATAACCTAAACAGCTTTAAATTACAAGAAATGAGTTTATTTTGTATTTTAGGATGACTAAATGCTCTGAAATATCTGCAAGTTATTAAGAAATAAAAAAAAAAAAACTAAACCTTTTACCTGGATGGTTGAGGAGATATTTATATCTCTTGAATCTTGTTGTTTTCAATAGAGGAAAAAGACTGAAAAGTTCCTTGTTTTCGATGACATTAATGAGAAACAAATATTACTTTTATATAATTAATAAAATAGTAAGTGCGGGACACCTTTTAAAAATCATTTTGTATATCTATAAGTGTAGGGATATCAATATCTCTTACATGAATAATTCATGTAATTGTTATAGAGGCAAGATTCTTTAATCTTGGATACTTAAGACATGAGATATAAACCGAGATCAAAAAAGCATAACGATTTATCCAACTCATAATACTTTCAGGTTATATAATCATCTAGAATCTTATATATTCTTGTAGGTTTTGCTGACGGCTGAACTCAAATATGTTGAGTTTGACATCTCATTAGACCCCGTGTTTTCTTAGGTTTGATGAATGATTAAACTCATGTTATATTGAGTTCATCTAATTGTTGAACTTAAGTGTTTTGGATTTGGCATAATATTAGACTCATGCATCTTATGTTCAACTAATAGTTGAAACCAAATATATTGAGTCTAATATTTTACCAATAATTCCTTGGGTTTAGCTAACAATTGAATCCAAGTATGTTGGGTCTGATATATTGTTAGACTCATGTTTCTTATGTTTAGGTTATGATTAAACTCAAGTATGTAGAGTTCAAATTCTTGTCATGCTCATATTTTCTTAGGTTTGATACATTGCCAAACCGATTTACATTGAGTTCGACTGATAATCAAATCCAAGAATTTTGAAGTTTGGAATATTACTAGACCCACTTATTATAGACTTTGTCAAGTCTAAAAAATATAAGTAAGTAATAACTACCTTATCGTTTGACAATTTTATTTAATAAAAAAAACTCTTTACATAAACACATGAATTAAATTGATGGATGTATATTACAAATAAAAAAAGTTTTGTTAAGATGACAATATATATATTTATTGATTTTCAAATCCTAAATTTGAACTCTCTTCGCATTTAATTCTTGAAAGAGTAACAAATATATATATATATATATATAAAGTGTGAAAGATATGATGTTTTATGGGATGGAAATTGAGATTATAAATCACTTTTTCAAGTAAAAAAATATTGGTGAAGGGCTTTGAACAAGGGCTCAACTAATGATGATAGTAAGGGTTATTGATTAGTGGAAAGTGGTCCTACGCTATATAGACCAGTACTGATAATTTCATTTTATTTTGGCCGACACAACTGAAAAGTTTTATACCAGTTAAAAAATGAGATAAAACAACACAATTTTTATCTTATTTAAAATTTCAGCTCGTTCCGGAAATTCCGCCTAAATTTCAGCTATAATGTTTCGGTTTCGTTCCGTCAATTCTATTTCGGCCAAATAGTATTTTTTTAAAAAAATAATAAATAATTTTGCAATATCAAACATATCTCTTAATCCGACCATTAGATTGAGATGAAATTTTACGAAGAGTTTCTTGATATATTTATGTATATTATGTTAAAATTTTAGAGCAATCAAAAAATGTATTGACCTTGCTAGGTTAATGATGACATTCTCGTAATATTATACATATTTATAATTTTGTTCAGAAAAATCATTTTATTGTATCTTTTTTTAGATTAAATTGCACAATTCTAAATAATTTTATTTTTGGATTTGAACTTAAATGTTTTTTTGAATATATATATATATATATATATATATATATATATATATATAACTCTGAAACCGAAACAATCCTTTCCAATTAAAAAAATGAAGACATCCAAAATAAAATTGAGAACTTTGATATAGACTGATTTTACTCACATTGAAACATTCTTTTCCAATTACAAAAATAAAGCACCAACCAAAATAAAATGGAGAACTTTGATATAGACTGATTTTACTCACATTGAGGCCAACCTTCTAAGTTTTGGTGGTCCTTCCTTGCAAGTTGGAGGGTCCATTCAAAGTCTAGATTTTATGGTGCGGCTCAACGAAACAGTTGTAATGTCCTATTTATTTAAACTTTGAGAATAAATCTAGGGTGGTGAGCCCCTGATATCACCCTTTACAGGTCTTAATTTTTTCCAAGGCCCTTTTAATCTTCTGGATATCACGATAGCAAAAGAAAAGTGACTTTCCACGAGCCTATAAAGTCCACCACCCACGAAAGCTGGTCCATGTGCAATGCTGCTGCCCAAGCTAAGATCTTGGGGAATCTGTGATTCAAGGATCGAATGAGACTTGAGAGGTGATGGGAAGGAGAAACGTGGTCGTTTGGCAATAATATAGTGTGTATAAGGATAAGCAGATAGACGTGCATTTCTTGAGTACCAACCAAAAGGCATCCATCATGCAACCACGGTGATGGATATTTGTCTTCTGTCAGCGCCATACTTGACATGAAAAAAAGGTATAGCATGAATGGAAAAACTGGAGAGCACAATAGAGCAAGTATGGATATTGCTAATATTTATAAATACATTTCTTAATAAATTAAATCATTTGAGAAGGATTCGATGAAATAGCATATATTCACTTTATTGTGTTTTAGAAGCGCAACATTTACTTAAATGTTATTATACATAAATGTAACAAGATAGCTATTACATTTTTAAATAACAACATTTAATAAATGTTGTGGTTCTACAAGGTGAAGCTCCAATCATCAAGCTTAACTAGTCGGTTAATTGGATGAGGTTGTATTGATCGGTCGACCATTTCATACAAACACTAATTTTATGAACTTATTCTTTCAAATATGTTTGAGTCAAAATATTTTTTTTTCTTACTTGTAGACTCAAAAATAAACCAAAATTAAAATGTCAAAAACTTATTATTCACACACTAGTTGTCTTCTATTTTTAAATGTCAATGATGTTGTGTGATAATAGGTGATTCTACACATTTATAAGTGGATTTGTCATTACTAAATAAGAACTTGGCTAAGCAGATTATATGAATGGCCTAACAAATATATTTATGGACTAGTGGGATAAATTTAAGCATAAGAGGAGGTTTAGTCTCGTCATACCAGAATTACAATTTAAAAGAGTCATAACTTTTGATTTGATCCTTGGATCACACTTAAGTTCATACAAGAGTTTGTTTCTAGATAATATTTTTTGTATAATAATCATTATATTGCTACGCAGACTGTCAAATAAGAGACATCAAAAAACTTGTCAAGACCCCAAGTTTTGAGATTTTTCTTGTTATTTTTAGAACTAATCAACCAATTTTACTAACTATTATGAAGTGGTCAACCAATTGAGCTAGGAGATTAAACTTTCACCTTGTTACACTTTAAACTAGCGATATTTAATAAATATCATCATTTTAAAGCACAACAAGGTGAAAATATGTTATGTTGCCAAAACTTTTGTATTTGTTTTAGTTCGTTCTTTTTTTAAAAAAAATATTGTATGTTAATTGTCCAATTTATATAGTTTTTCCAGCTTGAAGCAAATAAAATGAGTCATCACTATCAATACTACCATATTCAAACAAAAACATCTAAAGCCCATGGTTTGGTTTATGTCTCCGTATCAAGAAATGTCTTCTTGGATTATGTGATACAAGTGTGAGTATGTATATATATATAATTTTTATTTTTTATAAAATCAACACAACAATTTTATTTTTTTTATAATATATATTTTTTATAATTTTTTATATATATATATATATATATATATATATATATATATATATATATATATATACACATATACAATTTGTCCAGCGAAAATGCTGGACAAATAACATTGTCCCACACATTTCTTCAGTATAAATTATCTTCACTCTTCAGCCATAATCTTCGCTATTCAGCCTCAAATATTTTCTTACTCAATTTATCCCACATCGGATAAATAATTGAGAAGGTAAAAATTTTTATGTATAAATATAAGAGGCGAATGAATTGATTTTAAAATTTTGAAGCAGCAGGATCGTAAAATCGGACCGGATTCGATTTTACAATTTTGACTGATTTTGAACGAGTTTGACCAAAATCGATTTTTTTACCCGAGTTGACAAGGTTTGATGAGTTGGCTCGTAAAATCGGACGATTTTACGAGTCAACTCGCGATTTTGACAACCATGGCTAGGAGTGAGTATGTAGAAGGTGATAAAAAGTTTGTGTTCTTATAGATACTAAAGCTATGAATACTTTTTACTTGGTATTAAGTAAATGTGAGTTTAATAAAATCACTTCTTGCAAAACAATTTGGGATATATGACATTCTTTAAAAATAACATATGAAGGAAGTAAACAAGTTAAGGAATCCAAAATAAACATACATAACTAGTATATTTACTATTGTAACAAATATAACTAGTAGTTTGGATGTTCTTGGTAGGACTTATATCATGAGCAAAATTCTTAGGTCTTGACTGAAGACTTAAAAAGCAAAAAAAAAAAAAACAATTTAAGAAGCCAAAGACCTCACCAAAATTATACTAGAATATACCATCGGTTTTTTTGATAACACATGAAATTACAATGGAAAAGCAAGAGCAATAAGAAACGCCAAAGAAGAATTTAGCTCTTAAAATCATACATCATGTTAATGATAATAATCAAGAAGGAACTAAAAAAAGACATTGTTGGGTTTGAAAAGCTAATTCAAGAAAGAAACCAACAGTAAATCATAATGTTGGGTTTAAAAATAAGTGAGACCCGTCTCATCTGTTCTTGACATTTTGCAAAAACTAAATATATTGAGTTTTAAACATATATTTTTTTAACATAAATAAAATAGATTTATCCATCAATACCCATTTCTCACCATCAATTATACTTCGTGATCGCATCATCATAGTAATCTTTTTGTGAAATCATGCGAAATATTCGATGGGACCCTGATTTTGCTAATTACCTTTCAATAAGAGAATCCACTCGTCTCTTTCTCTCTATGGAAGAGAGAGATCATCTTAACCGGCTTGAAATTCAAGAAGAAGCCCACCATTTTAAATTTGCAGCAAACCTCAGTCGCAGACTCCATTCAGTTGACTTTCTCAGTTAATACAAAGGGTTGCTTTGTTTATATCAAGATTGTAAGAAATCCTCTCACATGTAAAACATTAATGCTCAAGCGCATGAGAGGGACGGCGTTTGTGCTACGAAATTTGCTTCGGGTTAGATCCCAACGCCGAAAAATTTGAAAGGGCCATATTCAAGAAGCCATTAACCTCGGCTGGAATCCTTGAAGAATCCTCAGTTAAAAGCTTCATCTCAGAAGACAAGAAAACCCAAATTTAGTATCGATGGTACTCATCATTTTTCAGAAAAAGCAGTGATTACCACTATTCTCTTTGATTGGAAAACTGACACCAGTAGTAAAAAGCCTGGCCCGATAGAATCTACCTTTTGTTTCTATTTCTTCATAATTGGGACGACGTCTTTATCAGTTACTCTTCAGAATTTAAAATTTAAGTTGAGAATTGAACGGTATAATAGGGTATACGGTATAATAGGGTATATATTATGATGATTATTGAAAATTATATAATTTTTAAATTTAATGTTTATGGAATTAATCAAGGTAAACATTTAGATATTCATGTTAATAATAAAAAAAATGTAATGTTATTGGATTTTTATTAAAAAATATTTTCTATAGAAGTGGGCCCTAAAACATGCACACTGTATCAAAATCTGGGTTTCTAAAATGTGCCTACATGAAAGAATAGTTTGCCTCGTCCAATTGGGCTAGTAGAGATGAATGGGCCGTAGCACTGCTTTAATCGCGAAGATGGTAACCCTAATAAATGGAGTATCTATGCCTGTTCTTCTTCCCCAGTTCTTTGAGACTCAGGTCTCTTGTGCAGTAAAAAAAATTACAAATGAATAACTGCTTTCGATTTGGGTTTGAAACCCAACAGTTGAGATGAAGCAGGTTTTATTTATAATGTTTAATCCTTTTCTTTATGATAGAAATGAAGGTTTCTATGAACACAAGAATGCTTCCTCAAAGAGAAAAAGAAATCTAATACAAGATGATTGGAAGGACTGTCTAGTGAATTAGCCCTAAATCAATGCACGTTTGATCCATGATATATCAATGAATTAGTGTGGAGCTAATGAACTTCATTTATCGAAACAGTGCCACCTAAAAAAGTTATATCATCAAAAGGTTGATTGAGGTGAATTTAGAAAAAAGAATGAAGTTTGCAATAAAGTTGTGATGATATCATAAAATCTAATATGTTTTAGGAATAAGTTTATTTGGTGCAGGGATAGTAGTTCATCAAACATTCATGTTCATATTTCTTCTTTTTTTTTAGCCTAAGAAGTACAAAATCGATGGAGGAAATATTGATACCTATGAAATAGCCACTATTGATTCAAATGAAAATTATAATAAATGAAATAAAGAGTTTTAAATTTCAATTTATTAAATTTCAATTTATTGATTTTGGGAATGTGAAAATAGTATCTTAAATTCAATTTATGATTAATTAAAATATATTAAAATAAGTATATTGGGAATGACAATTTATTAAATTTAAATTGTCTTAAACTTAGCTCATGATTCCATTAAAGTATATAAAATGTAGTAAATTGTCAAATTGAGAGGATAAGATGTGATTTACCAAAGGTTGTCAATACCGTTCCGGTCGCTGTTCTTGTTTTTTTATTGGAATGGAATGTTTTGATTTCGAAGTGTTTCGGCGTGCCGTTTCGGGGTTGTACTGTTCATATACAATTTATTATATATATATATATATGAAAAAAATTAAAATATTAATTTAACAAGTATAATTTAAATTCAAGATAAATTAACTTTAAATTATATAATACAAACACAAAGTCAAATAAACATAATCTCAAAATTAGAAACATCTCTAAAATTCCAAAATATTATGATAGTAAAATATTTTAAAATAAAAAAAATATTATGATTTTGAGCCGGCACCGCACGGCCAAAACGGTACCGAGACGTTCCGGCCGGAATTTCCGGAACGGACCGAGATGAAAATCGAGACGAAAACAAAATCGTTTCATTTTAGTTTTTTTAATGACACAAAACATTATAACAGGAACAGAACAGAATTAACAAGCCTAAATTTACCATCGTAGTGAGCTCCATTTTTTTACTCTCTACATCATTTCTATTTTCACACTCCCAAATCTTTATTCTCCTTTGGAATCATACCAACCCAAGATCATTTTTAAAGTGTACTTCCACCGCACACGATTGCATACACGAGTGCTAAAAAAAGAAGAAAAAAACAATAATCTTTCCCAAACCTATCATCATATTATAATAATAGCTCCATACAGCTGGCTCTATCGAAATCAGATTGACTTTGCTCTCACCCAAGCAAGCACCATCATCATCTCGAGGGACTCTCCTTCCCCCACCAGCTTCACAGTTGGAGGAGCCCACAACTTCAATTGCCCAATCTTCGTCCACAGGCCCCTATGTTGTCGAAGGACTGAGTCCACACTTTTTCATGGGCCTCATTGCCGTCAACATCAGAATTATAATGATTGAAGGAGTCGAGAGTAATTAGCAGGAGATTATTCAAAATCAAATACAATTTCCCAAGCCAGCACTACTTGACGGGTTGTGGTAAAACATATTGAGTGAAAGAAAAATAATTATTTAGGCATTCCTAACATGTCTTTTAAAAAATAAATAGATTTTAATCTAATACTAAAATTTGATTCACTACCGTTAACTTGGATTGACCTTTGAAACTCAAGAGAATAATCTTGAAAAAAACACGTTAAAAAGCTCTATCTTCGAATGAACTCAATGTTATACGATATATATTTGATTAGAAAACAAAGTGAAAAAAAAAATTCATGCACATCATCATATTTAGTAATGTTTTTATTTAAAGAGATTATTTCTTATTTAATTATATAAGAATAAAACGTATGACTTTTTTTTGTATGAAATAACTTATTTTTTAAAACATAAAAAAACCATGATAGGGACATGAGGTTGACATAATAAAGGTAGGTCATTGAAAAAAAAAGATGATGTTGCATTTTTGTAGGTTTGAGTTAAATAACAAAAATTAGATCATCAATAGCAAATGATGAATTGTATTTTCTTTTTTTAAAAAAAAGGGACATAAAAATCATTAAAAATAAAAACCAATAATAGCTTGAATGTTGTGGATTATCTCGTTAAACCAATAACATCATAAAAAAGATATCTTTTAAAAAACAAAATAAGGGACTAATGTTTTGTATAGTAATGGTTCTAATTTGTTTTATAGAAATTAACAGCAAACAATTATGTCCGAGTTCAATGTAGCAACAGTAATGTATTATTGGCTAACAAGTGGGACTGGCCAGTAAAGGAGGGACATTTATTATGGGAAAGAAAGAAAGAAAAAAAGATAAGCTGTTGAATGAATTAATGGAATTAACATCGACTTTCCAATTAAAAATAATAAAATATTTATTGCTTCTCGTATTTCATATGGATTAAGAAGCACCATGCTAGGAAAAAAAAAAACCATTATTTTGGTGTTTGATAATGTGTTTCAAAAATATTTTTTTAAAAAAATAAAAATTTTTATTTTTTATTTTTTATATTTTTAGATTATTTTCATGTGCTGATGTCAATTTTTTTTTTTTTAAATAACCACACCTGCAAATCTGCAATCCCATACAAAACAGTTATTATATGCTGTCAATTATTGAAAATAACGATAGTGAGCAACATGATCTGCAATTGCAAATAGCTAAAGAATTAAATCAAGCAATTATTCATTTGGTACGACATCTGTCCCCATTTAAAATTCTGAAATGATGCATGCTGTAACCAAAATTCATACGGTACCATTTATGCGTGGCCTTCTTCAATTCTTGTATTAATTATACTGAAGACAGATTGGTAAGAGGTGTCTAGTTCATGCTAAGTTGTCGATGTTTTGTTCAGTCATCGATTGGCTAAATGAAAATATCCTGGTGATGATTTTTTGAGGCAAAACCATGGGTTTCTTCTGGTAATTAAACCTCCTTTTGATTTCCCTTCAGCAGAGCCGTCAATTCTGAGCTACCATATACTATTTTTAATGTAATGGCTGCTGCAAATGACCCCCAGAATCTGGAGTTTTAGGGTTTATCAGTGATCAAATATTTAAAAACTTTAGGTATTTAGAAGGAGATTGAATGGGTTTCAGCTGTATATATCTTCTAGGAATCATGGGTAGGTACTGTAGTAGATTGGAAGAGGGCATTGAGTTCAGCCAGTTTGGGAGAGCTGTTGCGGTAGCTTTTCAAAATGTTTTTCGTGCTGAAATAAATGTTTTTTTTATTTTTTAAAAATTATTTTTGACATCAGCACATCAAAATGATCTAAAAACACCAAACATATTTATTTAAAATGAAAAAAAAAGGGCACTAAATGAGTTGGTGCATGCAAGGAAAATATAGCTGTGATATTTGAGATTAGGTTGGTTTAACACTAGCCTACAAGTAATGGGAGCACGCCCATATGTCCTTGTGCTAGTGGAAAAGATTCTCCGAGCTTTGGCTCGGTCCTGATGGTCTCCCCATCACCAATCACTTATCCTTTCACAACCCTAAAATATTCCATAGGATCCACCATTATCCTCACCACAGCGATCTCTCTCTAACTATAGAATACATTATTAAAGAATAATATAAATCATATTATAGGGCTTCACTTACAAGCTTAAGCTTTTAGGTGAGATGGTTCCTTAGCGTGGTATCAGAACCTTGTTGACCTAGCGGTCACGAATTCGAATCTCACCACCCCCATTCTATTTGATAAAAATCAAGCACAAGATGATGTGAGTCTGTGCAACTTTCAAGCTCAAAAGGCTTTCACTTGAGAGGATATATTAGAAAATAATATAAATCATATTATGGGACTTTACTTACAAGCTTAAGCTTTTAGGTGAGATGGTTCCTTAACATACTTAACATACATGACCAAGTCCCATTGCACAATGGTGATTGATCCCTAATATACTTGTAATATTATTCCACGTATACATATAACAGCTAGCTAGGTAGTAAGAAGTCCATACAAGACATTCTAGCTTGGCTGATAAATTTCCAAGCTGGCTAGAATCTTTAGGTTCTGTGACAGTCGCATCCCCGATAGATTTTTTTCTCCGGTGTTCTTGTGATGAATAAGCTATCTTGACACCGAGTAGCTACCTGGCTAGCTAGCTCACAGTCCAATTGTTCATCTCTAGAAAGGTTGGCGAGGCCTGGAAGTGAAGTCAGATTAGAGTAAGATAAAACTGAGTTGATAATCTGAAACTGCAGAAGCTTTGGTCTGGGCATATCTTGTCGGATATGGTTTGGTATTTTAGTGGGACATGGTGTTTGTCTTCACTCCACCCTTTTCATAAACAGTCTTTGACCATCCCTTTGATTTTTTACTGATTGGACTTGTTTCCATACAAGCATCTCTTCCATCCTCCTGTTAATTCTTAAAAAAAAAAGGGAAGGAACAGGTAGCCTTAACTTGTTTTTCTGAGTTTTTTCATATATTTTATACTGTTCGTTTTTGTTTTTTTTTTTTTCATTTTTCCTGATTAACTTTTAAAAAAACAATTGTAGAAGAAAATGGAGTACACATACACGTATCTTACTAGGGAAAGTACTTCTTTCTTCATGAGTTTTGTACAGAATTTGTTTCCGGAAATGTATCCACGCAAGAACAACTCTTCTTGGAAAAGTAACGAATCTTTAAAGCTTTATAAACAAGCGATGTAGTTTCGTTCAGCATCCTACAATACAGTGATAATAGCCACGAATCTTTTCTTTTCATTGTCGAAAGTACAATGAAGATAAATTCAAAAATGTCAGGAAAAGTAGATTTACGAGAGATCCGTAGTGATTTTCAAAAAGCTTTTAAAAAATTCTTTTTACAGATTCTACAAATTACATTAATTTTAAAGAAGTAAATATTTGAAAATAAATTATATATAACTTAATTGACATTAATGTCTCTCTTGATCTAAAAGGTTTCAAGTTTCAGCCGTTTATTTATATATATAAAACAGATTGTGTGATACAAGTGTTGAATGCTAATTATGTTATGCATGTAGTTCTTTAACAATTCTTTTTTTTTGTTTTTTTTTTTTTTAAATCTTCCCTCTTATTATTTCAATTTGAAAAAAGTTGTTGTGAGACAAAAACAATTCTTATTAATGCAAAATACAATATAAATAAAAATTTCATTAAAAAATACAATAAGATTAATAAACATTTTCATATGAAAATAGATTTAATTTTCATGCTTGAAGAAGGTCATAGCTATTTTTCTCCTAGTTCTGTAACAAACAGCATACCTCCATCTCACTTTATCACAGATCAACCTCTCATCATAAATTTCGCCTCCCCAATACTTATTATATCAGCATCCTTATACCGATTCAAATTTCATTGAAGATTCCTCACGTTAAGTAAGCAAAAGTGCCTTTTTTTTTTTTTTAACTTGGTTTTTAAAATTTAATTTTTATTGTATTTTTTTGTAGTATATGTGTTTTGTTTGGATGTTTACTTATTTTATAGCTTTTTCCCATTGAAATTTGTTTATGAATGTATCCTTTGTACATGTTAGGGGTTTTTTTGAAATTTTAAAAACTGTATTTTTTTGTAGATTGAT
The DNA here is from genome assembly GCA_964035475.1 of Salix caprea. Taxonomy (NCBI): domain Eukaryota; kingdom Viridiplantae; phylum Streptophyta; class Magnoliopsida; order Malpighiales; family Salicaceae; genus Salix; species Salix caprea. The sequence continues at coordinate 16,666,014 of OZ037745.1, forward strand.
TAAAATTATTTTGAATTTATGACGTAGGTGTTTTGTAATAAAATAAATATTGACTTATTTAACGTATCCATTTTATGTTTTGTCAATTTCATTGTTGAGTTGAAATTTTAGTAAATGTATAGAAATTTGAATTTATATAAATAATTGATAATGAATTAAGAGTACTATTAAAATAGATTACATAAATTTGAGTTAAAAAATTGAAGTTTATGTATTTAGTTTACATAATTAATAAATACATGTCATCAATATTCTATATAGATTTGATATAAATGGATGATCTTTCATGAATGTATCGAGATTTACTTGAAGGGTTATGTGGAATGAGTTATTATAATGGAATGGAGAGTTTTATTAATTATGCACATTTTAATCCAAGAAATATTCATGGAGGCAGTATTAGATGTTCATATAAGAGGAGTAAAAATAAAAGGTTCCTCGATCTAAATGTTATAACAATTCATCTTCTATTAAAACATATTCATGGTAAATACCTGTGTTGCTTTGCACATGGAGAACTATATGTTCCTTACAAGACTATGATAAAAAGGATGATTGGGTCAACTATTAGTTCTAGCAATGTGCAAGAAGTTATAGATGACAATAATAATTTTGTATAGGAATATGGTTATGGATATGATAAGAATCAATTAGGTTTATGCAAGTAGAATATAATGTAGACGTTAACAAGTTTTTTGATCTTTTGAAATATCCCCAAGAGCCATTATAGGATGGGTTCAGAAATCATAGTAAGTTATTGGTTATTGCACAAATGTTCACTATCAAGTCAGATCATAGGTTGAGTAAGGTCAATTATGATAGAATTGTTAAATGAGCAAGATATATTTTATCTGGAGGGAATATGTTGAAAAAAACTTTTGTGCTTCTAAATCCATGATGAAACCCCTCGACCTAAAATACCAAAAAATCAACTCGTGTGCAAACTTTTGCATGTTGTATTATCTTGAAAATATAGAGTTGACAAAGTACAGAACATATGGGCATGCTTGTTATAAATTTAGAACCAGTAGGGGAAAAAATCTTATTGCATATAAAAAAACTTAGATATTTCCTAATCACACCTAGATTGCAAAATTTGTTCATGTCTTTAAAAGCTACAAAACACATGACATGGAATCATTCATATCATGCGATGGATGGAATGATGTTGTACCATTTTTAATGATAAAGCCTGAAAAATATTTTAATAAGGAGGATATTTAGTTTTTAGTGAAATCATATAACATACGACTTAAGTTATGTATAGATGGATTCAATCTATTTTGGCCATTTTTTTGCTCTTAATCTTTTTGACTTATGATACTCACGGTTTACAACTTTCCACCATAAATCTCTATAAAGTCAGAGTTTATGTGTTTAATCTATCGTGTCATACCCAGTCCTCATAATCATGATCAAAATATAGATATTTAACTTTGACTATTTATAAATTAGTTGAAATAATTATGATGATCAAGGAAATAAAATCCTAAGATGAAGAAAAGTTTGACTTTGATTATCAATGATTTTTCTCCGTATGAGATGGTTTTGGGTTAAAGCATGCATGAAAAATTAGCATATTCATACTTTATAGAAAATAAAAGGCTTTCAATTAATAAACGGTAGTAAAATATATTATCCTTTTATTGTCATCGATGGTTCTTATTAACGAATCAGAGGTATAAAAAGAACAAAAAAGACCTTTTCACTCCACTACCATTGAGAGAAGAATTGTATGGCATGGTGGTGTATTATATCTTGTTCACTTCTCAATGACATTGTTCATTATTGATGGAATCATTTATGGTTAATGTTTGTTGGTATTTTTATAAGAGGTTTGGAGTTCTTCACTACTAACTAGAACTATACGTTACACTCATAATTAATTTATAACAATATTTACTAATAGCTTTGAAATTGTTCATTTCTCAATGAAATTGTTTATTATGTTCATATTCACTTCTAAACAACATTGTTCATTACAGACAAAATCACTAACGGTTAATGTTTTTATTTTTCTAACAACTTTGGAATTGTTGATTTTTCAATTGCATTGTTAATTATTGTTCATTGCAAATGGAATCACCGACGAACTTCAAAGTCATCAATGATATTTGGGGGGGTTCTAATTTTTTTTATTAAATTAAAATTTCAATTAAAAATTACAAACAGAATCACAAATAAAAATATTTAAAATATTAATATTAATTATCTATTTGGACAATTGTATATAAAATAGCTCCAAATTAAAATAACAGAATCCCTAATGTCATAACAAACAAGTGTGTTTCTTTTTCTTCTCTCCTCCTCTTTTGCAAAAAGATCTCTTTCTTTCTCTTCTCTCTCTCCTTCACTTCTTCTTAACTCATTCTCTTTTCTCCTGTTGTTCTCCATGCCTCAAAGGTATATCATTCTTTTCTTCTTTTCTCTCTCTTCTCACCTTCAATCACAATGGAATTAAAGTGAGATTTTGCACTTTCTTATCTTTTTTTTTTGTTTTGTTGTTACATTATATAATTTATAATTTTTTTGAGTTTTTTTGTTCAATTTTTTTGTTGGAATTTTTTTCATATGAGAACGTTGCATGTATAAGGAACATGATTGCTAATTTTAAATTTTCTTAGTTAATAATCATTCATTATCATATATTTATAATTATAAGTTCAATTTTGATTATAGGTTGTAAATTTAGATTGATTTATAGGATATATACAATATAATATTATTATGATAATAATTGTATATATTAAAAATAATTAAAGAAAAAAAGCTTAGCTATTTATAAAGTTAAATCCAAGTTAAAGAGAAAAAAATATTTACTTTAATACTATTTTTTAGCAATCCATTAATAACTCTTTATATTTATCTTGATACCAAATCTAAAAACTGGTTAATTAATAATATATATAAAAATCCTTCACTATAGCTACATATTAAAAAATGAAAAAAAGAAAAGGAAAATGTCAATAAATTATAGAAAACATCCACAAAACAACTTATTTATCTACAAAACTATTAGATCTAGGATTATTACGGAAAGATTAAAGAAAAAAAATACTAATAGTGATTGCAATTAGTAAAGAACTCAAAATACTCTCAAACTCTATGACAAGGAAAAAAAAAGAGAGAGAAAGGCTTGTTTATAATGTGTGTATTTATGAGAATAAAATAAAGGTGTGTATTGAATGGATTCTAGTTAATCATTTACTTTAATACTATTATAAAATAATATTTTAGGGTTTTTTTTGTATTGAAATAAGTTATACCAATACTTTTTGAATGAAACACCTATGATGCCCAAATTTTAGGGTTTTGACCTTTTGAAATAAGTTATACCATTGCTATTAGAATGCCAAAATTCTAGTAACTAATGATGTAGTGGTCCATATATGTTCCAAGACCCAAGGTTTCAAGAAAAAAATATCAAAAAGTAATGTAAATCACAATATTGGAAGCAAGGGACAATCAAAATTCTACTAAGAATCACTAACATGGGTAGGTATCATTAGGTTTTTAAATATCTTACTACCTTTTTTGTAGGTTCTTAATACATATTATTTTAATAATATATATATATATATATATATATATATATATATATATATATATATAACTTTTGTCCTAAAGTATTCAAAACCATATTATAAAGGATGTCGCGACGATGTTTTTTTTTCACGTTTCGCGTCTTGCCATCCTCAGAGGGAAGACGACACATGGTAAAAAGAGGGTTTTATAGCCGTAAAATCATGACTATTAATCTGAGGAGTCACCACCTAGTATTAAAGTCACTAGGAAATCTATTGATTTGTAAGAGTCTAGGTAAGGGACTTGTTGTGCAAGGTAAAGACGCATTACCCCTATGCACCCTACCTAAGATAACATACATTGTTGTTTGATTGTTATTTCTAAGTAAGATTTTTATTCGTTGATCTTTTCTAAGGCTCAAACTAGATCTCTCTTCATGAAGGAGTCTTTATTTCATTGGGAATTGAAAACCTGATCATTCTAAAGTTTGACACCACATTTAAAAAAAAAAACATTTTTTTGTAGTTGCGTGTGTACTTTACAATGTAATTTTACACCCTCATGGCTAAAATAAAATAATTGTTATTTTTTATATTTTGGTCAAATTCCAATGGATAATAATAAACTAGTTACGATATCTAATTTTCATTCAAAACATGTGAAAGATGCAAAATATATTTTTTTTACAAAAAATATGTTTGGAACAAAAAACTTGGAATTCGGCTGTATACACGAAAACAACACTTTTTTGTTTTTTTAAATAATTTTTTTTTTAAAAAAATACCCAACTCTAATGGACTTGGGATGGGACGATAGTAGGTCCAACCCACTAATTAGACACAAAAAAAACTAAACTACAGTGTTCACGTGTTACGTGAACAGTAGAAAGGTGGTCGGTCGAGGGTGATGAGAAGCTCACCTGCCACTACCGCCGGGTAGAGGAGACTTTGTGGTTGGTGGCATTGAAAATATTGGTCTGTGGTGGTCGGGAGGAGCGTCAAAAGGTGGCTATTTTATGTTGCTGCTGCTACTTGACACCGGAGTTAGGGAAGGAGAACTAGACCGCCAGTGGAGATGGTGGCGAGGAGGAGAGGATGTCGGTGCTAAGGGGTGGTGCTAGGTGGTCGACTGGATGCTATTAGAGGAGAGAAAGGGTTGTCAACATGAATGGTTTTTTAAAGAGAGGAATTGCCAAATGAGAGAGAGCACTACACCTGGACTGTGTGAGAGAGAGAGAGTTGTCAATGTCGAGGAAGAGTGGAAGTGGAGGTTGCTGGTGGATACACTGTAATTTTTATTGTGCTATCATATTCCCCTTTCTGTTCCCCTGTCACTGTTCTCCTCAAAAAAAACTTGTGGCTACTGCAACTGTGGTGAGGGAGGGGTTGTATGTTTTTTTGTCTGTTTTTTATGGTTGCCTAATCATCTTTCTTCTCCCCTTGTGTTATCATTGTCTCCCCCAGTGTTTTTTCTGTAAATTTTCCCATTTATTCCCCCTTGTTCCCCGTCGTTCCTTCGCCATTTATAGACACACAAGGTACCCATTGCGTGTCGCGGTGGGTTACCTCCTACGACCGCGTGCCTGCAGTTTTGGGAGAAGGAGCAATTGCAGCTTGGTCACTCAATTTGTAATTATTCTAATGACACCCTTAATTGGATAAAACTTTTAATTTTGTATAATTGTATCCCCGTAAGAATTTCAACAACAACCTTAGCTTTGTGCACCTTTTTTTATTTTATTTTAGTTTTATTTTGGATAAATTTAGGAGAACAGGAAATGCTAGTAAACATTCTAGTAATGAAATTTAATACACATAGTAATCACATGCATCTTTTGCAAAAAGCATGTAAAACCAAAACTATTTTATATTTTTCATTTTTCCCAAATTCAATAATTCAAGAAATTGAATAAAATCAATTGGTTTATGACAATTAAACTTAAATTAATGTGTCTTTTTAGGTAAACAAATTTTAGATAGACTTCCATATAAGAGAGGTGTTACCAATTCTCTTTTTTTTTAAAAAAGAAATAGAATGATTTACCATATTTGTATCTTAATCCTTTAATTTTTATGGATACCTAAGAAAAAATCAGAAGTGTGTCATATGGATAGGTTTATTGCTAGTTTTTCTACCAGTAATTTTAATGACCAGGAGTCATTAGGTGTCAACCATGAACGTTCTGAGACACATTCAACTATTCTTGACAAAGAAATTATCAAATGCAATGTCATTACGCCAAAGAAAGGGTCCTTTCAAAACGGGATCCATTTACTAAGCAGTACCTTGTTTAGTGTAAACCCAATGACTTAATATAAGTTTTTTTTTTCATGCACAATAAAAAAATATATAAAACAATAAATAATTTTTGAAAACATAATTTCAACTAATGAATGAAATTTCAAGTTTATAAATATTATGGCTACTCAAAGGATAACAACAACGATGAAGTCATTGATAGAAATGACATTAATTAAATGAAGTCAAGTTTTCAAAAATCCTAAATGAAAACCAATGATTGATGCATGATCCACAAAAGCTTAAGTTAGTATTAACATAAATAGTTTTCTTATTACGTTATCAATTATTTTACAAATATTAATAATGCTTTTCTTTCACAAATTTGAACTACAAGGAAAAACTTTATTGGATAAAGCTAACAACACTATTGTCAGAAGGGTTTTGAAAAAGAACATTATAGCTAAGTAAGATTGAAATCAAGATAAATATTTTTTTAACTAAATGTTAAAAATTTAATTTTTATTTATTAACTGATAATTTATTTATAGCATATAAGTTACGTGATATTTCAAACAAGTCATAGGAAAAAACCAATATGTGAAAGAAAAAGAGCTTTTAGGGTGTGTTTGGTATTGCGGTTGCTGTTGTAGTTGAGGTTTAAAAAAAGTAGTTTCATGAAAAGTACTTTTAGCTGCGGTTCGTAACTAAAATTGAAGTGCTTGGTTAAAATTATGGTTAAGTTTGAAGTTTAATATAGAATAAGAAAATAAAATAAAAAATAATTCCCTTCAAATAAGAAATTAAAAATATAATATGAAAAATAAATATAATAAAATCTCTAAACAAAAAAAATTGTTAGGATGTTTTTTCTTTGACAAAATAGAAAAGGTAGATAATATAAAAAGTTTGATGAGAAAATAAAATATATTTAAATAAAGTAATATTAAATTAAACGTGATCAAAAGAGTAATTAAATAAATAAATTTTGAAACTAAAAAAATATGTAATTTATTTTATAAAATTAAGAAAATAACTTATAATTTATCTTGCCAAAACCTTAACTAACCATTAGAGAGAGCCAGTCGAGATTGCAGGGACCCCAAAGATAAACAATTCGAAGAAGGGGCCTCGAAAGAAGCGCACTCTCTGGTTTGTATGTGTAAGTTTGTAAGTAAAACGTAAAGGAAGAAAAAGAAAAGGTGAAAAGGCAACCTGCGAGACCCACGGTGGTTGCAAATCCTTTCAAAAAGCAGCTATTAGCTGCTTTTCATCTATCGACATTTTGTTAATTTTACTTTGTGGGATAGTAAAACTTCAAGCAAGAAAAAGAAATGGTGAAAAGGTAGCCTGTGGGACCCACGGTGGTTTCAAATCCTTTTGTAAAGCAGCTATTAGTTGTTTTTCGTCCATCGGCATTTGTTAATTTACTTTGTGGGACCCATTCAAACCACCGACGTTTTATCTTTAACCAAACAATAAAGTTGGGAGTTCTTTTTCAAACTCAATTTGTAGCACAATATCAAACACCCTCAATTTGTAGCACAATATCAAACACCCACTTAGGCTTGAATGACATAGTGATTTTGGAAGGATTTCAAACCTTCATGTATATCTTGGAGGCTATATAGGAGGAATATATTTAACATATGACATCGAAGTGTTTCATGTTATGGTCATGATCCGGCTCGGAGAACCACAATCAGTAGATTCATGTTCCCATTATCAAGCACACTAGTGAATCCATTTCTTTCATTTCATATGTGAAACATATGGTAATATTATTTTTCTTCTACATATATTTGTTTTTAAAAAGTATTTTTAAAGTTATATTTTAAAATGATTTTTAACACTCTTACTCATGGATTAAGTTCGTCAGTATATTTTAGAAAGTTTAAAATAACTACAAATGCCATTGTTCTATTATTTAATCACCAATAGTTTCATTCCATTGGTACTATTTAAAAAACCACTAATGAAATTATATGCAATTGTTTTATGGGTGATATGTCATATTCATTGAAGAAAATAACGACATATTAAAATTGATATTTTTCTTGTTGGTTGACATGCTTTTTATATTTGTAAATCCATTGGTGATTATATTAGCACGATACTCATCTATAAAATAAGAATCACCAAAGATAAGTTTTTTGATGAACGATAATTCTAGGTACGCTATTCAATAGAAGTCGTTCTAACTAACTAATGATATAATATTTTATATACTCTGAAGAATTCTAGTAGTGATATAATCCCAATGTTATAAAGCAATGATTAAATTAAAATTGAAATTCTTAAAATTATATTGACTATTAATTTTTTGATATAATTTTTTTATTAGTGGATAATATCTAGAAGGAAGAAATTAGTATGAGGAATTATCTCTCAAAAAAAAAAGATTTGGTGATAGGTAATGATAATAAAATAAGGTTAAAATTTTATATCCTAATTACAAAAAGAAAAGCATTGTGATTTTAGCTATATTTTCTAGATATAAATATAAAAATAATATATAATGTTATCATTTATAAAACGTATAATAAAGGATTTTGTTCTGTTTAAATAATAAAAATATATTATATAGTAAAAATAACAAATTATATAATAAAAATAACTCATCATGCTGCAAAGGAAATTGAAAAGTGGGGCTACGGGTAATTTTGGAAGGGCATAGGTTAAATTGGTAATTTACCGAGACCGGCACTGACATTTGACAAATATTGGGGCCAAAAGGTAGTGATTAGACGGGAAATCAGAGTCTGATAAGTTGCTTTCACTTTCACCATCTCTTTTCTTCTTGCCATCAAAAATTGAAAATTGCACTCCTCTATCCCCGAATATAAACCTATAGGGGTCCATTGGGGCCATCGTGAAGGGTCTCGTTGCACTCACTTTCCGGAGCCTATGTTTTTTTTAGGTATTTTTTCCGAATAAAAAAACATTTGCTCATGGTTATGAAGGAAAATATGAAAAATTGGTGAAACTTTTGGTGAACTCCATGTGCCCCATAGGGTCCATGACGTGCAAGCAAAGAACTAATTTACAAAGAAATGTGATGGAAGAGAACAAAATGACTCAATAAATGATAATTGGTCTTGGGGACTCATCAAACAGAGAGAATAGTAATTAAACTCGATTAATGTATTAGCTAAAGAAATATCTTTTATCATAAATTTAATAAAAAATTAAAAAAACCCATCAATATATAGTAGGAAATGTTTTCCTAAAAGTCTTGTTTAAAATAAAACTTAATTATAGTGCTCAACAATCAATATTTGAGGCTTGATTTAGATTGAAAATGAATGTTAAACATATATGTATCTATGAAGCTAGCTAGCTGAGAAGATGGAGTCCAGCATTGGATAGTCTGTTTAAGCATAGTTGTCAATATCGTTCCGGTCGCAGTTCCGGTTTTTCAATTGGAACGGAATATTCCGGTTTCGGAGCGTTCCGGCGTGCCGTTTCGATGTCGTACTGTTCATATATAATTAATTATATATATATAAAAAAAAATTAATTTAACAAGCATAATTAAAATTTGAATTCTTTTTTATTTAAAATATTTTGGTGTTTTTAAATTATTTTGATGTATAGATGTCAAAAACAATTTAAAAAAAAATAAAAAAAATAGATTTTGAACCCGGAACGGCACGCCCGGAACGGAACCGAGGCGTTCCGGCTGGAATTTGGCCGGAATTTCCGTATCGGACCGGAATTAAAACCGAGACAAAAACGACGTCGTTTTGTCTCGGTTTGTTGAACGGAACGGAATTAACAACTATGATTAAGTTCAAATAATTTACAGGAAGAATTAAAACTATATTCAGAATAGTGTTTTCCAAATGAACCACATCACTTCTAAGAGCAAGTCCAATGGTAGGAGGCATTTTTAAGAGGCAAATGATAGAAATGGCTCTTTGAATAGTGTATAAATGGCTCTTGAGCTGATATGGTCTCCAATGGTAAGAGCCATTTTTAAGAGCCATTTTTTTTTAAACTTATTTTAAATAAAATTCAATTATTTTGTATATAGTATAATTATACAATTCATTATATAATTAATAGGAGTAAGTTATATAATTAAATAATTGCTTTTGAAAAACTCTCCAACAAAAAAATTAATTTTTTTATTTATATTTAAATAAAAAAATGAATTTAATTATAATTAAACAATTTGTTCAGACTCACTTATAAGAAATAAATTGCATGAAATCTGTTGGTGAATGAGTTTGGCAAATTTGAGTCCATCTGCATAAAAAAAAATTGTGTGATTGCCCCATGTGACATTCTATCTAACTCAAATTCTATCAAAATTACAGTATTAATAAACTTATAAAAACATTTATTTACGAATAAATACACAACAGTTCTAAACACAAAATTTAAACAGTTTATAAATCTAACGGTAAATTTAAAATATGTAATTAAGCTAACTGATCAAGAAATTTCTAATTTACCAATTTCGCATAATTATTTTTTTATGCTAAATATTATCATTAATTACCCTTTATTTTTTTCCTTAAATATTACCATTAATTACCCTTTATTTTTTCCCCTAAATATTATCATTAATTACCCCCTTATTTTTTTCCCTTAATATTATTATTAATTACCCTCCCACCCACACACACTCACCCGAAACCCTACCCCTTTTATCACTATGGCCGCTCCCTCTCTCACTCTCACTGAGCTCCCTCTCCTCCCATGGCCGTCCCTCTCACTCTCCGATCTGGCCTCCGTCCCTCTCACTCTCCCATCTCGTCTCCGTCCCTCTCACTCTGCAATCTCGCCTCTTCTCCCATGGCGATTCCCTCTCTGCTCCCTCTCCCTTTCTCCCCTTCTTCCTCTCCAAAACAAAATATTTTTGGAACTCTGTCATCTAGGAGCAGCCTTCTTCTTGGAAAAGAGAGCAACCTTCTTCTTGGGATTTTGATGAAGGTATATTCTGTTAAATCTTGTTCGGATTGGCTAGAAAATTGGCTGAAAAATATATTGTGTTTTTTCAATTCTTGAGACCATTCTTGCTGTGTTGATGTGTGTTTATTGTGGATAATGGCAACGGTAATATTTACAACGGCTAGATTTCAATTTTACCTCTTCATTTCAGACCTGTGGGAATGGCTCCCGAAATTGGAAGAGGCATTTTGCCTCTTCATTTGCCTCTCCCCGTTGGAGTGACAATTTTAACAAAAAAAAGCTAAATTTTAGCTTTGCCTCCTCTGATGGCTCCTCCGTTGGACTTGCCCTAAGCAAAGCAAACTATCAGCTAGAACGGCAGAGTCAATACCTCAAGCTCACCCTGCCGAAATCCTAGTGCCCAAGCAAGATCCAAACCATTAAATACCGCCCACGTTTCAGCAGCCATAGAAGAGCAGATACCCACGTTACAAGTAATTAAAACCATGAATATTCCACCAATATCCTCCAGCATATCTAACCAGGGAAGATTTATAGGAGATTATTGCTTTCACTTGATTTTTTTTAACGAGGATGTCATTGTAAGTTTTCATGTATCTTGACTATTCTTATAAATTCTGAAATTAATAGCTATATAAATCTTTTATAATTATTATATTTGTAATCACAGGGTTCGAACCTAAAATCATAGGAGAAACAAATCTTTTAATCTCAAACTCGTAGTACTGAATGAACTACTAGATGATTGATATACATGAAATTTTGATTATTACGAGCCGTGTCGAGCAGATGGGTGTCATTGGCTAATATGTATAATAGATTTATTATTCTATTAACATGCTGTTGATTTAATGTAGGCAGAAATGGCAAGAAAATTCTTAAAATGAAAATTTGGAGCGCGTACATGAGTTCTTTTTGTCAATATATTGCTTTATTTAGAAGGAAGATTGAACCCCATATCGTCTTGGAGAAAGATTGTAAAATTAACTTTCTCATCTATAGAGTACAAAAAAATGGGCATATCGTTAGTTTTGGACTTGAAGCTTTGAATTTTGATGCCAAGAGGCAAAGGAGAAATGCTGTCATGCGTCATCTTTCTCGCTTAGCACTTGATTTATCTCATGAAGTGCACAAAAAGTTGGACATTAACTGCCAAGATGCAGCTTAACTTGTATTAATGTTTCCATATTTCCAATAGATTTTGAAAACAAATGTTTCAATTTATCAGACAGAGTAATTAATGTAATCATAACTGAAATTAGCGAGCATCTTTATAATTCTACACTAAGACTTCTACCCTAAACGAAAGGATATTATCTAAAATAAAAGAGGATAATCGAATAAATGCTCCTTAATGCTCCTTGTTTTAGTTCTTCTAGGTACTTGTGTAAGCCCATGGATCTCGATTTTTCTTGAACCACCATATATATAATATATATGTATGTATGTACACACACACACATATATATATATATATAATATATATGTATGTATCTCGAGTTGGATTTTCATGGAATCACAACTCCCATTTTCTGGCTTCAAAAACGAAGAAAAAAAACATGTTAAAAAACAGAACACGTGCACTGGTGCATTGAAGATGATCAAGGAAGCCCATAGTATACATACGTATACGATTGGAAATTATAGGTGCATGTGGATTAGTGAAGCAAAGACAGAACACTCTTCAAAGACCCTAACTTGAATGCTCTGTCTCTCTCTCTCCCCCTCTCCCTCTCTCCCCCTCCTTATAATAGAGAAGAGAGGCCCTGCAAGAACTAGGATTCCCTAGACATACATCGGATCTGCTGCAATCTTTCATTGCCTCCTTACCCATCCCACTGTATATTTATCTCTCCCCTCCATTATTTTTTCCATTATCCATCAAAGATAAAATTAATACTGAATGTCAATGAATAGTGGTGCTTGTACTTTTCAATCAGCTGATAAAAAATGTTCATGTAAAAAGAGGGATGCATGTTGCCCTATTCAAAGGTCAGATATATATATATATATCTATACATAAACTCTAATATAGTGCCAACGTGACCTCGTTCTGGCTGCATCATATTCCATGGTGCAAATTTCAAGTTTTACTTAAGATAGGAAGTGGGTTTTCTATCTTAAAGTGACAATTTCAAGCTAAGCAAATTTCTTAAAGTGAGAACGAGAACGAGAGGTCCCATTTGCCTTTACTTATGGTACAAGGCCATGTGTAAGCAACGAGGAAAATAGAGAGAGACTTGCTCATAATAAAGTGGAGAGAGGGGTGAAGGGGCCCAGGAGGTAATAATGGAAGTTGCCTTCATCCTCTCTGGACTTGTTCCCACGTAGCCATTCTCGCAAGCCCTTACCTTCCAATATTGAGCTTCAAGCTTTGTTTGGACTTCAGGATACTGCTAATATATTGACCATCAAGAAAAAATAATAATTAAAAAGCACATAAAAACATGCAAATTAAGGTTTGACCAGTCAAATGAGGCACAGTACGTAGTGTTTACTTTAGAAAAATGATAGCAGACAGCTCTAATGTCGAGACAATTAGCCCAAAAACACAACCCCTTGTCATTTCATCGAAAGATTTCCTTGTTACCTGTCGTTACAGTGACTAATAATTAAGACGTGATAACGATTGCTTAACATATTAGACACCCAACGTGCAAAATCTCTGTGCTTTATTGGTGGAAATCTGTGACAGAAAACACAACCATAATATCTAGCATACTGTAATTTCATGTCCCTATTCTAACCTGGGTTTGGCAGCTATTCAACCGCTCTTTCTTGACGATACCGTTTAACCCGATCCATCAATCATTTTCCATGTCTTCATCTTCATTTTTTATTTCACTGGCCGGCTAGGCAAGTTAACGACGGCAACTCTCCCATCCTTTTCAGAGCTTATAATTAATGCATCCACTCAATATATACGAGTAGAGCTTAATTTAACTTGCTAAAATAACTGGTGTCGGTGGTGAAATTATGAATTCACAGGAGGGATGCTGAAAAGAAAGAAAAAACTAATAAGATGAATTTCCAAATACGTCTTTTAGATGGATCAAGATTAAAGAAAAATGTTATTTTGAGAAAAATGTTATTTTGAGAAAAATGGTTAATTATTCAGAAAAACTAGTTGAAAACCACCAAAACTTTACGTGTTGTTTGAAAACAGAATGGAGTGATGAAAATGAAATGTAAAGTTTATTTCTATTTTATTGGTGTTTGATTGAAATGAATGAAACTAGAATGAAAATGAAAAATAGAAAGCGGAAGGGAAATGTGAGTGAAAATGAAAAATAATCTCATTATTCACTTTTGTCATCATTATCATATCAAACACCAATCATTGTTATTGGTGATAATATTTTTTTTCTAAGAAAATAAATTAATTTGCTAATTGTTTTAAAAAAGATAAATAGGATGGAACCAATGTGAACATCTATTGAAACTAGATCCAATTACGTTTTGAATATTTATAACTTTGTAAAGTATGCATGTAGTTTAACCCATTAGAAGAGAATCCAAAAAATAAATATAAAAACCCATAACCCAAAATAGAAAAAAAGAAGTATAAACTTAGAAAAAAAAGAAAAACTAAGTAAACCCAGACGAATCTCTTAAATATGATCTAATATTTAAAACCTGCAACTTGTGAAATCTTGAACGCATGTTCAATCAAGAAACTTAGCTCTCAATAAATTTAATTTTGAATGATAAAATTGAGAAATAATTATTAAAAAAAAACTTGCGAAAGAAGAAAACAAGAACAAAAAAATATGGATAAAAGTTGTCAGGAAAAATCCAATGAGAATGAAACTTGAAAACATAAAAATACTCCAAAATAAAAGAAAATCCAAATAAAAGAAATAGGACCTAAATTCAAAAAATAAAAAATTCTAAGGGGTGAAATTGAAAATTATTTGTAATATAATAAATTATTTATTAATAAAAAGTAATAGAGGATGACATATAAAAACAATTATAGATGGCTAACTAAATAAAATCACACAACAAAAAAAGGTAAAAAAATCATAAAAAATAAAATAAAATCAATTTAGAAAAGCAAAAAAAACAATCAATCTCAAGAAATCTCTATTACCTAGTCTCATTTTTAAAAGTTGTATCCCATGAAATCTAATTGTCAACTAATTTTAATTCTAAAGAATGAGATCGATAAAAGAAAATAATAAACAAAACCATTCAAAAAAGCAAAGAAAAAAAAGGATAAAAAATTGATAGAAAAAACTCAAGGATGATGCAATTTAATGAGAAAAATGAAAATTATCTTAAATAAAATAAATAGCAATTCAAAAAATAAGAACTCAATTTTAAATATTAAAAAAATAATCATAACAGTTGATATTGAAAGATATTTGTAAAAACCAAACAAACTTACAAAAACATCCTATTAAAATTTTTATACATGGAATCTTATCAGTCTAAGCCCCATTTATATGACCATATTAATACATACAATACTTTTCTTACAAGTATCTATATCGAGACTTCATAAGTGTTTATCATCCCATAAAACTTATATACAACTCATTATACATGATGTCAAGACTTATACAAATTATCAAAACTAAAAAGATCATGGTGATAAGTATTTTCTTGTTTCTTTCTCTAGTCCTGTTTCATTTGTTTCAAATCTTGTGATGTACATTATATTCTCTTTTAAAAAATATTAAAAATGCACTACTCAATATTCTTTTAACAATTTAGGTACTTGTTACCCATAAATAGATGTACCTTTATATCATTACATATAATTTTTTTACTCTTAATTTTCCAATATATGAAATGTTATTATACATGTTAATTTTATGCGTATCTATTTATTGTGTTTTGTTTTTCACATAATAATCATTCATATTTCTTAAATAACCCAAAAGACTTAAATAAACACCATGAAAAACAAAATGCAAATCCAGTTCTTTACCAAAATGATGTCTTCATTTTGAGAAATAGTCTAACTGTTTCTTGAATCAGTCTAGCTGTTTCTCAAAACATCTAGTTCATTCTTGTAACTGGAAAATTTCCGTAATTTCTTCATCTGTGATCAAATCTTCATCCCTATAATTTTGAGTTTTTCTTACATTGATGCAAATTTCATACTTAACATATCAAATGGTGAATTCACTAAAGACACACATTCAAATGCTAAAAACCTTCCATTTTCCCACAAACTCATGGGAATAGAAATCCCTAAAGGTTTTTCTTTTCCAATTTTTAACCAAATTATACTTCAGTTATATTCTTTATTTATGAAATTTTATCATGAAACATAATTCTCTCCATAATTACTCAAAAACCTAGAATTCAAGAAACTTAATCTTTTATCAAGATTTCATGCAATTAATTGCACATAACTCATCAAAGATGTTCCCTTATCATTAAACGTGCATAAATTTTCAATAAAGAGTTCACACTAAAAATCTATCTTTATCAAACCTATCTCTCAAGGTGGGGTTCCTTCAATAAGTCAATATATCCTTCTCAATCAGACCTTATACTTTCTAGATATATTTTCATAATCAACCCAATTTTTCCTAAATCTTTTTCAAGAATCCTAATTTCAAGATTTTGGGATATTATTTTTCCTTGAGTTCTTTACTAGTTTTTTAACCACATAATCCCTCTAAATAAAATTCTCTACAACCTAACACAACCAATTGTGTCAAAACAATCTTCAAGTTTTCAATTCCCCACAAACCTTGATTTTATGATATTTATGGTTTTACACCTTTTCCTATAGTTATATTAAAATTAGGTGTTTAGAGTGCCTTACTAACAGGTTTTGTATCAAAACAACCTTGATTGATCAATGCTTCTTCTTTTTAACTATTCTTATGCTTCTTCTTAAATAATCTCTTTAGGGTTTTCTTTAATTAAGTTTTTCTCTTTTTAAATAATCTCTAGAAATATTAGCCCTCTCTTGAAATGATACTTTAGAGGCTATGAGTTTTTTCCTCAAGAAATTAAGTTTTGGTTTTTGCCTTGTTGTTTTTTAAATAATTGTACCCCTTCATTCAATGTTCGAGGGAAACAAAAAAAAAAATCAATCTTAGTCCTAAGAGTTTTTCTTCTAATTTATGGTGTTTCTCTTCTAAATTGTTCCTAAAATTTAGCCATACACCTTTTCTAAATAAAATTACAATTTTATTTCATTTATTTAATAAAAAAAATAAAGAGTTTATGAGTGGCAAAGTATTTTATGGGGTACTTCAATTAAAGACTTAAGATTTTTTATATATCTACTATTTATATGTAATAAAGTTTTGTACAAAACAACATTCACACAACAAATACATATGGCACGTGACACTCATATGATTTTTGATCTAGTGGTTATTGAAACTTTCACGAGGCATTTTATTTTGCCTTCATCATCTCTCTTTTCTTATAGTTTGTTACAAGTTACAACTTCTCAAGTACCAATTGTGTATTCAAAAAACCAAAGACCTCGTGTCACCATGTCATCACTGTGACTTGTCAAATCAAATGAACAAAGTTAATTGACATGTGTGAACTTGCATGTAGGTCAAGGCGAAACAAGAGCCTAGTTTCCCGCCATCCTTCACGAGCTAAAATGAATCCAAAGTGAGACATGTAGAACTCATGATGCCATTTTAAAATTTATGAAATTAGACATGTAGAACTCATGATGCCATTTTTTACTAATTTTAAATTAGAATTTTGGTTTTCGATCAAATAGCAAACTTTGTTATCTATCGACATAATAGAATTAGATAATTGTAAAAAACAAATAAGGCCATGTGTTTATTTTATTGTAAATTAAATAAAAAATATGTAATTTTATTTGTTTCAATGTCCCTTTACATTAAACATGACTGGATTTGATCTAAAATTTAAAACCACATGTATTATATTAATTATTTCTCAAAATTATTAATCTTACTGACACTCACATCGCCTTATTGAATGTGAGATATGCATAGAAATTAGACGAGAAAAGCATGCTTATTTCTCCCCTTCCTTTTTTCTTTCCTTATTCATGCATGTTTTTGTGCTATGATTTCTCATTTGTAGATGTTGTGTATACTTGATTTTTTTTTTTTTTTATAGATGTTGAGTAACATTGGTCTCTTGCTTTTTTGTAATGCTAGTAATGAGTCTTAAATTTCAAGTTGTTTAAGAATAAAGTTGATATGTTAAATAATTAATTAATCTCTTAATTTAAATAATTTGATTCATTTTTCCTAACCAAGATGTTTAATGGCTTGATATGCAAAGTCTAGGTGGGTTGTGGTAGCAAGTGATGGTTGGTAACTATAGTAGTAGCATATAATGCCTAGTAAACCAAGGTGACCGGTAACTATGATAGTAGCAGATGCCAATGCGATCAACAACTGGTACTTTCAAAAGATTTTCTATGATAGATGTGAGGACACTCTAATTTTTAAGTTGGTAACTTTATAGAGAGAGAAAGTGCAAAAGTATTTTAAGAAGATAAACTCTTTCTATATATATTGAAGGTGTTAAGAATGAAGAGATGGTAAACTTTGAGTTTAAAGGATTCATGATGTATTTATAGTTCGTAAGTTTTTTTTTTGTGGAGAAAAATGGACTGAAGTGTAAGTTTACTCTTATGATATCTAAGTTATATTTTACTCAAAATAATTCATATTAAATCAATATAAAATATTAAGGTACTCACATGGGGTCTTGAAAAATTAATCAAGGAAATATTTGACGCATACTAGTTGTTAGAGTCCACCAAAGATAAAAATGAATCCAAGCATGTTGCTTGGTACTAAACACGTTGGGCTCAAGCGTGATAGCTTGATCGCACAAAGGCATATGCTCATTGATCTCCCTTGTATTTCTTGAGTAATTTTCTTATATGAATCTTTGGGGTTTATTTTAAGGGTTCTTGTGGTATATTAAAAAACAATGTGCGAAGCTCTAAAGACAAACAATATGAACACATCAGCTAGTAATATTTTCTTGTCTATATATGAAAAACAATGTGTGAAGCTCTAAAGGCAAATAGACCCATAAAGGCAAGTTGGAAAAACTGTCATAAACAACACCCACTTGCTATTGCGAACAAAAGTTAATTACTGGTTAGCTCACACTGACATCATCTTGAGGTATAATTGATCGGCTCTTGAATTGGAATAAGCATGTAGGCTTTCATTTTTCTTTTCTTTTTCTATACAATAAAAGAAAAAAATGACATCTTTACTTGCAATAAAAAATGACATCCTCGCTATTGAAGCAATAATATGTATATCTAATTAAGTTTAATTTGGTACTTAACGTCAGTTAAAGATTGGTACATTTTCATGGTTAAGAATTCATGTCGAGGTTGATGATATTCAATCAAGATCTTGGACTGTTGCCCCAAAATGTTATAAAAAAAATGCAAAAGAAATCTTTTAAGGGTTAATTGAAAGGAGTGCAAGTTGTATATGTGGACGAGTGTATGACATGAATTTAAACATTTATAATTGAAAGATGGAAGTAAGCACTTTAAGGTAAACCAGGAGGTGAACTGCCACGCAACCAATTAAATTAGCTCCAATATAAATTGCTCGTCTTGTGCTTGGCTAAATAAATGAATTATTTGTCTTATCAAAAACATGTGAATAAAATTATCTTTAATGTATTAGTTGTCTTATACATTTAGTATATAACAAAATCTTGAAGCTTATGGATAATAAATTCTATAAATTTCTTTACAAAAATTGTTTTGTTTCTGATAAACGTAAGAAGAAAAAAAAGATTAAATAGAGGAAAATATGTTAAAATTGTGCCACCTAGTATTTGACATTCTCTAAAATAATGGAAAGATGTGTTATAATTATGGTAAGAAATGGTAGTTTTTAAAAGAAATAGAAGCAAGAAGATTCTTGTAATATCCAAGATTCCAACAATAAAAATATGGTTGAACATGAAACTAAGTTGTTTGCAATGGTTTCAAAGTTGTATATTGAGATTATTATTGAACTTCATATGATTGTAAGTACCATGTTTAGTTAATGGTGGTATAATTTTGGTGTAACCATTCATGAATGCAACAATAACAATCATTCAAATATTATAAAGTTGTGGAAGATGAATAAGAAGTTTTGATAGGAAATTGCAAAGGTGGTGAGAAAAGAAAGTGTTGATAAAAAAACTTCACTTTTAAAAAGAAATTGTTGTTGATTAATACCGTCCATGTACTAGATATAAAGAAAAAATTTACACTTGAGAGTTTGCTTTGTAAAAGGGTTTTAAGGTTGTTTTAGAGTTTGATAGGATTATTCTATCCGAAAATGGACTATTTGTAAGAAATGACTACTCATGTGATGGAATGTTCAAACTCAAAATTTAATAATAGAATTACTTTTTTTTTACTTACATGAATGAGTTATCTTTCTCTTTCTAACATGATTATTTAGCACGTGTTAGTTTTAGGTGATTAAAATATATGGCTAAGCATGATTTAATTTATTATAAAATTAAAGATAAAATAACAAGTAAAATTTACATTCAAGAAAAGATGACTAGAAAGAAATACAAATTTATTAGAACATATGCATTCTAATATATGTGAATTGAATAACATCTTAACTAGACGAGGAAATAAATATTTTATAAATTTTATTGATGATTATTCTAAGTATATTTATGTTTATTTAATAAAACTTAAAAATCAAGCTTTTCAAATGTTCAAGAATTACAAATTAGAAGTTAAAAACCAAAAGGTGAAAAACTTAAAATTCTAAGGAGTGTTGAAGGTGTTAATTATTTTTCCATGGATTTTATTTTATTTTATGAAGAAAGTAGAATCATACATAAAATTAGTGTTTTATATACACCTCAACAAAATAGTTTGGCGAAAAGAAAGAATAGAGCACTTGTTGATATGCTTAACTCTATATTAGTGAATGCTATGTTGGCTACTAGTTGTCGTGGGGAAGTTTTACTCATTACATAAAGTCTGTAAACTGATTAGATCTTTATATGGATTGAAACAATCATCTAAGCTATGGTATGGGGAATTTGATTATGTAATTTTAGATTTTAAATATAATAGTACTAATAAATGTATTTATTATAGATTTACAAATGATTGTGATGTGATAATGTCTTTATATGGATGACATGCTCATATTAATACTAACATGAATGGTGTCAGTGATACAAGAAACATCTAACCTCAAAGTTCATTAATTGAGGTAGATACAATCTTAGGTACCAAAGTAAGAAAACATAGTGGGAGTTTTGCTCTTTGTTAATCTTATTATATTGTGAAAATGTTAAATCAATGTAATCATATATATATCAAAGAAGAAAAATACTCAGTGTTAAATCAATTTAATCATATCAATATCAAAGAATAAAAATACTTAGTATAATGTTTTGTTTAAGCTTCCTTTAAGCTGAGAGAAAATATTGATAATTCAATTTGCTCAAATTGAATATGCTAGTGAAATTGATAGCTTAATGATGACATTCATTGTACTAGATCAAATATTACTATCACAATGTGCAAATTCTCTAGATACACAAGTAATCCTAATACAAATTATTGGAAAACAATTATAATTGTACTTGGTTACTTGAAAAGGACTACAAATCTTGGATTATTTTATAATAATTTTACAATTGTACTTGAAGGTTATATTAATAATAGTTGGATAACTAGTGGAAGTGATAATCAATCAACCTTTAGATGACTATTTATTTTATGAGGTGGTGTTGTTTCTTTAGTTTCAAAGAAATAAACATGTATAACTCATTCTACTATAAAATTTGAGGTTATAGCTTTAACAACTACAAGTGAGGCAAAATGATTGAGAAATGTGATATTGGATATTAAGTTATGGCTTTTACCAATTAAATCTACATATCAACCACTATGTATAGGGTATTTAGCAAAATTTACAATGAAAAACCTAAACATGTCACCCTAAGACATGAATATTGTTGTTACCTACTTTTGAACCCCCACAAAAAATATAAGAAAAAATTGAACAAAATGTTGAAAATAATAATAGAAATATTAGTGATGAGAACATGGAGAATTCCTAGAAAATTGTCAAATATTGGTTAAGGAGGACCAAAGTATACAAGATGGGAAAACTTGATAGTATTTGTTTTATTGATGAAGGCCTATTGGCAAGGAAAAGTAAATTTATAAAGGAAAAATAAAAAAATTGATGTCTCATGACTTGATAGGATTTTTCCATGGTTTAAATGAATTTATTGAAGACTTGATTACAAAGAAAAATAGTTTATAGAGTCAATTTGGGCTTTAATTGAAAGAAATTAAAGTTTCAGGGTTAAATCATAATTTTAAAAAGTTAATTTGGTCAATAAGGAGCTTGATTGCATAAAAGTTGAGGTTTAATAAGAAATTAAAGACTTGATTTAGGAAGTTCAAAACCAAGGACTGAAATTGTTAAAAGGTGTGAAACTTCAAAGACTTAGATTAGCAAAATGGGGGGGGGGGGGGGGGGGAGGACAATTGAAATTTGATGGAAAATTAAAGGTAATTTTGCATAAATCGAGAACCAATGACCAAATTATAAAAAAACAGTTAAAATTTAAGGTTGATAATTATGTTTGATAGGGGGAAATTGCATGAAATTAAAAGTTATTAGACAATCACGGGTGAAATTAGAAGACGAACAACTAAATTAAACTTTTCTGAACCCTAAATTACAAACCTAATTTATAGGGGTTTAAATTAGATAATGTTTCACTTAGCTTTAATGAAAGGATTGAGTGACACGTCGTTCATTCACTATTTAGCTTTTGTTTTTGCAATTTAGGTTGATCAAGTTGGCAATTTCATGCAAATAAATGAGGTGTTTCAAATCACATGTGGGGTTGTAACCACTACCATTCAACTGAGAAATACCCTCTCTAAAAATATTGTCCATTCTCATTGAAATTTTGGACAAAATCGGAAGCCTTATTGTAGTTTGTTGTGCTCAAGACTAAATAAACAATGCAAATTCAATGTCAAAATGAAATGATTATCAGAAAAATCTATATAAAAATTAAGTTCAAGGATATAAATATATTTTTCATAGGCTAATTTGATTAAATCATGTGTCAAATTAAGAGTTTAATAATGTTGATGAATTAATTTAGGTGTAATTAAATAATTTAATTACATGTAAAGAATTAATTACACTTTAAGTCAAATTAATTTGATTAAAGACTTAGTTGGTGAAAACTTAATTCTTTGAAACAAATTTAGGTTTGACTACGAAAATTGAAATTTTAGAAGACCAAATTTAATTTTTACCAATATAGTTGATGAAAATCAATGGAAAAATCTCAAGAAAATTAAAAGTTTAGAGTCAAGCAAGGGTCAAATTGTAAAAATTCTTGGTCAATGATCATTTTGTATAAGGTTTTTAAATGTGGTGGTCAAATTGGATAAATTAAATACTAAGGACCAGTATGAAAAATGCACAAAATTGACAGGGATAAAATTACACAAAATTGAAAGTTTGGAGCCAATCAAGGGTGTAATTAAAAAATTTCAATGACAAAGGACTAAATTAAACTTTGGCTAAAATTGGGCCATTTTGAAGAAGAAAAAATTTAAAAAATAAAATAAAACGGTAATTGATGACGCATCGTCTCGTATGCTAAAGGAACTAGATGATACATTATCTAAGAATTGTTCATTGTCTTCTTCTTCTTTAGCCTAAAAAGATTATTCATGAGGCCGCTTTTAAGGTGCATTTAATATCTTATCTCTTCATCAGATTTGAAAAACTATGTACTACCATGATGGTCTAACATTTAACCACACCCCGATATGACTCTTTCTTGCTAATTAACACCATAGTTGTGGTGACACTAATATAAAGGGCCAACTTATATAGTCTTTAACTTTAAAAAATTAACAATTCATGATAGTTACTTTGAGTCAACGGTTGAGATTTTTCCAAGATGAATCAAGGGCCAAGATTTGTCATAAATAAAGACAAGATGACCCTTTTCCACCCTCTACAAATAGGGGTAGATTTCATGCATTAAGCATAAAAAAACCAGCTTTCAAACTTGACAAAAAAATCACTCTTTCTAGTTTTTTCTTCTGCTATTACCATATCTCTTCTTTCCCTCAACCGCTTTCTTAGCCACCACAGCCTCCCATACGCCATGGGTGATGGCAGCCTAACATCATTACAACCATATCTCCTCCTTGGCGCCAAGTACAACCACCATAAGTTTCTTCCTCTCTGTTGTGAATTTGTTTTTGCCAACCTCTCCTCCAACCAACAAATCATTCACCAACGTTTTATATCCTATCGTGAGCCAATAATGCCTCCACTAGATCGCTAACTAGGCTCCCTAACACTAGGTAATCCCTTACTCCCCTTCACTGTAATTGTGACCATTGCATGCAAAATGTGAATTCATTTTGCATGCGGTGCTAATTTAATAAGTGTGCAATAATAGGTTGGACTCATTTCAGCCTAGCCCAAATAATTGGGTCGGGTCATGCCTACTAAATAAATATATGTTGGGCCTTAGTTAGCCTAACTAGACGAGACTTATGCCCGTTGTTTATGCCTATATGATTGGGTAGGGCCTGACCCAAACTCAAAACAAATAATCCATATCTATTGGGCTACCAACTAGACCAACCCGGCCTAGCTGAGTTGGAATCAACCCATAGTATAATGTAATATAATATAATAAAAAAAACCTAAAAAATCCAAGGTTCATTTTGAAAAAAATATTTATGATTTTCTTGCATGTTTTTTCTACCAATTTTGTTCAATATTAAGTAGGTCATAAACTTGTATTGCAAGATATGAACTTAATACAAATACTTGATTTTCAATGAAATCTTTGAAAAAAAAACAAATAAGTAAATTCTTATTTAAAAAACACCCAAAAAAGTTTTATTTTTGTGTATTTAAGCCAAATACTAAAAGTTTTCCAAGAATATGTATTTAAAAAACAAAAATCTCATCTTTCTCATATTTTAAAATGCAAAATAGGTATCATAACAAATTTATGATTATTCATTAGAGTTTGACCAAAATATAAAAAATCCTTCACCAATAATTTTATTCACTTTTATATTTAAAGTTTTAGGATTTAGTTATAGACTTTACTATTAGGAGGTATAAAACTACAATATAGAATATCTCAAATATTAAAGATACAAAAAAATGATGATAAAATTGGGCTAAAAATGGTTAGGTGTTGGCTCTAATAGGGTATAAATTCTCTCACAAAGAAAGATTTATCTTGAACCTTAGATGAGACCAATAAATAGAACTTAACCTAGAAAAAACAATGTAGCTTATCTTAGGTAGGGTGCACAAGGGGTGATGTGTTCACCCCTTCAATAGCTAGTCTTTTCAACCAATTTTTTACAGATCATTAGGTTTTCTAATGACCATAATACTAGGTAAAGAATCATGAATTATATAATCATAATTTTATGATTATATCTAAAACGTTTTTTTCCATACTCAAGAGGCAGACTCGTTGTTTGACTTTGTGCACTAAAACCACCATTGTAAAATTAGAATAGGTACGATGCTTATATCTATAAAACACACTTTAGAACCCTATAATTTTGATCAAACGGTTGAGCTTTAGTCAATCTTTTATTAAATCCATAAAAACACTAACAAAACCATATGAATACCCTTTGCAAAATCAGAGCTAAAAAAGAAAGAACAAAAGACAGAGAAAGAGAGAAATATTGAGAAAATACCCTGGTTATGAAGGTTTATGAGCCTACCATAAGGATCTCTTCATCTTTGAAAAGGCAATAAGTTTATGGAAACAAAACCTTATAAATGATAGCCAAGAAAGACAATAACTATTTTAAAATTATAAAGGTATATTTCCTAGCCTAAAAGTGGAGTCTATGTGACCTATTTGAGTTGATTTTGATTATAATTTAAACTATGTTTATGTTTACAAAAATGACAAACTATTTGGAATGCTTGAAAAGTAGGGACATGCCTTTTTTGTTGTAATTCTTTATCTTATGGTTTGATGTTGTTCTATAAAGCATTTTTAGGATGTATGGATTTTTTGATGTGATAAAAAATTTCTAGTTAAGTTAATTTTTGATAAAATAATGCTTGCTTTCTTAGTTTTTTTTGTTAGTTTGGTGAATGCATTGATAAACTATGTAGTTAATTCTATATTTATGAGGCTTTGGTCGTGACCAAAATATGTTTTCCTTTTTTTTTTGTTTCGATTTAAGCTTATATCATTATGAAAAATTGGTTAGTATGAACCAAAAAGATTTGGTTTTAAGGTTTGGTATGTATTTTAAGGTTTTGTAGTAGGCTGATGCATTTCTGGGCAAAATCTAGGTTAATGTTCTTCAAGCTCTTTCTAATAATATGGCCTTAACTATAATTTTTTTGACTTGCTTTATTTCATTTCTTTGCATCTTCACATTTACATGACATCATCAGACAATAATCTAGTTTCTTCATGCATCACCAATTGTATTTGTGAGTTTTATTCTTGGGTTTTATTTTTGGTACCAAAATCATTTTTTGGTCAAATCAAGATTATTGAGTTTTGTTGCTTGATTATTGATCTTTGCATGGTTTATAATATTTATGTTCCTTTTATAGTCATGAATTTTGGTTTGGTTTAGAGCTTCTATTGCAGAAATTACTTTGAATGTTCATCGATGTTCTTTGTGTTTTTTACTTGGTTTTGATTGGTTTTGACTGAAATATTTTGAGTTGTTGACAAGTTTAATCTATTTTCGGTTCTGTTTTTGGCTTGTTTTCAAGTTAAAACTATGTTTTTGGTTTGATTTATAGTTGGACCAAAAATTTTAGGTCAACTAGGTTACATCAACTCGGTCGGGTAAACCTTGTCGAGCCATTATTGGTTTAATGGTTCATGCCTTGTTTGGCTAACAACGCTTTTGCTAAAGGTTTTTTCTTTTTGGTTAAAGGGTGTGTTTGGAAAATAGCTTTTATGCCTATTTTGGGGAGTTTGATTACAAAAAAATAGGTCTTTTTCCAAACCAAGTTTAAAAAATAATAAACACTTTTTAAATAATACAATTTTCTTTCTTTCATATGGCCAAAAATCCTTAAAATTGTTTGAGATTTTTTTTAAAAAAATATAAAACTCTTTGGCAAGTTTTTTTAAATAGGATATTGTATAAATTTTATAATAAGTTTGTAAAATTCTAAATGATTTTGACCAATATTTCAATAACTCTAAAAACTTTAATATATAAAATTAATGAACATTCTAGTATAATTGTTGAACATACCTATTATACATTTTCATTAGGTTTTTATGTTATTACTAAAATGGGTTTAAGGCTATTTATTCTTTCTTCATTTCTTAAAATATTTTAAAAACTTTATTAGAAGTGGCTCTATGCTCTTTGAATGGCAAGTGACTATTCATTGGAAGAAAATCAATTACTATTGTGGTGTTTGGAGCTCCATGATGCCCTCTTCCACGAGGGGAGGGGAGTTGCGTATGGTTATTTGCATGATGATTTGGTGTCACCCAACCCTTGTTTTTCTTTTCCTCTTCCCTTTCTCCTCCATAATGAATTTAATGATCAACATTAAAAAAAATCAATGTATCCTCTTATTTTATGACATTTCATATTTGACACTTAATGTCTTGATTTCTAAGTTTTACTCGTACCCCATTTATAAAATTTTATTTTTTTATTTTTATTATTGGATCCATAATCTTGATTTTTATTATTTTCAATTTTGGTTCGCATTCTTTTGATTTGGATTCTTATGTGAATTTGATTCTTGTTTTCAATTTTACTTTTCAATTCAAAGTTTGATGATATTTAAGGTTAGACTTTCAATATTTTGATTTTAAATTTTGATTTTTATCTCTTTTATCAAAATTTAATTTGGTTACAATTTTATCCTTGGATCCATAATTTTATTTTATTTTCGTATTTGATCCTCATTTTCTTGATTTTAATTTTTTTTGTTTTGGACTATTTTGTTAACTTTTTTTTTATAGATTTATTCTTCAAAGCGAAGTTTGATTGTTAGACCCTCAATCATTTGATTTCAAGTTTTGATTCTTAGCCCTTTTATTAAATTTTTATTTGTTTTCAATTTCATCATTGAATTTTTTACTCTTGGTTTTTTTTTAAATGGTCCTCATTCTCTTGGTTTTATTTCTTGTTTTAAATTCTTTTATTAATTTGATTCTTTTTTCTATTTAATTCAAAATTCTAGGTTGTCAACTTATTTTATTGGAGTCGATTCGAGAGTTAATCTGAGACAAGTATCGAGTCATGTGTCAGGTGAGTTTATCTAAGTTAAATTTTTTTATTTATTTTTGTATAAAAAAGTAAGATTGATATCATTTTGAAAAAAATAATAAAGGAAAATAGTTAATGATTTTTTACTTGACCTTAACTATGTTTGTCGTGGGTTAATCAAGTTATAGGTCAACCTATGTTTTTTCATATTAATTTACATCAAGTCAATTATCCTCAAGTTTATTTTGAAACTCGATCCGTTGTAGTTGTCGGACGTTAAACTATCATTTTATCTTTAATTGGATTACCCTGTTTGCATAATTCATTCATAAATCTTGACAACCTCACTTGAATTTTCTTAGTGTTTTGATTATTTTGATTTTTTTATTATCATTATTTTAATTTCTTACATGCATATCAGGATTTTTAGGATTGTCAATCTTAATTATTTTTTTCTTTTTATAATGTCGAGTACTAGGTTTTTTTTATATATTTTAAAATGTATGGATAATACTTCAACATCATTTTCCTATATTGTAGAAAATTCAGTCGAGTCCGCTGCTAAACACGAGTGACTAAATTTGAAAATTAAACAGTCACGTCATCATCCTTAACAGATCATACTTATATGTATTAGGCCCTTTGATTCCTTTGCAGGGTTTCCCATGCATCCACAACAGAACACACTTTTTCTAATTTAACCTAATCTAATATAATATAATCTAATCTGATCTTGATCATCCATCCATCCGAACCAATCGCCGTTTTTCCAATCTTCGGACACTACCACGTGGCAGTCATGTCAGTGGACCCCACTGCCCACGGCCTCTGGTTATGGATACATTCGATGGCTCTCTGCCCCAATATTTCTACCCCTAATTATCCCTCCAGGTCCAGGCCAGTAGTCTTTGTCAAATTCCGGCCACCACCCTCTTTTTCAGTACATTTATATATATACCCCACCATCCCTCTCTCTCCCTTTACTTCATTCTTTTCTCTCTACTTTTCACTTCTCTACACACGTATCTTTTCAATGTATTAGCTGTGCCGCACTGCTATAAACTGTTTTTGTAGTAGTGCCAGATACCCCCATTGTTAAAGAGTTTAGCATTCTTTCTTTGTTTTTGTAGTTTCTTGAATTGGTTTGTGGGGATACTGATGATTTATAGAGCTTTGTTATCAGCTGGTGGAGAGAACATGCTGCACTGTACGGACGTAACAGTGCTTGATAGACAAAGGGCTCGTATCAAATGGCAACAAGAACAGCAGCAGCAGGAGGAGGTTCAACTACCACAGCAAGAGATTAGTTATTTTAGTGATTTCAGTGGGGTGTTCCAACAAGCGGGGTTTCATGAGGGTGGGTTAAGTGAGGTGGTGACCCGGTCTGTGAAACCTGACCCGGGTTTGGTGGATAATGGGTGGCATAATGATCATGTTGTGGGGTTTGGTGTTGGGCCTCCTTACACTAATGGGTTGGGTTTTGAGTTGAGTTATGGTGCCATTTCCAGGACTTCTAGCTGCCCACCGGCGGTGGCCGCTGCCGCTGCTGCGGCGACAGCTACTGCTACAAGGAGAGGTGCAGAGTCTGTTGTGTCAGATAAGATTAGTTTTGGGGTTGGAAGAGAGAGTTCCAAGAAGAGAAAGTTTGATAAGGTGCAGAATAACTCAAAGGTGTGTTTTTTTTCATTCTTTTTTTTCTGGTATGTGATCATTGTTTCTTTGAAACTCTGTTGAAAAATCTTGATTTTTCAGCGTTAAATTGTTTCCTTTGTTTTCATTACAATTTTGATTAATTTGACTTGAAAGCATCTTAAGCAAAGGATCTTCGAGTTATTCAATTGTTTGACTGGTTTGTTAGAATAGTAAATTAAACCTTTTTTTTTTGTATGATCTATAGGTTATTGCAGAAGAGGACACCAGGGACAAAAGGATCAAAGGATGTGCGGAGGAAGGAGAGTCAAACACCTCAGAGAAAAATCGAAACAAAAGCAGTAGCAGCAATAACAACAGCAACAAAAACAATAACAGTAACAAAGACTATTCTGCCGAGATTTCCAAGGACAATTCCAAAGTAACTGAGGTTCAAAAGCCAGATTACATTCATGTCCGGGCACGTCGCGGCCAAGCTACCGACAGCCACAGCTTAGCTGAAAGAGTGAGTTGGAATTTTAATATTTTCTTTGCTGTTTTGACCGACCCCTCTTTTCCCTCTACTCTGTAGATTTGTTTTAGAAACCCTGTCTAATATATTCATGTGTGTGTTATGCAGGTGAGGAGAGAAAAAATCAGTGAAAGAATGAAGTATCTGCAAGATTTGGTACCAGGGTGCAATAAAATCACTGGAAAGGCAGGCATGCTTGATGAAATCATTAACTATGTTCAATCTCTTCAGAGACAAGTAGAGGTAATTAGTGATCTATGGTGATTTTTTAAGATTAATATTCTCAGCTATTGCTCTTCTAAAATATAATATTTACCTGACCCAATTTCTTGAACAGTTCTTGTCGATGAAACTAGCTGCTGTAAACCCAAGGCTTGACCTCAACATTGACAACTTATTTTCCAAAGAGGTATAGTAAATCCTTTCACAGGGTGGATCTTTATCACCCTTGGTAAAATTTCAAGTGTTTTGGTAGTTTATTTTGTTACTGATGAACTCCTTTTTGTTTCAATCGACAGGTTTTTCATGCTTGTTCAACCAATTTCACCTCAAATGGGATATCAACACCGGATATGACTAACGCTGCATACCTTCAACTTAATCCAGCACAACAACAATTAGTTACATGCTGTGGACTGGATATGGGGATAAATCCTCCTGATATGGGGCTTAGAAGGGCCACTAGTACTCCTGTAGCTATTCCTGAAACATTTCTTGACTCATCCAGCTTCACTGTAATGCGTTGTTCACTTTTTATTTCTGTCCATTTATATCTAATTTCATATAATTTAGTTTCCTCCTCTAATCTTATCTTCACTTATGTTGCAGCAAATCCAGCCCCCACCAACTTGGGATGCTGATCTACAAAATCTTCACAATGTAGCATTTGATTAAGGAAGACAAACATCCTTCCCAATTTAGCCATTTACAGGTAAGATAGAATTATCATGTCGTTTTGATCTTCACTTTATTGATCTGATAAATTCTGAAAGCTAAAAACAAAGCAAAGTGGTTTAAGCTACCAATGATGAAGAGCATAGAGAACCCCGCAAAAGTTCATGATTTTTCTTTGGGACTAAAATGAGTTGTTGTGATAGAGATGGAGAAAGTTGGTCACTGGAAACTCCTATGTATTCTCCCAAATGATCGAGATCACCGATTCTTTTCAATGACTATTAAGTTTCTCACAATTCTTTCTTTATAAAGAACGAATCAAAGGTGCGAAGCATTTTGACTGTGTAAAGACAAAAAATGGCCCCCAAGGTAAAAATTTGACGAAGTCTGTAATTCTTACAACAAAATAACATTGATAATTATGAATTGTTTCTCATGTTGGAATTTAATCTACTAGTTGGAGGAAAGAGCAACCATTAGATAATGAGGCTGGCTTTTGCTGTTCCTAAATTCCCCTTTAATCACACAATGCGATGACTCATGTTCTGGGAAGGTTAGCAACGGATTCTAAAAGTTGTCATGTTAACTTTTGCAGGTTCTATGGAAGCTAGCAATCTGAAGGTGGAGATGTGAATCAGAATCTCAATTTATACAATTCCTGAGGACTTTATTCTACTTTGCCTTAGGTCCCGATTCTTTTACTTCTCTAAGTACATAGCGTATATAAATTGTATGTATACTTTTCACATGGTATGAATAAAATCAATACCTATTAACATCAAAGCTTCTTTTCCTAGCAATGTAAATATAGCAACCACACCATAATGAGTGATTTTCCATTACACCAAAATGGTCGATAGCGATGGAGGGGGACCAAAGAATTAGGGTTGAAGGGAAGTTTAAGCAATGGTAGGGCAATTGAACTTGAAATGAATGGTCTTTTCGTGGACTAATTTCCCCTTTCATAGCAATTTTTTTCCGAAGAGGAAAAGCGCAGAAGAAGGAAAACAAGCTACAAGTGTGATTAACATGCTATAATGGCCACTAGTATATTGTAATTTTCATAAAAACTTGTCCTTGTTAGTCTAATGGCACAAGCTGTCCCTCTGTTGGATGAACCAGAGTGAGAGGTTTAAATAAAACCAGAGGACATGAGCCTACTGGTGGACCTTCTCAGCTCCCTTCAGAGCAGAACTGTACATAGATTGATTGAGACTTTGATAATTGGGCAATAAATCGACAAGAAGAAGCAAGAATTCGTTAGAATGGTTTCCATGTCCTAACATACAGCCATATTGCATTTATGTTTGCTCATCATGGCGCTCTTTAAATATCTCGGATGAGTTTAATTTTGCCTGTATGAAAATAGTTCCATCTGCTATTCTCAGACCAGCTTGTATTCGAGACTCTTTTTTTTTTTATTTGGATATCCCTTAGGGATCGGAGGAACCACATGACCCGGAAAGCGCACTTTCTGGGTCCAGGGCATGTGTAAACTTCCGGCTGTCCCAGGCTCTTACAAGAGGGCTTGCTGGGGTTCGAACTGGGGCTGAAGTTGCTGAGCAAGCACTCCCCAATGTTCTTACCGCTGCGCCACCCACCTCGGGGACCAAGTCCACCTCTTTCATTATTTTCCAAGGCATGTCGTTTATCCCACGATTATGGGTTTTATGGGAGTTTCATTCCTCATAATAGGACATGAGGTTTGACTTCGAACCATCATGGCAGAGGAGGAAGTGTAATCTTCTCAAGTACGGGGACAACCCCCTCATATTAGTTCATCTAGATTACTAAAAACTCCCATTAATCTTCAATTCGTAACCATTTGACAGGTTTCTTCTTTCAAGGCAACAGAAAGGCCAATAATCAGCCTGAAAATGACCCAAATTAATCAAGTTCCTTCCTTCAATATCTTTTTGTAGATCTCTGATAAGATGATGCAGGAGAAGAAATTTCTGTGTTTGTACTTTTCTAAGTCCATGCATAACTACAAGAGGTTGTTCTAAAAGCTCTGCGTACCCAGTACCATTTTAATGGTAAGAAGCTACAAATCTCGACATCATTTTAATGGTTTAGGTGACCAAAATGTGAAATAGCAAACTTGAACTTTCACATGCAGTTATTTATTCTGTGCCTATGCAGAGTTTATGTCTTGAATGCACATTATTACCAGACGTACCTCGTAATCGTCAAATCTTATTAAATAAGAAAGGAGCCTTTCAGAGTTGGTTCGGGCAACACGCAGGGACCACAAGAGACCGCTTACAGCTTCACTGCACCTCTTGTTCTTGGATTACCAGGAGCCTCAGGCTGGCTTCATTTTCGTACAGTGACTTTGGTGGACCTGGCCTCATCCGAAGGCAAGATCTCTTTGATTCTCTTTGTTTTCTATGGATGGTGAAAGATGATATAGCCTATTTCTCTTTCTTGGGTCCATTTTTGCTTTCTTTGAAGCTTTTTCTCCTCATAATCTTTGAGGTTTCTTCTCTCCACCTTTCACAGTGCAATTCCAAGGTATATAAAGCTAAAACCCACAAATATTCTTTGGCTGCGTGTGTGTTTTTTGGCTCGTCACTAAAGATATTGTTTCGAGCTAGTTATCTCCCAAGTTCATGTCCTTACATTGTAACAAGAATCCTGAAACTAGCCCGGACAAATCTAATATTTGATTCTTTGGACAAAGCAACAAGCGTGATCAGCGCTCAAAGGTGAAGGGAATATATAATGGTGGGAAATCTATATTTTTTAAATAATTTTGAGCCAAGGCAAAGAAGACCACAGAATTAGTAAAACAATATCCTGAAGTCCTATCCATTCAAGTCTGCAGTGTAGGAATCATAATTGCGATTACAATCGCCATTCCTGAGACAAACCAAGTTCTGTGTAGAATCTGAAACTTGGGAAAAGGTAAAATTGGGAAAGACTAAGAATGACGATCCTTATAAAGCTTAATTCGTAGCTTCTGCAGTCAGTTAATTAAATACCACAATTTTGCAACAGCAGGTTAGTTGAATAAACATTTAGAAAAGGATGAAGAACAGAAGATTTTCTGCTTCAAACTCTCAATCGACACTACAACTCGATCGACTTGCATTCCCACCACCCCAGAAACTCATATTTTTCCATCACATGACTTGCAATTTCTTAACTTCTGTTGCTAATTCCACTCCATCAACCGGCTTGGGGAAAGGAAAACCTTTTTGAAGTCTCCAACTAAGTTAGATCATAATACCTTTTTCAGGAACAATTATGATAGGCACTCTACAGTTGTGCAAGCAATACTCTCCCACACTTCCCTGCAGCACACTGTATGATAAAGCAATGACACGATCAGATGGAAAGTAAAAGAAAGGATAATATGAACACTAGTATAGAACCTTTGGATTAAGCCTCTGCCTCTAGTGCCCATGACCACAGCTGCTGGCTTTAACCTGTCTGCTTCCCTGCAGATTACTTTACCCGGCTCCCCTTCTACAATCCGAGCCGCAGTTTTTACCTAGTTATGCACAAACCATCCAGATTTTGTCAATGAGATCATAAATTAACACAACACACCACACTAAAACTAGATTTATTAACAAGAGAATAAACTAGCACATAAAAAAACTGCAAGACAGAGTTTATATTAGAAAATAATATAAATCATATTCCGGACCTCTTCTAATAGCTTAAGCTTTTAGATGAGATGATTCCTTAACATGGTATCAGAGTCTTGTTGACCCATCGATCACGAGTTCAAATCTCACCACCCTCATTCTATTTGATAAAAATCAAGCACAAGATATAGTAAGCATGTATGTAGGTTTCAAGCCCAAAGAGTTTTCATTTAAGGGAATGTGTTAGATAATAATATAAATCATATTCTGGGACCTCACCTAATAGCTTAAATTTTTAGATGAGATGGTTCTTTAACAGTATACACATTGGGCAAGGTTGAGTCCTCAATGCACATTCTCACAAAAGCTGAGGTTAGTGCCAAACTCCACAACAATAACAAATCAGAAATACAGGCAAGAAGCTACTGAGTTTTGTACGAAATAAAGGAATGGTTTTTTTTTTCAATTATCTTTTATTTATAGAGCTCCGATTTCCCTCCTAATTAAGATTAGATCCATCGACCATACGGATTATGATTTTGTTTGTATCTGATGTGTCCCTTTGTTTTAATAATAAATTATCTATGGATCAAGGAAAAAGAACAGGATCCAATCCCTTCTTCTTATACATCAACATTAAATATATGATCCGGGTATCTTCTGTAATGTAGAATCAATGTCTACTAGGTTTAGAAGTAGAAGGAAGAACTCCTTTATTTATGAACTTTATGTCTTGCAATTCGCTCTGTCATTTCTGATGAGGAACAGGAAATTAAATTTTAAATATTTTACATACAGATAATAGAACAAATTCAACCAATCTACGAAATACTGACCATTGCCACCTGCAGTGCCTCGACGGCAAGCTTCTCCAGGAGCCCCCTCAGTCGCTTCATAAACAAGGACATTTTTCATATCTACAAGAACCCAACATTTTAATCCAAAATGAAA
The DNA here is from genome assembly GCA_964035475.1 of Salix caprea. Taxonomy (NCBI): domain Eukaryota; kingdom Viridiplantae; phylum Streptophyta; class Magnoliopsida; order Malpighiales; family Salicaceae; genus Salix; species Salix caprea. The sequence continues at coordinate 16,701,526 of OZ037745.1, forward strand.
TGCACCCATACAAACTACTGACATGGGCATAATCGAATTCTGATCTCAGGATATTATTTGTTAATTACATATTTACCTGGAATGGCATGTACAAGATGAATGGTGTCAGCCAGGCGGCAGAGATGGATCAAGGCCCAATCAAATGCATGTTTGCTGTTAGGACCATGATCAATGGCTACAACAATGTCTCTGCCTCTCCTCCTCTCACCTGTTTCTCTATCGAGTTCAGGTTTCGTTACCACAGGAATAAACGAAGGTAACGTCACTTCTTTCCAGTTGTACTCTTCATCCTCTTCAAGGGTTTCTAACGCTTCCAGCGTATGTTTTTCTCTCCTTACAAAATTTTTAGAATTCATTAATAAAAATTGTTAAAAACCCAACAAAAGCAAAAGTTTTAGTTCTGATCTTGGATTGGTTTTTGTGTCTTTCATCGGCAGCTGAGCTCTTTGGCGTCAAAAGTTGGAATTTTTCCTCGTTTGCATTATGCACGTGTAGAAACTACCTAGATGTGGATCTTGGAAATTTCAGTGTGCAGCATTGCATCTCTTTTCATGGGATATAAATAAAGTTAAAAAAGTAATTATCTTCTTATAAAATAATTAAGAGATACTTGAAAAATAAAGAAATATATATATATATATATATATATATATATATATGTGTGTGTGTGTGTGTGTGGACAATTACAATATACCATAACAACAACTTCTCTGTGAAATCCATGTGAAGAGAATTCAATTGATGAATTCTTGATTGGAAAATTGTGTGTTGTAATTGTATTCACAGAACAATTGGTGTAAATTTATACAAGAGCAGCAATATCAACTTCCTATTCTATTGCCTATAATCTCGGCTAATTACAGAATTAATAGGCAAGTAAATAAATCAACATCAACTGCAATACTAGTTTCCTATTCTGTGTGGGATTGTATGATCTTCTTTAACACTCCCCCTCAAGTTGGAGTGTATGTTTATGACACCCAACTTGCTGAGCAATACTTCAAATTGTGTGGAACTTAGCGGCTTAGTGAACACATCAGCTGGTTGGTCCATCGTCCGTATGTATTCCGTTCGTATCATGCCTTCTTGGATCTTTTCACGTACTAGATGGCAGTCTATCTCTATGTGCTTCGTTCTTTCGTGAAATACTGGATTTGATGCGATGTGCATGGCAGCTTGGTTGTCGCAAAAGAGTGTGACAGGTTGCGTGTGGTTTATCTTCAAGTCTTTCAAAACATTTTTCAACCATGTGATCTCGCAACATGTAGTGGCCATGGAACGGTACTCTGCCTCTGCACTTGAACGGGACACTGTATTCTGCTTCTTTGTTTTCCAAGAAATTGGAGCTTGACCGAGCAGAATGCAATAACCAGTTATTGACCTCCTTGTATCAACACATCTAGCCCAATCAGCGTCGCAGAACGCTTGCAGTTGTAATGATCCTGTGGAAGGAAGGAAGATGCCTTGCCCGGGTGTGTTCTTGATATATCTAAGAACCTTATGCGCTGCTTCAAGATGTGGCTGCCTGGGCTTCTCCATAAACTGGCTTAACATGTGTACTGCATATGCCAAATCGGGTCTTGTAATGGTCAAATATATCAACCTACCCACAAGACGTCTATATGAGGATGGATCCGTTAGCAGTGTCCCATTAGTCTGTGTGAGTGATAGGTTTTGTTCAACTGGAAACCGTGAAGGTTTGCAACCCAGGAACCCAGCATCATCCAATATTTCAAGTGCATATTTCCTTTGACACAAAGCAATTCCCTGTTTGGACCTTGCAACTTCTATGCCTAAGAAATATTTAAGCTGTCCTAGGTTTTTAAGCTTAAATCTCTTGGAAAGAAATTGCTTAGTGTTCTCAATGTCCTGCAAATTATTTCCAGCCAGTATAACATCATCAACGTAAACAAGCAGGGCAATGAAGCTACCTTGGCGGTTTCGGACGAATAATGAATAATCGGACAGTGATTGGTGAAAACCAGCATCTTTGAGGGAGTCCGATAATTTGAGGAACCATTGTCTGGAGGCTTGCTTCAGTCCGTATAAGGACTTGTGTAGCTTGCATACTCGAGTCTCCCCCTTTCGGCCGAAACCAGGTGGCAATGTCATGTATACATCTTCAACCAGATCACCGTGCAAGAAGGCATTGTTCACGTCCAATTGGTGCAAGTGCCACCCCTGCAAGGCTGCCACACTGAGAAGCACTCGGACTGTCACCAATTTTGCCACAGGGGCAAAAGTCTCCCTGTAATCAATCCCCTCAATTTGGCTGTAACCTTTCGCCACCAAACGGGCTTTGTACCGTTCGATTGTCCCCTCTGGTTTGAGCTTGATTTTGTAGACCCATTTGCATCCGATGGGTCGTTTGTGGGGAGGCAAGGGCACAAGGGACCATGTTCTGTTTGCCTGAAGGGCTGCGAGTTCATGGCGCATGGCATCTCTCCAATTGGGATCCTTGATTGCCTGTGAGAAACTGGTGGGTTCTTTGAGGAGAGAAAGCTGAGTGGTGAAGGCTCTGTGTAGGGAGGAAAGACGATGATAAGATAAGAAATTAGAAAGGGGATGAAGGGTACCTGATGACTGGACGACGTTCGTGGAAGATGATGGAGCAGGTCTGCAAGGGAGTTCTGCTTCGACGTGGAAATCCTGCAAGAAAGATGGTGATTTGGTTGGACGAGCACCACGCCGTAAGGGCTGCGGTGGTGAAGGATCTTGTGGTGGTGACGATTCTGGTGACTGGGAAGGGAATGGATTAGCTGGTATGGGGCTTGAAGGGACGAGGGCCTGTTCTGGTGGTGGACTTGGGGCAGGCCCGTGTTCTTCAAGGGGTTGGGCTGTGTTTATGGGCTCAGGGTATGTGTCTTCATCAAAGGTTAAAAGAGGGCTTGGGCTTGGCTTTGAAGGTTGGTTGGCAGCGGAATGCAAGTGATTTTGGGTGTTTTGAAATGGAAATTTTTCTTCAAAAAATGTGACATCTCGTGATACAAGTACTTTATTTTGAGCAAAATCAAATACACGATAACCCTTTTGACCATGAGGATACCCAAGAAAAATACACCGTGTTGCACGGGGATCAAATTTAGAAGGTCTTTGTGCATGAGTAGAGACAAAACATAAGCAACCGAATACTTTTAAGTGGGAATAATTTGGAACCTGATGAAATAACTTCTCATATGGTGTTTGACCATGAAGGAGAGGAGTTGGTGTCCTATTAATGAGGTATGCTGAAGTAAGAATAGCATCCCCCCAAAACTTTTTCGGTAATCCAGCTTGAATAAGTAAGGCTCGCGCCACATTAAGCAAGTGCCTATGTTTACGCTCAGCAACACCGTTTTGCTGTGGTGTGTTAACACAGCTGGATTGATGGACAATTCCTGTAAGAGCATAAAAGCTTTCAAGTTTGAATTCAGGACCATTGTCACTACGCACAATTTTGACCTTGGAACTAAATTGGGTTTCAATCATGCGAATAAATTTAATGAGAATATCCTTTGTATCGGATTTTTGTTTCATCAAATAAACCCATGTGCTTCGAGAAAAATCGTCCACAATGGTGAGAAAATATTTTGCACCGGTAAGAGAAGCAATTTTGTAACCACCCCAAATGTCAACATGTATTAAATGAAAACATGCTTTACTGGAAATTGAACTTAAAGAAAAAGGTGACCGTGTTTGTTTTGCCAATGGACAAATTAAGCACTTGTCTGTATCACAAAATTTGTTTTTGGAAAAGGGAAATAGCTGAAAAACTTTATTGGATGGATGTCCAAGGCGTTGATGCCAAAGACCGGGGGTTATGGTTTGGGCAGAATTGCATGTTCCTTTCTTTGGCCGGTCGAGGTAATAAAGTCCCTCCCTTTCAGATCCCATCCCAATCATCTTCCCCGAGCGTAGGTCCTGTATAACACAAAATTGTTTTAGGAAGATTGTGATATACAAAGAGTCTGAGCATAATTTGCTTATGGAAATCAGGTTGAGCCGAAAAAGGGGCACACATAAGACATTATCAAGGATAAAATTGGGAGAGAATATGACTTGACCAATATGTGTCACAGATGCATATGAGCCATCAGGTAATTCAACAGTGTAGTTCTCAACTTCTTTAGACTGTGTGAGTAAATCGGGATCACAAACCATGTGATCTGTTGCGCCACTATCCAGGATCCATGTATTTGTTTTACCATTATAAACAAGGGAAAAAGCTTTACCTGATAATTCCTCATGAGTTGAGGAATTACCGACGTGATTGGCCATGGGTGTCCTGTTTTTATTCAACATTTGTAGAATCTGCTTACACTCTTCCTGTGAGAAAGGAAAGCTGGGCGTTGCCATTTTGTTGTCTTGGGCGTGCGCCGAGACCTGGTTTCCTCTCGACAGATTAGGTTGATCGGCTTCCAGCGCCGCCATTCTCTTCCGGCAGTGATCGATTGAGTGGCCCTTCCAGCCACAGAAGGTACACTTGAGGTGAGCACGGCAATTTTTGGTGCTATGATTTGTCCTGTTGCATTTTGCGCAACGAAGCCCCTTTCCTTCTGATTCATGCTCGCGATATGGGTTTCTCACCGCGAAGGCTGCTGCTTCTGGTTGAGTGGAGATTCTTCCATTAGAGATCTCCGTCTGCTTCTCATGTCGAAGAACAAGAGAATATGCCTTGTTGACTGTTGGCAGTGGCTCCAACAACAGAGTGTTGCTGCGGACAGTGGCATACACATCATTCAAACCCATGAGAAATTTCATGGTTTTCTGGGTTTCAAGGTACGTAGCAACTTTCTTGTTTGTCTCACATTCACACGGGGGGATAGAATTTAGTGCATCCCGTTCATCCCAAAGACTTTTCAGTTTAGTGAAGTATGAGTTTACTGTCATGTTACCTTGCACACAGCCATGGATTTCATTCTCAATGTGAAATAGGTGAACAATGTTGACATGTGAGAATCTTTCTTGAAGATCAACCCACATCTGGGTTGCGTTCTTGCAGTGAATGACGCTGCTGGCTATGTCTTTCGACATTGAACCCAATAGCCATGTTTTGACTAGGTTGTTGCATCGTTTCCATTGCTGTAATTCATCAAGATTATCCTCACTTGGTTCTTTGATTGATCCATCCACAAACCCGATCTTGTTCTTGACTGTTAGGGCCATGTTCATGGATTGAACCCAAGTGCTATAGTTGTCTTCTGCCAAAGTCTGCGGCACAAGAACTATGCCTGGTTGGTCTCCATGGTGGAGATAGAGAGGATGATTGGGGTTTTCCCATTTGGGTCTTGAAGACATGCCTGTGTCGGTTGTCTTGCCTTCGGTGTGATCTCCCATGGCTCTGTTGCTAGGGAAGGTGTTTTGTGTTTGATGGGTTTATTTGGTTTAGTGCTCTGATACCATGAAGAGAATTCAATTGATGAATTCTTGATTGGAAAATTGTGTGTTGTAATTGTATTCACAGAACAATTGGTGTAAATTTATACAAGAGCAGCAATATCAACTTCCTATTCTATTGCCTATAATCTCGGCTAATTACAGAATTAATAGGCAAGTAAATAAATCAACATCAACTGCAATACTAGTTTCCTATTCTGTGTGGGATTGTATGATCTTCTTTAACACCATGGAAAAACTTTTAAAAGTAGAAAGCTATTGGGAGTTGATATTATTCGGTTATATAAGAAAAATAGCAAGGAAGATCAAGCAATCAACAATAACTCAAATTCAAATCACTGCATTATAAAGAAATATATATATATATATATATGTGTGGACAATTACAATATACCATAACAACAACTTCTCTGTGAAACCCATGGAAAAACTTTTAAAAGTAGAAAGCTATTGGGAGTTGATATTATTCGGTTATATAAGAAAAATAGCAAGGAAGATCAAGCAATCAACAATAACTCAAATTTAAATCACTGCATTGTGGTTTTATCAAGTTCTCAGGACATTTCAAATCAGAAACCAGTAAGCGATAACTTGTAGAATATAATTGTACAGGTGATAACTTTGTAGATGATATAAAAATAGGCTTGCAATTTAAATTACATAAACCAAAATTAACAAAAAATATGTTATTATCTAGCAGGTTTAATTCGTTGATTTAATCAGAATGGGAACCACCATATGAATATGAGTATTCTTTTATAAGTTATTGAAGTTTGCTTTATATTCATGTTGTTTTAATCATTTAATTGCTTCTTCAGTTGAAATATTGTTTGTATGTAGTGTAATTAATCATATTGATATTCGTGTATCTCTGTAATACAAACTTATAATTACATGAGTAACTAGGATTAAGTCCAAAGTTAGAACCATTTAACTTAGAGCTTCAAAGTCTATACTGGTTAACTTAAAACCTCAATATTAAAATGCAAAGTCATGTTAATTAAGACAAACACAAAAGAATCTACATTAAACAATTGACAACCATAGTTGGAGTGTCCAATTAATCCTTAATAATTATAGAACCAGCAAAGAAATCAAAATTACTAGAAATTCTAAAAGAGAAAAATGAGTTAGTTAATGTTCTTATTGGTATAGAATATATAATAACATTTTTTTAAGAAAAAAAAGTTGGAAATTAAAGACAAAAGAGACACATATATAACACTAGAAGAAAGATAAACACCTCTTGAATGAAGATTAGAAAGAGAAAAATAAAATCATCAATGAAAAATATTGGTGTCTTGTTGAAGAAATGAAGGAAAAATATAAAGAAAAAATAAAAATTAGAGATGATCACTATAATAGAATTATGGTGTTGAATGATAGGTCAACTCATACTATACTAGAAAGGTAGATTTGTGAAAGGAATTTAGCAGGAAGCTCTGAGTAGCTTGAAAGGAATCTAAAAGTATTTTTGAAAGACTACATAATTTCATTAAAGTTTCTTGTCAAAAATTTGTTAAAATATTGGACACGTTCCATACAAAAGTTGAAATAATAGCCCACCAAAACTAAAAAGTGATAGTCGATGCAAGAAAGAATCTGGGATAAGACTAGTTAGAAGCTTAGAGATAACTTTATCATAATTTGTCAAAATTTCATAAACATATGAAATTTTGACATTATTCTTACAATGCACAGGGTAATTGATATAGTTGTGAAGAAACATGACATGAAGGCCTTGACATACATAGATTAAGCTAATAACTTTCTACCTTGATATCATCACATAAAAGAATAAGAATAAGTCTATTGATCAAGATAAAAGTCCAATATTTGAAATCTTCACTAGAAAAAGGCGTATTCAAGGAAAAATATTTATACCAGTTAGGCCCATGTTTCTTCTTATGAGAAGGACTTCATTCATTATGAAGTCGATCAGAAGAAACCAATGTGACATAACAATTGAAAAAAAAATGATGGAAGTTATAGGGAGGCTATAAAAATCTTTATAAGTGATAAAATTATTGATGTCAAAAGTAATAACTTTGGAATAACATTGAGAGAAATAAGCAGCATCTTAGAATTTAACGAACCATTATGGGCCACTAACCGACCATGAAACAACTTTTTTAATGGCACAACACAAATTGTTGAACACCATTCTTAGAAACAATAAAGTTAGGGTTGAAGCCTCATTATGCTAAAAAAAAACATGGCTAGATCAAGATGGTTACTATTAATGAATACACATTTGCAGACCACCAAATACCTATAAATTCATATAAAATAAAAACCAAATATGATAGCCTTAACATCATTACTTCAAAGGAGTTCAAGGCAAAAATGTCTTTTGTAAAAGACCAATTAAGAATCTTTTAAGGTCTGTGGGGGTAGAAATCATTGGAGAAGATAAAAAAGTAAGGACAGGGTCTATGGTAAAAATGATTGTTTGATTTGAGTAGGTTTAGGGTTTAATTTGGATGAAAGAAGACAAAAAAAAAAGTATAAGAGAAAGATAAACATTAATTTACAATCATTAATATGCAACTTTTTTCTGGAGTAGGGAAGTGCTATACCATAAATTTTATGGGATATAGATAAAGTTAAAAATGTAATTATCTAATGATTAAATAATTAAAAGATACTTAAGAAATACAAAGAGAATCTATACATGGAAAGTTACAATACACTATAGAAACAACTCCTATATGAGATTGTGGGAAGAACTTTGAAAGAAAAGAGGTTATTGGCAGTTGATATTAATTGGTTACAATAGGTCTGTATCCACTACAGCAACCATCAAGACTACTGGGATTCCAGGCAATCAATAAGATAATTTCGATCCAAATGATATCGTTCCATGAAATATTTTTCATTACAAAAGCATAATTTCGAAGCCTTGCTGCTTCCGAATCACTTTCCAAACAGATTAAAGAGAAATCTTGAGGTTTCTTGCACAAATTTTCAAATTTTGACGGCCTGGAGAATTGAGACATGCATGTTGTAAGAGCAATCTTGAAAATTTACATCAGACATTCAATTTCTGCAATCAGGCAGAAACAGAAAAATTCTACAAAATGAGCAGAATGGAGCAGCCCACTGATTTCTGCTCTGTTCTGCATCAAATTAAGGAAATTAGAGGAGTGAATGCTATAGCTAACTTGAACAATAACCATTCAAATGTGCAGCAATTATACATATAACACGCATCGTTACCACATATTAAACACCACAGAATTACCATCATACATGACAGACCATTCATGTTACATATTGACAATCAACATCTTCAGTCCAACGCAATCAATCAATCAATCGAAGAAAATTCATGACCTTCAAGTGCTGAATCTGCTATATCAATGATTCATCTCCATCTTCTGGAAATCATTAATAAATAAATGAACTTGATAAAAATTCCATGACATTTCTAAGTAAACAAAAGGTTCTAATTTTGAAAGCAGTACCTTTCCCAGGAACGATTATAACAGGTGCTGATTTACAATGGTGGAAGCAAAATTCACTCACACTACCCTGAAGTACACTGCAGAAAAAAGATAGAGATGAGAAACGAGAGAGAGAGATGAGGAGTAAGAGAAAGAAAAGGAATTACCTTTGAACAAGGCTTCTGCCTCTGGTACTCATCACTACAGCTGCAGGCTTTATCCTTTCTGCTTCATTGCAAATTACCTTACCAGCATCCCCTTGCACAATCCGAGCAACAGTCCTCACCTAATTAAAAACAAGAAATAAAAAGAAATTGAGGGAAAACATCAATTTCTGTGGAGATTTTTGTTGTCCCTTGATCATTAGTTGAAGAGCTTAGAGCTACATGATGTAAGTTAAAATAATTAGATTGGATAGTCTGCATATCATTAGAGGATTATGAATTAGAGTAAGATCAAAGGTACAAGAATCAAAACATCTTAGCTCACGAATCCAAAGCAAGTGGTTTAATAGTCAAGGGAGAGCAATTAATAACATAGATCGAATATTCGGTGATTTTTTTGCAGAAATAGATTTGTTATGAACCTAATCAAATTGCACATGATTATGCAAAATCAAGATAATTATCAGTTAACAACAAAACATTGTCTTTAGAACGATAATTATTCTAATTTTGTAATCAAGATTTACTTTCGTGAAAGGAAAAAAAGAGAGCAGAATGGTAGGTAACACTAACCATGGCAACCTGCAAAGCGTCGACGGCAAGCTTCTCCATGAGCTGCTGGCTTGTCTCATAAACAACAGTATTCTGCACACCTGAAAAACCCACCAAAGAAATCAAGCCAAAATTCCAAACCTCAATTATCCAAAGCATGCAAACATGATATCCACAGCATAAATACTTGAAACAGCATGGATAAGATGGATAGTGTCGGATAGTCTGCAAAGGTGAATCAAAGCCCAGTCAAAAGCGTGCTTGCTATTAGGTCCATGATCAATAGCTACAAGTATGTCTCTGCCTCTCCTTCTCTCCCCCGTCTCCCTTTCTAGCCCTGGTTCGGGTATTACTGGAATCAATAAAGGCAACTTTACTTCTCTCCAGTTGTACTCTTCATCTTCTTGCAGTGTCTCCATCGTTTTCTTTCTCTGTATATTTTGTGCTGTTCTCTCTCTCTCGTTCTCTCTACAAATCTGGTTCACCTACGTCGTTTTAGTTTACCTGGTTTTGTTTCTAAAAGCAAAAGCTGCTGGTTTTGACAATGCAAGGGTTGTTTTAGCTTTACCTTCTCAATTGTTTTCACGTGATTATACATCGAAAAAAGATATACGTTTCAAGTTGTTTTTAATATTCAAATATTAAGAATATCAAAATAAAAATTAATTTAAAATAAATAAATAATTTTATAAATTTTTAAAATATAAAGTCAAACAAGCACTTAATGACACCATATCATCTCATTCATTTCCTTAAAGTGATAATTAATAGATTATTTCATCTAATTTCATGTGTTCTTTATTAGATTCTTTAAGGTGTTAAAGTAAACACCAATTTATCATAAGAGGTATTTTTAACATAAAATTATAATAGTTTTTCTTCGATTTACTTGTATAAGTAAATAAAAAAATTATTACGATTTATTTTGATATTTAGATTAATAGACTTAACGAATATTTGCAAGTTGAAATGCTATTACAGTGATGGATGGAGGGATTACATGTGGGTGCAATTGATAAAATCAAAAGTTTGGTACTCAATTGATATTAGATGCTAAATTGAATTTTCCACACTCTGTTTGCGTGTCTGAATTCTGTCCCTCGGAAGCACAACTCCAGTTTTCTTCTTTCTATTAGTCCAATAATGACAGAAGAAAGAAAATCCTCTTTCCTTGTATTTTCAGCTTATTGATGGACCCCTTTTCACTTGAACCGTGTGTTAGGCTCCAAGATAGAAGTTAATTTCGTGCCCATTTCTTTTTCATAAAATTTTGTGTATTAAAATTATAATAATAAATTTAATTATATGAAAAGGTGAAAAAGAATAAAACTTAAAAGTGTTTTTCATGTATATGAACCATTTGATTAATGATTAGATATGTGTTTTGTTAATCTAAAAAAATTTACCGTATAAGATTTTAATTTGATTTGATTTGATAAAAAAAAATAATTATTCACACGGGTCCAGAAATTTTAATAGTGTCATATTTTAACTTGATTTGAATTAATAAAGAAAAAATTATTTTTTTCTTTGTTTATTTTATCATTCGTAATTTATACATTTACAAGCTAGAAGTAATGCAATACAATATGACTTGTTCTTTGATTTGATTTGATCTTCTTGTGACTAAACTTAGAATGAATCCTAAGCTACCTACATACCTTTATAAATCAACGATCTAGTCATGGCATAGTTCAAGATATTTTTTTTCTCTATACCATTCATAGTTTATGCTTTTGAGAGCTAGAAGCATTATATTTATATCAGGCTCATGTGACATGAAGCTTAAAAGATCTTTAATAATATAGTTGTTTTCAAGATTTTTCATTGATGGGCCTAATTAGCGAATCATTTTTATTAACAATCTTATTTGCTTAATTTTTTTACCCTTATTCTTCAAAAGTCTTTGGAGTTAAAACTAGTTTACCTCGATAAATGATTCATATGCTTATAAGTTGTCCTTTAAGGCTTCTTTGATGGTGATATGGTTTATTGCTACAATTTTTTACTTTAGCAGTTGAATCACTATCTTTGTTGAAGTTTTTTCATCTTTTTGTTGATTCCTTGATTGAGATCTTCTTGAATTTGTTTTTGAGACTTTACTTTTCTATCCATCATTTTAGAGCCTACTCTAAAGCAAATAGAAGCTTTTGGTCTTAAACTTTATAGTTGTGCGGAAATGGATGTTTGATCACATACATTTAAAACACTAAAACATGTGAATCCTCATTTAGTCTTTCAAACATGAAACATATGAATCCTTACACAGATTTTCAAAGACTGAAACATAACCATTTTTTTATTGTCTTGATCTAGAATACATAGCTCTTGAGTTTTTTCTTTATTGTATTCAAAGACTTGGATCATGATAAGATTTGATACAACCTTCTTCACCTTAATCTCTAGAGGTTTAAAAGGTTGGTATCTTATTCTAGATTTTGATTATTGGATTGGTCTTTTCTCTTTGTATGATCTTTTTACTTATTTGGGGTAGTCTTCCACCCGTAAAAAATATCATTCAGGCTTTCAAACTCATAAGATTTACTATCTTATTTTATGTATTTTTTAAATATTTTTAGACACCAATTTCAAACCATCCTTCAAGATGTTTTATTTCTTTTTTAGGGGTTTTATTCTTCATAGATTCTAAAGAGGGAGAATCAAAAAGTGATAACCTAACTATGGTTGATAATTATAAAACTATCTCCTCCTTCATTGTTTGTATATGTTTCTTAGAAAGTTGAACATTAGGATTTGACATGAACTTCTAGGTTGAGTGTACCTAACCTTCATCCTTCTTTACTTATATCTTATCTTTAGAATTGGACATGAGTTCTAACCTAAACTTTTTATCATCTTTAAAGTAAAACTTGGTATCTATATAATATGATTCTTTAATAGAAAATGGTTTTTTTTTTTTAAATAGCTATAACATTGATGCTTTGATGATGGAACTATAACATTCTTGTGTAACCAATATCTTTTTATAAGTTACATGAAGTCTTTACACTCCTAATAAAACAAACTGCTATAGATTTCATCTCTCCAATCTTAGTCTTGATATGATTTTTTCAAATGATATGTTGTCAGTTTTGGTTAAACCATCATTTTACTATTGGATATTTCATCCAAAGATATGCCAATTTTTTTTCATTGTATAAAGCAACATAATGTCAATTATCAATCCATAACAAAAGTAAGATGCATCTAATTCCTTGGGCTAAGACATATACACTCAAACCTTTATAATAAGCACAAATAGTACCAACAATTATATGCTATAGTTGTTTGAGAGTAAATGAGCCCACTAATGATCCAATAGTTTTCCTAAAGGAATTTTATACCATTATTTAATCATGTTGATCTTGTTTTTACTACCATTAAGGAGCATATTGGTTTTCTAAAGGATCTTGATGAGCATCATTCCTAGACATATTTGGTCTTTTGGATGCTTTAGCAGGTGAATTTTGTTTTTCTAGTTGTTTCCATTTCAGTAACTGACATTTAAGAGTTAGAGTTAGATGAACATGAGTAATCTCTGTCTTTTTTTAAAAGAAATCATAAATTAAGATCTAGATTTCAATTGCATGCTTGACTTTAGGTCATATAGTGGAATCTCAACCCCTTCTTACATATTTAGAAAAAAAAGAGTTTTCAAACTTATTTTAATTATGTTAGACCAATTTAGAATTTCTAGATCAAGTTCTTAGATGAGTGACCGGAAAAACATTCACTTCAACAACTTGAGAATTAATTGGAGAATTGCTCAAATACATGTTTTCCAATTTGAAAAGAAGATCCATTGATTAGAGAGAATTAATTGGAGAATTGCACATAAACTTAATGTTTTCTAATTTGAATAAAAGATCCATTAATTAGAGAAATGAGAGTTCTCAAAAACTTTACATATAAAAATTCACGTTTGAAAAATACAATATACTATTAATAATGTCAAAATTACAATAATAAATTTGATAACAAATAAAAATAGAAATTCACATGAAGTGCTCCACATGTGCGAATCGTTTGATAAATAGTTACATTTGGATCTTGTTTTGGATAAGAAAATATTCAAATAAACCTAAAAGCTTTTACCTTGTGAGATAACTTGATAAAAACTTTGACTTTATAAAGATTATTGATACGAGACTGAAAGTTTTAATTGTTCAATTCAGCACTTCCTAAATTTGGAAACTATACTAAAAATTTGAATTTTTAATATAATTATCATATTAGAATCCAATAAGATCTTTCCATTTACCATGCTGCTATTATTGTTTGGTTAAATGAAATTTAAAGTAAAAATAATATTTAGATTGATGAAAACTTTTTTGTATTATCATGAAATTTAGTTCAAACTTGAAAATTTTCAATCTAATTATTTTTTAACTGGGATTTTAAATTAAATAGTATAATAATACAAGGGGTCAAAAAAAAATTTAATAATAAATAATAAAATTAAAAAAACTCATATTAAATAATGAAATTGAATAAAAACCAAATATATAGAATGAAACGGAAAAAAATAAAATCGAAACGGCCAATACGAAAAGCATAGGCAAGTGGCCTGAGAAAACCCTCAAATTCTGTCTATAACCGCGGGTTTTAAACAATGAACTACAGTATGTATTAAAAAAAAAGAGATCAAGCGTTTTCACTTGTTTATTATATACACAAGAATTTCTTTCGATTCTTCTGTAGCTTCATCAAGGTATACAACATCTTATCTGGTCAGAGTCAATCCATTCTATTTGGACGTTTCCTCTCACATGAACACATCCCACAGATAGTACTCAGATACATGGAGAATTCTAACTCGAAAATTACACAAAAACTGAAACAGATCCAACCAAGTCAAGTATTGACCGTATTTTTTTGTATTTTTTGAGAAAAAAACGCAGCACAGGAAACGATTTCTTACCAAGAAAATAATAAAGAGAAAGTAGAAACGAAAAAATAAAAAGAAAAAAGAAAGAAAGAAAGAGAAGGTGCTCAGACAGTGAAGAATGGATGAGAAGGTTTTTCCTCATGGTTAAATCAGATTAACGAGATTATAGTCTCATCATCACAGCACCTTCTCCTTTTCGAAATCGAAAGATTTGTATAAACGTAAAAACGTGATTTAGCAGAGAGGTGGGGGGGAGAGGTCTTTATAACAGATCTCCTTTTCACCTATCAAAGCAACGCGGATAGATTTTAGGGTTTGCATACCCTGGTTTTAATGGGATGATGGACAATAGATAATTACTGGAATACCCTTCTCAGCTCCCTTGTAGATACACCAAGAGTGGCCCAGTGAATTTTGTTTAACAGCCTCGTTTAATTAGACAAAATATAGCCCATTAATATGGGTCTGGACAATAGATAATTACTGGAATGCCCTTTTCAGCTCCCGACACCAGGAGTGGCCCAGTGAACCCGTTTACCAGCCTCGTTTAATTAGACAAAATAGCCCATTAATATTGGTCTGGAAAAAAGCAACAATATCGGGCCCAACAAAAATCCATTATTATATATTGCTAACGCTATTTTTAGCATTATATTTTTTATTCACAAATACATTACAATAATATTTTTAAAAATAATTTATAAATACATAAAAAATTAATTTCAAGTAAAAAAATAAAAATATTGTTTCTTAAAACACTTTCCAAGCACATTCTAAGAGCATAAGATTATAATCTCTTTAGTCAGTTTTATTCTGTAGAAATTGTTTTGTAAAATATTTTTTATTTATAAATATATTAATATAATATATGTATTTTATTTTTTAAAATTATTTTTGACATCAGAATATTAAAATAATCTAAAAATATAAAAAAATAATTTCAAGTAAAAAATAAAAATATATGTTTTTCAAAACGTTTTCCAAACACATTCTAAGAGTATAGGATTATAATCTCTTTAGTCAGTTTTATTTCAGCACAAAATATTTTTTTATTTATAAATATATTAAAATAATATATATTTTATTTTTAAAAAAATTATTTTTGACACATTACAATAATATAAAACACAAAAACATTAATTTCAAGTAAAAAATAAAAATTCTTTTCAAAATAGTTTTCGAAATACATTGAAGATTAGAATTTTGTGGTCAATTTTATTTTAGTCGAGAACAAATCGGTGGCTCGGCACATGGGTAGGTGTATCATTCTTGCATTGAACATAGTCGTGATTATTATTCTTTCACTATTGACTTACTTGGCTAACCCAATTAAGCAGGCTAGAATGAGAGCCGCTGTGGTTAAACAAACTCTTCTCTAACACCAAAGCTGTTTGTTAGTTGCTTGTAGGAATGAAGAACAGATTGAAGGAATAAAACCCAAGTCTATACCTAATCAGCTCCAGCAATGACTTTCTAACCCTGGTTTTTAGGATACGATTCCATTTCTTAAGTTATTAAATAATAAACCAACATGCTCTTTTCTATGTTTATTTTCTTAGAGGGTGAGAAAATAATATATGGTATTAAAATTTATTCATATATATATATATATATATAGAGAGAGAGAGAGAGAGAGAGAGAGAGTCTATATAAGGTCTTCATGTCTGTTTTAAAAAATATTTTTTTAATTATTTATTTTTGTGATTTTATATCATTTTGATTTTGATGTGATGATATCAAGAATAATTTTTAAAAATAAAATATTTTAATTCATTTCTGAACGAAAAAATATTTTGAAAATAAAATAAACAGCGTTTAATTTAGAAATGTGAAAATTAATGAAACTATTTTCGTTTTGTAAAGAAGATAGAGTAGTCTTAACACAATCGAACTGTTTTTCCTATTCTCAGCCGTCTATCCAAAACCGAGTAAAATATTTTCCTGTTGCTTGGCTCTACTAGAAGCTGGCGGCTATATTGGCTAGAGCATGCATTCTTCTTGTAAATCAATGGGGATTTCTTTAAAAAACATTAATTTTATGGGCTAAATTGGGTGGATTATATGAACATTGATTCAGGCCGCGATGTAACACGATAGAGTACAACTTCAAAAACAAATAATCCGTGCATGTCAAGCATAATACGCTGGCAGTTACAACAATTCCTCTGTAATTCGCATGCATATTTACGTTAAGATCATCATTTCAAGCTTCACTAGTGAGAAATCGGCCGCCGCGGGCCACCAATTTCGTTGACCTTCATTTGGATAAAGCATATAATAAGAACCAGTGAAATTCTCTAAACAGTATATAAATCAAGTGCCTTTGATTGATTCTTAAACTAATTAAACCGCTGTTTACTGAAATCTTAACTTTCTGCACCGCCTCCGAGACGAGGAAAAGTGACCAATCACGTGCTCACATGGGTTCTGCTACAATGAAGGTTTACGCAGCAGCTTCTTATATTGTTGTGATTTTAGCTCATTTCATAGCTACCGCTACCGCTGGATCAATAGACATGTCAACTGCTATTCTGATCAGGGTTGACCAGTCCGGTAACGGAGATTTTAAGAAGATACAAGATGCCATTGATTCTGTTCCGTCTAATAACTCTGACCTGGTTTACATCTGGGTCAAGCCAGGAATTTACAGGTTTGATCAGCTGAAGTGCTAGTTTATGTTCTAATTGATGTTCTTTTATCCTGTGATGCTTAGAACGTGGTATTATTTTTAATAATTTGTGCCTGAGCAGAGAAAAGATTGTTGTTCCTGCCGACAAGCCCTTCATAACGTTGAGTGGTACACAGCCTTCAAACACTACAATAACATGGAATGATGGCGGGAACATAATGGACTCTCCTACACTAACTGTGCTGGCTTCTGATTTTGTTGCCCGATATCTCACTATTCAGGTGCTTATCTGCTTAATTTGTGTTACCTTTCACTTTCTTTGTGTGGTAGAAACTTGACAAAGCTGCTAAATTTTAAGGAATTCTGGCTGAATTTTGTTTTCTATCTTGATTATTGGCAACAGAATACATTTGGAAGCGAAGGCAAAGCTGTTGCACTGAGGGTGTCAGGAGATAGAGCTGCGTTCTATGGCTGCAGGATTCTTTCTTATCAGGATACTCTCCTAGACGACACTGGATCACATTATTACCGCAACTGCTACATTGAGGGAGCCACTGATTTCATCTGCGGGAATGCTGCCTCGCTCTTTGAAGTAAGCAAAACATCTCTTCTTAAATCATTGTTTCTACCGATTAAAACCTAGAACCCTAGAGAAAGAAACTAGCAACGGAAAAGAAACTCATTTCATTCTAACAATATTTTTTTCCCTGCAGAGGTGCCATTTACATTCAATCTCCACCAAAAAAGGATCCATCACCGCCCAACATAGGGACTTGGCATCTGAGAATACTGGCTTTGTCTTCCTGCGTTGCAAGATCACCGGTGTCGGAACTACATTTCTAGGACGGCCATGGGGTGCTTATTCTAGGGTGCTGTATGCCTTTACATACATGCCAGGCGTGGTAGCTCCAGCAGGGTGGGATGACTGGGCTGACCCAAGCAAGCAAAGGTAGTACGTGGGTGTTTCGCTGACACTTTCATGTCAGAATCTAACAGCAAAATATATACTTACTGATATCCTTACGATTATTAACATTATTTTCTGTGTTCATCAATTAGTTTGTACAACGTTTTTTTTAACATGTTTTGTTCTGCCTGTTCAATTTCCATGATAGCACGGTGTTCTACGGCGAATACAAATGCTATGGTCCTGGAGCTGATAGATCTAAGAGGGTTGGATGGTCGCGGAACCTGTCCGATGACGATGCTGCACCCTTGTTAACCAAAGACATGATCGGAGGGAGTAGCTGGCTGAGGCCTGCACCAACCACCTTCAAACGAGGCTCTACAATTATTAAACCTGGCAGCAAATTTTGACTTCAAAAAGTTAAAGCTATTGCAAATTTACACTAGTTATCATCTATTCTTTGTAAGTAATGGATACCATTAATATCATATCGTTCTTACATCGAATATATTCTTTTTATCCTCTTTTTTTTCTTTGACTCTGGTTCTTGTATCCAAGTATTTTTGATTTTTTACACTAGTCGTAATATCAAATGATTTAAGCCAAATATACACTCTAAATCAACAATTGATATTAAATAATCTAAAATCAAACCAATAGATTGAAAGTTAACTATATAATATCAAGATCTAACCTTAGAAGCTCTTATATACAACTTTCACTTCTTCTTTCCTTTATCTTTCTTTATCCTTCTTCACTTATTCGAGTTTTTTTTTTTAATAATAATCAGAGTTGAAACGTCCAACTAAATCAAATGAGTAACAATAAATTCAATCTTATCATAACACAATAATATATAAAATCTTGAAAATACCTTATTTAGAACAATTAACAAAACACTAAACCATGTGGGGAAAGCACTGTAGCTCCCCACACATAATACTGTGGATTGCAATAGTGCTTTCCTCTTCTTCTTTTTTTTCCCATCGGATGATTAAATCCGAATTCTTCTTCGGCTTTTCTTAGCAATCCTTGGAATGATGGCTGATTCAAGAATGAAACTGGAAGTGTGAATCTTTTCTTTTGGCTCTCTCCAACATAGACCGCAAAGTAGCCTTTTGAAACTTCGGATGCATGATTAGCATGCAAACTTGAACGACGGAGAATTCGCTTTGCATTCATGATGCCCTTCAGTAGGATGACCATTATGTGATCTGTATTATTCTGCTAGAAAAGGATGTTATTAGAGTAATGTTGAGGAGAATATGCTTTGTAAGAGAGAATGTGAGGATTTGATATTTGATATGGTTGTGGGGAGTGCCTTCGTATATATATATGGATTTTATTAGTGTGTGGAAAAGTGAGGATGAGAGGATAAGCAGCCTAAGCGAGGTTTGCTTAGAAACATAAGCAGCTCAAGGATCACATGGTCTTGTCTCGCAACTCATCTTCAAGGAAATTGTAGTGAATTAAATCAGTAGACTTTGGTGGTACAGATTATGGGTAAGAAAGTTTTGGAGACAATCTTAAAAGAGTACCCCACTTCAGATTCATATATAGAAGAAATAGAATGAAGAGATAACATCAGCATTTGATGTGGCTAGAAATCATTTGCTAGGGTCTACTCAGGACATCTCAAAAGGGACTATGCATGTGGCCTTGCCTTGTAATCAATCAACAACAATAAGGTAGTGAGGATTCATCTCTCTCCTACAATGTCTGCTCGTCTAAAACAAGAATGCCATACAAGCACATAGATAAGCCTGATTGAGGTCCAGACGGTGGAACATTAAATGTTGACAAAACGCAAAACTGAGTTTTGGAGTAACTAGGGAGACAATAAATGAAAAAATTATATTTGTGGACGAGTCATAGTCAAGCAAGATGCTGTTGAGAGAGTAACTCTCAGGACGGGTGTCCTGACCGATAGTGCCAAAGCCAAATCTCCTTCTCTTTTATTCCAACCGAGTGTTGCATATGATATGATCTTACCATACTGAAGTCTTCCTTTTAATACTGAAGTCTTCCTTTTAATAGAGTCCCCCTCTCTTAGTACCACGTCTAATGATCTCTTTAGTGAGAATGTCCTGAATAAAATAGAAGATAGGATACATGATCACAAGACAATTAAGATCAGAAGTCACAGTAACTTGAGTGTGGATGAATAGTTAATTGACGACATGGTTTAGCTTTTTTTTTTAATATATATATATATATATATATATGCTCTTTAAAGTAATTTTATAAGTTGAAAGCAATATAAAAAGTTTGGTAACCAAACACATGAAATTATTTTTCATTAACCTCAAACTCAAACACAGTTTTAACTAAAACACTTCAAAACTTATTTTGAACCGCAGCTAAAATACTTTTCATGGACCAGTGCCTACTGGGACCGTTTTGAACTCGCCATTGACAAGCTTGAAAGATGGTGTAGCTTGGGGTTTGGGTTACTGCTTGATTTTATTTATTTATTAACTCTCAAACCACACAAATATCATTCTTGGTTACTGCTTGATATATTTTAGATTTGTAATTATTTTAATATTAAAAAATCTAAAAACTTAATTAAAATATAAATAAATATATCACAATATATATATATATATATATATATATATATATATATATATATATATATGCTCTTTAAAGTAATTTCATAAGTTGAAAGCAATATAAAAAGTCTAGTAACCAAACACATGAAATTATTTTTCATTAACCTCAAACTCAACCACAGTTTTAACTAAACAATTCAAAATTTATTTTGAACCGCAACTAAAATACTTTTCATGAAACTGTTTTTTTTAAATCTCAACTGCAAAAGTAAAAGCAATACCAAATACACTAAATACAATCTCTTATCTATCATTCTGACTACATTACATGAATAGCATCAAAAACAAGGAAGGAAAGAAAGGAAGCTTTATTTATCTGATATATTCGATCCTTAACCCATCAACTGTCGCGTTGATGCAGCCTCTACTCCTCGGCACTAATGTCACCCATATGCTATCATCTCCATCTGCCTCCAAATCTTCTAACAGTTCCGAGATCCCCAACTTAAGATCAGTCTTCTTTCTGAGAGTCTCAAGAATATTGGCCTCCCTTTCTACCCTGATCACGCCTGGATCAATGTGAACAAAGGTTCCTGCAAATTCCCTGAACCTCGGATTCATAATCGTCTCATTAACTACGTTTACATAGACATCAAACTTAACGTATCTTTCCTCCGGGACATCAATCCCATGCACAACCAGGATCTCTTCCTCTTCGTCCTTCTCTTTTTTGGTTCTTCGGACTTTTGGCCTGTTGACCCTTGTTCTGAAGGTAGAGGATAGAATGCCGTTCCTTTGCAGCTTCTCATTTTGCCTCGTCTTTAGCACGTTACGGGCGACTTCTAATGGAACAGAAGGCCTAGGACGGTTATTAAGCCATGGGAAATCGACCTTCTCATACGCATATCTCAGCCTTGTGATGCTCAGCACATCGCGAGTTCTGATTTTATTGAGCTGCAGTTTCTCGTCGTAAAAGAAAAAGGAGGAGTCTAGCCAATCAGGATCAGTGATAACCTTGTTCCCATGGAGCTTCGTCCAGACTTCCCAGAGACGGTCGATATTGGCATGGTGCGGATAGAAAATAGGGTCTCTAGCAGCGGAGTAAAAGACGCCCATATCCTCCCTGCTTCCCGGATTCAAATTGCTCCCTACCCACTTATGCACAGTGTTGTGAGGGGCCAGCTCCAAGGTGCCAGGGCCATTGCAAGACCCTCCCTCCCCTGCCTTGTAAGGGCATCCCATGAAGAGTTCCATCTTCTTTGCACCTGCTACCATCTGGTTGTACATCATCACCAAGTTGGTGTAAACCTGGTCTTCGGGTCCTAACCCACTCTCGAAGCATCCGTAGTCGTCACTGCTAGGCGCAGTACAACTGTAGTCTAAATCAACCACACTTGGTGGAAAGTGAGAAATGTCACGTGCTTCATGGAAAAAAGGAGCCTTCATGAACATTTCAGGAATCACCATTCCTTCAGGAATGTCCCACGGCCAGAATGGCAAAGCAAATGTGTCATCTCCTATGAGACCTCCAAGGATACGTTCGTGGAAATAGATCAACATGCGGTGCCAGGGAAAGAACAGCCATGATCTGTGGATGTTAAGTGGAGAAGTGGAGTCCTGCTGGTTATATGCTCCTGTGCAGAACAGACAGTGTAAATTGGCTTGACGAGAATAACTCCGAGGATCAGTGTCGGGAAGAGACTTCATTATGGTTATAGCCTTCTTGTACTTGGCAATATAGTTTTCGTCGAGAAGATGGGTTGGCCGTCGTACTCGCAAAGGCAGTGAGGGGTCAGGAAACTGGAAATCAGTAAAAGCAACATCTGATTGATTCATTGGTGGGCAGCAGTAAACAGGAAGATCAGAGCGACCCATGGATTCATGGCACGATGTTAGATTTGGCAAAAGAACTCCAGCTTTTCCCTGTTGATACTTCCCTGAAGACGAGGCTCCTTTTAGCATGGCTGGTATTATGAAATTGAATTCCCTGGAAGTATTAGCAACTTAATTATTAGAGATTTTGAATATGTAGTAGAACCAGCTAATTAATTGAGAGAAAGTGGCTTGAGGTGACAAGGACCCTACCCCAGAAGCGCATGCTGGACATGTGGTGCTTTAAGGAGGTGAAGAATCATAGTAAAAGCTGCCACAATAGTGCTTATGCCGAGGACCAGGCCCAATTTCTTTGCTTCCATTCTCGGAAAATCCAACACTGCTACAAGTAATTAAGCTCTGTAATGCTATGCATATGCAATCCTGCCTCGACTGAAATAGAAGTAAATAGGTCAGATACTATATAAACTCAAGAAGAAATTAAAGAACAACGAGGTTTAGCAATTCAAAAGGGAACCTTAATTTATATACGGCTTGGATGCATCCGATTTAGCACTCATTATATATTCTAATGACCCGTACGGTGTCCACGTAGAGCTTCTTTCCTCCACGTCTATACGTGACAGCTTTCTGTGGCAGCATGTGCTGTCTTAACTCTTAACTCTTAACTCCTGCGGAGCCACGTTATATACGACCACAACCACTTCTCAATGCTGAGGACGTTACGTCCACTGCTTTTTATTTTGTAGGTACAACGATAAGGGCATCTTCAACGGGAGAGTTATCCAGCAGGCAAATCTAAAATTTTTAGTTTTTGATTATTTTCGTTCTTATTGATGTCTCCAACGGGAGAGGTATCCCGGTAGCTAAAATAACTTTTTTTTTTTTTTGTCTCCGAAGCTATTCCTACATATGTTGAGAGAGAATGCAAAAATTAAAAAACATTAAAAACCCATACCTTGGTAACCTTGGTCTGGAGAAGGATTGGTGGGTGCTGTCTGTGTGGAGGTGGGAGAAGAGAGTGCTGTGTGTGTGTGTGAAGCTTGGGGCATACCTTGGTGCCTTGGTTTGGGGGAGGATCGGGGGGTGCGGTGGGAGAAGGGAGTGCTGTGTGTGTGTGAAGTTTGGGGCTGGGGCTGTGGAAAGGGAAAGGAGAAGGTTGACGTGATATATATATATATATACAAGACAACTACCTCTTTTTATTTCCATCCACAGCGAAATTATCCACTTTATATTTACAATAATGGCGTTCGGAGCCCACATTGAAGTGGCATAGCACTAAAAAAAAGAAGAAGTTTGTACAGCAATCCAATTTTTTTAATGGTTTGGTGTAATTACGATTTAAATGTTCTTTTATTTTAATCAGCATATAAAACTATCTTCAAACACAAACACACGCAAAAAGATTTAATATTTTTTAAAAATGTTTTTAAAATATAAAAACAAAGTAGCTGACCCAAAATTGCTCAAAATAGGGCCACCAAGACTGCCGAAAGTTAAGACTCACTTGACTAAGAAATTGCATGCATTTTCCAAGTCAATTTCTTGCCATCTTCCCGCCTAAAACTACAGTGTCTTGATTGAGGAGTACTGTGCTTTTTGCACCACAGTAAATAGAACAATACTAGCCAAGTGCCCCCGCGTGTTGCCGTGGACATTCTTGTATATATAATTTAATATAATTAAATTGACAACGATAAATTTATATGATATAACTAAATAAAATTATAGATTAGGAGATAAAATGTATAAAATTTTAAGTAGAGTTTATTACGCAAGCATAGATTACATCTTTTAGAATGTAGGTATTGCGTCATAAAAGATCATAAAAGAGCGCAAACTAACATTAAAAAAAGAGCAAAATATTTTTATGAGAAAAAAAATTAATCACTAAAATCATTATTGTGCAGATAGTAAAATTATAAAAATCATTTAATACAAAGAGCAAATAAAAATAATAAAAAAAATAAAGGGGAAAAGGAAGCAATATTAATTTAAAATATTATAACAATAGCAACATCGGAGTCTTAACATCTAAAATTATTATTCCTGTTACTATCAAAATAATAAAAATTATCAAATTATACCGAGGGAAAAAAATAAAAAGCATGAACAAAATAGCAAGCAAGAAAAACAATTAAAATATTATTATTATTATTATTATTATTATTATTATTATTATTATTATTATTATTGTTGTTGTTGTTGTTGATATTATTATCATTATTATCATGAAAGATTAAATAAATAAATGAAAGATTAAAAAAATTGTAAAAACTACAAAAAAAGATCAAACAAAAAAATACAATAAAAACTAAAAATTATCATTGTTATCACTGTCAACACAATAAAAACTATCAAATTGTTCTGAGGGAAAAAAAACCCTAAAAAACATTAGAAAATATATGACACTTTTTTTTGGTCTCCTTGCGTTGCCCATTGAATTGATTTAATATTAGAAAATATTTGTGATCCAAGATATTTTCCGATGATTGATGAAACCATTAAAAATGTAAGAAATATAACCAAGTTTATATATAATCATGTATGAGTTTTAGCTTTGATGAGGAAAGAATTTACTAATGGAAATAATTTATATCATCTTGACATGACAAGATTTGCTACCCATTTTTTAAGCATTCAATATTTACTTAAATTTAAAAATGAGTTTCGACAAATATTTACTTACACAAAATGGGTTGAATCAAGTCGTGGTAAAAGTCGAGTTGGAAAGGAAATTGCTGCTATAGTTTTACAAGATAGAGACTTTTGGCCGAGATGTGAACATATAGTCAAAGTTAGCAAGCCTTTAATACCAGTTTTTAGGTTTGCAGACAGTGAAGAAAAAACATCAATGGGTTATTTATATGAGGCAATGGATACATGAACAAGACAATGTTGAACAAACATAGAAAAGTTTTTAGAATGAGTTTCTTTTCATATCGCAATATGGGCTTTTAGAGAATTCCAAGATTTAGAAATACCTAAGTAAAACCCCTTTCATGAAATGCAACCCCTTACTACCAAGATAAATAATTTTGGTAGTTGAAATCATTGTAAACATCGACTTTCTCACTTTAACGTCTGAATCCAACAACTATCTTGCTCTTCTCTCTCTAAGCAAAGGTAAAAATATAAGAGAAATAAAGTTATGCACCAAAATTGATTCTTAGACATTTTAAGGGAAATAAATTATATTATTTGTAAATCTTAAGAACCAAAATATTTTTAAAATTTTTTTGGACACATCACTATTTTGTGCTTTCTTTTTTTCATTTAGGTCCTCCTTCTTTCTATGTTTTGTTCTCCTAAGAAATCATAAGCTATTAACATTTAGTTAAGGGTCAAATTATCAAAAATAAAAGTTTTAGGAACTAGATGAGAAAAAATCAAAAGATACAATATGTGAACAATAATCTTCGGGGATGTGAATAATGTAACATAGTGTTTTGTCTACAATAAAAAGACCACATGCTTTAATGTTATCGATAACTAAAAATAAATATGGAAAAAATCAAGAGATATATAGATCAAGAAATTTATTTTTGCAAAACATGATTTTTACTCATTTGTGTTTGATGAGTTTCTTCATTAAAATTAATTTCTTAATAAAAAATAATATAATTAGACACATATATTAAATTGATTGAATAAAAAAATATAATGCATGACTACACATATTACATATATTATTAGAAAATCATTATTTTTATTTTTAAAATAAATTTCACCTATACAATATATATATATATATATATATATATATATATATATATATATATATATATATATATATATATTTAGGTGAATTAGAATAATCTTTTCAAAAATTAAATGCACACAACACCATTAAAAAGAAAACTTTATTTAAAAAAGGTTAAATAAGAAAGAAAAATAACAATAATAAAGGGATATTTATTGAAATACAAACTTAAAAATTATTTTAAAAAAAAGATATTATTGTTTTTTTTTTAAAAAGCAATATTATAAAAAAATATAATAACTCAAGTGTTGTTGTATAACTCATCAAATCTGTGATACAAGTCATGGATTCCACTGAGTTAAATAGTTTTTTGTCTTAAATTTACATTTAAAATATAGAAGAAAAAGAGAGAGGCTTGAGAGCCTATGACCCAACACGTCTAAGCCATTTTAATTAAGAGCCCGAGCCCAAACGTATAGGTGAGCATTCAAGCATGGGCCTGCAAACTTGAGCTTGTTTTTTTTTAAAATAAAAGATAAACAACATGTCATTCATTTAAAGAAATAAAAGGCAAAATATCATTTATTAAGCAGACTATATGTATCTTGGAAGCCTATATTCCAATCACTATAGTGGTGGCTAGAAAATCTTATCATCATTTCCCCCCTAAAAAACCTATATTTTAAGCAATTTTAACCAAAAAAAACTCTTCATCACCCTTAAAACACCTATCAACCAACCTTTTTACCCAAATTACCTAAAAAAGGTCTAAAAACCCGAAATCAAGCCAAATTAGTTTTAGCTTCAATGACATAGATTTACTTTCAAGTAATATCAAGGCTAAAAGAAACCGTTATCAAGCCCTTATCATTATGTGAAACTTGTGGATACCATGAAAGACCATTTTAATTATAAAAAATTAAATGAACAATGATTTTCTCTCTCATCATGGAATTCAACTACTTATCTCTCTAACTACGACCTAAAACATAATACAATAAATTATTATACCAAGAATGAATTTTGGATGATTAAAAGGACCTAAATTGTAGATCATATACCATTTTTTAGGGCAAATAGTAAGTCTACCCCTTATATAATGATTAGAACATGCCTTAAGGATGTTTGACTCTCTAATAATTCTTTTTTATTTAAGGCATACCTAATAAAAAGTCTTGAACTCTACAAGATTTTTCAGAGTTGAGACCATAGCTTTATAACTTTTTCTAAATACGAGCAAAAACTTGAAATGATGCAACTAGTTGAATTACCATATATAACTAAAGTACATTGTTCTAAAAATAACATAGAGAAACTTGTGCCAATCATGGGTTATATGGATGAGAGTCTTTTTGAGAAGATGTATGGAAGCATCACTCATCTAATGAAGATTCTTGTATAAAATTTAGTAGTTAAAGTCTTATTGCATTTCTATGATCCATATTATAGATGTTTCACCTTTAAAAACATTGGTACAACTTTTATTATTGAGGAGTATGCTCAAATTATGAATTTCTTAAAAAGCATCACGAGGTTTATTTTAGATAAAGAATTATGGACATAATTGTTGAAGTCACTAAATTGTTATGCTTAGACAAAATTGGACAATATAGAGCAACTAATGAAAGTTTTAAATGGAAGCTTATTGAACCTCAGATAAAGACAAACGAGGATGAGAGGAAGTTAAGAGATGAAAGATATCAAGAAGTTGCCTTTTTCCATCTTTGGGTTAGTATTGTTTCCATAAAAATTTGTTAGAATTATTAGTGTTAAAAGTTATTAATGCTTTTATTGAATAAAAGCAAAGAAAGATCAACTTACTACAACTATCTTAATTAAAACTTTCTTTTCACTAAACCATTATAGTTTACATGAAAGGGGTGCGATGTGATCCTATTTTCCAATGTTGTTTATATGGGTGGTAACCCATTTAAAATTTTTTAGAGAGATTTTCAATAATTTCTGGTGGTTCAACGTAAGGTCTCTAAAGCTTGTTTTAAATGGATATTAGAGTGGCTTAGATAAAAGAGCATGGGTGAAGAAATATCAAGTTAAAATAATATAACTTCCATATTGTTTTGCCTCACTATGTTCATACAGGGGGCTAAATAACTCTTCAAAGTAAAAATGAAACAAGCTCAGATGCACTCTTTGTCGTCTGATGTAGATCGGACGGTAGTGATAGACCCTGTCATCACAATGAGCACAGAATTCCTCACAGCTCATGAATGCACCAGCCGGGAATCGAACCCGGGTCTGTACCGTGGCAGGGTACTA
This sequence comes from Salix caprea, assembly GCA_964035475.1. Lineage (NCBI taxonomy): Eukaryota > Viridiplantae > Streptophyta > Magnoliopsida > Malpighiales > Salicaceae > Salix > Salix caprea. Next base: position 16,729,859 of record OZ037745.1, read on the forward strand.
TTCTACCACTAGACCACTGGTGCTTGTTGACAGAAGCGTAATATATATTTTATTTCTACTTTAACAATAGACCACTGTCCTCCATCAACACTACTCGTAAAATAATACCCTCTTCGCTTCTTTTTTTTATTCTGTTTTTTTTTAATGAAAATCCAAAAATAAAATTTTTAAAAACTAGGAAAATACCAAACATATCCCTGCAAGCAGGCACTGGCTCTTACAGATCGATCTGCACATATTTCTCCTCCAAATATTACCTTGTGTTCCTCCGCTGTTATCTCTCACAGTCCTCAGCCCTCCAAAAAACAGAAGACCATTTAAGGTCAGCCCCTCTTCTCTTTTTTTCTTTACTATCATAATCAATCTTTTTATTTCTTTCTCCTTACATATTTTTTTCCATTATTTTTACATGATGTTTCTTACATCTACTATCTGATTCCTTGCTGCCTTTAATTCCATATCTCTTACCAACCAATCAGCTCGTAAGCTTATGGTTCTTGACTCTTATGCTCTGTTAATTATAGATCTATTTCTTGTATTTTCTGGGTTGAAAGTATTTCTTTGTTTCTTGATTGCATGGATCTTGTACCTTTTTTTTATTTGGTTACTTCAGTGAAGCTGATTAACTGCATTTTGGGTCCCTCATTTTTGGGAAAGTTAAGGGTTCTTAGGGTGTTGGATTATTATTTTGTGCTTTTCTTTGTGCATTTATCATCTGGGCTTCTTTCAAATATGTTAGATTTCATTTTTGACGTAGTATGGGTTCATAAAAAAGGGAAAGTGAAGTGTTTTGAGCGTGTTGGGTGTTTTTATGTTTCTTGCATCCATTTTGGCACATGGGCTCTTGTAAATCTGTTTCTTTTCTTTTTGAACATAAATTTGGTAAATATTTATCGGTTTGCAGTTTATATTTTGCTTCATCTCATGTGATTTCGGTAGCAATTGAGAAGATTCATGCCTTTTTTTGTGGTGATTGGAAATCAATTACTTGTCAAGATTATGGTTCGTGAAATTGAATGGGTATTGATCAAAAGGAAGCAAGCTCATACTTTTACAGATGAAATGAACATGGTAGTGTACAGGCGCATGTAGATATGGGCAGTGGTATCTGTTGCATTTTCTGTGTTGTTTTAGTGTGCTGTTGTTTTAATTTGTTTTGTATTATCAAATCGACAGGATTGTGAAAGATTAAATTGGATGGAGGGAGTTGGGGCTGAGGGTGACTCTGTGGCATCGCCTGTTGCACAATGGGGACATGATGTGTGGAGGGTGTATCAGTATTATCTTGATAAGACTACACCTCATGCGGTCTACAGGTGGATTGGCACTTTTGTTGTAGGGGCTATCTACTGTTTGCGAGTTTGCTATGTTCAAGGATTTTACATCATTGCCTATGGGCTTGGAATATACATACTGAATTTGCTAATTGGGTTTTTGTCACCACTGGTTGATCCTGAAATTGACCCTTCAGATGGTCCTTCATTGCCGACAAAGGGTTCTGATGAATTCAAGCCCTTCATTAGACGACTTCCTGAGTTTAAATTCTGGTAATAAAAACAATTTTGCCACTCGTGGCATTTAGTTTTGTAAATACCCCCATGCTGCTGGTATGCTTATCATTTCAGTTATCCTTTTGAGTAATTGCTTTTGTTGTTCCTTATAACCTGATAAATGATTCCCTCTCGAGGATTTTTTGGTTATATGTAGCCCCTTCATGTTTTTTTTGGACACTTGGCAATATACATGTGTGGTTCTCATAATTTTTGCAGATTCTTTTCCATGTTTGTTTGGTTAAGATCATATGCTTCTCTATCCCAAGCCTTTTCTCAGCTACTGAGGGGTGCTTTTGGGGATCCATCTTTGATTCATCTATGCTAGCCAATAACCTGCTGTTTCTGCCATTACATACAGGTACTCCTTCACAAAGGCATTCATCATCGCATTTGTTATGACCTTCTTTTCCATGTTTGATGTTCCTGTCTTTTGGCCTATCTTGCTATGTTATTGGATTGTTCTTTTTGTCCTTACAATGAGGCGCCAAATTGCACATATGATCAAATACAAATATATTCCATTCAGTCTTGGAAAGCAGGTGAGTTTCTGAGTGCCTTACACCTCTATTTTTCTCTTCCACGCAACCACCTTTTATTCACACCTCCAATAACTGTGGTTGCTGTAACATCCTTTCTTACAGTAGGACTGCTGTTATGTGAGATAACATTCTGGTTTGTTTGGTATTTAACAGAAGTATGGTGGTAAGAAATCTTCTGCAAGTAGCAGTGGCTCCTGCGGGGACTAAAGCTTGGCTGGGTGATAGGCACCTAGAAAAAGGACCAGATGGAAGGAAATATTTAGACATGAAGATTCACGACAATTGAATTTTCCATTTTAAGGGACATTCCTTCGTGTTGTGATGGACTTTAATATGCACTTACAAACCTAAAGTTCAGTTGTGCCTTGGCATTTTATGATGGCAGAGTGCTGATGTTGCAGAAGTGAAACTTTATTGTTTATATACAAATGAAGAAAGATTCTTTTACGTTTCTGAGAACGAATATTGTCAATGTAAAGTGCTTGATGCAGTTGTATTAGTTGCCTTTGTGGTAGTCATGAAAAGTGGCATTTTTAGCCATTAGTGTATGCTTCTGTAGTCCCGGAAGTTGTGACAGCCAGATAGTAGTGGACGACTCTGTTTCAAGTTCACTTTAAATTCGAATGGTTTAAATTTATTTTTTTCTGGGTCAAGCGCTTGTTCCAACTGATATATTTGGAGGGAATTGCGCATTGGGTACTACTGAGATATTTCTTCTGTGCTTTGCGCTGATACGTAAAATGGGTTGGTAAATCCTCTCTTATGTTGATGGCCTTAACTGCAATCAATTTTTGTTAACCATGTTATCAATCTTTGCTTATGGTTTAATTAAATTCTTCATGCAAGAAATGGAGTGTTTTGTCTTCCCGCCAGCTGTCTCTTTCTACCTCAGCTCAGTCCACGCACTAAGGAGTCAGTCGCCTATCTGGGATGTAAGTTCGGCTTTGTATCTACCCCTTCACCCTCGAGCTCTTTACCATGGCGAGGGTGAAGGAGATAATTGGTGGGACCCCTGCCAGCCCTATGCTAATTGGTTGAAGTTGCCAGACATTTTTAGATCTCTGGAGTCTGGGAACCACCATGTGAAATCAGTTTAATGACAGAAAGAAAACGAAGAAAAACCCTACTTAGAGCTCTAGGCTCTGTGATAGGACTCTATCTTTCGACCTCAGAAATGCAACCAAGAACAGAGCAATTTCAAGAACACATTTCTGTATATTATTCATCTCCCTTCCAAATGGCTTCTCTGGCTGCTTATAAAGCCAACACGCGAGATACAACTGTAACAATTATTAACTGACTTGGCCACGTGGCTACTAACAAACTTCCTAACAAACTGAAACGGCTTTTCAATTTGCCTTCTGACTTCCCGTTCCTATCATTACCCACCCCTTTAAAACTAAGTTTACAGGAATTGGAAACTTATAGCAACGACAACAGGACGATATTATTATAGCTAAGAGAACGCAGCTTAATTCCTCTGGAACTTCATTGTGACCCATACCAGCACCTTTAAGTCCAGCCTCTGCATACCTGTCATATAAAGATCGCTTCTCATCATCTGATAGTACCTCATATGCATTGCTAATTTCCTTAAACTTCTGTTCTGCATCAGGTTCTTTGTTCACAACTGGATGGTAACTCCTAGCAAGCTTTCGATAAGCACTTTTAATTTCAGATTTACTCGAATTCTTTGACACCCCAAGTACAGAATAGAAATGACTATCCTCTCTGACTACAAACCGTGCTCCCCTATGGCCATTTGAAGTTTGAGAAGTTCCTGTGTAAGATAACACAGGGAAGGAATCCCGTGAAAATAAGCTTGAGTATCTCTCGTAATAATCCTCAAACCCATGAGAGCCAAAGTCTCTGCAAAATACCTTCACAAAATCTTCCCAACTGGAGCAGGAAAGCGCACACTGTGAACTCTTTTGTTTATTGTAGTAGTTCCATATAGAGGCCTTTTCACGCTCTACTCTTCTAACTGAGCAAACCCTCTCATAGAGCTCTTGCAGAGAAGCCTTTTTGCTAATCTGTATAGTTGATTCACTATCGTCTCTGGAGTCAATTAACTTGAGGCGAAGAGGATAAACCTCCACATTGAACTGCGTTTTGTTAAAAACACCCTGAGAGATCATCTTTCTTGGCAACGTTGGTCCTCCTTTATACCACTGGACAAGCTTCTCCCAAACTTTCTTAGGAACTAATACATAGTCCTTTCCTTCCCGCAGCATTCTAACAAGCTCCGGCTCATCCAAATCTTGAGACTCCAAAGATTTCCCATTATCCAAGTTGTCAACAAGGCCTTGACCAACATATCTCTCCCATTTCAAGTCACGTTCAGCTTCACGATTCAACTCCTCAACTATCTGTTTCTCTTCTTCAGGCGTACACAGCAAACAACTTCCTCCTCGCCTGCGACTGCTTTCACCATCCTTTTCGTTACTTCCCTCAAGCCGAGCATCGATTGATTCAAATCGCTTATCAATTGATGCGAATTTATCCTCAAGAAGTCGCAGCATAGACTCTAGAAGAAGCTGATTAGATTCCGGAAGAAGCTGATTCTTGGAACCCAAAGCTTCCAGCGCAGCAACACAAGCTTCCATGGACGTCGATCGGGTACGAACACTAGCACGGGACATACACTGAAGGAACAACTTAGAGGATCAAAGGCTCTGATACCAATGATAGGACTCTATCTTTCGACCTCAGAAATGCAACCAAGAACAGAGCAATTTCAAGAACACATTTCTGTATATTATTCATCTCCCTTCCAAATGGCTTCTCTGGCTGCTTATAAAGCCAACACGCGAGATACAACTGTAACAATTATTAACTGACTTGGCCACGTGGCTACTAACAAACTTCCTAACAAACTGAAACGGCTTTTCAATTTGCCTTCTGACTTCCCGTTCCTATCACTCTGTACCTTCACCTGCCACCTACTTTCTTCTGGCTTTCTCACCATAGAGACGGAGACCCTCTAAAAACCCCTCAAAATATTATTCGAAGATGCATTGACGGAACTTTCTGTCGAGAATATAGAATTTAGACAATAAGCTTTCTGTACGGAAAATTCAACCACCTCATCTTTCCGTACGCTTTGGGGTGGTTATAATTGCACGAGTATCAGGTGCTGCAGTTCTTGAAAGAAAATAAACTGCTTTCTTTCTTGCTGGAGCAAACTCTGTCTACTACGGTTTTGCAACAAGTTTTTGTTGCATTGCTTAGTAAACGCCAAAACAAAGTCTATTCGAGGTTAAACTCTACTCCATTTTTTCCTGACAATATGGACCGATTTCCCTTCTTTTACGTCCTTTTTTCTCTTTAGGCATTTACATTTTGGGGATTTTCTTTGTTTCTTGATTCTAAAACTCGGACTAGATTGATTGAGATATTTTATTCTTGGAGCTAGGGAACTACATTTCGGTTTCTAAGAGGTGGGAAGTGAAAGATTTTGGGGCTATAGGTTTCTTTTTATGTTTCTTGCGTAGTTGCACATGTCTGTCATCTGGGTTTCTTTGGCAATGGTTAAATATTGATTTTTAAGGTTTTTTTATTTTTATTTTTTTTTTTATATATTTTGGTGCGTGTATGTGATTCTAGAGTTATTCTTGCTTTTTTGTTTTCATATAAATGGGTGTTAATGGTTGATTTGATTGGAAAGTGGAGAGTATGCCTGAAGATTTTGATTCTTGAAATTGATGTTTCCATGAATTTAGAACATTTACATTGATTGTGAAGCTTGAATTGAATGAATATTTTTCACTTGCATGTTTATATAGTCATTAAAGCATTTCCGTGAACTTGGTATATCCAGGGACATGCTCTGTTCTGTTTTATTATGCTTTTTTTATTATTATCTTTGAATATGAGGATTTGTATGCTGGTTTGATTGGTTTTGTACTGTAAAATTTGCTCTGTGAAGATTAAAACTAATGGAAGGATTTGGGGACGAGGGTGCCTCAGTGGTGTCACCTGTTGCTCGATGGGAACATGATGCATGGAGGATGTATAGATATTATCTGGACAGGGCTACACCTCATACTGTCTGTAGGTGGATCGGGACTCTTGTTATGGTGGTTGTCTATTGTTCAAGACTTTATTACGTCCGAGGGTTTTACATCATTGTTTATGGGCTCGGGGTATACGTAGTGAATTTGCTCAGTGGGTTTTTGTCACTTCTGGTTGATCCTGAACATGAACATTCAGATGGTCCTTTGCTTCCGACCAAGTGTTTCGATGAATTCAAGCCACTCATCCGCCGACTTCCAGAGTTCAAATTCTGGTAATGAAGTATATCTATGTGCTATTACAGTTTGGGCTGCTTTTGCAGATTCATCTTGGATTTATCTGTTCCTGAAAATAATCTACTGTTTTCGCTGTCATGTATCTAGGTACTCCTTCACAAGGGCATTCATCATGGCCTTTGTGATGACATTCTTTCCAGTGTTTGATGTTCCTGTCGTGTGGTCTATTTTGCTGTGTTCCTGGACTCTTATTTTTTTCGTCACAATGGGGTGCCAAATTAGATACTTGATCAGACACAAGTGTATCCTATTCAACATTGGAAAGCAGGTGAGCTTTAAGTGGTTACATCCGGAACAGCTTATAATGTTGTAGGATTACTGGTACACCAGAGATAAAATTTTGATTTCGATTTGTTCTGGCAGAAATATGGTGGTCAGAAATCATCTGCAAGTAACAATGTTTCCTCCATGGCCTAAAGGCTTGGTTGGTTTTCTTCATGGTATGGTGAGCTTTAACTTGCACTCACACATGTAAACACATGTGACCTAATTTTGATATTAATTCGCTTATTAGAATGCTGTCTTCGGAAACTGTTCATCCTATGGAAAACAGCAACTGTAGCTGCTCGGAGTATGCTTCTTTCATACTGGAAAGGAAGGCAGTGGTGGATGGTTCTGTTGCAAGTTAGATATACATTTTTAACTCATTTTGTTCACGAAATGCTTTTCCTGCATTGGCTACTGAATTTCATTCAGAGTGAAATTCATTTTGGCTGGATCCAATAAATTTCCTAAATGAGCTATATATCCTCCCGCGCTGATTATTTATACTTAATGTTACACGCGGATTCCAGGAGACCAAATGTAGAATCTGGAATCTAGACTTCACCACAGTAGTATCTAACCGGCAGAACACACTGACAACACAAGTTTAATCACATTTTGGCTTATATCCATGTTATAAGAGTGGTATGGAGGAGAAAGAGGAATCATCCACTCTACTCATTTTCTCTCTTAGTAGTGCTGCAATGGTAGCTCACTCTCTCATTTTGGCTCATATATATATATATATGTGTGTGTGTGTGTGTGAATTGATAGCTCCTCATTTGATTGATTTCATGAGTTGACCTTGAATTATGATTGTGTTTTTTTTATTATGATATAAACTTACAGTATTCTAGTTAGAATACTCATGCTAACAGGGTAGTGTCATCGTATCTGAAATTCTAGTTGGTCGGGGAAGTCACAACTTGTGTGGACTTATCCCACAGTACAGAGTCTCATGTTCATTATATTTTGATTTTCTAACTAGTTTTATCTTATAATATTCTTGTTATGACTTATTTGAGAAATCTCTTGTAAAAACTTAAAGTCGTATTCATAAATATATTTCTCTTGTAAGAACTTAAAGTCGTATTCATAAATATATTTTTCATTGTTGTATTATCTTATAAATATATATTGAATGTTATCTACTCACTAAGTTGTTGAACTCACCCTCTCATTATTTATTATTTTCATGCTTGTGGCTTGTTAGCAGGTCATTTATGTTGCACTCTCAGAACTTGGTATTTTGTTTTTAATTGATAACTTTTCCTTATATCTTGTTAGTGCTCCATAATTATAACAATATGTATTTAACTCTTGTATTAAGACAATCAAATTATATTATGAAGTAATATTTTTATTAACATTGCATTGAATTTTGATAACTTATTTAAAGAATAAGTTTGTATGTAAGTTTGGATTCGCATAAGTGTGGAACTTTGGAGGGGGAACCACATCTATGTGTCAGACATGGATCTAGGAATCAGGTCATGACAAATATACTCAAGTCCTAATAGGGTGATTCCTAATTTGAGAGGTTATGGTCATGGAGAAGCTATATATATATATATATATAATAATTGTCTACAACATTTCATTGCTCATATCCCTGTTTTTCTACAATGATTGAGGATTAGGATAGTTTCATCCAATATAGCAATAACATGTTAATATGAGTTTTTTTGTACTCTCTATATATAGTGGCAACTTCCAAAACTTATTACAGTTGTAAAGCTTGTAAATAATATAAGACCAAATATGCCTAGGTCAATCAATCCATCTCTTTTTGTCACATATCCATGTTCTATCCTTTTTCTTTTCAAGCTTGGCTTGCAACAGTTTTAGCTTCAGACTGTTATCATTATTCTCTAACAATCAAGTAAAATGATGAATTCTGAGTAGTTTTGACAATTCAGGGATCCCCCGATTATCTTTTAAGGGAAAGTAGACTTTACACATGGTTAGGAAATCTCATCAACATGCTATATTCTTCTATACTCAAACATAGATCCATGTCCCAAAAAAAAAAACAAATGTAATTGGGATCCCAATAGTTAACCATAGCTCTAGTGTCAAGTTGAACACTTTTATTCTCATAATTTTTAGTAGTTGCCCATATTTCCTCATTATTACTTTAACTATGGGTCAATAATCTCCTCACATCATTTACTGTGCAATTCAGACTCTTGATTGGTAATAGTTTCCTTACATCGTATATGGGGCAATCTCCTTCTAATAATTGTGATAATTCAGAATTTTATCCATATTCCATAATGGTAAATTTAGTACTGATAACCATCTTCTTATTCTTAAAACATGTAATTCATCATGCTTTATGGTTAGACTTGGACTTCATACAAAACATGTATTATAGAGCATATGCCCTAAAGATAGGTTTTGATTTTCTTATGTGAGATAAAATGGTAGATTTACTACTTGATCTAAAAAAATATCCCTTGTTGCCCTAGTGATCATCCTTATGAAAGAAATATAGGGGCTCAGTAGATAATAGGTTGGCACGTGTATCAATCATTACGAGTTTAAGCGCTCAAAATATATATATCAATGATGCATGAATGTCATTGCATGACAGGATGCATAAATAATATGTATTAAAGCTTTTTAAAAAATAAACTATTAAAAAAGATCATCAAATTTCAATAGCATAATAAAAAAAAGGAGCTTAGTCAAAATCTCCAACAGAGTCGTCATTTTGTCGAACGTGGAAGTGCAACATCGAAAAGGTTGATGGTGAAGAACAAATGTGATGTTTTGTAGTTATGGAGAAGGGAGTACAGTTTGGTGGAGGGGGGTTTCATGGTTTAAGGTTCAGCCAAATAAAAAAATGAAGTGAAAAGAGGTAGACAGAGGGTCAGACATAAAAAGGAAGAGGATGAGAACAGTGCTTGTGGCTTCGGGTAGTGAAGTTGGTTAGCTGGTAATGGTCTCCAAACCAAAAAAGAAAAGAGGGGAAAACGATGTTTTGTAGTTTAAGGTCGACGACTTAAACTATATTTTCTTTTTAACTTTGGTCCTTTAAGGTCGGCGACTGTTTTAATAATTAGGTTTTTTCATGTTGTGTGGATGTTAAGAGAGTGTGTATAAATATGTTTTAACCCTTTAAAAATTTTCTCTTTAAAAATTTTCTCCCCACCCCCCCACCCCCCCACCCCATATTTTCTCTCTTAAATACCCCCATCTTTTGAGTATTTGTTTTGATCCCTTGTTTTTTTTTCTTTTTAACTTTGGTCCTTTGTCCAAATATCTTTTACTTTGTTATTTTTATAAATAGAGTAATATCAATGTCAACTCAAAGAAGAAAATCAATGATTTTTAAAATAACACTTTAAAAGTTGAATGTGTTAAAATGACATTTAAAATTTGAATTCATTTCGAGATGACGCTGAAAATACTAAAAATGACATAATAACATTAAAAATTTTTTTTATTTTATTAACAATTTTTTATATTTGTTTTTCAAACATACTTAAAAAAAAGTCAAAATTGGGTAGCAAGAATATTTATTGCATATAGTTTTAAATTATTTGAGAATAACAAATATTCTAAAAGGTGTAGGGAAATATTGTCCCCCTATACACTGTGGACTAAGATTTATAGGCACTATGGATTCACTATACCCATGAGTTTTTTCCATCCTTTTTCTTTTCTTTTTTCCCTTTAAGGACTTAATTAGAGGCTAATTTAGCTAGATTTTTAAATATAGATGAAATTGAAAGACATATGACTAAAATGGAACTTGCAAAGAAGATGAGTGATGTTTTAGAAACCTTTACGAAATCTTCAACTTTATCCTCATTCTTTACTAATTATAAAAAATGGGTCCCTGGATTTTTTAAAGTTTCAATAAAAATTAATTTTGACCCAAAACTTTATTTTTCTTTTTCTATAATTCATGGTTTGAGAGATGAGAGAGAAAGTTGTTGATTACTAGTGATATAGAGATAAAGATATTGTTGACACCGATTTCGACTATTAATCTTTATGTCAATTGTTTTATATGATAAGAGGAGCTCAACCTAGTTCTTTTACCTTAAAAGTATATAAAAATACATATGATATCATGAATATTTTGATTTTCAATTGATTTTAGGTTTTAGGTGATTTCTTAAGGTCATAGATTCATCTTACAAGATTTCTAAGGTATTTTCTAGGTGTTTTGAGTAAAAATAGATTTCCAATCTAAAAGCCTCCGATCTTGATTTTTCGTGCTCCATAGTGGTTAGGATTTAGGCAAAATAGAACAATACATTGACTAATTTTTTTTCCAAAAACAGGGCGAGCAACTATCTACTATAAAAAAAATCAAGGGCCCAAACACGCATGCCCTTATTAATGGGTTAGGCGGGTTAGCGTGTATTGTCAGGCCTAGCAGTGTATAACTCCTTTTGAATATTTGCTACTACCACCAAGATCTGCACCGACGGCCGCTCGCGCCCTGGGTTTTGCAACGACAGCCGCGCCCTCCTACTCATCGGGGTCTGGCGCTTGCCCCAACGGTCGGGTATAGGTCGCGCGCTTCAACGCCATCCATTTACGGGGCTAGTTGATTCGACAGGTGAGTTGTTACACACTCCTTAGCGGATTTTGACTTCCATGACCACCGTCCTGCTATCTTAATCAACCAACACCCTTTGTGGGTTCTAGGTTAGCGTGCAGTTGGGCACTGTAACCCGGCTTTTGGTTCATCCCGCATCGCCAGTTCTGCTTACCAAAAATGGCCCACTTAGAGCTCTCGATTCCATGGCACGGCTCAACGAAGCAGTCGCGCCGTCCTACCTATTTAAAGTTTGAGAATAGGTCGAGGGTGTTGCGCCCCTGATGCCTCTAATCATTGGCTTTACCTGATAGAACTCACACCGAGCTCCAGCTATCCTGAGGGAAATTTCAGAGGGAACTAGCTACTAGACGGTTCAATTAGTCTTTCCCCTATACCCAAGTCAGAAGAACGATTTTCATGTCAGTATCGTTGCGGGCCTCCACCAGAGTTTTTTTTGGCTTCGCCCCGCTCAGGCATAGTTCACCATCTTTCAGGTCCCGACAGACATGCTCTCACTCGAACCCTTCTCAAAAGATCAAGGTCGGTCGGTTGTGCAACCCTCGAGGGGATCCCGCCAGTCAGCTTCCTTGCGCCTTACGGGTTTACTCGCCCGTTGACTCGCACACATGTCAGACTCGGTCCGTGTTTCAAGACAGAATGAATGGAGAGCCCACAGGCCGATGCCCGGAGCGCGCATGTGCCGGGGCACGCCGTGACGGCACGCGCTACAGTCCACGATCGCAGCGACGACATCTCCACACGCGTTTCAAAGGTCCGGGCTTAAGCCGCCACCGCGATCCGCATCGGTCAACGCCCCAAGCCGATCGCCGTTCCACATCCGACCGGGGCACATCGCCAGCCCCCATCCATTTCCCTCCCGACAATTTCAAGCACTTTTTGACTCTCTTTTCAAAGTTCTTTTCATCTTTCCCTCGCAGTACTTGTTTGATATCGGTCTCTTGCCAATATTTAGCCTTGGATGAAATTTACCGCCCGATTGGGGCTGCATTCCCAAACAACTCGACTTGCAGACAGCGCCTCGTGGTGCGGCAGGGTCCAGTCACGACGGGGCTCTCACCCTCTCAGGCGCCCCTTTCCAAGGAACTTGGGCTTGGTTCGCCGTTAAGGATGCTTCTCCAGACTACAATTCGAATGCCGCGAGTGCCCGATTCTCAAGCTGGGCATTTCCCGGTTCACTCGCCGTTACTAGGGGAATCCTTGTAATTTTCTTTTCCTTCACTTATTGATATGCTTCAACTCAACGGGTAGTCCCGCCTGACCGGGGGTCGCAACGAGAGCATCCTTGAAAGCCAATGCTTGGGGGTCTGGGAGGTCCCGGGGGCGACAAACACGCACATGATCGTGTTTTCGAGGGTCTCTCAACCACCGTTTGTCGTGGCGATCGTCGCCGAAGACTCGATTTTAGGCCAACCACTAGCTGAAGCGCGCGGGAAACCAGTATCCGCCCCCACCCTCGTGAGCCGAGGGGAGTGGGGGCGACGATGCGTGACACCCAGACAGATGTGCCCTCGACCAGGAGGCCTCGGGCGCAGCTTGCGTTCAAAAACTCGATTGTTCACGGGATTCTGCAATTCACACCAAGTATCGTATTTTGCTACGTTCTTCATTGATGTGAGAGCCGAGATATCCATTGCCGAGAGTCGTTCAGATTATCACAAAGAAGGCGCGCCCCCTTTTTGGTCTTCCCTTCACTGAATTGCTCATGTTCATTTTGGTAACCAAGGGGCATTCTCAGATCACTCTCCAGCTTTGGTTCGGCTGGATCCCCAAGCTATAGGGCATCGCAGCTTCAAATTCTTTAACATGTGGGCTTCTCATACAGATTTTCTCCACACTGTCTCTGAGGGTTGGCAGCAAGCAGTTATAGGTTCTCCTATGTTTTCTCTCTGCAAAAGGCTTAAGGGGCTGAAACGTCCGCTAAAGTTGCTAAATCGGCTTCACTTTAGTCACATTTTCGAAAGGGTTTCCCGGGCCGAATCTGATCTGGATCTTTTGCAATCTGCCCTTCACATGGACCCCACTAATTCCCAGCTTGTTCATGAAGACAAGAAGCTGCGTATTCAGCTCATCAACCTCAAGTCTTCGGAAAAGATGTTTTTTTGGGCAGAAGCTTAAGTGTGATTTCCTTAAGGAAAGTGACAGAGGTTCTCGGTTTTTTCATGCCTTGTTGAGTCAAAAGCATGGTAGAAGTTTTCTCCCGGTGATTCAGAAGTCTGATGGTTCTCTTTCTGTCTCGGAGAAGGAGGTTGGGGCTGAGTTTGTGGACTTTTTTATGAAGCTCTATGGTTCCTCGAAGTCTACTTTGCCTTTGGATAGGGACATTGTTTGTAATGGTCCTTGTCTCTCTGCTTCTGCTTGTGGGCTTCTTTCTGCTCCTGTTTCTAATGATGATATTAAAGTTACCTTGTTTGGGATTGAGAATGATAAGGCCCAAGGTCCGGATGGGTACAGCTCTTTCTTCTTTAAATCTGCTTGGTCAGTTGTTGGGGATGATTTTTGTGCTGCTGTCCAGGATTTCTTTGCCTCAGGGAAAATGCTTAAGCAGATTAACCATTCGGTTATATCTCTCATCCCTAAGTCAGCTCATGCTTCCTCCCCTTGTGAGTTTAGGCCCATCTCCTACTACAATGTGGTCTATAAAGTCATCTCCAAGCTTCTTCCTGGTCGGTTGGCTGTTGCCTTGGGAGATATCATCAGCCCTATGCAGAACGCCTTCCTGGGTGGTCGAGCTATGGTGGATAATATAAATTTGTTCAGGAGTTGCTTCGTCAGTATGGCAGAAAGAGAACATCGCCTAAGTCCCTTTTGAAGATTGACTTCAAGAAGGCTTTTGACTCTGTTCAGTGGAAATTTCTGCGGGATCTCTTAATTGCTCTGGGTTTTCCTTCCGGCTTTGTTCATCTTGTTATGCAGTGTGTGGAGACATCTTTCTCGGTTGCCATTAACGGGAACCTTTATGGCTTCTTTCCGGGGAAAAGTGGCATTAGGCAGGGAGATCCTCTTTCTCCTTATTTGTTCATCACCTATATGGAATATTTTTCCCGGTTGCTCTCGAAGGCTTCTCAGCAGTCTGATTTCAGGTTCCATCCTCAGTGTGAGCCCCTGGGTATCAGTCATCTTGCTTTTGCAGATGATGTTCTCTTGCTGGCTAGGGGGGATAAGCCTTCCATTCTTTCTCTTATGGGTCAGTTGCGGCTTTTTGGGAGAGTTTCTAGTTTGGAGATTAACCCCTCTAAATCCTCTATATTTTTTGGAGGGGTCCCAGATAGTGTGAGACAGGAGATTATTTTGGAAACTGGTTTCAGTGCTGGCATCTTCCCCTTCAAGTATCTTGGAGTGCCCCTTAGCCCTCATCGCCTCTTGGTTAGCCAGTTCTCCCCTCTTCTTCGTAAGCTTGAAGCTGCGGTTCAGAGTTGGGTTGGCAAGCATCTATCTTTTGCTGGTAGGCTGGAGCTCTTGTGTTCCATCCTGTATGGTATGGTCCAATTTTGGCTCAGCATCTTCCCTATTCCAGAAACTGTTATCTTGCAAATTGTTCGTATATGCAGGAATTTTCTGTGGTCTGGAAATGTTCGAAATTCTCATTCAGCTTTGGTTGCTTGGAAGTCGGTTTGCTTGCCTAAGCATGAAGGGGGGCTTGGTTTGTTTGACATTAAAGCTCGCAATAAGAGTTTCCTTGTCAAACACCTTTGGAATATTCATCAGGAGGCTAATTTCCTTTGGATAAAATGGATCCACCATTTTTTTCTCCCTAACCTCTCTATCTGGGATGCGGGAGCGGTCAAGGCCTCCTGTCCTCTATGGAAAACTCTGATCTCTCTTAAGGATAAGCTGCTTGCTGATTTTGGGGGCAGCTCTCCTGTTGTGGCTGCTATGACTAGTTGGAATGTTGGTGATGGTTGCTTCTCTGCTAAAGCTTATGATCACTTTCGGGTTAAAGGCCGAGAAATCCATTGGGATCCGGTGGTTTGGGAGAACTGGTCTCTGCCGAAGCATTGTTTTGTGTTGTGGCTTGCGGTGTTAGGGAAGCTGAGAACTAAGGATCGCTTGCACTTCATTCCTGCCGATCCCAGTTGTGTTTTTTGTAGCCAGGACCCGGAATTCCATTGCCACTTATTCTTCCGGTGTCCTTGGACTTCTTGTCTTTGGGGTAGCATTTTCTGTTGGCTGCATCTTCCTCGGCGGATGCCTACCCTCTCTAGTGCCATTCGTGGGCTAGCCTCTAAGAAGAAAAGCATGGTCCATAAAATGAGAAGAGCCTCCCTTAGCATTGTTGTTTACCTGATATGGGAAGAAAGGAATAAAAAGTTGTTTGACAGTTCTCAATTGTCTATTGATAAAATCTTTCGGAGATTTCAGGTCCTTTTCTACACTGTATTCCACTTCCATGGTAAAGACCACTTCTCCATTGATGTTGGTTGAGCTGCCTGCTGAGCTTCTGCTGTGTTTTGGGTAGTTTGTATTAGGTTGCTTTGTTGTTTATTTCTTGTTAGTTTTGCTCGACTGTGAGCTTGTTTTATTTGTTTTTTTAGCTTGAGGGTTTTTCCCTCTTCTTTTCTCTTTGGTTTGCTGTTTGGGAGCATGTTCCCATCCAAGCCTCTTTTCTGTATTGTGCCCCATTTTTGTTTCCTTTCGGTCTTAATATACTTACATTTGACCACACAAAAAAAAAAAGATGCACCACCACCCATAGAATCAAGAAAGAGGCTCGGGGTTGGTTCTCTTGAGGTCGGGTTGGCTTCATGGTTTTTTTGGGGTCGGCTGGTTCGGTTTGGCTTGTGGGTGGCTGGGCTGTGTTTTCTGGGTTGGCTGGCTTGGTTTACTTGTCTTGGGGGGGGGTTGCTTCTGCTTCTTTGGGTGCTGCTGAGCTGGCAATGGTCTGGTTTCTACCATCTTTGGTCTCGGGTTGCTTGCCTTTTCTTGGGACCGGTCTGAGTGTTGGTCTTCGGGACCATATTTGCATGAGTTGGCTCTTTCTCCTTTTGGGTCTGCCGCCAGCTTGCTCTTGCATTTTGGTGGCTAGCGTGTTGTGCAGATCCCCGTTTGGTTTCCAGGTCTGCATGTGAAGATGGCAGCGTTTGCGTTCCCCATTCTTTCCTCTTTCAGCTTAGTTGGAAGGCTAGATGTTTGGCGCTGGCATTGTTGCTTTCTCCCTTTAGGCTGACCGGTTCTCAAGGTCTGCAAAGATGGGCTGGCATGCTTCCTCTCCACATGCGCTATCAGCATAAATTGTCTTTCCATATCTGGTTTTCCCCCCATCCCAGGCTACACCAAGGTTGAAGGAAGCAATCCCAGTTTCAGTGCTGTTTGGCTTAGCTCCTGGTGGGCGGGCCTTCTCTTGGCCGGGTGGGTTTGCTTTCATCCTACTTGGTTCCACCTCCCTTGGGCCGGCCCTTTGGGTCCCCTTGCTTGGGCCTGGGAGAAGGTGGGTTGAGTCTCTTTTGTTGGGCTTCAGTCTTGGCTATTTGTTCCTTTCTTTTGTTCTGCGGTAAGGGAGCATGTTCCCTTCATCGCTTGTTTGAGCTCTCAGGTCGTTAGTTCTGCTTGTTTTTGTTCACTCCGAGGTTACTCGGTTTTGTACATTCCTTGATCTTTTATATACTTACATTTGATCAAAAAAAGAAAGAGCCTCAGTGAAGAGACAAAAGAGTTAGAGAGAGAAGCTAGTGTGAGATGCTCTCCCCTTCCCCCACCCTGCCGGTCTGCCATGGAGCCTCCCAGCCCGTAGCTTCCCTTCTCCCTCTTCCCTCTCGCCTTAGTTCACTTCCTGCAGGTCCCTTCATCCTCTTGGTTCTTTCTTGCCTCGTTTTTTGGTCTCCTTCGTGTTTTTCCCATGCCCAGATTTCAACCTTCGCTTCCCGTCCATTTTCCTGCCTAGCCCTAGTTTCCCCTTTCGTGCCCTAGCGTCTTTCTCCTTGTTCGTCTGGCTTCTTCTCCAGTTCGATTAGTGGTCTCCTTGTCTCCTGTTCCTTCTCCAGTCTTTTTTTGCCCTAATTTCAATTTTCTCTTCTTGCCCCTTTTCCCGCTCAGCCTCCATTTCCCCCCCTCGTTGTGCCCTAGCTTCGTTTCTCCTTTGGTTCGTCTGGTTCCTTCTCTAGCTGATTTCTGTTTTTCTGTCATCGTCCCTTGTCTTCTCTTCTTCCCTCTCCCTTTCTGCCCAGCTTTTGTTTGCCTCCATGGCAAAACGAAAAGCTAAGAAAAAGTCTCTTTCTTCCTCCTCTCGTCCCCCTCCTTCCCGTCCAGCCCACCTCCTTTAAGAAGTGATTTTGGGTCTTCCCTCTCCCACCAAAAAGCATGCTCGCCACTCATCTTTTCCTCCCCCACCCCGTTCGTTGGCCCTTGTTCTTCCCCCCAAGAAGCTCAAAGGCCCCATTCCGGTTTCTTCTCCTGAGTTGGGTGCTACGGGTACAGCCCCTGGTTGTGTTGACCATGCTCCACACATTGCACCTCCTCAGCCCCCTAGCCCAGAAATTCCAGCCACCGTGAGTTCCCCTAAATTGGGCCCTTCACCTGTTGAATTGTCCAGCGCTGAAGATTCTGAGGATGAAGACACTTCTTCATGCAACTCTGATTCTAGCTCGCATTATGGGTCCACTGACTTGGCCACTTCGGAGCACACTGCCCGCCAGCCATCTCCTGCTTCCTCAGCCCCTGTTGATTCCGAGGGCCCTGTTCTTGAAGTCCCTGCTACTTCCCCTCCAGGTACTGCAAATTCTGTCCCCCTTGGTCCTTGGAGAAATCTATTTGCTTCAAACCGTAGCTCAACTAGTGGTGCCCAGCTTCTTCATTATTCTGAAATTACAGCTACTACAAAGTGTGATATTTTGAATGATGATTTAGACTGTGCTTGTGATGTGTGGAAATCGTGCTTAATTGGATATGTTTCGGGGAGATTTCCTGGGTTTAAAGCCCTTAATAGTATGATAGCTAACACTTGGCATTGTGAAGCTGTGTTGAATATACATGATTCTGGGTGGTTGATCTATAAATTCAAAAATGAGGTTGATAGAATTGCTGTGTTAAAAAGAAGACCATACCTTGTCTTCGGCAGACCTCTAATTATAAAGGAGATGCCTGAATTTTTTGACTTTAATTCTGCTAAGATGTCCACTCTCCGTGTATGGATCAAGCTGCCAAATCTTCCCCTTAGATGTTGGTCTTTGAAGTCTTTATCTAAGATTGCTAGTGTTGTTGGGAAGCCAATTCAAAGTGACATGCTTACCTCTTCTATGTCTCGGCTTTCCTATGCCCGTGTTTTGGTAGAAATTGATCTTCGTAAGACTCTCCCAGAACATATTGTTGTTAGTTTGCTGAATGGTGTTGTCATTAATCAGCAGGTTATTTATGAAACTCTTCCGAAGTTCTGTACTTTTCGTAATGTCATTGGGCATCTGGTGGATTCTTGCTCTAAATTGCCCAAGGATTTCGGGGGTGGTACCCCTCAAGCAAATGCTGCCTCTTTGCTAAGTAAATCCCCCCAACCGAGAAGGATGTTGGAAGGAATGTGCAGATTTTTGAGGGGGCTGGGACCTTGCAGACAACCCGATGACCGCTCATGTGCCGCCACGTACACGTAACAACAATCCCGACGAGCGAACCTCGACCACAAGAGCAAGTGGAAACACCCGAGCGAGATCTTGCCTGCACCACTGGACACGAAGGATCTTAGAGTGACAAGAAACTAACCGAAGAGGGACACGACAGGGGCAATCTCTAAAAGGCCGCCTGCCTAAGCTCGGAAGCCGTAGACCAGGACTCGGCAGCAGGCGCGTCACGCCATGAGGTCAGGGATCGCGGGGAGGGCCGACGCAGGGACGCAAGCCCGGCAATTTAATTCCACGCCCACGCCAGCTACAGCCTTCCAAGCGATCCCCGGCCATGGCCTTCCGTGCCCATTACGTCAACCAGGCCTCCAGCTTGCAAGAGGAAGCAGGGGGCACTGCTGCTGGACGACCCCCATGCTCTCAGGCACGCTGGGGCTGCCAGCACCTTGGCGCGAGCTTGGCAAATGAATGTCAGGCACACCCCTCGGAGAGGCAGCCCCAGCGAGCCCGACAGCCTGTGGGCATCACGGAGCAGTGGACGAAAATGGGACAGATGCACATTAGGGGCGCCTCAGCTCGAAAACCACAGGCCAGGACTCGGCAGCGGGCACGTCACGCCATAAGGTCAAGGATCGCGGGGAGGGCCGATGCAGGGGCGCAAGCACGGCAATTTAATGCCACGTCCATGCCGACTACAACCCTGCCCGCGATCCCCGACAATGGCGCTCCACGTCCGGCACGTCAGCCGGGCCTGCAGCTTGCAAGCTCATGCAACAGCCACTGCGGCCGGGACGCAAGCCACGATGTGGGGCGCGCTGGGGCTGCCGCACCTCAGCACAAGCTCGGCAAATGAATGTCACGCCCTCGCCTCGGAGAAGCAGCCCCAGCGCGCCCGACAGCCTAGCAGGCGGCCCGGAGACGGTGGCCAGAAACTTGTCTTCGCCGGCCGGAAAACGGGTCATCGATAACAGCAACATATCGGGCCACGTGCCCTAGGACACCAGGCAACCTTTCGGGCGTCCCGGCAACGGTGGCTGGAGTCGAGTCTTCGCCGGCTGGAAATCGGGTCTTCAATACCGGGGTTACATATCGGGTTATCCACTCCCCCCCACTTTTTTCCGGTGCACAGCACCCCCACAACCGCGACAGGTCCATGGGCACCATGCCACCTAGCCCCCCCCAAGACCAGGCAGGGAGCACCCCTCTACAGAGCAATAAGTATCATTGGAGCTCTAGCAGAGGGAGACACTACTAGGTCCCAGTTGGGGGGGCCCTCTAAAACCTTCAAAAAAAATAATTTGAAGCTGAAATTTGGCACAGAAGTTTGGAAATATCCAATCTAACTGTAATATTTGTTTCAGAATTTTTAAAAATCAGGAAGTATTTATTTATATTTTCCAACCATTAAAAATCCAGAAATTCATAAAAAATAGGAACCAGCTCAGAATGGATATTTTGATTTTCAATTGATTTTAGGTTTTAGGTGATTTCTTAAGGTCATGGATTCGTCTTACAAGATTTCTAAGGTATTTTCTAGGTGTTTTGAGTAAAAATAGATTTCCAATCTAAAAGCCTCCGATCTTGATTTTTCGTGCTCCATAGTGGTTAGGATTTAGGCAAAATAGAACAATACATTGACTAATTTTGTTTTCTAAAAAGAGGGCGAGCAACTATCTACTATAAAAAAAAAATCAAGGGCCCAAACACGCATGCCCTTATTAAATGGGTTAGGCGGGTTAGCATGTATTGTCAGGCCTATCAGTGTATAACTCCTTTTTTTCTAAATTTGTTTTTCTAATTAATTTTATATATGTATTTTTCAATATTTTTATTTTGATATAAATTAATATTTCGTCTCTCTTTTTTTATAGCCTCTTTTAAATCATAATTATTTTTTAGTTATTTTGCATGCATTTACCTTATGAAGTGATTATTTTAATCATATACTTTTTTATGTTTTATATAAATAAAAAGTATTTATTCTTGGATAATATTTATAATATATGTAGCCTTATATAATATTGTTTTTTGCTTTTATTTTATTCAATTAATTTCATGTGCATTTATTCATGTTATCATTTGATTAAATAAAAAATTAATTTTGATAAATAAAGTCATTCAACATAATTGGATCATGACTCATGTTGTAAAATTAAATATCCTAATCTTTATTATTATTTTTATTTTTATTTATTGTTAATATTTTTTACATGCATTGTTTTTAATTTATTTAATTATATGTGTGTATATGTTTTTAATTTTTAATTTTAATTTTAATTTTCTTATGTATAAACACGCATAAAAAAACCTATATATATAACTTTTCTTATTAAAAAAAAAGTATATAATCATGTGTGAAGCGCAATACTGGTGTATGTGAAAATCTGACTCCTTCCTCTATTGAGAAGGAACCACAGTTTGACGGAGGGTGTTTAAAATTATTTGGTAGGGCAGCCTTTTAAGTGGGCAGCCTTTTTTCCTCATAACAAACGGTTATGAGGAAAAAACGGTTTCGCATCTTTTCACGCCTCAACTAAATAATCTTCGCCACTTAAATTAAGTGGGCAGCCTTTTTTCCTCATAACAAACGGTTTTTTTGGCTTGGCCTATTTGGTAGGGTGTTTAAAATTATTTAAAAAAAAAAATTCTTTCTAAAATATATTAAAATAATTTTTTTTTATTTTTTTTTTAAAATTAATATCATCTAAATACATCAATAAAATTTAATTTAAAATAAAAAAAAATATTTTTTTGAAACGCAATGTCAAACATCCCAAAAGTATGTTCATCCAGCAAAATAAATCTTTCAAAATCAACAAACATGGAAACATTATGATTTATCAATTAAAAGTAAATATAATAGTGACTCGTACAACATCTATAAGAGTATTTTAAAGAAGGAATAGTTGCCAAAAACTCTAAATAGAAGGAAAAAATAGATTATATTTGATACATATACTTTGATGACTTGTATAACATCTATAAGAGTATTTTAAAGAAAGTATAGTAGCCAAAAACTCTAGATAGAAGGAAAAAATAAATTATTTTGATACATATGCTCTGGTGACTCGTATAACATCTATAAAAGTATTTTAAAGAAATATAGTAGCCAAAAACTCTAGATAGAAGGGAAAAATAGATTATTTTGATACATATGCTCTGATGACTCGTATAACATCTATAAGAGTATTTTTAGCTTTATAATCAATCTATAATTTGTATGTACATCAAACGGATATTAAGATAGTTTTCCTCAATAATGAATTAAATATGGGGATTATGTAGAACAAACATAGGCCTTGCTCTACTAAGAAATGAGCATAAGTCTAAAAATCAATTAAATCTCTGAATGGATTTAAATAAGCACTTAAGCAATGGCATGAGAAATTTCATTACATAATTTTAGAATATGATTTTAAACATAATAATGTTGATGATTGTATGTATTTTAATTTGACAACAATTTTGATATGATAATATGGGTGACATGCTCATTATTAGTACTAACATAAATGTTGTTAATGATATGAAGAAATATCTAACATGAAAGTTCAGAATAAAAGACTTAAATGAGGTGGATATAATTTTGGGTATCAAAGTAAAAAAAACATAATTAGGGGTTTTGCTTTTTATCAATCTCATTATATTAAGAAAGTTTTAAATAAACTTAATCATTTAAATATTTAAAAAATCAAATACTTTATTTGATGTTTTCTTAAAGTTGATAGAAAATAAAAGTATATCAATTACTTAATAGAATGTTAGTGCAAATGGTAGCTTAATATATGTTATGCATTGTACTAGACCAGATTTTGCTTTCACAATATGAAATTGCCCATGTACATGAGTAATTCTAGTATGGATCATTGGAAAGCAGCTACAAGAGTGCTTGATTACTTGAAAGTGACTATATATTTTAGTTCATTTTATAATAATTTCTTCATTATATGTAAAGGTTATATTGATGCTAGTTGGATAACTAGTATAAGTGATAATAAATCAACCTCTAGATGAGTATTTATTTTAGGAGGTGGTGTTGTTTCTTGAACTTTAAAAAAAACAAAAATGTATAACTCATTCTACAATAGAATTCAAGTTCATAGCTTTAACAATCAAATCAAATGGTTGAGAAATATGTTATTGGATATTAAGTTATGGCCATAATCGATATCATCTATCTTCTTATATTGTGATAGTTAAACAATTATGTCTAAGGTATATAGTAAAATTTACAAAGAAAAATCTAGACATATCAGTTTGAGACAAGAGTATATAAAGCAATAAATTTCTAAGATAATTACCAATATGTATGTTGAGTCTTGCCATAATCAAGCATTTAATAATCTATTCACTAAAAGTCTCTCAAAAGATTTGTGCTAATATAGGCTTAGGACCATTTAATTAAACTTACTAATAGTAGGAACCCAACTTTTACTAGTATTTTTGCTAGTCAGGAGTTTCATGAGTAATAACAAATTATTATTATTAAGAGTGGTGTACACTAATTTGTGTATGCAATTGAGATTTATAAAATTAGTATTCAAATTAAATGGAAGGATGAGTGATTAACATTTTTAATGAAATCTCTATGTGATATGAAAATTTCCCCTATATGAATGTAGGAAGTTGTGTCGCTTTAAGAAAAGTTAGAAAAACTTTGTAAAATATTCATCAGTTCAGGAGGTAGTACAAGGTCTTATTAATGGTAAAATAATTGTGAATTTTTATTTTGGATTAACTAGATCATGTGTGGTATCTTCTTTTATCAATAGATATGAATGTTGGAGAAAATGTTCAAAGGGAAAGTGTGTGTGTGTGTGTGTGTGTGTGTAGTGGCACTTGACATTATGAAAAAAAAATTAGGATTAATTTAATTAATTAATTTTTGGAATTAATTATGCTTGGTCAGACATTCTGTAAAGGCAAGCCTTTCAAATCCATAGCTACTCTATACATGTGTGCCTTTAAATTTATACGAAGATATTAATCTCAAAGGGTAATATTTTCCTTATAAATATTAGTTTGATATTGACATAAATTAATTAGAAAACAATCATCTTCTCTCTTTATTTTTTTTTCTACAAAAATGTTATTTTATGTTCATCAAAAACAAAATAGAGATTCTTAAAAAACTTATAAAAGTTTTTTTTCTATAAGTTTCAAAGCTTTGTTGTATTCTAAACGTATATTTTATGAAAAATATATTAATATACATACACACACACACACACGAGATGAAATGGCTTAACTTATCGAATTTATAATCTAGATTATAGACTCAACCTGATATAATATTTTTTTCATAAATTTATATCTAAGAAAGAATAAAAACCCAACAATGTGGGCCTATGGCCTAGTGCACTAGGCCCGTGAAAGAAATACCTTATGTGGGTTTTTTAAAATAAAATAAATAAATAAACAAATAACATGTTGCCTACAAGTTCAAATTCTATCCATCATAATGGTAGTAAAAAATCAAGTTCATGGTTTTCAACCCAAAAAACTCATTTGTCAGCTCATATAAAGCTAAAATCACCCTACAAGCCCTTCTAAAACATGTAAAACTCAATTTAGCAACATTATAACCCAACAAAAGGTTCAAATAAAAAAAAATCAAACCATATAGTTTTTTTTACTCTCGAATTAGATCTGTTTTAGATAATATCAAAACTTAAAACAATCATTAATTAAACCTTGTTAATCATTAATTTCAAACTATTTTAATAGTTAGAATAGATGCCAATGATGAGTTTAAAGTTGGAAAATAAGTTAAATAAAATTTGAAACGTGGACAAATCACAGCCACATAGATTTCTGGTAGAGAAACCATACACGTAGCAGTCCACGCCCCCCACCAGATGCACATTAATCAAATCATATTTGAGTCGCGTCGGCTCTCCCAGGCCAAGCCTAGCCTTTTAACTTAATCCGAATTTGGCTCCTAATCCCGTTGGTTGATCAATTTTACAGCTCTTGCTATAATCAATTGAAACCTGAACTCCACAACTCAGTGGATTTACCAATTACCTTTTGACACGTTCGTCACCTGGATTGGAGAAGGATTAGGATTATTTGACTAACGTATTATTTGACTCGTTGAATGTCTAAAATAAATCAATCTAGGATTCATTTAATTTGATTATTGATTTTGATTTAATTAGAAACATCCATTGAATTTTTTATTTATTTATTTATGACAACATTTTAATCAAAACAAAATGAATTAACCTCTCCTTGTCCAAAATTCAAATTGAACTCCACAAGTCAAGTAGCTACTGTGCTAGCCCTGTTGTAGATGCTTTTGCTCATGCACGAAGCTAATTATTAATTATCATTTATCAAACAAAAAAGAAATATCCCTTTTTACTATTCATTAATGGTATTATTGGCTCAAAAACATTGTAGATGAGCAGTTTTCGCTCCTGCTCATGCCTTTATGTGAGAGTTGTTTGTTTTCTTCTTGGCACATTATAACAAAAGCTGAAGGTGATTGAAGTTTTGCTATGCATCTACCCCCTTCACTGTGATTTTTCCCAATAAAATTATTATTTTTATATTTGTATGCAAAATCATTTGGTTTTGTTTTAAGGGTAGGGATTTTTTGCATTTTAATTACACAATATAATTATTTTATTACTATCAAAAGAAGAAGAAAACATTTAACTTTGATGAATATGATTTTTAGTCTTTGATTTAGTTTTAAATCAGTTAAGTTGTCTCTTAATATTTAAAAAGCTTTGGTCGGAGTTGCTTTTTAAAGTGTTTTTTATTTAGAAATACATTAAATAATATTTTATTATTATTTTTAAAAAAATATTTTTGACATCAACACATCAAAATGATCTAAAAACACTAAAAAAATAATTTAAAGCAAAATAAATTCATTTCTTTCAATGCTTCCCAAACGGGCATCTTTTGCTTTTAGTGAATTAATAGTTATTATATGTCATTAAGAGCAACAAAGTAATTTGGTAAACATTAAAAAAAATGAAAATTTGTGAACACTTTTTTTTGGGTTTGGACGACATGTACGACAATGTCTACCCAAACTTTGCTTCCAAGATAGTGACTAAAGTGTCTCAACATGATGTGTGTTCTATAATTGTCGGTTTAGCGTGTGTGACTTTTTTTTTCTCTTTTTCCTTCACATTTTTTTGTACCAACCTTCAAAAAAAAATCAAATCAACCTCTGAAGTTTGTTATCCTTAACATTTTGTTCCTATTACGTTTATTTAAATAATTAATGAAATTAAATATTTTTCTCAATTTCATCCCGAATAAAAATTTTCATAAGTGAGATTTGGTTCCCATTTTTTCTTATTACTATTTGAGATGGTTATTGAAATTGGTTTTTGTTTTATAATTTCATCATTCTTGAGTTTTTTTCCTATCAAATCTTTTTTTTTTGTTATAACTTTTTTTTAATTATTTCAACCTACAATATTTAATTGGTCAGGTTTTTAGCTTTTTAATTGAGTTCATGTCTACAATTTAACAAATTATGAGTTTAAAAGATTAACCCTAATTTTAAAGTCTAACCCAGACTTTCTTGTTGTTGTTTTTTTTTTCATTTTTAAAGCTTTTATTTTTTCATTTTCTATCATTCTATTTTTTAAAATTCATTTTCCATGAGATGTTTTAGTCAATTTGAAAATAACATAAATTGCCTCTCTTTTTTTTGTCTTTGTTAAATTTAACTTTTTAAAAGGAATTTTATTTTTAAATTAAATCAAGTTAATTAATTTTATCCTCTAACATTTAATTATTCGAGTGTTGAGCTTTTATGTTTAACCTGAGTCGAGAATTTACCAGGTTGCGGATTTGAGAGTTTTTATTTTATTTTCTATAGTTTTGAAAGTAAAAAAGTTAACTCAATTTTTTATCTTTGCTAAATCTAGCGTTTATATGTGTGTGTGTGTGTGTGTGTGTGTGTGTGTGTGTGTATATATCAAATTGATTGTGTGAGTGACCATGGTGCTGTGATGTTAAGGTGTTGTTGGTGGCTAGAAGGTTTAGCCGATGGCACATAAGGATGGAGTTGGCCGTTGGAAGAAAGGTGTGTAGCGGAGAGGAGAAACTTGTGGCTGTTATTCTTGACATGGAGGTGGCTAGTTGGTGGTTGTGTTGGCGGCTTGTGGTGAAGTTGTCACCGGAGAAACTAGTAGCAAGGTGGTTGGTGGACGCATAAGCTGCGGTTATGGCAGTAGCGGAGGAGAAAGATGAAACGGAAACAGGAAAAATTAAGGAGAATGTTGATTTTCTTGCCAACTTTGAACCCAAATTTTTAATGCGAAGGACATAAAATCTACCCATATTAATAGAAAGTGGAAAACACATATTTAGTCATAATGAACTGTTAAATTTTGACAGTTAAACGATGCTTAAATTGATCTTTTTAGGGAGTGGCATGATGATTGTTGTGACAATCAACTAAAAAGAACCATATCGGGGTATGGTATAATGTTAGGTCATTATGGTGGTAAATGGTTTGCTAGTTTAATAGGGAGGAAAAACATTAAATGTCTCTAAAAAGTAGCCACCTGATAAGTTTTTTTTACCAAAAGAAAGGATAAGATAAACAATTACTCGAAATGATGTTGTCTTGAGTAAGTTCAACTTAGTTCCTCGTTTGTTTATTTATTTTAATTACATCCAAATTGGTTTCAAACTTTTGATTTTATGCAATTGAGCTCTTATCAAACTTTAATATCACCTTGAATTTTCGTGTATTTTTTATTTTGATCCTTAGTCTTAGATTTATACAAATTGACCTCTAATAAACCATTAAACTTTTATTTTTTTTATTTTACCTGTAATTTCAATCAATTAGGTCCTCATGGTTTTACACCTTTTGCTAAAAGGTCATTGACAACGATTTTCTTCAATTTGACCTTCAATTGATCCTACACTTTTGATTTTCTTGCAATTTTACCTATGATATCAATCAATTGACTTGGTAAAAATTAAAATTGGAATCATAAAATTCCAATCTTTACAATTAAGCCCAAATTGAGCCCCAAACTTAATTTTCACCAATTAGATATCTAATAAAATTAATTTGACTCATTTAAAGTATAGTTAATTCCTTGTATCTAATTACATCTTTTAATTGAACTAAAATTGATTCTTAAACATAATTAAACCTTTAATTTGACCCATGATTAAATCAAATTGTCCTATTAAAAATGTATTTGTGTGCTCCAACTTAAGTTTTGTGCAGATTGTCCAATAATCATTTATTTTAACATTGAATCTATATTGTTTTTTCAGTTTTAATCACAACAATATACAGTTAGGCTCCAAATTTTAGTAAAAATTTCTAGCTTAATTTTCCCACGACACTAATCCTCTTGTTATTATTATTTTTATTTTTTAATTTAATTTTAAATAGATAATGATGAATTTGAAGGAATAACCTAAATATAGGTTACAACATATGAGATATTTGTTTTGTTATTTTTATTTTTATTTGCTTTCTAGGTTAATGCTTTGGTGACAATTATGATATCTTATTGTTATTATACTCTTGGGTTTTTTTTAAAAACATTGATATCATGTTAACTTATTTTTTTATATAGGTAAAAAAATAAACCAGTCGTAGCAAACCTCGTTCTATCTATCTACTTTTTCTAGTATATCAAGTTTGTTCTCAAAAAAAAAAAATTTGTTTAAGAATACATTAAAATAATATTTTTTTTAGTTTTTAAAAATTATTTTTGACATTATCATATCAAAAATAATAAGAAATACAAAAAAAAATCTTTTTATTTATTTTCAAAAACATTTATAGAATCAGCCGCTTAATTTTGGACTTTATTTCTCTTTTGTTTTTCTACACGCATCTTGGTTCACCAGTTGTGTGGTAGTTTTTGGGTTATTACATAGCCTATTATCATTGTGCATTTAATGACAGTAAATGCTCTAATCTATTTTCTCTTAGAATTGCAGTGTTCTTTACTCTCCTCTCATAATTTTCTCCATAGATGATGGTACCAATTGATGGGATAAACCATGAGGGTGACTTCAAAACCCTTAGATAAAATAAATCCTTATCTACAAAATAAAAACCCTTTTTTTTTTCAATAACAATAATCATGAGTTTAGCTATCTATTTATATACAAAATAAAAACATGAAAAATCAAAAATTCAAGTGTGAACGTAGTGGTTGGTGACATTGTAAAGGTGATTGGTCAATAATTGAAGAATGAGTTTACTATACTAAATTCCTTTTTAAAATTAATTGAGAGATATTATTCTAAACATGAATTTTAATTTAGTAAACGTCTCACCCTTCAATTATTATATAAAAATATATACAATCTGATCATTTGTTTTGCAAACAATCAGTTAAACTTTGTTGTTTTTCACATGTTCTTGGACAAGATAATAACATGTGTCGATTTGTTTATTTCTTTCATGATACATTAAGTTTTTTGCTAATGCAATCTCTAATCAATTATCAATATAAATCTCCATATGATTTTCTTGAAAAAATCTTAAATGCTTCAACATATTCCTTAACCATATTAAATGACACACAATTGAGTTGACAACAAAATACTCAACTACACAACTTAATAACATTACTATTAAATATTTCTTTAATGATCATATGAAAGATGTATCTCTTATAAAAAAAAAAAAAGACAAATCATGTTATGTTTTTTCTTTCATCCAAATCTCTATCTTAATCACTATCTGAGTAACCAAAAAGATTAAAGTTTTTTATTTGAAGTAGAGAACATACCTTCATTCATCGTTCATTTGTTGTTGTGGAGAATTTTTTTGGCTACATTAAGTTAAACTCATATGGTGTTTTTTTAATCTATTGATAAGTCCTAATCTATAGAATATATATGGTCTAATACATGTCAAGTACCTTAAGTTTTCCATTAAGCTTTAAAAGTAGGTTCTATCAACTTTTCTTACTTTACTTTTCCTTATTCCAACCAACTTTCAACCAGAGTTGATACTAGACTGTAATTTTATATCTTGAACTTCTTAAGAATATTTTTGGTGTAACTGTTTGAGGATGTAAAAATCACATATTCTTTTTGTATCACTTCGAGGCCATGAAAGTGTCATTAAATTAATATTTGTTATCTTAAACTCTTGCACCATACTTTTCTTGAAATCCTCAAGCATGGTAGCATTATTTTCGATGAAAATTAGAGCATTGACATATATGCATGTAAATAGTGTGCTTCCATTAACTTCTTTCTTAATATACATTACATGCTCATATAGATATTTTTCAACACTATTTTCTTGGAAATACTTATCAATTTTAATATTTCAAGTACACAAAGCTTGCTTAAATAGTAGAGGGATTTCTTCTATTTGTTTACTTTGCTTTTATTAACAACTTCAACTTATTTACGTGGTTATTCAACATAAATCATTTATTCTAAAAAATCATTCAGAAATACCAACATCACATCAAGTTGATATATCTTCTATTTTTGTTGTGCAACTAGTGAGATCACTTATATAATTATTTATTGTCAGGCTACATCAGCAAATAATTCACCATGATACAATCTTTCTCTCTATTTATAATCTGTTTTATTAATCTTGCTTTGTATTTTGGTACTTCTATCAACTTTCAAGTGTCATTTTCTCAGTAACTCTAATCAAATTGTTGTATTTTTTTTTTCATCCGTTGATTCTATCAATTTCTCTTATGTGCTTGCTTGATTGAAGTGAAAGAAGATCACTATTTGACATTAAAAGTCAACAAAACAACAAACCTATCTAACCATGAGTTCCACTCCTTCAGATTGTTATAGAATGACATCCATTTGGCCCATTCTCGTAGTACAAGATGATAGAAACAGTACATTCTTATACAAATGCATACAATTAATTATTTTACACATTGAGCTACAAAGTATAAGGAATGTTTAAGTGGTTATTGAAATTATTTTTTAAAATGTTTTTTTATTTATAAAAATATTAAAATAATATTTTATTTAAAAAAAAATATTTTTAATATTAGCACATTAAAAAGATCTAAAAATATTTAAAAAAATTAATTTAAAATAAAAATTAAAAATAAAAAAACATAAATTTTTTTTTAAAAAAAACTTTTGAAAAACAGTGTGATGTAATATTGAATTCTTGAACATTATAATTCAATAGCTCTGGATTTCTCATTATTTACTTATAATATGGCTCCAGATTTCTGAAAACCTTTAATATTCACTTAATTAAAGTTTAGTAATCGTAAAAGCTTTATTACGCTAAACCTTGTGGTCTTTGCTTATAATCTAGGAACGACATGAAAGAACGTAACTGTAATGTGATTTATGGCTTATGGCTGTTGCTTAGTTTTTTTATTTTCTTTTTAAAAAAGCAAATCAGATGCTTAATTATTAATATATATATTTATAAAGATGAAAGAGGACCAGAGTTGGAAAGTGCAAGTGGGGTCAGTTTTATGTCTTCGGCTTATGAGTTTGTGGCTTAGCAAAGCAAAAAGAAAGAACAAACTCGCTACAGCTCCAGCACCAACCGGCCACTCCTTAGATTCTTCCTCTTCCTCACCGCTCCATACATTTCTCCTCTCTTTTACAGACCCTCTGAAAAGGGCTTCAAGTTAATAAGAAGCTGATCTTCACCCCGGTGATGTTTTCATCCATTGATCCATGATTACAGAGGGAATCAGAGAAGAAGTTGATAAAACTGTAAGCTTGCTCACACATTCTACCTCTTTTTTATCTGTTCATGAGTGAGCGTGCAAGTAATATAGATAAAGTAATATTTTCTTGAGACTTTTAGGTTCGTGCTTCGTAGTGTAAGTTTGTTTTTAAGTGGAGATCTTCTTTTTTTTCATTTCCTTTAGTGCGATTCATTTTGTTTTTGGTTAACATGTACTAAAGTCAGATGCTTGCAGTGAAATCTTGTTTTTGTTATTTTCTTTTTGGATAAAAAGTTAGATTTTTTTAAAAAAATGAGACGATTCACATGTTGTGACGCTGATACCTTTGAAGTTGCAATTTGAGATAATTTTGACAAATTGGGATTATTTTCTTATATTCATTTTAATTATTGTTGGACAGAGCAATTTTAATCAAGAAGTCTTGAACTTTGTTCAGATGCTGCTGTCAGGTGGTGCATGATTGCTTGTGTGGTGACTAGGTCTAACAGTGCTTGGTTGACTGCATCTTCAGGTGATTAGCCTGTATTCTTCTGTAAATCCCACTTCATCATGTCTGATCGCGTGCTGCAGTCATATCAAGATAGGGATGATATTCCCGGAAAGTCTACGAGGCAGTGCCAGTCTATTTGGATGTCTCATTGGACGCACACGAGTTGCAGGAAAGCAAATGAAGCTCCAAGCCAATTAGGTCATGATCCTCCGGAAGTTAGTAATGGTAGCAAATATCACAGCTTCCTTAGCAGGCCAGAGATGGAAACTGGTAGTTCTAAATTTTTCATGGGGCTTGGAGAAGTAAACAAGGGAAAAAGGATCAGCGTCATGAACGATAACCTTACAATGAGTTCGAAAAGGTTGAGGAATGAAATGTTTGAGGGACAGTCATCTCTTGCGATGTTCAAACCTTCTCAGGATAGGGAGAGTGTTTTATATCTGAAGAATGTTGAGTCCTCTGGCAATCGCGAAGGAGTCTTAAAGTCACGAATTGGTACTACCAATTATGAATATGATGTTTCCCACGGGAGAAATGAGGATCACCTACCCTCAATACCAGCACAGGCTGATCCTGAGGTGGAAATTCAAAAAAGAAAATCTCAGTTTCAGGCTGAATATCTCAACTTGGTTCCAGAGCAGCGGGTCAGGTCTAATAGTTTGCTAGAAAGGAGTAGCAGAGTTGTTTCTGGACATGTTCAGGATGATTTTGTAAGGTCAACCCCAGATGTTGTGCCATTTGAAGTTGGAAGGGCTCCAATTCAGCCCTTTCTCTCTAGGTCAGATCACATTAAGGAACCAGGCTCTACATCTATGGCTCATGAGAAGAAAATGAATAAAAATGCAGGTCTTCTCTTTCGTGATCCCTCAACAAGCAATAATGAGTTTTTTGGCAAGTCATTTCACATGATGCCAAATCGTTCTGATTTTGAATTACTTCCTAGGCAGATCAGTACCAGAGATGACAGTCAATCAGAAAAATTATATCATGGATCATATGCACTACCAACACTACCTTCCAGTCATGATGGGGTGACATTGAGAATACGTACTACAATAGACTCCCAAGAAGAATTTGGTAGAGGTCCTCCGATATACACTCAAACCACTCATCGCTTTTTCTTCAAAAAAAAGACTGATGTGAACTTACCTGATAGTGCTCAGATGTTTAGAGACTCAGCAATATCCACTCGATTTAAGGGGAAAATGGTGACCAAACTCCTTGAAATATCTCCGGATTTTGGTTTCCATGTCAAGCAAGGAGTTAAGCTGCTACCTCTGGACAGCTCCATAGGGAGTGAAGGAAAAGAGAGCACTGGGAATGTTAAGACTTCTGCAGTTATTAAGGAGAATGATTCATTAGCTGAAGGGAAAGAAAATACCGAGAATGCTAATACTTCTGCTGTCAATGAAGAGAGTGATTCATCTGCTGAAACTGACACCATGGATATGGATGCTTTCTGTGAGAACCATCTATCTGGTATATACGGTCTATATTTTATATGGATGGTTCTGTTAAATCTTTAGACTGTAGTGTTGACAATCTATGCTTTGGAGCACAGTCAGATGAAGTTGCTAAATATAATTACGTAATTTGAACAGTGTTAATGAGTTTTGTATCTTTTTAGCGTAGTCCTTGTTTGCAAATTAGTGAGATTTTTTTTCATGTTGCAGGTGTGGCTTCTTTGCAATCAGATAAGGTAACTTACTACCTCCTGATCTCTAAGTTTTAATGCCCCCTCTAGTGGTTTTCTAAGGTCACTTGCATTTACAAAAACTGGTGAAGGTAGAATCATTGTCTTGTGCACATGTTAAAGGACAACATATTTGATCTACTCTTTTACTTTTGTTAGGCCAGCATTTTACACAGATGTTTTAGTTGCCGTTGCCACAAATAATTGTTTTGCCTTGCTTTGTTAATATTTCTCTTTGGTTTAGGCCAAGGAATATATGTAAGAGGTCATAACTCTAATAACTTTCAGAGTCAAAGGCTCACAAGGCCATCGTCTCATTTGTTCACATGATTAGTTATAAACTTTGTAGGGCATCAATGAGGTCCTGAAGTTGCCAGCTTCTCAAGCTGGAATGCCTTCAGTCAGACAAGAAACCAAGGGCAGACAGATGAACACCAAATTACCCAATATAAACGAAGAACTTCCTTTATTTCCAGGTGTGGCAAGGTCACCAGATGACATGGAGACAAGCAGCTCAAGAACCCAGAGTTTGGACGCAGATTGCTTCCTTCCCCACGCCAAGCACTCCACAAATTCAAAATTTAGTGATTGCCCTGACGCTTCTGTGAGACTGGACCCCTGCAGCAGATGGTTTATGCGTCTTAAAGGAGGTACTTCAAAAGTTGAAGAAGCATCACCCCACCAGAATTTTAGTAAGTTCTTCAACAAAATGCAAAGACATAGTAAGACTAGTTCAGAACCAAAGACAAGCAAGTCTGATGGGAAAGAGTCAGATCAGATTGCGGAGTTACCAGGGAAAGCTAAACTCTATTCAATTTACTCGGAAAAGAAAAGGCAAGAAATAACACTGTCTCATGTTTGGGTTCAGAGGTGGTTTCATAATCCATCTGCATCTCCGAAAAAGAAGCCTGGAGCTGCGGTAGTCTCTGAGCCAGAGAGTTCAGAGGCAGCACTAGATTTCCAGAAGAAGCAATTTCCTAGCATTGCTGCCATGGCTCTGATGGGGAAGGCCATGAATGGTTTTTGTCCATGTGAATTCAGAAGAAGTGGGTCTTCTGTGGTCTGGAATACCAAGTGATTCAGGGATAAGCTTTCTTGAGTTAATGCTAGGAATGGATAGTGAGATAGGCAGTGCGCAGGATGTGCTGGTTATCTTACTGGTTGACATTAGTGCAGCATGTTGAAATCTTTGACGATCAATCCTCCATTAGATCAATGGACTGGAAACAAATTTTGTATAGCCTGAATGTTGCTTTGGTATGTATCCTGCTTGAAATTGTTTACATTTCCTGCTTTCCTCCTATGATCAGAATAGGCATTGTGGATGAAATTTGTGTGAAAGATTTGACAGAGGCCTTGTTTAGGTTGAGAAAGGGGCAACCCAGCCTCTGCTGCTTTTCATAGTGCAAATCTGAAAGCAAAGTGCAGTAATTCTGTAATACCTGGAATCAGAAGCTAAAAATAAAAGATTTAACTGGAGGGGATTGTGCTTCTTCAAACTTAGATGCTCAATAATCAAATTTAAACACATACAGTTACATGCAGAAACACATCATCAGACCTCACACCAGCTTTACTTGTCATGTATACACAAGTTTGGTCCTTGGCTTTTGGTGTTTTAATGTTATCTTTTTGAGTGGTTTGACATTTATGATGACAATCAAACTATATCCTGAAATTATGCTTGAAAAAAACAGTAGAATCATACATTTGGTTTTCCCTGATGTCTTGTTATGAAGGGGATGGCGTGGGGCTGTCACATCCTGCATTAGGCTGAAAATGGATGAATAATGCATGACTAGAAGAGAGAAGAACAACCTGGGTGTTACAATTTTTCCATATTCTCGCAGAACAGTGTTTTTCATTCCTCTTTCAGCTTTGATACACAACTGCATTTCTCAGAGCTCATCTTCTGAGAGGCAGACAAGTTTTGGTGCGCACATCTATTTAGGTTTGTTCTTTATTGTGCCGCAGAAAGCCGGGAGCTATAAATCGCAGGCCTTCCTATTCATGAGCGAACCTTTCCCTTAAGATGTAGAGTTCTTTTCCACCGTCTCCTATTTCAAGTTACTGTCACATTTAGCACTTATTTGAGTGGAGTTGCTTTCTCTAGATCTCTCGCACATTTTTGGTAGGAAGCTGTTTCTCAAATGAACCTTTCCCCAGGTCCCCTTCAATGGTGCTATTAGGTATTTTTCAGCAGTTTCCGTGTGAATGAATGAACTCCACGGTTAGCCTCCTGAGTATTTTAAACACCTCACTTTTGGGGGCAAGAATAACAAAGGTTTGAAGAGATCTTGCTCGAAACTTGCTGTCTGTCGCCAAGTAGTTCATTATTCTCTGGCAGAAGATAAACGTCACTGTTCCTCATGCGACCATTAACCTCCATATTTTCACGATTGACAACGGCAACTACACCAGTTCGGCTTTGCCACAAAATATGAAGAGCTTCTGCCAGAGACCAACGTGCTCTTTGTTAGAGAATAATATAAATCATATTCTGGGGCCTCACCTATAAGCTTAAGCTTTTAGGTGAGATGGTTCCTTAACATGGTATCAGAGCCTTGTTGACCCAGCGGTCACGAGTTCGAATCTCACCACCCCCATTCTATTTGATAAAAATTAAGCATAAGGTAATGTGGGCTTGTGCAAGTTTCAAGCCCATAGGGCTTTCACTTGAGGGGGTGTGTTAGAGAATAATATAAATCATATTCTGGGGCCTCACCTATAAGCTTAAGCTTTTAGGTGAGATGGTTCCTTAACACTCTTCACTTCCAAAACTGCGCGAGGAAAAATATAGGTGAACAAGCAGCTTAGTGGTTTACAGTCCCAAACAAAAAAGAAGCTGAAACATTCATTATCAGGAATTGTTTTTTTAAGGTGCGCTGAAACTCAGATAAAACATGAAATAGAGTATCTGTTAGAATTTGATGATTTGAACAGTATCTGTTTTAAACGATTACTGTTTGAATCAAAAACAGAAATTCAAGAACAGAATTATATGGAGAAAGATCAATACTTTATTTAATTTGAAAATACCTATTTAAAGGTTTACAAGAAACTCAGAAATGACACAAACAAACTCTCAACGACCATGAGAGATTGTTGGCACTTGATAGCAGATTCTGCAGCAATTGATCATGCAGAATCTGTTATGTAATTCAAATTTAAGATTCAAAAACAATTGACTTAATCCTTTCTTCTATCCTAAAGGCAAAATCTCGTGAGTAATTCTAACCCTCCTTGAGATTTGCCTTGAACAAACCAAGTTCCATCCTTAGAAATTTCAGCCTTGATATAGGAAGTGCTTTAGTCATTAAATCTACAATTTATATTTTATTATTATATTTAATTTAAATTAGATTATGAAATTAACTAATCATAATTCAACGAATTCAATGATTCAGATATCTGAATCTTCTTACTTTTTTAATAACCATGATAATTTTATACTGATGATTTTATTAAATAAATAAATTTATATCAATTTAAAATTCCTGAAAACTTGCATTCCATAAGAATTCTACAGAGATTTTATTACAAGATACAGCTAAATGACTAGTACGGTAATAAACGGTGTCTTAGGAGAGATTTGGCAGTGTCAGATGGTTAGTGGTGAGAGTATTGTCTAATTCTATTATACTTTATGATTTTATAGATTTTGATCGAGTTAGACATTAAATAAATTATATTATTTTACGAGTTCACTCAGTATTTAGAAATGATATATTTTGCAGGAAGGAAAGCAGAACTTTTATCCCAAGCATCACGAGCCATTTCCTTTTTGTATAATGGCATATTGGCATGTGGGTACAGGGACCATGTTGCCTATATCATCGGATTATACCTCCTCATCCCCACCTCATTTTTATTGGTTCGGTACAGGGGAAAATTCGAAGGTTCTCAACTATTAAAAAACATTATATGCGTTCTTATAATTACAACATAGCAATCACATTTTAACACAATGCAATAATATATATCAAGTCCATGCATTCAGTTTTACTACAACAGAAATAATTGATGAATATAAATAGTCAACATATAAAGTTACATAGCATTAAATCCATATTAAAGGATCATACCATCCCATCTGTCCATTGGATAATTTTACCATCCCACCTACTTAGGGACCAACTTTTGTAAGACTTGTATTACTTGACATCACCAATCAATCAATCTACATCAGGATTGGTTACTGCAATGAATTCTGGACTACTAATAGTAAAAACTAATAAAACAATGGAGGGGGGGGGCAACAAATACTATTCTAGTAGTCACAACATGCTGAACCCTTTCTGCTACCCTCCATGACTGTATATTCAAAACCATGAAACTCTGCGCTGCAGTTTTGGCAAATGAACATACATATCTTGAGCCATTTACCAAACACCAAGGAAAATGTTTGTCTTGATTGAAACAATCTAAGCTAACAGTGCAACTTACTTCCACAAAGAGACAAAAAAAAAACTGAAAACAAAAGGCAACAGAACGCAATGCCATGCACAGAAGAACAAGAACAAGAAGTGCATGCCAAAGGAAGGAAAATAATCTAGAGATGCAAAACCAATATCTCAAGAACTCTGAAAAAACTCATTCAGCACAAAAGATAGGAACCGTCTACAGATTGTTATCACAATCACTTGAATAAAAAGTAATAGAAGCAATGAAGCTCAGCAACATGCTACTGAAAACTAAATAACCAGATACAATAAGACACCTAGGTGTTGGTTGCCCTGGTGTAAATCTGCTGGCTTGCATGAGAAGAGACCATCCTAATAGAACCTCTAGCCATCAGTTCCCTAATTGCCTTCCTTGCAAGTGATCCACTAATCTGCAAGGTACATAAAAATACAAAACCATGAAACATGTACACAAAATTAAATAAAACACAAAAGCAGAGTAAGACATTCATACTTAATACTAGGCATACTAATAAAAATACATTAAGAAGACAATGTCCTAGTAGAATACACAAGACCAAGGTTACATCATAGTAGGCATACAGCAGTTGTTCTATGGTCGATGTTATTTTCACACAAAAACCTATTAAACATGAACCTCACAAGCCAAAATGATACAAGTATACAAGCGCTGAATACCTAGCTTCTAGCCTGAACTCTATTGTAAAAAGTATCAGACAGTGCACATCAATGTATGACTGAGCAGTGTTAGGTATTAAAATGAAAAAAGCACTTGGCATGGTACTAATGACCTGGGTTTGAATCCTGATCCTACTGTTGATAAGAAGGATCATGGTGCACCTATACTTATGTAACCAAAAGCCTCTTAGACCATCCCAATAGACCAAGTTAGACAGACACAATACTAGATCAGAAACCAGACTTGATGTACTTTCAGCAATGAGAATATTAAGGCATATATAGTAATTTACAGATTCTTGACACCATTACAGAAAAAATAAAACTATACACACAATAGAAACTTTTGAGGGACACCAATTGCAAACTCATCTAAATCCCAAAGACAACCAAAACACAAAATATACATGATATACACTACACATAAGCTAACCAATACAGTCATCCAATTGTCAAAGCTAAACGCAACATCACCAGGAACAATGTTTCAATAATGAGAGAAAAAACAGGACCTAAACACCTATTCAATGACAATCCGATTCATGATAATTTTGAGTAACTTTTAGCTTTTTTATTAACTATCTATTATTTTAAACAATCTCACAACTCTTCCACCACATTAACATTACAACTTACAAGAATTCTCCAAAAATTTCGACCAAAAACTAAAACTTTTTATTCCCTAAAATGGAAACAGCACGTAGCAAATCAGAAACTTCACTTCTAGAACTACAACAATAATCGGGATTTATGTCATATACCCTAAACACAACATCAAGCTGCATCAAGTTGGACCAAGTCATTACACTGTTCTAGCAGATGTTTTGATGAGTGTAGATATTAAATAATGCGAATTTCACATAACTTCTCGACAAAAATCATTCATCGAACGATAAATCCCACAAATACAACGGTCAAGATCCTCCCGGAAATGTGTCCGACAGATTTTCAATGAATGTGTCCGACAGATTTTCAATGAAATAAGCATTACGCATGCGTCAGTACTATACACCAAGATGTAAACCGAGTATCTAAAATATCCTAACATAATCGTAAAAACAAAACCCACGATTTGATATCACTTAAAATACGGAAAGGACCCAAGCTTTCAGGAAAAACGTAGTGAAATTCTGTACCCTCATACGGTCGGAGAGGACAGAAGGAGTGATAAGCTTGTACTTGGGAGCTTCAGAGAGAAGCTTATCATAAGTAGCTTGATCAAAGAGAACCATGTTGTTGACTTTCTCCTTTTGCTTTCCCTTGCTCCACTTCTTCTTCTTTTGCTTCCCTCCTCCTGATTTCGCTGGCTTTGATGATGGTGGTGGTGCCTTCTCCTTCTTCGGTGCCTACAAAAACCAAAGAGAAAAAACAATACTTCAATTGGGTTTGTGAAGAGAAACGTATTGTTGTTGAGATTTGAACAATTTTGTAGAGGAACAGAGGGTTACCATTGGATCTGTTGATGCTGTGTTAGGGGACGGAGGGAAGAGGCTGCTGCAGGGAAGTGATGAAGGAAATCAGGTAGGCGTTTTGCGTGCGTTGCTGTTATGCAGCAAGTATATATCTAGGGTTTCTTGGATTGTTAGATGGATTAGAAACGACGACGTAGGATTTTATTTTCGTCAAATGGGTTGCTTTTATTGTTTCAAGCTAGGTTTCAAGGATCTGTTTTGTTGAAAAAGCAACGCCTGTGTGTTTCTCCAATGCCAAGCCCAAGACCACAATTATTTTGGCCCATGTCCTTGAATACCGCTTAGTTTTACTAAAAAGATTGTTATTTCAAAACATTTTTTTGTGTTTGTTTTATTTTTTAAAGATATTTTTTATAAAATAATATTTTAATTTGTAGAAATAATACAAATCAAACACTTTAAAGATAAAGATAGTGTTTTCACATCTTTAAATTATTATTTTTATTTGTTTCGAATTTATACATTTTACAATAATAGCAACCTTAATACATTTTACTATAGTCGTCGCCCCATCAGGACCATGTTCCACTTTGCTTCTCATATATTTTTGCCTCCACCATTTTCACCCATCCAAGAATCTAATGATCACGAATATATATACACATTAGTCCTTCAATATTATTCAACTATAAATTACTTTAAAAATAAAGAAGAAGAAATTGGTTTATGATTGAGTAGTGGTAAAGATGGGACTCGAAACTAAAAAATCCTTGTTGATATTTAAGGATAACTAATTTGGTTGTTAACATTGTGATATTATCCTTGACTTTAAAATAGTTAATGTAAAGGAGAAAGTTATACATAATTTATTTATTAAACCTTACATACTCTATATTTTCTTAAGATTGTAAATTAATATACAACTCTCTTTTTTGTGAAACTTTTCTCCTTATGTGTTCATAGATGGTATCAGAGTTATCTAGTAGGGTATTTGACATTGAGTTTCAACTTGTTTGTTGTTAGAATTTATTTATTTATTTTGTTTCAATTTTTTATTATTTTTATATGATTTTAATGTGATAATGTTAAAATAGTTTTTATCAAAAAACAAATAATGCATTTCTGAATGAAACAAACACTTTGAAAAGTAATTGTTATCACACTTTCAAACACCTCCTAAAAATCACATCTAATTGACCGTTTTCAAAATATTTAACTTTTAAATTTTCACGACCTCAATTGCTTATGAATCCAATCTCCTTGTCTTCAACCCATTCTTTTCTATCAACCTTACTAAACCCACACATTTGAACTATACAACATGGAAATCCACCATGTTAGCCTACCTCAAAGTTTAAAAAGTCTTTAGCTATATAGATGGTACAATTTAGCCTATCAAAATCATTTTGCCTCTTGTGGTCTATATTACCCAACCCATCCTATGCTGACTAGTACACCCAAGATAATTGTGTCCTTAGTTGCATTTTTTTCTTAGACAAGATACGAGGTAACTTGCCCGTGCACTACACTGAGCTTTTTTCTATATAGCAAACTGATTGATTTTTTACGTGTTACAATTGGTTATTTTAATATTTAATTAGTTAAATTATAGATAAATTTTGTTAGAAATGATTTTTTTCCCACCTAAAAGGAACATTGTAATCTAAACGCGTGGGAAGTGGTTCGTATATTTTTTATTTGTAGATAACTTGGGTAAACTTGTCTACCCATTTTGTTTATGTGTTGCCACTTTTTTTTACATAATACTCGATCTGAAATATTAAACATCAAAATATTGTAAAAGTATTTTTTTTAACAAAAACAACCTAAAATCCAAGAATTAATTTTTTTAAAGAAATAAAACCTAAACAAAAGAGG
This sequence comes from Salix caprea, assembly GCA_964035475.1. Classification (NCBI taxonomy): domain Eukaryota; kingdom Viridiplantae; phylum Streptophyta; class Magnoliopsida; order Malpighiales; family Salicaceae; genus Salix; species Salix caprea. Next base: position 16,771,888 of record OZ037745.1, read on the forward strand.
AAATAATTAGAATAAAAAACTAATATTAAGAGCGTATAAATATAAACATGGAAAAACTAGGGACTATTTAGAAATATATCTAAAAAATAAAGGAATTAAAATAAAGAATTAAAAGTATATGGGCCTAAATGAAAACAAAATATGTAAATATTTTTAATCGAAGGATTAAATTAAAATAATTAAAAGTGTTGCAAGGAAAAAATAATTAATTCTTTTATTTCTTGATTTAGTTTCGATGGTAAATTACTGGCACATCCCTAAGTCAATGCTTAGATTTTGTCTTATATTGAGGTATATTCGTATTTGGTTATTATAAAAAAAAATATATGCAGTTACTGTTATAACCTCGAGGTTTACTGTGCGCTTTTATATTATTAGGGGGTTTCTCCGTATTTAGCCATTTAAAAAAATATGTGCAATAACCTTTATGCCTCTAACAATAAATGTGTTTTTTTTTATCTTATTCATGGGTATTATGGTTATTTCACTGTGCACAAAGAGACAAAAAATCAAAAATACCCTGGACCTAGGGCTAAAAAATGCCATAAACCGAGGGGAAAATAGTAATTTTATTATTCCAATCCACAGTACCTCTAAGTCTAGATGAACAATGCAAAACATTGTTCATTCATTGTTGAACACCCTGTTATGTTTTAGCTTATAATATAACTAGCACAAATTGCTCATTATAAGATCTCATCTAAAATCTAGAAATAAAGTCAATCTCAACTCTAAGTTTTACTTTTACATAAATTATGTGCTACAAGAATACAAGTTCAATCTAACTCTTTACTCTATAGACATAAAGTCAATTTGCAAATGATCATTTGATGATAATCAATTGTCTCAAAAACAATTTGGCTATTGGTGGATAACCTTTGATGTGCAATTATATCATCATATATCTATTTGATAGGCTTGTGCAATGGATATTTCCTATGAAATTAATATTTGGTATTGATAATTTTTTTTTTCATTTTCAAAAGTATGTTAAACAACACTTTGATTCCAAAATAAAAGCTTTTCAAATTGATTAGGAGTGAATATTGATGTTTAAATAATTATTTCAAAACTTATGGATTTCAACATTGTTGATCCTACCCTTACACATATGAACAAATAACTTATATGGAATGTTAACATCATTGAGTTTTTGAAAAGGACTTAACCTTGCTCACTCATTTTTATTTGTCAAAACCATATTAAAAAGAAATATTTTTCAATTTTAACTTATATTATTAATCGTCTTCCCTTAAAAATACTTAGCACTAAATCATCATTTAAAATGACCTACGGTTAGAAATCTAAGTACAAGTTCATACAAACTCATGCACTTATGATAAGTATAGAATTGATTTTTAGTCCAAAACATGCATCTTTCTTGGTTATCTAGTTTAACACACATGAAATAAGATATACCTAGAGAGACAAAGAACATTTATAGAGCTTAAAGGACAACATTTAATTCATTTAATCCAACTCCAAAATGAGTATCATTCAAGTTATGAAGAGGAATTATGTGTTAGACCCCAACTTAGCCTTCTTTGGATTTTTTTTCCCTAATATTACATGAAGTTCAAGTCAACATATTATTTTCTTGAAGAAGGAAGGAAATTCTTCCAAATTACTTCCTAACGAGGGGAGGATTTTTAGCATTCAAAATAAAAGATTTCTCAGTCTACAAAAAAATTAATGAGTTGTCAGATTTATTTCCTAAGCTAAGGGGTTATTTAATTACTCTCTTAGCATAGGAAGGAAACCAAAAGGTCAACAATATTCAAGGCCAAATAAATCATTTTCTTATCTTATTTATATGTGGCAACAAATTAAATTTTTTATTTTAAATTCTTATTTTGTGTTTTAGGGTCAATAACCATCAATTGAGCTTAGATATTTAGGGATTTGGGTCTGATTGTAAGTGAGTTTTATACAAGTTCATATATTTGGGTATTTTGGGGTTTAGTTCAGGTTAAAAACACATATGAAACCTAAGTTTCAGATTAAGTTTTTTGCTTAATGATATTCAGATTACGGATGCAACTTTGTATTCTTTTGAGGCTGAGAATTATCTCTTATCTGCTCTTTAAATTATTGAAAATGACTTATCGAGGTTCAATTGACTTTGTGACGTCAATCTATACTTCTCGTTTGTGGATTGTTATTTATTGGAAGAGAGTTCGAATCAAATAGTATTGGTGCCTAAATACAAGTTATTTAAGTGATACACTCCAATCAATCCAAATATAATTAGCTTTCCAGGAATTAGTGTTTTTGTGTGTGGGATGCTTTCCGGGTTTGTATCATTATAGATTTAAGAACTGTATCCTATTTTCTTAATATAAAAGCCTTGTTTGATGGACATGATTTATTTTTAGGATAAAAAATATGTAGTTGAGCTGTTATAACAAGTTCACATGCATAAAGCCAAACCTTGTTCAACTCATATAATTACCACTTCTATTTTGTCTAATAAATTATGTTTGATAATGTATTTAAATGTGTTTTTTAAAGTATGGTTAGGCAAAAAAATTTATCAAATTAATAAAAATATGAATGCAAGAAATACTTATACCATTTTATCAAATACATATTGATCCAATCCAAGCAAAATCACATTCAGATTTTGGTGTAAACTTTTTTAAACTTTTTTATTGTCTAGTTTTACTCTATCAAGTATAACTTTCAGCTCAACTATTAGATTGAATTAAAAATATTACATGAGCTTTTAGACATATTTTTCCATATTGGGGTAAAATATTAGGTCAATCAAAGTGTATAAAGGTCTTATGATATAATTCAAATCATGTTGTATAAACTTTGTTTTCACTTGTGGAATTTTTATTTGGCAAAGATTCTTTTTTTTTTTTTTGCAAGGATATGATAACTTTTTGGGATTTTCCTATCTACTCAAGGAAAAAAAAAAGATTTGTGGTATTTAATGACAATTTGATTATCTTATTTTATAGAGTTTTATAATCTTACAATAAAGGTTAAAGGAAAAAAATGAAGGTTTTCAATTTGAGATGATTATTTAAAACTATATTTAATTATCCTAAACAAACAAGAGAGTTAAAGGGGAGAAAACTTCAACAATCAATTATCTAGCTTATTTTGAATATATAAAGGTGACAACAAATATCCTTGTGTTTATAGAATATATTTAAACTAGGAGATTTATCTATCTTAAGTTATTTTGTTAATTAGGTTCACCAACTTTAGTTTATGTGTTAGATTTTTTATTTTTATTAGTTTCTTCATACGTGGGCTTAGTTAATATACATTAGGTTTATTGTAAGTAGGTAAATATTAACCTCACAAGTTTTGGATTTGTTAGGGTTACTAGTTGCACTATTATATAAGGTTTTATAAGTTCTTGGATTGATAAAATAAACTTGTGCTTTACGTGATGTAATATATTTTATTTGATAGGACAATGAACAAATTTAGTACATCAAGGTATAACTGACATTGTGGTGTATTCCTTAAACTTCTTGTTTGTGAATTAGTTTTTGTAGGGTGAGACTTATTGTTCCAATAATATTGGTGACTTGAGATATATTTTTATTGTGTCATCTTTTATTAGATCTATTTTGGTTTTCTAGAATTTGCTATCAATCTTGATGTGAGTTGTATGATCATATGATCATGAGGTTATCACATACTGAGTATGTAATGAATGTATATATAACATGAGTTCTAATGAATTATATAACATGGTTGAAATATGGTTAGGGACTAATTGATTACCACTAGGTGTTAAAAGAAAAAACAGGACAAAGAAGATTGTGAGGAGAGTTGTAAATTGGAAAGGGACTTGTCATTCTCTTTTGTTATATATGTGTGGAAAACAACTTTAGCTTTGTATATATAAATAAAAGTTGGCACTATTTCATTAAAGGGAAAGGCAATTAATTTTTATATGAATATAATAATAAGATTAAAAGTTGGAAAGGGGTGAGAGAGACTTTATCTCTTAATATAAAAAAGTGAAAAGTCTTATCAATGGAATGAACTTGTGATAGATAAATCTTCATATCATGATTTATGCATCTTTTGTTTGACTTAATTATTAGCTACTCATGATAATCATTTATGTTTTATATAGATTGTATAAGCAAACAACCCCTAGTTCATGATCCTCTTTGTGAAAGCAAGTTCAGGGGAAAAGATTTAGGAATCACAGTTTAGAGGTATCTTAGTCTTTTCAAAATAGATCATAGTAAAACTTATGCTATTACCCTTAAAGTTAATAAGATTTATAAGCATTGAACAAGATTTTTTTTTCATCTTTTCACAAGTTTTAGTGCAATTAAAAATACTTTTTTTTATCCTCAAAGGAAAAGAAAAAAACTAGAGTTGTTGACTTATGGTTTTTTTCGTTCTTTCTTTTTCAAGCTACAATTAAAATGCATCTTTGCCCTTAGTAAAGGGAGGGGGGGGGGGGGGGGGGGGGTGCATTTAGAGCTGTTTTTGCTCTTTCTCACAAGATTATTTTTTATTTAAAGGTTTTTGATGAGCATTTTGGTTTTTTATTTTAAATTCGAAAAAGTTATTGGCGTGTACTCGTTAAGCTTCGGTGCATGCGACACATCCAGTTGTCAAACCTGACATTTCATCGTTTCCTTTCAAGTAATTGCATTCTATTTCTCTTGGTGTGATGTGTGATGGAGAATGATGAGAGGATTTTTATCGAAGGTAGTTTCTTTTGTCTTCTTCAGATAAAATAAATTTCTATCAAAAACATTTCTTTTTTATTTTCAATTTGAGACCATATTTTTTTAGTGCTCATTTTATCATTGGTCATTTTAGAAATATTTTTTATATTTTGAATTTAGTTCTTAAATTATAATATCTCATGTATTGTTTTTCTATCTCGCTTTTTATTTTTAATTTTTCCTCTTAACTCTATTATTAAAGTTTTCTTGGTTTTCAATTTTATCATTCAATAAAAATTTATATTGTTTTACTTTCTCCAATTTATCCCTTTAATCTTTTGATTTTCTTTCTTTTGTTTTATTAATTTAATCCTTCAATTTTATTTTCTCTAATTTATTTTTTATTTTAACTTTAATCCTTATTCTTTTTTAAAACAATTGTGTCTAAGTGATTTGCATTGATGGCGTCCATGCCGCCATGCGAAGAAGAATTGATTTTGATCCTAGATAATTAAATAAAGATCGGCGATATTTCCTTCCAACAATATGTCCACTCCTTACCCTTTCCCGATGCTTGTAAACATATATTCTTCAATTATAATAAAATCTGTCAATTGACAGATACCGACCTTAGCTCAGTTGGTAGAGCGGAGGACTGTAGTGGTCACTGTAATCCTTAGGTCGCTGGTTCGAATCCGGCAGGTCGGATTTTTGATATGGCAAGGCTTTTTTACTTTTGGACCCGGAAAGTTTTTTCCTAAACAGCATTTATTTGGTAGGCCCGCCCATAAATCTTAACTTTGGACTCGAGTGCAAGACTGGGCTCATCATGGACCAAAACTATTCTAAGCCTACGTTTAATTAGAGCCCCTTTTCAACTTATGTTTATTTGAAAAAGAAAAAAAATTATTTTATTCTTTTTCTCTGAATTAAATTAATTGTTCATGTTCTTATAGTATTTTAATAACATCTTAAATCCGAGGTCACATTATACAACTCATTGACACCCATTGGATGGTGGGCCTTAAAAAAAAAACTGGTCAGGGAATAAAATTAAGCAAGAAGTGGTATCCATCTCACCTATCACCGAATCCAACGTGGCTGATGTTGTGGGCGTGTAACCAAACTAAGGGCATATTAACTTTTTCCTTTTTTTTTTTATTTCCTCAATTAACATATATATATATATAAAGATTCACCCGGAATTTTTGTGACTGGAGGTTATAAATTTATTGACATGAGTAGGTGTGTGTATGTGTGTGTATATTTTAAATAAATCATATAGTAGGTAATTCAGTGATAAAAACTTAAGATTAAGGAGTTTATTTTCCTTGTAATCTTAGATTCGAGTCATGTGGTTGCTAATATAATAATTGCTAAAAATTTACATGGTCGTTGATTTCATAGCCCATGAAATTAGTCAAGATGAATGTTTCAATATTAAATAGCCCAATAAAAATAGAAAAAAAAGAAGGTGGATGTTTCATGTACTTGAAAAAAGATAGCTAGAATTGGGAATTAATTAATTAATAGACGAAGGTGAGCATGGAGTTTATTATTTTTATGCCCTATCTACTCCAAAGCCTTTACAAGCAATAAAAGTTTGCTTTGTTAACATCTTAATTAAAAAAAAATCGGGATTCGAAATTCTTTGCTTTGAGAAACAAGGACCCCCTTCCATGTCGACTCAATTGTCAATAGCCACTTCTCTTAACTGCCTATTTAAAAATACAATTGAAATTCTTTTTATTTAAAAATATATAAAAAAAATTATCTTAGAAAAATATTTTTGACATTACGATTACTAAAAATATAATTTAAAACAAAAAATAAAAATAACAAATTTTTATGTTTTAAAAATACAATGATAGACCTGAATTAAATTACTGAAAAACTATACATTATTATTTTGTTCAAAAGGCAAGATTTCCCCCCTTGTTCTCTCTCTTTCATGCTCTTTCTTTGTCACGAACGACATAATAGAGCATGTGGAGCCCTAGGCCCATTTGAAGTTAAAGTTAACCCCAATAATCATTTTTTTTTTTTTTGTCTATGAAGTGTTTTTTTTAAAGTAATAAAATAAAATAAGACTTTTCCTCCTGTTATTTATATACTCTTTTTTTTTCTTCTTCTAATAAGACAATCTTATATTATTCTCATAATAAAGGAAAGACAAGTTTCCTTTCGAGTAAAGTCGTTCCCGGGTAGCAAAGGCAAGTTTCGTGTCAAATAAAGGTGATTAGTACTATTCATTCATTTATCCAAATAAATATATAAATAAAGATGGTTAGAGCATCTCCAATGGAATGTTATAAAAGGAGACAAAAATTAAAAAAAAATATTTTAAGTATTTTGTAGTAATTTTTTTCTCTTTAATGGGAAAGCTACTTGGATAGCCAAAAATAAGTTTTCCTGAACAAGTTGCTATTTATAGCAACTTGGAATTAAAAAGTCATATTTTTTTTTTATCTTGCTGGAACCTAGTGTGCCACATATTTCACAATTACTGTTCAAAAATTGGTGGCAAATGAAATTTTGATGGAATTTTTCAATATTTTAAAATTTCAAATTTAAATTGTTACAGGGTTTTTAATTTTAAATTCATTTTTTAAATTTAAATATATTATTGGAGGGTTTTTTTAAAAGTAATTATTTAATTATATGACTTACTCCTATTAATTGTATAATTAATTATATAATTAAACTATATACAAAATAATTACACTATATTTAAAATAATATAAAAAAATAGCTCTTCAAAATGACTTTTACTATTAGGGCAAGTCCAATGGCAAGAGCCATTTTGGAGAGTCAAATCTTTAAAAAAGCTCCTTGAATAATGTATATATGGCTTTTTTGTTAATGTATTCTCCAATGGTAAAAGCCATTTTGGAGAACTATTTTTTTATCTTATTTTAAATAAAATTCAATTATTTTGTATATAGTTTAATTATACAACTAATAGAAGTAAGTTATATAATTAAATAATTTCTTTTGAAAAACCCTCCAACAATAAAATTATTATTATTTATTTATATTTAAAAAAAATGAATTTAATTATAATTAATAATAATTATTAACATAAACTTATACAATTAATAGAAGTATGTTATATAATTAAATAATTGCTTTTGAAAAACCCTTCAATAATATTTTTTTTTATTATTATTCTTTTGCTTTTCGACAAGTCCCAAACTATCCAAAAGCTCGTCCCTTTATGCTCGCCAAAGTTAAATCTTCCTGTTTCTGGTCAAAATGGGTTGTTTTCATTGATGGGTTTTGCGCTTCAGATGCTACTTTCAAATGGGTATAGGTTTTGGATATCTTGCCTTTTCCTTAAGTGGATTCCTTTAAAGGATTCTGTACTGGTTTTGATTAATGATTTTGGAAGTCAAGTGAGTACATTTTAGATGAATAATCTATGAATGAGTTGTGATTTTGTGGTTTTCATTGTTGATTGTTGCTGTTGTATTTTAATATGTTCTGCAATGCAACGGTATAATTCCTTGAATCCTAACGGCTCTTTTTCGATTTGGCTCTCCATCTTGCACCTGTGGGGATGCCTTCTCGTTTGAAGAAGAGGCAAAATGCCTCTCAAGATGCCTCTCACGTTGGACTTGCTCTTATAGTACACATCAACAAAAAAGTTATATATACACAATTCAAAAAACTATTTTAGGGATTTGACTCTCCAAAATTGTTTTTGCCATTGGAGTTGCTCTTAGGATTGATATCAATTCCCAAAGCTAGATTTTACCCAAATAAGAGCAAGTCCAATGGCAGGAGCCATTTTTAAGAGCCAAATCATAGAAATGACTCTTTGAATAGTGTATAATGGCTCTTGAGTGGATGTGCTCTCCAATGGTAAGAACCATTTTGAAGAGCTATTTTTTTAACTCATTTTAAATAAAATTCAATTATTTTGTATATAGTTTAATTATACAATTAACATGAATAAGTTATATAATTAAATAATTGCTTTTGAAAAACTCTCAAACAATAAAATTATTTTTTTTAATTATATTTAAATTAAAAAAATGAATTTAAATATAATTAAAAAATACCCACAATATTTCTATGTTTTTTTATGGTTGTTGTATTTGAAATTAATTAATGTTACTTATTGTCTTTGAGTGTTAGAAAAACTTAAAAAAACAAAATGAACACATTAACAAATAGCCAATAAGTTCAAACATAATTAATTAAAATACATTCCATTACAAATAATTGAATCAAATTAATACCCCTATTTTTTTTATGCTAAATATTATTATAATAATTAATAATAACAATAATAATAATAATAATTATTATTATTATATATAATAATTATTATTATAAAAACCCACCCCGAGCAAATCCCCTTCATTTTAATCACAAATTAAAAAAACCCTACCCATCTTTCTCTTCTCCCTCCAGCCGCCACCGACCGCCCCCACCCACCTCCAGCCGTCGCCCCCCACCCACCCACCGTCCACTCCCCTCCAGACGCCCCCCCCCCCCGTCCACTCCCCTCCAACCGCCACCCACCCACAACCGTCCACTCCCCTCCAGCCGCCCCCCACACCTGTTTCTTCTCTTTTCCTCTTCTTCCTCTTCTTCTTCCTCCTCTTCGCTGCCCCCCACACCTGTTTCTTCTCTTTTCTTCTTCTTCTTCTTCTTCTTCTTCTTCTTCGCTGCCCCCCTCCATCTCCATCTGTTGTGTTTTCATTATTGTTGTTGTGTGTTTCATTGTTGTGTTTTCGTTGCTTTTTTTGTTGATTGATGTTGCAACGGTAACATTCCAATGGCTCTTTTTCATTTTTGGCTCTGCATCTATCACCTGTAGGAATGCCTTCTCAGCTGAAGAAGAGGCAAAATACCTCTCGGGATGCCTCTCTCGTTGGAGATGTTAAATGAACGAAAACAACCAAAAATTTTAAAATTTAGCTTTGGCTGTTGGGATGGCTCTCCGCGTTGGACTTGCCCTAAAAACTCAAAAAGATTTTACTTAAAAATTAGTTTTTTTAATTATTTAATATGCTGCTATGAATTTTTTTTTAAAAAATATATATTATTTTGATGTATCTATAAGTAAAAAACATATTATTTTTTTACCACACTTTCTTCATACAAACATAGTGCAGAACTAGACAAAGTATTAGTTGACTTTCAATCTAGGCAAGACACATTTTGAACTATTTTCAATTCTACAAACATTTAATTTGATAATGATGTTATTTCATTATAAATATAGGTTTGATGTTGAGAGAAGTTATAAGATAATAATCTTCTTAATGTTTGTATACGAACTCTAAATCTATGTTTATGTTTATCAAAAACAAAACAAAACTTATAAAATAGATTGAGTCATAAGAAATGATGTGAAATAAAGGTATGTAAATATCTATTACAAAGACCCACCCGACATGAAGATAATCATCACATAAACATATTTATATCAAAAACCAAGATAAGCAACTTGACTAAACATTACTTTTTTGTAATTTTTTATAGAGAAATAAAATCAGTACCTTCATATATCAGTCTAGGCTTGCCTAATGGGAAGTCGATGATCGACTTGTTACCATTTCAATGACAAAATTGTTTAAACTTTCATGGTGTCAAATCAAACAACAACATAAAACAAACACCAATCAGTTCTGATTTTGACAGAGAGAGGGATTGAAGCAAACCCACAAGAATATATCAAAGTGAAAGTAACGTGCAAGGAAAAAGAGGCTCCTCAAGCTCTCTATCACCGGCAGTGGTGGGTCTTGTCTCGAAGAACTGGAGGGTTCCGTGATGGGATGCTAGTTAAAGGTGAAGAAAGTTCATAAAATAATGGAAACAGGGAGAGAGAAAAGCAGCATTTTCTTTCTTAGCAGGGAAGAAATGGGCCTGCTTTCCTAACGGTTTGTGTCTGAATCTGCTATGCCCAAATCTTTTTACCTAACATTCTACAAAATAGTGTCATTACAGTGACAATCAAGTCACTCTTCTGGAAGATTCAACCTACCAGATTACTAGATCCATTGCCTATCATCTAAGAACAACTTTTATGTTTACTTGTTATAGCTACATGGGAATTTTTTGCTCTGCCTTTCTTTCACTATTTCCTGAGTTTCTTCAGTAAAACATGCTCAACAAGTTGCACTTGAACATGTTGAAGTGACTAGCTCTTAGTGAATAGATGACACTGGATGGTAATCTCTATCATACAATCTTGCTGATGCATTCTTAAATTCCATAAACATCTTGGTTGTGGAGTAATGAAAATGGTTGTGCAATTCAAGGCTGCTCTTCTAGCCTGTTCATGGGATATTCTAAAAGAATGTGGGTTTATTGGGTAGAATAACTTTCCACCAAAGTAGAACTATTTGGTCGAATAATTTCCCACCAAAGTCGTAGAGAGCGTTCTACCCGTGTAAATGTGAGATTCATTTATTTAATGTAAAATCTAAAGCTTGGTGAATGACCTTCAAGGGAGGTGGGAATAATAAGGTAAGAAAAAAGGAACAATAATGCTGTGGACAATCCCACAACTTGCACATTTCGAATAAAGCAAAAGATGGAATATAATACTTTCCCTGGTAAAAAAAATAATTTTCTTTTTTAAAAAGCAAGATTGGATATATAGGAGAGAAAAAAATGTCTCGCATATTTCACCAAGTATAAATAGCCTACCCAAACAACTTAACGGTTTTAACAAGAGGAGCAACATTTTCTAGTTGAGGAGTGGATTGAGAGGGAAAAAAAGAAGAAGAAAAAACAGAGCTACCCTATTTCCCCTGTTCCTATCTTTTGTATTGTTTTCTGTCTATCTGCTTCCATGCTCCTTGGCAGCATAATACCTTCACTGTCTACTGTAACTATGGTAGTCTCCATCTTGTCTCAACACAGAGAAATGGCTGCTACCGAGGCTTTGCTTGTTTACCACTTCTCTTTTGAGTGAAATCCCTTAGTCCTCCATTTTCTCTGCTACCTTGCTGTTGCTTCGAATTCTCAATTCTGCAAATGGATTCATTCAACATCACCAGCATCAAGATTCAGAAGGCGAACGCGTTCAAGAAGCACAATAAGATTCAAAAGATTGCAAGTTTGTTCAGGTTAATAGAGATAGGCCTTGTTCTAGCCTTGATATCCAGGTTTTCCATTCAACTCCCAGTTGCTGTCAGGAACTCCAGTGAATATTTCAAGGACTTAACAGTCACCCTTGTAAGTCCTCAGTTCGTGTTCGTTCTTGGTAACGTGATAGTCATCACTCTCTTTGCAAAGTCAGGGCAGTTTTCATGTCAAAGTTCTAATGGAAAGAATTCAAGCACTGGCCTTTATGAAGAGTTTGTTGAAAAGAGCCAGGGAGCTCATCAATATGAAGCTGGATGTGGAGAGAAACAGGTCACTTATGTAGAGTACATCACCGAGGATAACTCAACTTCTTTAGAAAGCAAGACATATAACAGGAGTCAATCGGAGAAATTGAAGAGGCCAAACAGTAACAAGTCTTGCCGGGAACTGAGACGGTCAGCGACGGAGAGATGCAGGAAAAGCATTGATTCCGACAAGGAATTGGAGAAAAGCCCATGTCCTGAAGATAAAATGAGCAACGAAGAGTTTCGATGCATGACTGAGGATAAAATGAGCAACGAAGAGTTTCGATGCACGATTGAAGCTTTCATAGCTAGGCAAAAGAGGTTTCGAAAAGACGAAGAGAACTCTTATGTTTTAGAGTAAAAACTGTGGTGTAAGAAAAAACCAGGATCCTTTCTGCCCTTTTTTGTTTGCACTTCTACAAGTCTATAGGGGCGTGTACAATGATAAATCATAAATGCAGAGTAAATTTACCTATTTACAGCTCTGTGCTTTACATTTTCATGAATAGAACAGGCACAGGATCTTAGCAGAGAAGGATTAATTCTTGCAACTTTCCAGCACTGTGAAATAGATGCCAAATCTGATTTCAGGATTGGATAAAAGCCTATGTGCAGATAAGAATTTCCTGATGTATAGACTTTTCATGCTGTTGCTATGGGATATGGGATAGATACGGCATAACAGGGAGATCTACACTCGAAATTCTGTCAAAAATATGCTTTGATTCTAGTTGGTCACGTCTTGAAGTTTTCAACAAAGATCATAGCAAAGGATAAAGGAAAGATAACAAAGCTGTTCTAGTTTTGACTGTTGAGGCCTTCCAAGTAGAATAATAGCATCTTTATCTTTTCTCTCTCACAAGTCTACAGCATAAGCAAAGTAGGAGAGACAGTACAAGTTCCGGCACACTTACTAGTAGATATTGTGCGAGCTGGAAATAACATCATTATTACTGTTTCCCACTTGCTGCATGCTTGTTTCTTCTTGTCAACAATGGACGAGATATTTTAATTCTGTGTTTATTTGTTATCATCTCTCTTGTTCCCAAGATGATTATTCACTGCACGCTTCTCTTTTTACATCTCATTATTAGATTTTTCTTTTACTTCAACTTCCATTTCTGTAAACCCTACTCTATATTTTCAAGGTGGCTTGGATCCATGTTGAAGCAGAGTGGAGAGCTGGGCTTCATCTTCCAGCTTGATTTTGGCAGCCTACAGATTTGAAAATCGCAAGTTATTAAAAAAGTAGTATTTTGTATAGGTTTTGTGCTGTATTTATTCATTAGTAAAGTGCTGTATTTTGTATGCTCTTTAAAATAGAGTGACACATTGCCTTCCTGAAAAAGATGGTTTGGAGTAGAAGGCAAAATATGGTGGCAAAGGCTCATGGGAGAATTGTCTGGTTTTGTTAAGGGAATAATAGTGAGGACAAATTGACTATTCACCGAAGCAACTAGCCAGAAGACAAATGTAGAAAGGACAAATGGGCGAAAGTTATCTGTTGGAGCGTATTATACACACATCAATACTTGCAAGGACAGGTATTCAGATCACGCAATGAAAAATTTCATGAGGATGACAGGCAAAATGTTGAGGTTGTAAAAAAAACTCCAAGATTGCTTCCTTGTCATCCTCCTTCACAGCAAGCTTCAAAACGCAGTCTAAATTGGTAGCCCAAGATTTCTTGGACGCATTTAAAAGAGGGCTCCTGATGCTTGACAGAACAGGGCGACGCACGTGCCAGTCAATTTGCTTCCTAAACTTGTTCCTGAGTTTTAGAATTTGACAATCCTGTCCTAACATGATTTCAAATACGAATGCCTTTTTATAGCTCGATCAAAATGAACACAAGATTCACAAAAGGCAAAAGCACTGCAAAAGGAAATAGTCCGTCCAAATTCCAATCCACTTCAAAAGAAGTACGGCAGAGTATTGTTGCAATTATGCGATGGATCCGTAAAAAATGAACGCTAGTTTTTATGAGGGGGGAAAAAACTAAAACTAAAAAACAGGTATCCTAAATCACCTTAGAGCCTCGACTGGGAGTGGGACTAAAGGATTCTCACTACAAAGCACAAGCTTGAAGTATATCCCAAAACTACCAAATTTTTATTTGATCCTTCGTATCAAACTCTACATCATGATAGGCCTCCAACAGCTGTGCCTGAAACATTACAAAGAAACCAAAGCTTCAGATCCAATATTTCGATGATACCATTGTGACATAAATATTATGACAAGTTTCCCCAAGACTGATCAGAACATCAGATGTCATATAGAGCTTAGTGTGAAGGCATAGCAAAGTTCAATTTATAAAATGCATCCATATGTTTGAAAAGAACAAAAAAAAGGAAGAACAAGAAAAACTGCAATTATACTTGCCTCAAAACTACGATCATATATTGCTGAGGAGGGATCAGAGTCTCCAATTACACTAAATCTTTAATGAAGCTCTATACCGCCATTTTCATTTCAATTTTCTGGTGAGGATCATAGCCTATGAGCTTGAAATCAGCCGCCACAAAAGTATCTATGTCTTTCTTCTCAGAATTGATCTTCAAAATCTGCATGAAGGCAACATGGTGCAATAGAGTAGCACTGAAAACAGAAGGACACACAAGGATAATTTGAATCGAATTAGCACAATTTCTTCTTCTTTACTTACTGGGAAAGGCTTTGGAAGTTTCCGAAGCTGCTCCTGCAGAGGCCTGATATGAGTTTGGTAAACATGAGCATCACCAATCACATGAACAAAATCGCCTGGAATGAGATCTGTACAAAGATAAAAGTGATGACTGGTTCTGCAATCATGCAACCATGATGCTAAAGAGATTGAAACTACTATAGCAATGACTACTTTTTCTAGCACCATAGACCGGAGCCATGTTAAAAGCATAGTGTTTGAAACCACAAAGAAGGTTTTCATCCCCTCCACCCCCATGAAATATCCCACTATACTTTGACAGCAACTGGATCCTTAAAATCTATTTATCAAGCTATGCAAATTCACTAATATCATTATCACAGAAAAAACAGCAAATAACCATCTTATTTGTAATGCTTTCCTCATGTAACATAGCAAATAACCATCTTATTCATAAAGCTTTCCTCATTTGAAAATGTCAGAACCTTTTCCAGACATATAACATTGCAAATTACCAGCTTATTTGTAAAGCTTTCCTCGTGTGAAAATGTCGGAACCTTTTCCAGACATGTAACATAGCAAATAATCATCTTATTTGTAAAGCTTTCCTCAAGTGATAATGTCGGAAACCTTTTTCAGAAACAAATTCCCCCATCAAATTGAATTTGTTCCACAAAGTGGTGTTCTCAATAATAATTTACCAGAAGGCCCATCATCAGAGGACTCCTTTTGTCCTTAAAGTTATCAGTTCATTAAACATTCCATCTGTTAACATCCAATCTAACAATTTAAAGGCTGGTTAATCAAATGTCACGGGTCCATCAGCTTGTGTGGGTGTCTTCACTCATATCAACAGATACCATTTCAGATGACTGGACATGCACATCTAGAACATCAAACACCCCAGCAATTCAACAAGCATGATTTGTAAATTAATGGTGTGGTTGCAAAGAGTACATACCACAGACATGAGCAAGGATGCATGTCAGAAGAGCATAAGATGCAATGTTGAAGGGCACACCAAGGCCCATGTCAGCAGAGCGCTGGTACATTTGGCATGATAATTCTCCATTGGCCACGTAGAACTGAAAATAAAATCTCGATTAAGTAATGATAGAGAAAATGGTTTAGAAAGTATAAACATGAAGTTACCGCAAACCTGAGCAAACATGTGGCAAGGTGGAAGTGCCATCAATTTGAGATCAGAAGGATTCCAAGATGAGATTATAATCCGACGATCATTTGGATTATTCTTAACCTTGTCAATAACATCTAACAACTGGTCAAATCCCTGGCCAGTGTAGTCAGCATGCATATCAGTATACCTAAAAAATGCACACACAAAACAATTAGCCTACTTAGGCTACCCATTTGGGAGTGTGCCTGAGGGTGCTTTTCAAATTGTATTTTGTTCAGAAATGCATTAAAATGATCTTTTTTATATTTTTTTAAAATCATTTTTGACATCAGCACAACAAAATGATCTAAGAACACACAAAACAATTAATTTAAAGCAAAAGCAAAAAGTCATTTTTTTTCAAAAACACTTTTTTTTGGTTTCCCAAACACCCATAAGACTATTTCTTGATATAATCCAGCAGCTGAACTTGGATAAAGGAAAATCAACAAAACCTAGCACCAAAATGTCTCCACTGGAACCCATATACAGGTCCCAAGTCACCTTCTTCTCTGTCCTTTAACCCAATACTGCAACCAATATAAGGATATCATTTAAAATCTTCATATATGAACAGTGTTTAAAATATTTAAAAATATACATAACAAGAAAATAAAAGCCAATACATGCCTGTCAAGGTAATCTCTGGATGCATTGCCATCCCATATGTGAATGCCCTTTTCCTGAAGGACCTGCTAGTTATAGCAAAAATTTTAGAAATGCGTTTCATCCATGTTTTATTCTAGCATCTAGAACTAACAATAGAGGAAATCTTCCAAGATCATTATAAACAATTCATGTAAACACAATGACTTTTATTTGGCATACAGCAGTGTTTGACGTTAAGCTGGACTCTGTAGCAGTTTTTTTTTTGCCAAATATCAAAACACCAAATCTTGAAAAGAACTAGGAAGAATTATTTTCTTAAATGTGGGAAGAATAATTTTCTAAAAGGACAGGGAACCAACAAAAACCAAGACCCTCCATCCATTCCATCAAAACATAGATGACAGACAAGGAAATAAAAAAAGCAGTTAAGATATCGTTACCTTGGCGCTTGTTGAACCACTGATGAACCACAGGAGTTCTTCAACAACACCTCTCCAAAATACTTTCTGCAAGAAAATAAAATAAAATTGTAACACTTCATGTCAAACTTAAAGGTGAGATAAATGAATGGTGCCTTTTCTTCTTAAACTGACCTCACAACAAGAGATTGCAAGTTATGAAGAAAGAAAACGGGAAATGTATATAGAAATTTGGTTACAGCAATAATAACAAGTCATAAAAAAGATAAACGTGCCTTCGTTGTAAGAAGCGGAAAAGTTTTGCGCAGATTGAATCGCATCTGTGGATCAAAAGGAATGAATTGATCAACTAGCAATCATAATTAACTAAAAAGTGTAAACATGTGGACACGTAATTTAAGAAGCAAAGAGAGCTGTAAACAATCAAGGGTTCAAGTTACCTGGCAACCAAATTTTGATAGAGTACCAGTTCCTGTCCTGTCACCCTTCAAATTCCCATCCGAGATGATATCTTGAACCATTCTGAGATATAAATGCTCCTCATGTCTCTCAAATACCATCTTGGGAAGGAATGAGAACTCCTTTACCTCGAATTTACTATTTTCTGAATTACCATCAGGGTTCACGGCATTGTTTTGACTAAGGGATTCAATTGTAGAACTTCTCACTCGAACATAAGTCGTAAAGCAATGTCGTATGTCTTTTTCCACCTTGGGAAAAGAAGAGTACCAAGGCTGAAATACAGAGGTATCAATTGCAGGGATAAAAGTATCGCAATCAAAATCCGTCTCAATTTCCGTAATGTGGATAGCATCGCATCCAGGCGCATTCAAAGACTCCCTGCATTACAACATAATCAATTCAACACAAAAGAAACAAATGTGAAAAAAGAATATCATTCATAAACTAATTCAACTTTTCAAAGCACTAACCTTAGTATCTGACCACCTCCAATAACAAATACTTTCTCGATCGACAAACAATAAGGGGATGCTGCCAGCAACTCCAATGCAGAACCCATGCTTCCACAAATCACAACATTCTCAGCAGTTGCAATATCAAAACTCCCAGAACGTGTCAAAACAACATTAAGCCGACCAGGAAGAGGCCTATGCTCGAGTGGAATACTTTCCCACGTCTTCCTTCCCATTATAACCGCATTCTTCTTCCCAGAATCGGTCGTTGTCAAGGTCAAATCCTTAAAAAACTTAAGATCCGAAGGCAATTTCCATGGTAGCTTCCCATCTTTCCCAATGCCCATATCCTTAGTCGCAGCCACAACCACTTGGTATGTCTTCCGCGGATTAGGCTGCTGTGTATTCGCATTGCCATTGGAAAGGTTTGCCACAGAATCCCCAGACATGATCGGATAGAAATCACAAGAAAAACTTGAAAAGGATACCCATCTTTTTTGGCAGTACAGTAAAACCTGAAATTCACGATTAACAAATTCACTTCGATATATTTAAATTAATGAATATAATCCTATAATAGTTCACGAATTTAATAATAATCCGTAAATACATAACAAAGTGAAATAGAGAACAGTAAACTACACCATTTTTATCTAAGCAGTTAAACTTTGGAAATCAAGAAAATTAAACATTATTGATTGTAAAATGCAAACAACAGATTACAATAATTAAACTGGAAAAAAAGTAACAAATTCACTCAGTCTATCAGAACCAATGAATTTAATTGATAATCCATAACTAAACAGTGGAAAGTAAAATATAGAACACTAGATTACACAGTTTTTACACGTATTAACAGTTAATGAAATTTACTAGAAATCTAAATAATAAAACGAAATAAAATCCATAACGCTAACAACAGATTAATAAATTAAATAATTTAGAAAACATGCTAAAGATTGTGAAGAAAAGAAACATAACAAATACGCAAAAAAGGCAGCATTTTGAGCAGGTGACTAACCGATCAAAGAGTGAATCGCAAGAATCTTGGTAGCTCGAACCCTAATTTTCACTTCTGAAAGACAGAATAACAAAGAACAGGGAGAGAATTAGGGATTCGGTGAAAATGAGTGGATTTTGATGGTTTAAGAGTGGAGAAGAGTTAAAAGAAAAGACGAGAGAAGTGTGGGGGGTAAAACAAAGAGCTACAAAAAACACCCGATAGGTTCTCGCTTTTATTTCTTTGTGCTCGCCCCCTCTCTCTCTTTCTTTTTCAATGGGAGAGAGAAATGAGAAAAAGGGAGAAATAAGAAAGAAAAATCCAAAAGCACGGTTGACGCGGAATACCGCCAAAGTGAAAATATGTACGCGTGAAAATACACGTGCGTATTTTTTGTTTTTTTCTAGCAAGGCCGGTTAGAGATACGGTGTAACCGTGTTTGATGAAACTTTATTTTTTTAAAATATTTTTTATATTTTTAATTTTATTTATATATATATATATATATATATATTTTTTTTAAATAACAACATTTATTACTACCCCATCACACCCTACAAGTGACAACATTTTTTTTTATAAATATTGTTTTTCATGACACTTTGATAACGGAGAAAATGAGAAAGCAAACAGTGAATTTTACTAAATTTAGTGATTTAGGTGTTTATTTGGATAATTTTAAGGGGGGTTTTCCCATCACATACAATGAAAGTGCAGATCATATAATAATTTTGTTACTGCTTTAGATAGAGGAATAACATTAAAATTTTTAATTCAATCGATTAGTGAGGGCTACACATGCTCACACCCCAAAAGAATAGGGACAATTCTGTACTTGTGCAGAAATATTTTTTCTTTTGTCTCCTGTTTAGTTACTCAGGTGATAGATTTTACAGAATTTGTGATTTGTTTTTTAGGAAGGGGCAACATTGAAATCAATTTAAAACAATATGGGTGAAAAAATTATTATTCTTCTGCATTTGACTTCGTGGATTTTTTTTCTTTTTTAATACACCCATTTCAGTTAAATTAGCTATGATCGGTGCATTCTTCTTTATTTTTTACTGCAAAAAACAACCATGCGATTAATTTTTTTTTTTAAATAAGAAATTAGTTGCTGCGTGGAACCAGTATTTTAAAGCCAATATGAAGTGCGAGTCGCCTTAAATTTCTTCACAAATTAACAAGCTTGCGTGCATGGCGAGTGTACAGTAATTTTTTTAATTTTTTTTATTAATTATACATTAATTTATTTATATTTTTTAACATATTAATATATAAAAATATTATTTTAATATATTTAAAAAAACATTTTGAAATAGATGCTCAGTAAGTAAACTTATCAAGGCTGTTTCATTTTTCAAAAAAACATTGACCTTACACTTGGCAAACATCCACGAGTGCTGTCACTTGTAACAGCTTTTTTGGTCATCGTGGATCAAGTATAAGGTGTTGCTTGAACGTTTTAATAACTCCGATAGAAAGCTATGAAATCTCAGCCGTTAACGTCACTATCGTTAGATCAAAAATATTTCTCACCACGAATCGATCTTGGCTAGCTAGTATCATGTTGAGCTTAAGGGGATGCCCCGGTCGATGTGAACGTGGACGGCGCCTTATTTAATTTTTTTAATTCGAAAAAAAATCATATCCACATTTCTTAGATATTTTTTACAGACTTAGAGTAAAATTTTAGTTGTTTTATATTTTTATAAAATAAATATGTTTTAATTTAAACCTGAGAATTTATCCCGTGATATACCATCCCTCAGATGAAAATATAGCTTGTAAAATTTTTATCTGGAAAACTAATTTTGGAATGCTAAAAGCACGCACGACTTCAAAACAATGATATGGAGTGTGATTGATATGACGAATTTTTATTTTTAAATTATAATTAAAAAATATTTTTTCTTGTAAATACTTTATAATAAAAAAGATTAAATTTACTTGAAGTTAGATTTATTTTTGGTAAAAAATATGTAAAGAACTTTTTTTAAAGAATACAGGTGGTATTATTTTAGAAGTCAACAATTAAGAGTTTAAAATTATAACTTTTATTGACTATTTAGGAATGTGGTTGAGGTTGCTTTTGAAAATATTTTTTGTTCAAAAAAGTATCAAAATGATATTTTTATTTTTTAAAAATCATTTTTGACATCAGCACATCAAAATAATTTACAAATACAAAAAAAAAAAACTTAATTTAAAGTGAAAAATAAAAAAATTAATTTTTTTCAAAAATATTTTTGAAACACAGTACCGAATGAGTAATATATTAAATTCTTGATTCAATTTTAAAATAAATTATATATTTAACTCATAAATTATTTCACTTCATAACTTATCTTCAAGTCAAAAGTAAAAAAAAAAAAAAAAAAAACTTGAATTAATTTGTTTAAATTACAAAATTTATGACCCATGTGATTTGGATATGAGATATCTCCACATTATATGTTTATTGCATATCCTAGGTTATAAGATCATGATAATTTGATAAAAAACATCAGATGATAAATAAAACAAAACTATAAAAAAAATTGAGAGACAAAACTAGATCAAAATATTTAATATCGCAACACGAGTCATTTACCCGATTATGTTTAATAAATTTGTTTATTAAAATCAACTTGTGATGAAAATCAACACACACGTAAAATTTATTGGAAAAAAAATAAAAATAAAAATATTATGCAATGTTGCATATATAAAAAATATTATAAAAAAATAGTTGTTAAATATAAATTTAATCGATGTAAAATATACATATATATATATATAATATATTAATCACACCTCTTTAGAAAATAAACACATCGAATATAAATAAAAATAATTATTATTTTAAAAAAGTAAATAAGCTAAAAGAATCGTAGAGAATGGATATTAGTTGAAATATAAATTAAATAAGCACAAGATTCATAGATCTCAACACAAAATGGAGGGCCACGGCATTGTGAGGATCATGAACAAGGAAGATGCTTGCTGCCCAAGCTTGCTCGTAGTATAGAGTTAGTCTGTAATAGATGGCAACTAGTGGCATGTCAGAATCATGCACCGATAATAATCGCAGCAGGGCCACTAGGAAATTGCTTTCCCCTGTCCATCTTTTTCTTTCTTTCTTTCCCATCAGGCTGCGTAATCCATCGTGAAAACGAAGGAACAAAAATGGCCACAAAACTGGGGTGTTGAAAACAGTCCCGCGTTCACGCGGAGAAGGTCGATGATATTTAAAAAAAAAAAAAAATGTTTTTGACATTAATACATAAAAATAATCTAAAAAATTAAAAATAATTAATTTTAAATAAAAAAATAAAAAACTTTCAATTTTTTTTTCAAAAATATTTTTGAAATGCAGTGTCAAACACCCTCTAAATATGGAATGCATGTCTTTCCAAAGGTAAGCAAATATCAAAATCATAGGGCACCTCCTATTTATGGCCCGGCCAGATCACACCCCTTGTTAGAGAATAATATAAATAATATTATAGGGTTTCATCTAAAAACTTAAGCTTTTAGGTGGTATCAGAGTCTTGGTGACTCAGCAGTTACGAGTTCAAATCTCACCACCCTTATTCTATTTGATAAAAATCAAGCACAAGGTAGAGTGAGCCTGTGTGCAAGTTTCAAAGGCAAAGAGCTTTCACTTGAGGAGATGTGCTAGAGAATAATATAAATCATATTATGGGGCTTTATCTAAAAACTTAAACTTTTAAGTAGGATGATTCCTCAACACCCCTATCCTATATTTTAGCCTCAATGTCATATCTATATAATGTTGATCATGCATCTCCGATAAAAACCTTTTATCATTATAGCTATCATTTTTATATAGCTCGAGTATCACAACAAAAAGCACATTTTGTAATAAAGATAGTGCACCACAATTGTGGATTCAAGATTTATGTAACATCACCAAAGAGATAAAAATATGTGGGCTCCTAAATCGACAAGTTATCTTCTCAGAATATGGATTTACAATGTTGGAACCACACTATGCTTGACAAGCAATAGGTTGTACAATAATTATAGATGGCTGGACTCTTCATATGTTCTTTTTACTTGAAAAATAAAAAAATGTAATGGTAAATATTACTAAGGTTGCCATCGTGATTTCAGAGCGATATACATTGATCTCTCGTTCTCCTTATGTTTTGCTTTCTTCTTATACATTTTCAAATACAAGCTTGGCACAAACCATAGTACCCCCGCATTCAATACTACGGCGTTGTTTGGAAAGGGAATACCACTCAAAAACATATTATTGTAGATTGTAATCGTGTAATTATCATTTTGCCCCTCGGTGTATAAAATTTTAACTCTTAGACTCAGGGACATTTTAGATTTTTCCATAGGAATGGTTGACATTCTCTGATTGTTTGGAGGTATTTGAGTCTTGCGAGTATTTTTGCATAATAAAACTATGTTCTTACCCCTACTATCAAACAGCAAACATTTTACTATCCAGGAGTATTTTTATTTTTTTATACTAATATGAACAGTAAATAACCATATTACCCTCAAATAAGAGAAAAATCAAGAGTTGCTAGTGAGAGTGTTTCTGGTATTTCATATTTTTATAAGCAGTACAAATACAGATATGCAATAAAAAAAGATGAAATCCAAGAGTTCATTATAGGGGTATTTAGATAATTTTATGTTTTTTTCCCTGTAGGACACTGTGGGCGAGTATGACTGACGCGCCGACAGTTTTTTTCCTTACGCTCCCTTCAAGCGGCACTTGCGGTGTCATCTAGTGGTTCCAAATGTCCATCTTGCATCTCACCGAATGCGCTGCCATGTCCTTTTCCACATGGTGGTGCATGTGTCGTCTCACAATAGCCGAAAACATGATGATGGTCGGTTGATCTTTTTTTCCCTTTTCTCTCTCCTGCAATCTAAATTACTCAGAAGTCCCGTTGGTTTATGGTATTTTCATTCAAGTCCCTGATCTTTTGATTGTATTGTTTGGTCCTAATTTCTGTTATAGAAGTTTTGATTTGTTTCAATTATGTCCTTCAACTGAATCTGATTATATATTTTGTTTTCACTTCGGTCCTTATTATTTTAAGTTTAGGTTTGGTTTTAAATCCATAAATATTGTCGGTATAGAAGTTTGAATTTTTTTTCAATTTTGTCCTTCGATTGAAATTGATCATATAATTGTTTTTCATTTCGGCTCTTATTCTTTTAATTTTTTATTTTATTTTAATTCCATTAATTTTTATGATCAATCTGGAATAGTCCTTATTCTTTGTCCATGTTTATATATATATATATATATATATATATATATATATATATATATACACTCTTAGTTTTGGTTTTTAATTTTTATTATTTTCTCTTTTGTTGAGGTTGTGTTTTTATTTAATTTAGTCCTTAAATTTTAATTTGTGTTGGTGATAATTTAAAAATTGATATTTCTTCTTTTTTCTCTTTGTTTTTTTATTCTTCGAGTCAAATGATTTTTTTAAGCTAATAATATTTATTTTTGTTTTGTCATTTATTTTATTTTTTGTTTGCTCTTTTGTTAAAGTTTTTAGGGTTTTTTTTATTCGTTAAGGTAATTTTGTTTTTCCCATTATTTACACAATAATAATAATAATAATTTTAGTTTTTATTTCTTGCTTGCTTTTCTGTTAAAGTTTTTGAGTTTTTTCATTCTTCAAGGTAATTTAATAATTTTTATTGTTTTAGCAGTAATAGTAATAATAATTTTAGGTGTTATAGTCATGGTAATAATAATGACATTATTAATCATAATGATAATAACAATTTTAATTTACTATAATAGGTATAGTGTTTATAGTGTTAATAAGTATGACTTTGATGATAATAATAACAATAACTCATAAAATAATATGAAGAATATAAATAATAACAAAAATAATTATAATAATGATATTAATAATGATAATAATGCTAATTATAATTTGAATGATATTAATAAAAATAACAGTGTTGGTTATTGTAATGATTATTGTCGTAATAATGACAACGATAATAACAATAATGATGGTGACAATGATAGTATTGCCAATAATAATTAGAATATTGATTATTTACAATAATGGTTATAATAACAACTATAATGATTGTTACAATTTAACAATCATGATAATAACAATGAGAATAATAATCGAAATAATTCATTAGTCGATGTTGTTTTTGTTAAAAATTGACTTTTTGCATTTTCTATGTATGATAATATCGCGCAAATAAAAAATAAACGAAGCCATATGTAGACAAAATGAGCCAAATGATCTACAATGAAAACTTATATGAATCACTTGCTTTGCGCTTCACCACAATCAATATGCAAATTTTTAATATGTAAAAAAATATTAATGGTTCTAATTTTTTTTATGATGTTATACATGTGAGCGAAATAATCAACCTAGTCATAATTTTTATTAGGTAATGTAAAAAATAATAAAAATAACATCATAATAACATGGAATAAATAGATTCTTCTACTGTTAAACATGACACACTCACTATTGAAAAGGGTTTATCATGTTCTGATACTTGATAAGCATTAGAAAGACTAGGACGAATAAGTTCAGCAATACTGCCATCTGTCATGAAAATTTTTTTTGTTCCATTAACTTTAACCCCAATGATGAACCTAAAGAATACGCACAAAGTCTTTGATTATAAAATACACAAGAGAATAACCATAAACATACCTTGTGGGATCGAACCCGGTCCGAAGAGCCAGCCTAAGCTCGTTCCCACTTACCAAAACAGCACCACAACCCAACCCTCTCACATGCTCCAAAATCTTCAGATTATTATTAGCTAGCCTTAATAGCATAACCAATAATAGACTTCAGTCCGTGCAAAGCATCCTTATAAGCCTCAACATTTCTACTAATCTGTGGCTTGCTATACAAATAAAACGGTCTCATCTCAATATTATCCATAATTGAAGGAGTAGCTGTTAAAGGAGTATGCTGATGTGTTTCAAGTTGTTAGATTTTTGTTATTCCGTTAAGAAATGAGTTTCTTGAGTTCATTGTTTGTTATTCAGGTTGTTAGAAGTTTGTTACATTGAAGTGGTATATAAGCCAGTGTCGATAATGGCATTTTTATATGTCAATAAAAATATGCATTAGAAATTTTAAAAAGATTTAGAATGATGGAGAGCAATGAGGAGTTTAATATATTTTACAGCCATGAGACCAGATGATATTTGGCACAAAGTCTCATAAGTAGATATATGGCAAAACCTATTGATCTTCTTCTACAAGCTACAAAGATGGTTCTTCGATATCTAAAAGGAACTGTGAATTTTGATATACATTACAAGAGGAGTGGAGATGGTGGACTGATAGCTTTTACAAACACAGAAGTTGAGTTTGTGATTGTTGTGTGTGCATGATGAAAAGAGTGTTGAAAGAGTTAGGACACAATGATAAAAAATGCTTGTATATTAAGTATGATAATAACTCAACCATTAAACTTTAAAAAAAAAAAAAAACTCGTGATGCATAGACGTAGCCAGCATATAAATGTGAGGTATCATTTCTTAAGAAATCTCACAAAGACAGGTTTAATTTCTTTGATTCACTGTGTAAGTAATGATCAAATAGCAGATGTAATGACTAAACCATTGAAATTTAATGCTTTTCATAAGCTTTGAGGATTACTAGGAGTATATGATATTACTAAATTAATCTAAATGTTCTGCAACAATTAGCTTAAGGGAGAGATTGAAGGAGTAGCTATTGAAGGAGTATGCTGATGTGTTTCAAGTTGTTAGATTTTTGTTATTCTGTTAAGAAATGAGTTTCTGAGTTCATTGTTTGTTATTCAAGTTGTTAGAAATTTGTTACATTGAAGTGGCTATATAAGCCAATGTTGATAATCAATAAAGTGAGCTTAAAGTATACAGTTTCTTACCACTGAAACTCTTAAAGTACTGAAACTCTTTCTTGTTTCTGCTCTCATTCTTCAACAATTGCAAGTTTTATTCTTCACAATAATCTCATGAACCTTAAGGTTCTCACAATAGAGAAACCCATCTTTTGATTTCATGAAACAATGATTAAACTGTGTGGTTTCCTGTGTCGTGTCTGTAGCATGGTTTTGTTAGGACAACATTGCCTTAAGAGAAAAGGGCTTGAGAGTGTTTTTTTTTTTTTGAGTTTGAAGGGAAAAATCAAGTGTTTGGGAAATGAGTTTTGATTTAGGGAGTGAGTCAGAGTTTAGGAATGAAGTCAAAATGAAGCTTGACTGAGAGATTTGTTGTAGCTGCCATTGATGAAGAATAAGTGAGTGTAGGAAAAGAGTTTGTGTTTTTAGGGTTTTACATTGAAGAGTCAAGAGAAGGTTAAAAAAAAAGAGCAGATTCAAACTGTTTGCTATTATTTTTTTATCTCTATTTTTTGTAGTAATTAATGTGGTATTTCATCACATGTCACCGGTAAGGCAACGATGTTGTCTGAAAGTTTGAGCAGCAACCAGAATACTTGTCGTTTCTTGACAAGTATCTTCTGCTAACAGATTTATATGGCTGTAAGTATATGATATAAATTTTGCACTTAATTTTCATCCTAAAATTTACTCTTTATTTATTATTATTTTTATTTTTATTCAATTATACTTTAAATTCCGAGACAAAATTAAAAGAAAAAACGTGCATAGAAAAATCAAACCCTTTTTAAAAAATTTAAAGTAATTTTATTAATGAATTTAAGAAGATGTAATGGTAAAGTTTGAAAAGCTTGAGGTAATGCTTTTCCTTTTTATGTTAATATTGTAGGATCATATGCTTCATCTGTTAAGAAATCATCTCACCTCAAAGTTTTGGTTTTGAAATGAGATGATTCTTTGACATGATATCAAAATTTTATTGATCAAATGGTCACAAATTCAAATCTCATCACTATTATTCTATTTGATAAAAAAAAAAAATTAAGTACAAGATAATATGAGACTATACAAGTTTCAAGTCCAAAAAAATTTCATTTGATAAAGTGTATTAGAGAATAATATAAATTATATATTAAAATTTCATATAATACCTTAAGTTTTTAAGTATATATATATGATGTCAACTCGTATCCATGTATAGCTTTATGGCACGATAGTATTTTTTTAAAAAAATCTATTTCTTGGCTATAATTATATAAGACTTTTAATTTAAAAATTGTTTAATTAAAATATTTATTTAAAAATATATTAAATATTATTTTCTTAGAAAAAAAAAAACAAAGAGCCGGTTTGTTCATGGACTCATCATAGCAATAAAGAAATGGTTGCAATAGTCAATTGCAGGGTTTTTTTTTCCAATCAACTCGACCATTAATGAATTGGTTGTAAACTTAGTGGAGCTCCACAAACAAGCATTTGACTTCTGCTTCCTCCACCACCAAACTCTATGCAATTGATTTTAAAATGTCGACAAGCTTGTGTGATTATGATGACTAAATATCAGCAAGTACGTGGACTGAATCATCCATCTTCAACCTCATGTCCACCACTCCTAATAAGCTTACCTGCCTTTCATCACCTATTAGACGAAGACATGAAATGAAAATTCATTAACAAATGTTCTAAGGGTATCCTGATCGAATAAAGGGTATGGCCAAATATCACACTAGCAGCAAACGGAAAGGATTAACTAAAGATAGATGGATGAATATATGCTGAAAAAAGAAATAGAATTCTTCCCATTAAATGTCAGCCGCCAGATGTATGAGATCTAAAAAAGGAGGAGGACATTCTGCCGGCAAAAAGGAGAAGACGTTATGCAAAGTTAGTTAAAAGAGACCATGTCAATAGAAGACATGCTAAGAAGCTATAAATTTCTTGTTTTCTAATTCTGTCAATATCATCTTCGCTGTCCAATTTATAATTAGCACCACCTATTTTAGAGACTGATACGGCTGTTAAATATCTCTCTTATTTGGTACCCTTCGGGTTCCTTCCCTGCAGTCTTGCCAAAAGGTGATTTCTTCTTCCTCTTCTTTACTTCTCTCTTCCATCTTCATTTGAAAAACCTTGTTCCAGCTTCAAGTTCTTGCACTTTTTGATATTGTTTAGCCACCCTTTTTGGCAATCAACTCTTTCATTTTCATGGATT
The DNA here is from genome assembly GCA_964035475.1 of Salix caprea. NCBI lineage: Eukaryota > Viridiplantae > Streptophyta > Magnoliopsida > Malpighiales > Salicaceae > Salix > Salix caprea. The sequence goes on from OZ037745.1 coordinate 16,800,754, forward strand.
GAGCTATGCGTGCTGTTCTTATGGACAATGCTTCTGTTTCATTAATTCTGTGTCTCTGGAATGCATCCATTTTGAAATGTTTAGATGCATCCACATTCATGGGTTTGCTTCTAATTGCTAAACGTTTAACTTCCCTGTTGCCATCCCTCGTAGCAAGGCCACTGGGAGGGTTTTATGGTAAGTGGTATCGGCAGGTCAACATTCAGACACAAAAACAAGAACACATTGATGTGGTAGCCTTACAAGGACATTAAACACCTATAATTGCGTACAACTACAAGAAGATGTGCATAATGTTGTGGACTTTTTACCTTAATCATTTCTCAATTTCCTGCTATTGTTTCCCTTCCTAATATTTTTGGGCTTCATTTCGAAAGTGATGCGTGTGTTCTCATAGCATTTTGATTGCTAGGATTTACAGGCTGGGAAAAAAGTTATGTACTTTCTGTTGCATCCGATCCGTCTCCTTGCTGATTTTTTTTTCTTCCTTTTGACATGGTTATAGGGACGACAGTATTCTTCGCGAGGGCCATAATTTACTAAGTGCTGGATTCTCCAGGTACTTCGGAAATCACAAGCAGGTCACCAGCATTGCAATCAAGCCATGGCCGATACTATGTCTGGACCGCTTGATCGACATAACAAAGGTGGTAAGTGCTCTAGAACTTCGATTTTATTTGAAGGGTTATCCTTGTTCAGTCGTTTTGTGATTCTTGCCTTCATGTTTAACATGAATATAAGTGTAGTACAAAGCCGGCGCCTTTTCAGTTTTCGAATTACATACCATTTTCGCACTCTTGAATTCTGGGTTCTCGTTTTTCATTATTTGGGAAACAAAAAAGAAATATACTTTTCCCACCTTCGATTTATCTCTTTTCTTGTTATGTTCATAGCTTGAAATGGGAATTCTAATAGATAAGGAAACATGGTTTAGTGCTCATAAGAAAGGCCATTCCTTTGGTTCATCGACAATCATGAAAATATGCATGCAATGGTTTATTGAAAACTTTGGAACATGAAAATATCCATGCAATGGTTTATTGAATCTTTGCAAAGGAAATATGCAGGAAGGAAAACTTCTTTCTTCAAAGTGAGTTCCAAAGTTTTTGCATTTCATTATCTATGATTTAAACAGGTCTTGAGAAATCCGATGCTGAATATTCCGAGGATGAGAGGAAGACCAAGCTTGGATCATTGAAAAAGAAGGCAATTAGTGCCTCGAACAAGTTCAGGAATTCTTTGACAAAGAGAGGCCGGAGACACAGTAGAGTAATGTCTATTGCAATTGAAGATAACCTTAATGCCGAGGATTTACAGGCAGTGGATGCGTTTCGCCAAGCACTTATTTTGGACGAACTACTACCCTCTAAGCATGATGATCACCATATGATGCTAAGGTTACTTTTCATTTTTCAGTCATTAGTGTTTAGAATAGCATGTTCAGCTTTCATGAAAAATACTTCTTTGACTTGATCTAACTGCTTCGGCTGATCATATGTTGTCTCCTGATACAGATTTTTAAGGGCCAGGAAATTTGATATCGAGAAAGCAAAGCAAATGTGGTCTGACATGCTCAGTTGGAGGAAGGAATTCGGTTCTGACACAATCATGGAGGTAACCTACTTATTTACATAAAAGATTAAGAATGTCACCTTACAGTATGATAGTTGCTGAATCTCTCCGTATTGGGTTCTCTCAGGACTTTGAGTTTAAGGAAATCGATGAAGTCTTGAAATACTATCCGCAAGGATATCATGGAATTGATAAGGAAGGAAGGCCAGTTTACATCGAAAGACTGGGTGAAATTGATGCTAACAAGCTTATACAGGTAACGACATTGGATCGGTATATGAAATACCATGTACAAGAGTTCGAGAAAACCTTCAATGTCAAGTTTCCAGCCTGTTCAATCGCAGCGAAGAAACACATTGACCAGAGCACCACTATTTTGGATGTGCAAGGAGTGGTGAGTGAGGATTATTGCTGCTAGTAAATAGACATGGATGAGATAATGAATTCCACTATGCTTGCTTGTTACACTAATTGAAGAACACTAACAAAAAAGTTCATGGTCAGGGGCTTAGGCAATTCACCAAAACTGCAAGGGAACTCATTGGCCGCATTTCAAAGATTGATGGTGACAATTATCCTGAGGTGATCAGTTTGATTATTCTAGATTTATTTTCTGCTCGTGTCTTTCCTTGGATGAATCAATGGTTCTCGTCTCACCTAATGCTACTCGAATTTCCTGATTATTGTAGACCTTAAATCGGATGTTCATCATCAATGGTGGTCCTGGATTCAGGCTTTTGTGGAGCACAGTTAAACAGTTCATTGACCCCAAGACTGCCCAAAAAATCCATGTAAGCATTCATCTATTGGTCTTAAAATAAAAATAAAAACGAAGCTCTATAAATCTCATCGTTGTAGTGTCACTAATCTGCTGCAACTATTTTTTATCAGTTTCTGGGTAACAAATACCAGAGCAAGTTGCTTGAAGCAATTGATGCCAGGTAATTTCATTGTTGATGACATGAAACTTCACTTTCCCAATTCCTTTTGCACTCCACTTAAGAATCTCAAGGAGCCCTCTTTTTTTCTCCTGTTTTTTTCTCGACTGTAACCAGTGAGTTGCCGGAGTTTTTTGGTGGTACTTGCACCTGTGCTGACAAGGGTGGTTGTATGCGTTCTGACAAGGGTCCATGGAATGATGCCGACATCTCAAAGGTATGATTTTTCTGTTGATTACCACTTCTTGTCTGCTCAGCATTTACTATACAAATAATAAATCACGTATTTTTCTCTCATTTTGTTCACCCAGATGGTTCAAAATGGTGAAGGCAAATGCCACAGGAGAACATTTTCAGGAATTCACGAGAAAGGAATCTCCGAGGATGATCAGCCATGCACGGAGGTATTCATAATCTTGTGACCTCTACTCGCTTCATGGACACCCAATTTCAAGCCATTGATTGATTGCTTAACGTTTTCTTTCTTCTTTGGCAACATGAAGAAAAACATTTCTTTCAACAAAGTAGCAATTGTGGATGCTGCTGATTATGGCCATCCAAAGAATCATGTACAACATGCAATTCTTTCTCCAGTTCCTGAAGTAAGTTACAAGGATTTGAGTCCGATCGTTGGGATACCTTAGTATTATATCTTCATTTCTGATGTTCTCTTCACATTGCAGTCTCCCTTGAGCAAACGGAGCAGTAGCGACCAGGACTATGAGAACTCCATTCCAATGGTGAAAAAGACCATCGATACTGCTTGGCCTCCGGCGTTGAATACTAGAGATGAGCTCTCTAAAGGTATATAACTCGATGCAGCACCCCTCTCGTAAAATCTGTAATTTCCATCAAAGTTTAGCCCTGTCAAAGCCACAGGAATCCTTCGTTTGAAAAGTCTTATAATTCTGACACTTCTTTCAAGTCTTTCATATCTCGAAACAGAGAAAGAAATGTTTTCTTGAAGTGCCAAACTCTTAGATTATTTCTAGAGTTCATATGAACAAACTTTTGCTGTCCCCCAGTGCATGATGTTTGCAAGGCTCAAGGAGGGAGCACTCAGATATTAAATGGGATACTGACAGTTGTGATGGGGATCGTCACCATGGTTCGCATATCACGCAACATGCCCAGGAAACTTGCTGAGGTGGCTGCTTATGGCAGTCAGGTTTACTACGCTGATGAAATGGCGAAAAGCCACGTGTTAGCTGCACCATCCATCTCTACTTCTGAATACAAGAACATGATGCTGCGCATGGCTGAAATGGAAGAGAAGCTGAATGTTCTCAGCTCGAAACCTCAAGCCATGCCCGCTGAGAAAGAGGGATTGCTGAATGCTGCGATCAAGCGAGCAGATTCCCTGGAGCAGGAGCTATCGATGGTCAAAAAGGTACCCGCTCGATTTTCTGTCATTTTATCTGGAGCTGTTTCCTGTATGAAAATATCAGCCTGATGTAATAATGTCCGAGCTAATTTCTTTCGTTTTGTTTTGGCTTGCACAGGCACTTGAGGATACCGTTGCAAAACAGCAGGAACTCTTGGCCTACATTGAAAAGAAAAAGAAGAAAAAGAATGTAAGCTTGCACATCTCTGATTGTGATTGGTAACAGTGATTCATGCATGCAAACATTTTTCTAATTTACTCTGTTCGTACTTTCAGATTTTTGGATTTTGAGTTAAGAGTTCATGGTGACGAGGTAATAGATACTGCCCTTGCAATGGTGGCCGCAGATATTTCTAGCCCCCGGTGTTTTCAGACCTTGTTTTGCCGTGTGTAATGCTAAGTCAAAGTCCATGTATATTATATGGTTATCATAAGATCATCTTCGTGAATCTGTAAATTATACAAACACCGACCATTTTAGTGCAATGAGGGCATTGCTGGTTGGATTAAGAGGCACTTAATTTGATGTTCTTCACATGCCCAGCAGCCCTTCAAAATACATTTTACCAAACGGATGTATAAGGGCGATGCAAAGGCTGAGATGGACTATCATTAAGTTTTTTTACTTTTAATGAAATCAAAATAAATTCTATATTTATGTTCCTTTAGGAGTCGCAGACCAATAAAAATAATTCAACTTCTTTGAAAATAGGAGGCAACTTTAACGTCAAGCCTGTTCTGTCTTCACAACATTGTTTTATTGGCCTGCTGGTTTTTTCATTTCAAAAACACTTCTACAAAAATAATTATTATTTTCTATATTTCAAATTAAATAAATTTAAGTGGCTTATGTCAAATTATTTTAAAAAAAGTATTTTAATATATTTTAAACAAAAATCACTTTAAAAAACAACTACTACTATACTTAAAAAACAAAAAAATAAAAACCCTCCTAACTAATATCCCACATCTAACATATACTATTGTCCTCGGAGATGAAGATTGGTACTCAATACGTTGAAGTCAATGACTATCACACACAGGTCCCAAACATGATATTTCAGAAGACAGAGTGCTCATGCAAACTTCCTTGCAACAAGGTCTATATTCTACACTTAGTGTCAGAGAATTACATTTAATTTCGAAAGCCTATCCCAGAGAGACAACATTGGCGGTCGTATGACAGACACTCGTATAGAAACAACAGATTTAATTACCAGACAAGAGCGCAATCATGATCTCTCCATCTCCCTTGGCAAAAAAGCTTACCAGCATAACTTCTTTTTCTGACATGCAGAAAGAACAAAGTTAGCCACATTGTTGAGCAAAAAATGTATTTCCCATATAGAAGAAATAAAAGAGAGATTTGGCTCCCTACCTGGCGGAACTTGGCCTCTTCCTGACTGTCTATGTATGCTAGCAATTCTTCCTGCCTCATTAAAGCTTCATATAGAGCCTGCTCAGGAAGTAGAAGATACCACATGATAACATGGATTGGATGCGAAGCAGAAGATACCACATGATAACATGGATTGGATGCGAAGCAGAAGCACAAGTTAAAACAAACATGCGCGTAGACTAAAACATGTATATTTGTGAAGTAATTCAATTTTTTTGCCACGCAAGCCTGCTGACATTACCAGAAAGTAACTATTCAAAATTAGCAATTAGAGTTTGCATGTCATAGATAAACTGGCCTCGACAACATAAATTGCCCAAGCCGTACAGAGGTCAGGCACAGAATGGTATGCAGTGAGAATCATGGAGACGTGCCTATGCAGGTGAAAACAAGAACTTAAACACTACTCTTCAAGGCAACAAACAGAAAACGAGTGGTAATGCTTCTGATATTATGCTAAGAGAATCATCACATTGTAGCAGCAGGTGCCAAAAAACAAAAAGAAATTACCAAAACACAATCACATGTTACATGCAAAAAAAAAAAAACTTGAATGCAAGCTCACAGAAGATTGCCTGATGGAAAAAGAGCAGTAATGAAATCAATGTTTCTGCAAGTAAAAATGAAATTCAGGCCTAAGGTGATCAAACCTTTTTAGTTGCAATTAGTTCTGCTTCCAAGGCATCCACACGACAAACAGCGGCATTCAACAATTCCTCTTTCTCATAAGGCATCACTGATGGCTTTGCTTGGAGTGTATCAACTTTCTCCTCAAGCTCACCTAGCCTTTTCAATACAGAGGAGAGGTCTGTCTCAGTGAAAGCAGTAGTTGGTGAAGGGGTACGACACTCCTCTTTTTGAGTTGCATCAAGGGCAAGTTCAGGAGAACGCTGATCACAGTCAGATAAGGTGTGGGGAAGCCTTTTGGTTACTTGGAATGCCAGTGAGCGAAAGAGAGTTAGAAGTGTCATGAAGAAAGCCATAACGGCTAAGAAAATTCGAACACGAATCCCTTCTGGAGTCTTTTCAGTGTTGGGCAGGGTCATTGTGGCTGCATCAGAAAATTCAAATTTTATGATCTACTAAATAAGAGATGGATAACAAGATAATGCGTTATATCAAAGAAATGTGTTATATGTAGCACATTAAACACTGGAAAGACTAAAACCAAAACTACAAAGCAGAATACACTGAAATCAAAACAACACAAAAGTTGTTCCACTGCATCTGTTGCATCAGCTGGAGATATCTACCAGGCACAAATGGAAATGGGAATGCAGTAAATCAAATAAACATACATGGAGCATATTAAACACTGTAAAGACTAAAATAAAAAACTGCACTTAAGATGATTCCTTGCATCAGTTGCATCACTGTGAAACATTCCCTAAGCACAGATAGATTTTCTTATTTTTATTTCTATTTTTTTTAGTATTATCATTATTTATTATTTTATTTTTACTTCTGCTTGAACAAAGAACAGAAAACTCCAATATTTGGTGGCAGATGTAAGAAGTTGCCAGCAACCACAACTAACTGGGTCAAATGCCTAAGACACAAAGCAGAAACCTAAATCAAAATGGACATTCTATGATGTCATCTAAGCCCTTCTTTGAATGGGTGATTGTGAAGTTGAATGGAACTTATGGAGAACTTGCAATTTGTTGATTCAATCTTGTTCTATCTAAAAATCATTCACCAATTTTAAGAAATCCTAATGACCTATTTCAAATCACATGTACTGTAAGTCTGAGCTAAACTGTCAAAAAGTAAAAAGGGAAAGGATTGCGCATTGCACTTGTGTCAAAGTCAAAATTGAGGGTTCTTAAGCCTTGAGGTTACAAGCTTAAGCTATAGAGAAAATTTAGAGAAAACTATCTGGCGTTTTATTTCATGTCTTAATAATAATTTTCTTCTTAGAATAAACTAGATATTCCTATTTATATCAGCTTTACAATCTTTTATGCAAACGGATTCCTAATTAAAACTAATAGGAAAATCCCAAAAACTTCCAAGCTTTATTTAGATGCTTTCCTGATCTCTGATCACCATGAAAATGTAACATTATAGGAAACAAGACTGACAGAATCTTCACTAAAAATTTCAGCTCAATCCAACTATTGGATTAAAAGTTATGTTTGATTTGCCAAATTGCATATTGGACTCTTATTATACTTCTCAAAATCTAAAAATCTTAATCATTAATGAAATAATGCCATTAACATTATTATGCCAAGAAAATTAAAGAAACTTACCCACGCCACTCTCCTTTACTTCTAAAAAACTCGCCTTTAAGTTATCTATCAATAATTGAACTCTTCTAATCCAAGTGAACAAATATTTTGAGAGTAGAATTGTAGCCAACATTTTCATGAGTGAACTTCAAATTTTAATTTATGATGTGGCGCATGCTAAAGAAAACTCAATGATAAATGTTATATTTTCCATTCTAATGAAATCCATAGTTTCTTCACAACTTTTTTTTCTTCAACCTTGACCTTATGATCATCTATGACTTCCAATACATCAACCTCTGAATATAAAAAAACTTGAAGATAATCTTTGAAAACACTTTTAGGAGAATTATAAGAAATTATCGTGTCCTTCATGTCCTTGTTTATAAGCTTTTTATTTATGACTGAAAGATCATTTTTGCCGCTAGCTTCTCCAACTTCAGGTCAAAAGAATGAAACTATTTGTAAGCAACCTCTTTGATCATGTTATCTTCAACATGATTAGATAACATTGAAATTTTGTTTTCACCAAAATCCTCCATGTTTTTCCACCTTACCTTTTGAGAAGGTAGAACATAAGACAAATAAGAATAATCTATTTGCTTATCTACCCTAAATAAAATCTATTTGTAACTATCTTATATAAACTCAAAATTAATGACTGTCTTCAATCTTGCCAAGTTGAAATTAAAGGCATACCAATACAAGTTCTAAAGTCTAGAAATTCAAACCACCATTTTCTAGCACCACAGGAAAGTTTGAGTACGACAATTCCTATTTTTTTTATGATGAAGAACCTTGTTAAAATAAAAGTAAGCTTTCAAAACTGCCAACCACTCAATAAATCTTTTCTTTCAAAAATCACCCACCATGGAATGAAATCTCATTAAATTCAAGAATAGGTCTAGGGTTTGGGTTGCCTCGAGGTAGTCTCCAAGCAAGCTTTACTCCTCTTCACAATATTTGTTTGTGATACCCATTAGCCGAGCTAGATCTGTTATGGTTTGCTCCAAACAATCTAGATCCAGCATTGCGAAGTGGGTTGCCATTATCTCCATTCATCAAAGAAGCCAATTTTCTTTGATACCAATTGATGCGACATATAACATGGTTAAAAGCTAGGATTTTTAAACCCTAATATTACAAACTTGAGTTGTTGTGAAATTTAGAGAAAATTCTCTGGTGTTTTATTAAAAGTATTAATAATAATCTTCTTCTCAAAATAAACAAGACACCATATTTATATTAATCTTAAATTCCTTTATGAGAAAAGATTCCTAATCAAAACTAAAATCCTTTGTAAGAAAAAAATATATTTAAAACTTACCCAATTAGCATAACCCATTTAGCATCAGAATTCCTAAATAGTAACATATTAATTAAATTAAAAGTTCTAATCTAGATAGGAAAAAGAATCCAAATACAATAAGGTAAATAATGACATAGCAAAGTACTAATTAAATTAAAAGTTATAATCTAGATAGGAAAATAAAGGACAATATAGCACAATAACTTCCAAGCCTTATTTGGACATCCTTTTGGTCTTTGATCATCGTGAGATGTTAACCTAATTAGAAACAAGGCCTTCAAAATCTTTTGTCAAAATTTCAGCCTGATCAGTTGAATTAAAGTTTTTTGATCTACCAAACTGCATCTTGGACTCTTATTAAACTCCTTAAAACCTAAAAAACTTAATCATTAATGAAATAATATCATAAACATTATTATACCAAGAAAATAGAAGAAATTTCCCCACGTCAGCATCCAAGTGAGTAATGATTCACAGGTGTCCTGATCTCATACAATTAGATGAGGTAACACAAGTTGACAACATTGTAAGCAACATAAGTAGAGGCTGCAGACGAGAACATAGCAAAGAGATATAAACATGATACAGTGAACAATAGTATAATTGCTAACCTTTGGAAACAGAATGCCTCGTGATGGTTGCTGGCTTTTTCCATCCAGCATCGACAGCTTTGTCAACCATAGGTACGTATTCATCATAACCTGGGAAGCTACCACCATATCCTGCCTTTCCGACTACCTTAGCCTGACAATCCAGCAAAGAGAATTTACATGTGTATATAAGAGAAGATCAAGCCTCAACACTTGATCAATCTGGTAGATATCATACTCAGTTACTTGGCTTAGATGGTACAAGCTAAAGTTGTCACTACATCCAAGTCTCATTTTGAGCACATGCGTTTTCACTTTGCAACTAACCAAAGCAGAAATATTTAAGAGTGCAGGGGATGTTCCCAGGGAAATTCAGAGAAATTACTAGAATAAATAGAAGAAATAAAGAGCATTTTAAAACAAAATTCAATTCCCATGCCCATGTCACTTCATCATTCATTTTGACCATGCAAAATAACAGTCATTATGGATTGCAATAGCAACACCTCAAAATAGCACATAGCAAATTCCAGAATAATAATAATAAACCTACCTCTTCACGAACAGGAGTCAGTCGAAGATGAGAGTAACTTTTCAATGCTTTAGGGGATGCTATATCTTCAGCTTCAGATCCTGATTCCGCAGTGGATGTATCACTACCTTTAAATTGCTTCATGATACAAAGCAACATGTTAAAGTTAAGTATAACAAGATGCACATGTGTCAATATCAAAGATGACGATAGAGAAAATCTTACCATTGGATACTGTGGCTTAGCATAAGCGATAACCTTGCCTTCACTGTTAAGCACTTTTACAACCTGTCTGGCTCTTCGTGGTTCACCATTAAGAACCATCTGCAACAACATAAAAGCGGTCAAAATTTCTTCTTTTTTCTTTTAACACAAATTAGTCCATACACCCATGGGTAGCAGGACGATCTAAAAATTATAACAGCTTGCACATCACATATATTAAAGTCCAGGAAATAACCTTTAATATTTCAGGGTTTTTCCATGGTCCCTTATCAGACTGAAGGCAACCCCCCTGATCAGCACATATACAAGTACCACCCAGAAATTCCGGCAATTCACTGCAATAATTGCAAAGTTCTGGTGAGTGAGAACACAAACATTTATATTATAAATATCAAGAATTTCAAAATAAAAGGTTGAATGAGAGTCATGCAGAGAAGTTACAAAACAGATATGTATTATACAGCTAATTCCAGCTCATTTTACCTGGCGTCAATAATCTCAAGCAATTTGGTTTGGTACTTGTTTCCAAGAACCTGGCAGGTTCCAAAACACAAAAACACATGGGAGTTTCAAATTATAGCAAGCGGATACAAGAAAAGTAAAATATATAGGAGCTAGAAATCTTAACACACATGAATCTTGGATGTTGTTTTGGGATCTAGAAAAGTCTTTACAGTATTCCACAACAGCCTAAATCCAGGACCAGCGTTGATAATGAACATTTGATGGAGTGTCTGCATCATTAAACGAAATGCAGGAAATCCAGCTTCAAGTCCCAATAAAGAAAGCATTTCACACGAGGAATTAATCAAAACAACAAAAACTATATTACAGACCTCAGGGTAATTGTCACCGTCAATCTTCTGGAGGCGCATAATGAGATCCCGTGCTGACTTGTTAAAGTTCTTGAGTCCCTGAATGATTTACAATGAAAAGAAGAAATCAGCGGTTGAAATCTTGAAAAACATGCGCTGCAATGTTACAAGTGACATACCACGCCTTGAACATCTAAAATAGTCGTGCTTGAATCTATATGCCTCTTTGCAGCAATAGTACAAGCTGGAAACTTTATTGCAAAGCTTTTCTCAAACTCCCGCACATGGTACCTCACGTACCGGTCCATAGTTGTAACATGCATAAGTTTGTTAGGATCAACTTTTCCCAATCTTTCTATATAAATAGGTCTCCCCTCTTTATCCACACCATGATTACCATGAGGATAATACTTCAAAACTTCATTCAACTCTTTAAACTCAAAATCCTGAGACATGCATGACAAATTTTGGTGAAAAGGGAAAAATGTCAAATAGCAAAGCCATTTCAAGCAAATTGTTAAATAACGTAATTACCTCCATAATGGTGTCAGTACCAAATTCCTTTCTCCATTGAATCATATCAGCCCACATGTGCCTCGCCCTTTCAATGTCAAATTTTCTTGCTTTCAAGAACCTGAAGGGCCATAAATCACTTAAGGTTATCAGCCTTTATCATTTATCAATCATAGAAACAACATAAGAGACTCAAAAATGCACAGAATTCATTATAGGTAGGGTCGCAACAGATTACCTCAACATCATATGATAATCATCATGTTTTCCTGGCAATAGATCATCCATCACCAAAGCCTGTCTAAATTGATCAACAGCCTGTAGTTCCTCAACATCTCGGACATCCTCAATGGAAACAGAGCTAACCCTTCCATCACTCTTTCTCCTATTGCTTTTTTTCTTCAGAGAATGCTTGAACTTAGTAGATGCATTAAGGGCTTTCTTTTTCAGCGACCCAATTCTCGTTCTCCTCTCATCCTCAGAGTTCTCAAAATCAGATTTCCTCTCTCTCCGCTCATCACTTCCCGAAAACCCCTCAAAACCTACCACAAAATATAAAGAAGAAAGATCTTTTTTATGCCATATCAAAATCGATGGCGTCAATTTTAATTCCAGTACAGTAAAGTAATAAAACTCAATTAAAAAATATATATATCAAAAATAATTAATGTTTACCAGTAAAAAAATTACAACTTGAAGCCAAAGGAAAATATAAAAATATATGCTGAAGTGAAAAAAACGGAAAAACCATAATTAAAACCATTTGAATTAAAAACATAAACAGTGAAAATTAAGCTAATTTGTTATATTTAAAAGCGATCAACACCAAAAAAAACATAAACTTAAAGGTAAGAAACTTCCAGAGAAACCCTACAACCAGTCAACAAAATCAAAACGAAAAAAAAAAAAAAAAAAAAAAACTTACAAGGTCTGGCGAATCGATCCAGTGGACCCGACATCTCAGTATACGGAAATTTAACGCACACAGTTGAATTTCACTCGATCAAATCAAATTGATCACCGCATCAACAACTTTACCTTCAGATAGTCACACCTATAAAAAACCTTCGCATTGCAATAAAAACATCAGAAACCCTAGAAAATAAAATCAAGATAGAGGATTTGACTGACATTAGGGAGAAAAAAGGAAATGCAGTACGATGTATGTACTCAGCAAGTACCTGTCAGTTAGAGGATATTTTTTTCGTTGACACGGATCACGATGTAGATCAGGTGGATATAATAAATGCATCAACGTCGCGGAAGATGAATTAAAATCTGTAACAGACTGGTTGGTTGAAATTAAATATAAATAATAAATAGGGAAATAAAGTAATTTCGCCGAATATGTCGACGGCGAAACGAGAGCGTTTTTTGGAGGGAGAAACGGTGGTGTTCGTTAGGTTTATAGTAGGAGAGCGAGTTGTCGGGGGTTGATTGTGGGGCCTACTAGTATTTTTATTATTTTTTGGGTTTTCGAGTGCCATGTGGCAGATGGTCAGACGAGTGGCCATAACAAGGAGCCGGCGATGATTGTGTTGTTTTTTCGGTTTGAATAACGTGATAGTTGTTTTATATACCGAAGCCCATAAAAAATGCGCGTGTAGTAGTTTTTATTATTTTATATATTTTTTTAAAGTACATTTAAAATAAAACAATATTAAATTAAAAAGTTTTCTAGTTTTCTATGATAACTAATTATGAAATAAAAAATATTTTATAATATAGTACAAAACATATATATAATTTAGAAACTAGACTCAAACAACACTATTCAAGATCTCTATAGAGATCGATGAATTTTTCTTTTTAAAAAAAAACAATAACATAATAAAATCTGAGAATTTTTATTGATTTGTTTAGATTCAAGTTCCATATCAATGAATCAACTAGCTAGATTGTGAAATATATACATATCAAAAATTTAATTTATAATTGTATTATGTAATTGTTTGGAGTGTGGTTGACTTTGTTTTTAAAAATATTTTTCATTTAGAAATATTTTAAAATGATGTTTTTTTAATTTTTTAAAAAATATTTTTAAAATCAGTACCCGAAAATAATAGAAAAATATCAAAATAATTTAAAATAAAAAATAAAATAAATTTAAATATTTCTTAAAAATAATAGGGTATGAGCTTGTATCGAAAGTAGAATTTGAGCATTTGCTGGTGGGGCCTACAATCCTCTATTTGCAAACACAACATGCAGATGCACATCAATACATGCAGCAGCAGGAAAGCACGCTTCTAGACAAACGCCTATTTTGTTTCGCTTTCCTTGGCAACGGCGACAGCAAGTAGAACATTATTATCTCGCTCAGAAAAACCAAAGGCGGACATAACGGCATCCTCCTCACCCGACACGTCAAATAGGCCATCTTTGCAAGATTCTTGTTCGATCTTCCTAATGAGCAGCAACTTCAAGTAACTTTTAAAAATACGAATAATATAAATTAAATAAAATTTTAGAGAATAATATAAATAGTTTAAATTTTTAGGTGAGATGATTTTTAATATAGTATTAATTTTTTGTTCATTCAATGATCACGAGATTGAATTTTACAATCTTTATTCTATTTGATAAAAATTAAACACAAATTAGTATAGACATGCGGACAAGTTTCAAGCTCATATAAATTTTATTTGAGAAGTATGTTAAAGAATAATATAAATTATATTTTAAAACTTCTCTTGACATCTTAAACTGGGAACTGGGAAAACGTCCATGATGACAACAAAAAAAATTTATATGAAATTCAGTAACCATAAAAAGAAATTAGTAGAAAAATGTAATGAGATGAGATATGGAATATATGGTAAATTAATGAGTAGTTTACATATTTGATGATAATAGTTAAATATGTTTAACAAAAAAAAAATCATTTACAATAAGGTATCTTTTTGTATTGTTTTGTAATTTCAAAGAAACGTGGTTATTTTTCATACCTAGTTAATATCATATAATGTAAGTCTATAACCACTATGTTTAATGGGATTATTAAATAAACATGTGAAGGAATTATTTTTAAATGGTCCTTAGTTTTTTTCAGAATTTTTAAAAAATATTTAATGCTAGTTTGGCAAACAAGAAAGGAAAGGACATAGTAAAGTTATAAAAAAAAATTATAGAAGAGTGTGTTTAACGCCCTTATCCAAAAATAAAAGACACAAAAAAAAATCTTAAGATCATGTTTAATAAACACACTTAAGAAATAAAAGGCTTTTTTCTTTGGTTAAAATCAAACATGTTAAACACACCCTTAAAATTAGGGCAAGCTAGGCTCAGCCAAGCGATGTGAATTGGTTTCTAAGCTCAAGGCCTAAGCCCAAATATACATGGTGGGTTTAGCTCCAACCCAAGGTTATTGGGTCGACAAACAATCGAATAGTTTTTTCATATTAAACCTAGCCTAGCCATATAGGGTGGGCGTAATTTGTGGTAGGCTTTATCTATGGGCTAAGACTCATTCTATTAGGGTTTGGTCCATTATTTGAAGGCTACACTCTATATATGTTAAAAAGATCAAAATAACAGGAAGAATAAACTTTCTCAACATGCATTCAAGCTCCCTTCAATATAAATTGCATTTTTTACTATTTTTTTCTCTTATTTTCTAAATACGCCCTATATTTCTTCTTAACAGACGTGAAAATAAAATCAAGGGACTTGATATCTTTATGGTGTTATATTCTCAATACTTTCATGAAGGAAAATAAATGGGTAATTATGTTTTTATTACCTGAGACCTATGAAAATTCTTTTGTGGTTACTAATAAAAAACAGATGCTTCCTTCTTGCAGAATCCAATGTTTTGCAGGTGTATAAGATGAGATTATATGGAATAAATAGGAAAGAATAAGCTATGTTGGTGCAAAAGGAGGTGATTACTAACAAAAATCAATGTTTCTTTCTTCCACAAGCCAATATTTTGCAAGCGATTGGGACATGATTTTCAACTTTTCTCTCATTCTCCAGACCTTTTTTTTTGCTAAGTCTTGCCCCTATTTATAGACGTGAAACGGGTGTTTGGGGTCATTTTCAGGTTTGCATTATAGTCTTTTGATTCGCTTGGAATGGATCATAACCATTAGCCACAAGCCAATAAATAGGAAGTGTAAAACCAATTTGTTAAGGTTGTTTGAGTCAAGTATTTTGGATGTGTTTTGCAGTGACTATAAGTTTGTTACTCGGTGATAATAGATGTAGTACAATGTCAAGGTATGAAAAAAACAATGACATAAGGCAACTCAACCATGATTCACAAGTTCTTTTGAAAAATATGATGAACAATCCAAGACGATGTGTCGTCTCGTTTTTTTGTTGTTTTTTGCCTTAATGTTGAACACAATATTGTCATTTTGGACGAGAACATATTTTTATAGTCAAAACACACTATTTTATTTAATGAACTAATATCATTTTGGTCATAAATTCTCCTTCTGATTTCACCCCCCCCCCCTCAATATTTGAATTTGTTTAAATTTTAACTGTAAGAATTAATTCGGTTGTACCTGTGTAAAGTTTTATAAGGACCCTCTAATCTTAACTAGTTTTTAAACTTGGACTCTAGTATTGAATGTTTTTATTTTTGTCCTTAATTAACCTTTAAACCTCAATGTTTTCAATTCTAAAATTTCAGTTTGGTTCCTCCATATATTTGAATTCTTTTTTAACTTGTTTTTGTTAACAGAGTTGTTAGTCTTTTTTATTTTAAAAGAAAAGGATAATTTTACAGGACGTGAAATTAGGTTATGACAATAATATTGAAAAGAATAATATTTTAAAGTTCTAACACACATACAGAGAAAGAGAGAGAGAGAGAGAATTTAATGAATCCAAATTAGTTTAGATTCTAGATAACTCCGTTACATGTCCCATTTGTTTTGTCAATCAAATATTAAAATGTTGGTGAAAATTCAAGAAAATTAAAAAAAAAAAAAAAAAAACAGTTCTAAGAACAATCTTTCAAAATGAAAAATAAACTTGAAGCAATTACAAAACTATTTTTGTCGGAGTTTAGTAGTCTTGGTTTTTTAACCCTGGTCCTTAGACTTGACGATGGACACAATATTCATTTCTTCGATGTCGGCTCAAGTAATTTCTCAAGTTCTTTGATTGTATAGATTTGGAGGGTTTAGAACACAAAACCAGCCCTCCGCACCGAGAAAAATTAAAGTGTAGTGCAATACTTAACTAGTTTTCCTTCCATCACAAGCCAAATAACTTTCAACCCCAAACTAAATCTTACTGTGATTATAACTCTAATCCCAAGATAAAAAAAAAAAAAAATAATAATATAGTGTCATTTGAGTTTGGACGGCTGAAATTGAAAGAAGGAGGGATTCGAATTTAGAAGATGGGGGATTGAGGGAGGGCTGGACGAGAAGAAGAAAAGCAGGTGATTGTTTTATGGTAAGAGAAACTAGACATGAAGATGCTGGATTGGATTAAGCTTTTTGGGCTGGGCCAAACATGGGCCTGAGCCTGTGATTATTATTTATTTTCATTTTAAAAAAAAAGGGGCCTCTGCCTTTCTTTTATTCGAAGATAATCAGGGAATGCCCTGTGCGAAGATGGAAGGTCGAGAAAGATCGATCCAAATCTTTTGGTGACCCTACTGGGATAGGAATTTGGGATATTTTGGTGCCATGCAGTCGTGCCTTCGTTTTCCAAATGCGTGCCCACCTGTACTTTTCTTCGCCAAGAAGGCAACGATCAAATTCGAGAGTTCATGGCAACATTGAATACATCGTACCAGATGCAGCAGAGGTGGAGCAGACCACCAGTTTCTCCCGACAGTATTGAGTATTGACGGTACTCGGAACATAATTGCTTGCTACCCGATCCCTTCTCACCACTCATCCGATTTGACATCATATATATATATATATATATATATATATATATATATATATATAACACTCTTCCTATATAATTTATTTCGATGAATAATGTATTTTTTTGTACCAGAAAATTTAATGCAAATTATAAAACTAATAATTTTATTCAATAAAGAATATCAAAGATGATATGTTCTAATAAATTATAATAAATTTATTGATTTCAATAAAAAAAAATTGAATAAAAAGCTTATATATATATACATACATATACATATAACAACTTGACATCTCTCGCTAAAAATAATGGTGTATGATAATACAAGCTGTTACACTAACATTCAAGAAGATGAGTAGATGGTTTTCTAAATCTTGTATACATTTTGATGCACTCTCTCTAAATTCTTATTTTTTAATTATCACATTTTAAATTGATAAATACTTTTTTATTTGCTTGCGTGTTTAAAATTACAAGTTATTAGGTAAAAAAAATGTAGTTTTACCTTGCATATCCTTTTTTTTTAATTTCTAGCACTCTATCTTTTAATATGATATTTTTATCATGATCTTAAACCTAATTTTATTTAATTAGCCTACGAGGAAATATAATTAAAAGTAATTTGTTTTTTTTTTTAAAAAAAAAGTAGATGTTTTACCGATCATGTGAGCACTAAAGCACCATTAGTCTTCAACATGTACTAGGTAAGCATATGAAATCCCCTTGTATCTTTATTACAAGGAGAATAACAACCGCCCATGATTTTTTTTTTTAATTCAAGAGTATCCCCTCATTTTTTTTTTATAAAAATAGTTATTAACGGATAAACTTATATTTATTGAGAAATATTATAATTAAGATTTTTTTCAAAAATAATTTAAAATAAAAATTAAAAAAAAATCATTTTTTTAAAAACACAAAGAATTGCATTAATTTAAACACATCCATCCGCATGAGAAATGGAAATTTCAAGGAGAAAGTGCAGAGAGAGAGAGAGGTTCCTATGCTGGCTGCTAAACTTTTGGATGCACTCAGAGGGAAAAAAATAATAAAAAAGAGTATAAAATCCATTGAAATCAGTTTGACGTCAAGTGATAGCTATCCTTAAAACTGGGCGAGTGACAGCTGTTACATCATGAAGCCAACCTTTGACTTAGAACAAAAGCATCATTACATTGTGAACAACAATCTTCCATTTTTCTTTTATGGGATAGCCATTGCTGTAGTCCAGTGGTTGGTGGTTTGGAAGATATAATCTATTCCTTATATGCTTTACTTTTACGTGTAATTATCCCCAACATTTTGTTTGGGTAACGATAAATATTAAGCTATTTCACGACAGGTAGTTTAATCTTTTTTTATTAGCATAAATAAATAGGTTTTTATCATGTATTTTATACATTAAGAAAATTTAAAGATGAATTTTTATTCCAAGTTGAGTATGGGTCAAGTATAGCAATATTGATACCCAACCTGAAATCCAACCAAAAACTTGTTCAGGTCTAAAACATTCCTAACCATTCATGCCAATTTGGGTTGAATTCAATCAGGTTAATATGAAATTATAATCCATTAAAAACAACATGAGAGATACACCAATAATTACAAAGAAATAATAAAATTGTGACCTTAATCATCACCTATATATAACATTAAACAAGTATTATCTACCCTCTCATCCATTATTACAAATATTAAGAAGACTAGAGCTATCCTTGAAGGCACTAAAATATATTATGTTGCAACACATAAATGATGTTTAAGGTCAAAAAGGGTGCCTATTTGTTGGTAATCAAGAGGGGGAAAACTATCATTCCATTATGAAATTTCTATTAAAAATGATGACTAGTTGGGTTGGTCAAGTTTTTATTTTCCCATACTTGCAAACTTTTAAACTTGAAAATAATGTGTGATGTCAAGATAAAGTAAATAAATTATGTAAATTAAAAACTAAACATAGTTTTATCCAAAATCAAGTTGACTCCAAGGCTAAATTGGTATGATTTTAAGAAAAATTAGAGCAAGAATGAATTTGATCTTACCTAGTTAAAAAAACCCAAGTCAACTCAAGATTAAACACAAGTAAAAAAACCTAGGTTGAAAACAAGGTTCTTATGATTATTTTTTGGCCAATCAAGTTAACTTTTTTGACCTGTGACCTCAATGTTGCTCAGTCAAGCCCCAAATTGAGTTTTAAAACTATTATAATAAAAACTTTTATCATTACACTAACCTGGATCAATCTAGATTAATCATTTTGATTCGTGACTTAACTCATGTCATAGATTGACCCCTGGATTGAGTTTAAAAGCTATTATAATAACTTTTATTATTGTATTTACTTGGGTCAACTCGTGTTAAATCTTTTTAAAGATGACCCATAGTTGACCTAAGAGTTGGGTTATTAAGTTATTATAATAATAACATTTTTTTTATATTTACATTGACTTGGATCAACTCAAGTTGACTTTTTTGATCTATAACTCAAGCTTTGCACTGGGTTGACACCGAAACCAGGTTTAAAAACCATAATAATTGTAAAGACCTAACATTTCAAAACAAACAAACAAATAAAATATGGTGGTGGCTTCGATAAAACAAGTTACAATGAAATAGAATTTTATGTCTATGTTAAAACAAGGGAGTAGATATAAGAGAAAAATATAATACTAAATAATTATCATTATAAAATTTAGTAAAATTAATGGTTACCTAAGGGAGGGCTTGACTATGGCTAATCGTGAAGGAGGGAGAGAAGGGTTAAATGAAAATCAATTCTTATTAGAAAAGGAAGAGGTCACAACGAGGAAGTAGAAATATGGAACAAGAAAAAAGATTGGTAAAAACAACAATTAAAAATTTTACCACTTCAAAAAGCCTATATAAATGCTCTAAATAGTGATGCTATGAATAATTATGTGATTACAAGAAAGAGAAAACCCTAAAATTTATGAAATTATGCCTCGTACAAAAATTAGAAAAATTGTTAATTCTTAAGAATTTGACATATGATAGTGATTTTATAATTATTTGTGAAAGAACTTTTAATAAATTTAAAGAAAACCCTAGGAAATTATAACCTTTGATTCAACCAACTTTGGGTTTTATGGAGGGAAGGATGTTCTTATATTAAATCATGTGTATTTAGGCAAACCATCATCATTTAATGAGTGAGAATGAGTTTTTGCATGCCAAATTAAAGAAAGGTAAGAAAACCCTCAAATTAAGGATTTTACGGTTCATACAAGAATTGAGAAAAATCATAGATCAATTGAAATTGAATTAGTAGATAAGATTAGAAAGTGTAATAAAGTGAGAATTACAAGAAGATTAAAGAAAATCCTAGGGAAATAGGCATCCCTAGGTTCCATCAAGGGAAGAGGTTTTTATCTGGTTCCTGTTTTTTATTTTTAAAAGGTTATTTTTTATTTCTTTATCTTCTCCTTGTATTTTGTGAAGAGAGAGGTGAGAAAAAAAAAGAAAAAAGACCTCATTGACAATCTAAAGCTTCAATGATAATACCATTGATACTATAAAAAAAAATCAACAAAATAAATCCAACAACATCATAGAAGTTTACAAAATATGAACATAATAGACCACATTAGCCTCACTTGTATTTCAGCAACCGGTGTGTCCCACTTCAGTCACTATTTGTGACCTTTCTTCATGCCATTTGATTCATTTTGTTGGTATCTTTACAATGACAACGGTTACATTACCTAAATTTTAGTGTCTTTATGGTCTTTTCATGGTCTTTAGGGTTTTGTTTTTTACCATGCTAGAGTAATAAAAAAATAACTCCACCTTCTATGTGCCACCCTTACAAAACACGTCGTCGTTTATAGAGTGAAATGATTACAGGGAAAAAGGTTTACATCGCAAGGTAAACATGGCACGGATCCCTCGGCTTGCACTCTCCACTAATAAAAATTCTATAAACGTGCAAGTGAATGTTCGATGCATGAAAATAGTTGAAAACTTTTCTTAAAATTGTTTCATGGGTTTGATAGAAATGTGATGTTAGGCAGTGTTTGTTAGACTCTGCTTTTTTTTATTTTTTTAATTATTATTTATATCATTTTAATATGATTGTGTTAAAAAAAAAATACAAGGGGGGAGGGAAACTTTTCTTGAAATTGAATTTATAAGTTAAATAAAATGCAGTTTTGGATTTGCAACCACATGCTTAGCCCCGTTTGTATTTGAAGAAGAAGATTGTTTCTTGAAATGAGTTTATAAGTTAAATGAAATTTTTTTATTTTTATTTTAAATTAAAAAATAATGTGTTTAGGTCATTTTTATATAATAATATAAAAAAATTAAAAAATATATTATTTTAATATATTTTTAATGTGAAAACAACTTCAATCTCATCCCTCCAACCCGGTTACTTTTACCCACTCCACAGTGAATACAAGATAAATCACATTAATATAACTCCTTACCACCAGCAATGGAGGTTAAAGTTGAGATTATTGGTTGATACCAGCTGTGGATCTGGATACCAGAGGAGGTTCCCTCCCATCTCTCCTCCCTTACCTCACGTGTCCCATCAACTTTTTTTCTCTGATGAGATTCCACCAAGTTCATTAATTTCTCTTCATTTTTATTTTTATTTGTTAACTTTTCCCCATCTTCTGCTATATAAACTCCATCCTCCCTTTGCTTCAAGCCCCCCTCTCCCTCTCTCTCTCTCTCTCTCTTACAAATCTTCTGTGCTGGGCTGGGGTTTTAAGGCTGTTTAAAGCATCAAGTGGCAATTTTTTTCTTTTGGGTTTCTTGTGGGGGTTTTAAAATTCTTATCTTGATGATAAATATTCTGTTCTTGATGTCTGAGATTCATGTCTCCAATTCTCAGTGAAATCTTCATTACTGGGTGCATGATAAATTCTACCTTCAGGCGCAGGACCCATTTAGTTCAATCATTCTCAGTTGTTTTCCTTTACTGGCTGTATTATGTTTCATGATTTTTGCTCAAAATCTGATCTCTAGACTATAATATATATTAAATAATACATAAATACTATTACTACTATTATCCGCCTTACTTTTGAGTTAGTTGCTATTTTGGGTCCTGCCATAACTCTCTCTCTGTTGCTGTTCTTGTTTGAAAGTTGCAAACCTGTTTTGTGGGTCTCTCATGGCTTCCTCTAGTGGGACATCTTCAGGATCACCTTTGATTCAAAACTCAGGTTCTGAGGAGGATTTGCAGGCATTGATGGATCAGAGGAAGAGAAAGAGAATGATATCAAATCGCGAATCGGCGAGGAGGTCTAGGATGAGAAAACAGAAGCATTTGGATGATCTAACGGCTCAAGTGTCTCAATTGAGGAAGGAGAATCACCAGATTATTACAAGCATCAATATCACCACTCAGCGTTATCTGAATGTTGAGACTGATAATTCAATCCTAAGAGTTCAAATAAGCGAGCTCAGCAAAAGATTGGAGTCTTTGAATGACATCATCGGTTTCTTGAACTCAAACAATGGTGTTTTCGGAGATTCAAGCACCTTCAATGAACCAGCTCCTGACAGCTTCTTGAACCCATGGAGCATGCCCTCCCTGAATCAGCCTATAATGGCCTCTGCAGAGATGTTTCATTACTGATCTGTTCTCCAATGGAGGCTTGAACTTCAGAGCAGAAAAGAGATAGAGAGATCTGTTCAGTAATAATCAAGATTAAGAAATTATTATCACTTAAGAGATGCTAAGAAATAAGGCATCGCAGGTAGACGTAAAGGGGTGTAAGAAAAAACAGAAGGGTTTAATGAGTTATGCAGTTTGATGTACTAAGATTTTGCTATGATCATAAATGTAATGGTGCTTTTAACGAGTTCTGCTTCTTCTTTTTCCAAGTTGTGTGGATGGGATGGCCTTTACACAGTGACGGCATCAGTTCTTTGATTTTTCTATCTGTAAAGCCATTTATAAAAATTGAAATAATCGAGTGCAAACAAAAAACTAGTTTATAAAAAGTAAGCAGCAGTCTCCACCTTGGAGTGCATTTTCTTCTCTTTCTTCTTCTTCTTCTTCTTTATTTGAAGTTTGAGCTGTGCATTTTGACTATAATTGGCTGGGAGCTTTGGTCTCTGAAGTAGTGGCTGCTTGCTCTGCTTATTTATGTGAATTTCTGAGATATAAAATAAGATTAGGGGCATGATCCTTAAAGTCACGTTGCCACTATTATCTCGCATGAAGTGAGGGAATAAGACCCGTATACTTGCATTATTCAGTCTTCCACCTCGTTTGAAGATGGAGAGTGTTTGAGAATGCGATTCAGAAATATTTTTGAATGTGTTGATATTAAAAATAATTTTTAAAATAAATGTTATTTTAATAATTATTTTGAATAAAAAATATTTTAAAAAACTTTTTTTAAATTGATTTTGATGGATTGACTCGGGTTATTTTTAATATTTTTTTAATTGATTTTTTTTAATCTAATGATTCAGCATTGAATTGATCGGTGATTGAAACTCATAAGTTATTTCAATTTGCTTTTTATGAGGTTATTTTAGTGTGATGACCTTGATCATGAGTTTGGTGTTTTTGATTTGTGTTGTTATTTATTTTTAATTGATTTTTTTATTTTATCATTTAATATTACATTTGATTGAGTATTGAAATTTATAATTTATTTTGATTTGTTTTCCATGGAATTATCTCGATGTTATGGCCCAATTTGCAGGTTTGATAGTTTAACTCAAGTTGTCTTTTTAAGTTAGTTTTTTTAATTGATTTTTATTTCTCAATTTCATTCTTCAACGATGAATTTATTGAGAATTAAGCTTTATAATTTATTTTGATCTGTTTTTTATGAGGTTATTATAATCCTATAAATCAGGTTGCAGATCTGACATGTGAACCTGGGGTGACTTGAGTCAATTTAATAGATTGTTATCTTAATATTTAAAAATAATATCATTTTAAAAATCTTCTTAGTCAAATTTACAAGTTGTAAGAGTTGTTTTTAGGCCTGCAAAGTCAATCAGGCTATATCAAATTAAACGTTACATTTCCACTACACAAATACTGAAAAAATTTAAATATTTTTTATATAAAACAAAAGATTTGACTTGACTCACAATTATAGCGCACGTAAAAAATTGAGTTAACCCCTAAAATCTCATTTGTCTTAAAGTGTGTTTGAGATTGTGTTAGATTTTGTGGTTGGAGATGAAAAGAAAGTACTTTTAGTTGTGGTTTGTTGGATTAAAGTATGTGTTTAGCTATAAATGTGGTTGAAATTGTTGTTAAGTGAAAGTGATTCAAGTATTTGGTTAAAATTCTTTATTCTTATGAAATGTCTAAAAAGAACGTACTATTTAGCATGCCAATAAACTATTATTTTGCATTAGATTATTAATGCATTATAAAAAAAATGTTGACTTCGATCTCCTATTTTTATTGCTCCATCAAACTATTTATAATCTCGTCACATACATAATTCATTCGAGAATGCCTCAGCTTTCCTTTCCTTTGTGAACGTGGAATGTCATCATTTAAAAAATCAACAGGAATAAAATTGAGATTGCGATCATATTATGCAAATTCCACATCTTCGGGCAACTTTTTACTTAAGTAATTATGAAATATCATTAATGTCACTACACTTTAAACCTGCATTTTGTATGAAAACACAAGCATACTTTGTAAAATTCTCTATCTCTCATCCACACTCCAAATACGGACGCCAAAAATCTTGTAAGTGATATGTCATATCTTTATATGGAACTAAATATCCATACTTATCTGAGTATCCAGAATCAACTAAATAATAATTTTATGTAATAACAAGGAATAATTTAAAATTAATTTCACAGTGATTAGATTAACTATAATTAATGTCAAAAATGCCATTTAATTTTTCTCATGTAATTACAAAATGATGGTTTTGGAAATTTGATATTGATTAGCTAGGACTGTGTTTGTAATTGTGCCTTGAGCATTATGAATCGAGAATACCAATGCTGGGTAAAGTATATGTATACTGCTAGCATGCAAACACCGAAATCAATTTTCTTCCCCATATTTGAGTCTCCAATTAACATCAAATCTACCTAAAAAAAGAAAACAACACACTAAGCCCTAAAAGACATATTAACTAATAATGGTTGCCTTTCAAAATAGTCCTCTGTAGACATTGCGTAATGACAGAAGATTTATGATATGCATAGCAACTCTCGAGTTCAAGTCATGACATGTATCCCTTATAAAAGTAAAAAACAATCAGAATTTTACTCGCTCATCTATGCCAACAAAATATGTTTTCTAAGGATGTAATTCCTTGCATAAAAAAACAAAATAATCTCTACTAGATATTGCATGATGATAGAAGACTTGTGACCCGCATAGTAGATCTCTAGTTCAAGTGAGAGTATATATCTCTTGTAAGAATTAAAGACAACTAGTATTTTACTCGTTCATCTAAAATAACAAAATATATTTTCTAGAAATATGTTAACTCCCATAAAAAACAAAACAAAAAAAAAGTTACGTGCAAATACCTGGTATTGTGAGTTGCAGAGATGAGTGTTTTGTGAAGTAATCACAGTTTCGATCAATCCTAGTTTTTCTTAGATCCACATGTGCTATTAGCAGAAAGGTTGCTAGCCTAGCGTGTGCGCAGATTCCATGTGTTTTTTTTTTGTCTCTAGGTTACACTTTACTGTGTTCCTGTATAAGTAAATAGAAAAATAATCTACGAGGAAAAATCAAACAACAAGGTTTATATTACGAAGACAACTTGAACAAATACTGCTAAACAACCTCAGTTTATGATTGTGTACAGACTTTGGTATTAAAAAGGTGTTTAACACGGCATTTCAAAAATATTTTTAAAATAATTTAATTTTTTTTATTTTAAATAAAAATAAACTGTATTTTAAATTATTTTCATGTGCTAATATCAAAAATATTTTTTAAAATAAAAATAAAAAGAAACATTATTTTAATGTATTTATGAACGAAAAGTCTCAAGCACACTTCCAAATACGAAGTGTAGATCCAAAAAAAAAGAAGAGAAATTCATTTAAAAAATCAAGGTGAGACATTTTTCTTAAATGCACGGTTAAAATTTTGATGATTTATTTAAAATACAAGAGATTAAGAGGGTATATCAAAAATATTTTTGAAAAAAATTAAAAAAATATATTTTTATTTTTTTAATATTTTTAGATCATTTTAATATATTAATGTCAAAAATAATTATTAATAAAATAAAAAAATATATTATTTTAATATATTTTTAAATAAAAAATATTTTCCAAAACAACATTAACCACCCAAATCTAAAAAGTTAATGCCCCAAAAGCATTGTAATATCTGCTAAGCTTTTATAGGCTTGCATAAAGAAAAAAAGCGGATGCTGATGTCGCAAAAGTTAGTGGGAAAGGTAAAAAAAAAAAATGCAATTCGCTTATGTTTTTCTTAGTCTTTTTAAATTTACCAAAATATGACAGTGGTCAGCAAGAAAGAGGCGAGGAACTCAACTTTTTTTATTTTTTATTTTTTATTTTTTGTGGTGAGGAAAGAGCCAGTAGGGAACAGAGCAAATGGGCTCCAACGTGGTTTTGGTGGGAAATTGAGACTCTGGTTTTCTCAAGATTCCCAATGACACCTTTTCACTTGCATCTTAAAACAAAGATTTTGAAGGGATTTTTTTTTTAACCGGGGTGTCTGGCCAGCTTACATGTATTACAACTAATCTTCGGATTCATTGAACATCCTGCAAATTTAGTAAGTATGTAAGGCACCGCGGGGATGACAGACGTGCATAGTGGGACTTCAATTCTAATATAGAGGAAGGAAACAAGTCCCTTTCACTGCTAGGTCAAGACCCCACTTGCATATTTTGAAGGGATTTATTTTAATAGGTTGGGGTCACATCGACACAGAGCATCGCACGGGGACAAATGTTGTCATCAATCATACCTTAGTCTCAATCATGGTTCCGTAAGCATCACATCTACTTCAATTCATTTTCTTTACCTAATGACTTTATTCTGTAGTATTAACATTAAGGTATCAAATGGTGCGTTACGTGTTAGTGAATAAAAGGTTTGAGCCATGTATTGTAAATTTTGAATTTAAATATAGAATAATTAGAGTGTTTTATTAGTTTTTAAAATTTCCTCGTATCTAAAAAAAAAATTAAGGAAGTAAATCAGCCACCACTTAAAAAAAAAGCATCAAGGAAATCGAGAAATTATTGTCTTTTTTTAATTGGTAAATGCAATGTGGAAATTAAAGTGATATACAGGATTGAATGCTAGATAAAATTAGTCAACATCTTCCGAGCATCTGCTTGCCTTCGGTCCTGTTTGGGAAGGTGGTTGCGGTTATTTTTTAAAATGTTTTTTATTTAAAAATACATCAAAATGATATTTTTTTATTTTTAAAAAAATATTTTTAACATCAGCACATTAAAATAATTTAAAAATACCAAAAAAATACATTTAAAATGAAAAAAAAAGAAACGACATTTGTACCGCCCTCCCAAACAGCTTCGAAAAAACAACCCAACTTTGGAGTGGTAGAATTCTTTCTTAACAGAGTTCGATGGCCTCCATAGAATTATTTACTCTTAACAAAGAGTTGGAGTTGCTGCTAGTATTATAAAAACTGGAGATTTTTATAGTTATTAATTTTGAAGTTTATAGGATTAATCGAGATGGAGTAAATTGATTCGGACATTCACCTTAATAAAAAAATGATATCTTAAACTTGAAATAGTGTTAATTTCTTAACCTAGTATCCCTCAAAAAAATCAATTTTCGCTGTCCATTAGTGTGTCTGGCCATATTGGCCACGCACAGATCGAATGGGTCATTTCCACCGGGTGGTCAACTGCCCTATTTCAAATTAATTTTTAAAGATGATTAGAGTCTTAAATTTAAAGTCAATACAGATAACCTAATCTAAACTTTTAGGCATTGACAAAATCTAAACCCCTTGGTCAAACCACTATAATAAGGTGGTGTATTTCATATTCTTTAGTTTATTATCTCTCAAATCCGTCTCTATTCTTTTGATTTTCTTTTTTCTTTTTAGGGACGGTTTGCAAATTTTATTTATTTCTTAGGATTTCACAACCATTTTTTTACAATGTTTGTTCCTTGTTTTTTATTGCTATTTTTTTTTAATTTTATCCTTAAAATTTTTAAATTGGTTGGGAATTAAGTTTGAGATTTCATAAATTACGATTTTACAACATTAACCCTAGTCCCTGGTTTAGATGATTCACTCGGGTTTGCTTGATTTTTTCATATTATTAAATTGGGGTTATTCTTATTTTATGTGTGTGTATAGTTTATCCAAATCAATTAAATTGTCGTAGTCTCAATACTTTTTTTTAAAAAAATATATATATTGTGCACTTTTTCACAATTTAAATATTTAAAAATTATTTTTGCTAGAAAAAAATCAAAGTTTTGACCTCTAACATTCTTATATTTTCTAAATAAAAAACCATGGATATGGGCGGTACATGCTTAAAGTCTTTAGTGCTACAACTTCTTTTCATGATGCTTATTTAGAACCCTATTTTCTATTGAAAAGACTTATTTCTTTGACTTGTTATTATTTAAGATAAAATGCTGCTAACTAGCCAGCAATCATTCACACCATTCTAGGTCTTAAACTTGAACCAAAATTAAACCAAGATAGAGGGTAAAATCCCATTGTAGCATGTATAATCAAGCAAGCTCTTATTTAGTTTAAATATAAATACTTAACAGTTCACGCGGCTTTTTGGGAGTGTTGTATTTTTGTTTTTGAAAATACTTTTCGTTTAGAAATGCATCAAAATGATATTTTTTATCTTTTAAAAATTATTTTTGACATCAATATATGAAAGTAATCTAAAAACAAAAAAAAAATTAAAGTAAAAAAAATCAATCTTTTAAAAAGTGCTTTTGAAACGCAGTGTCAAATAAGACCGTTACATATTGCACAATTTTTTTAACTGAATAAATATATCTTTAAATTCTCTCTTCTTGCTTTACATAATGGATAGTATTATGTATAGAATTCATATAATAGTCACTTGTAAATATAATAAAAACCAATAGGCATTGCTTCCATTTTACGTTAAAAAAAATTGATTGCAGAGAATTTTTTTGTAATCATTTCCATAAAAAATAGCATTAGTTACTTTGTGGATCAATTTTAAAAAATAAAATAAAAACATAAAAAAGAAAGTCATGTTGGTTACTAGAATACCTCCCATCTAAGTTCAAAAATAGTTTTTTATTCTCTCACCTCTTGCTTCTCTTTAAATCTTATATTATCTCTGTTTATGAAATAAATTGATTATTTTTAGAGTAATATAATTTTATCTTTTTAAGCTAAGAAAACAACAAGTATGTTCTCCTCTTGAAGTAGGCAAACCAACTTGATGAGACCGCTGAACTGTATATTTAATGATGTAATTCTAAGAAAGCTACAAGTTTGAATTCAATTTTTAAAAAATACTAAACAAATTATTTTTTTATTTTTAAAAAAATTATTTTTGATATTATTATATTAAAATGATCTAAAACTACTAAAAATAAATTTAAAACAAAATTCAAAATAAAATTTTAAATTTTTACAAAAAAAATATCTTTGAAAAATCAGTACCGATCAATATTAAATCAGGGCTTCGAGTAAAAAGAAAAGAAAAGAAAATAATATATATATATATACATATACCTACTAAAACCTACCTATCTTCCTTTAATTAAAGATTAGATTAGGAAATTTACCATACTTAATCAATAAATAATAAAGGAATGACACGCAAATTGCTGTGTTACACCGGCTGCTACCGCTCCTCCTTTTTTTGATAGTAACTTCTGGCTGTACAATATAGAAACAAGAACAAATGAAAAAAAAGAGTCGGTGATAACCAAATAAATTATAGCAGCTGGTTATTATAATTAAACCCGCCATGGAAAAAGAGGGAGCAGATATAGATGATGAAATCTTCTCTCGTGCCCTTTCATTTTTGGATTTGGTTTCATGCTAGAAAAAATAAAAAAAATCTTACGTGCATTAACATTGTTTTTTTTATTCTTAACGTCGGTGTTCGGGACAGGTTCCCAGAAGACGTGGTGTGATGATAAAAAACTTGATATCTGCACAACATGTTTTAAGTTTGAGTCAAGACGTGCATCTCCTGTAAGAGTCGGGAACAGCTGAGGTTTTACTCGTTCACCTAGACTTACAAAGTGTGTTTTTCAGGGAGTGAGGTTTTTTTAAATCCAAAAAAAAAGAAGTGTTTGAGATAACTTGCGCTCTCCTTAACAAATCTCAGGAACCCTAAAATTAATATTCATTTAAGGCTCCAATGACTATTATATTAACAACTATATTGTGACGCCCCCAGCTCCCTTGCCAGTTACCTAACTGGCGTGACCAGGTTCGCCACACTGTTGGGACTAATGTCCCCTATTTCCTCCATCATACACAACAAAATACATAGATAACTACATTGTTGGAAACATACGGAATAATTTACAAAATACTCAGAATGCCTAGATATTTAATTTACAAATTTGGCTCGTACCCCCCTTTTTTTTTTTTTTTTTTACAAACAAAAGATATTCCTATTTTTATCAGTGACACATGAGCCTCTTTTAGCGAGAACCGGTAGCATCCTCAAACTGCTTAACCTTACCCTTGCCTGAAATAAAAAAAAGATACAATAACAGAATGAGCCAAAGCTCAGTAAGTAGGGTGATGCACATGATATGCAATGCTATTATGTTTCCCACATTTTCATCTCTTTTTAATCCGGGTACCCTAGGTATATGCAAGTCCGTGCGAACTATCACTCGGTGATCATGTTATCACCTACTGCTCTATTACTTTCTCTCAGTGATCTCAATATCACCTACTGCTCGCAACGGCATTATCCCTCGTTGTAGCACACGGTTAGCGGAATTATCCCTCGCTTAACGGTGTTAGTAAATAGAGCTCGCACTATGGATTTCTTGCTATTACCCATTCCACTCAATTCGGTTATCAAACCGTGTCAATTCAAGACTCAATGATTTCTCTCAAATTAATTTCCCCCAATGCACGTGATGCACGTGATGCACGTGATGACATGTTTAATCACATTCAAACAAACTCGGGTACCAATTCTTATTTCTCAACCATACTCACGGTCCAACTCGCATTCGGGATTCACCCATCGTTCCCATACCAATCATGGTTCTCATAGCGGGAACACAACCTCCGCTCATTAATATTGCTCATTAATTCCATTACTATTAAGATCTAATTATTTCCATTATTAAAAGAATAAATTTATTTATTTATTTCCATTATTAACAGAATAAATTTATTTATTTATTTATTATTATTTATTTATTTATTTATTTTGTCCAAGCTCATTTCTTTTAATCTTAGCCCATCTATTTTTAAAACCAAGCTTTTTATTGTAGTCCAAGTCCATTTAATTTGTTCTAGGCCCATTAGCTTGATCCAAGTTTATTAACTTTATCTTAGTTCAAACTCATTTATTTTAATCCAAGCCCACAAGCCCATATGTCTTAGGTTAAGTCCATGGGTTTATTTCATGCCCACATTCATCTAAATCTAAGCCCACTTAATTTTACATATTTATATATATATATATATTTTTTTTTCAACAATAGTATGCCTACATATCCCATACCCATTTGGCCATAATTCCTTACATATATATCTAAAAATTACGAAATTTTAAGGAGAGATAGTAGACATATAGATAAACAACTTTCCTTCTTTGTATTTTTCCTAAAAATCACTCTAAGATCTCGAAATAACTCATACAAAATTTCGGATGGAAAATATTTTTTTTCCAGCAGGTATCTATTTGAGCAACCCACACTATATCAGTCATAACTCCATGTATATTTTTCTAAAAATCACGGAATTTCACAGGGATATAGTAGACATATATATCCACAACTTTCATTCTTTGCATTTTTCCTAAAACTCACTCCAAGGTCCCTAAATAATTCATGCACCATTTCGGACAGAAAATATTTTTCCAACAGGTATCTATTTGAGCAACCCACACCATATCAGCCATAACTCCATGTATATTTTTCTACAAATCACGAAATTTAACAGGGGTGTAGTATACATATATATACACAACTTTCATGCTTTGCATTTTTCCTAAAACTCACTTCAAGACCCCGAAATAATTCACCCCAATTTCGGGTTTTCCATCCCTAAAAGAAATTCAGACCAAGCACACTTTTCATCATACATGCTTAACCATCCATCATCAAACATCAAGAGTAAAAATAATTACAAAACCATCATAATCACATTGACATTAATGAAACAACTCATAAAAAGTGGAAAGCATAAACAAACAAAAAATGAAATGAAACCTACTTACCTTAGATTAAGTTTCCTAAAGTCTTTTTAGTTTTTTTTTCCTTGCTTTTTCCTTCTTCTTCTTCCTTTTTCCCCTTCTCTTTCACTCTCTTTTTTTTTTTTTGTAAAATTTCGGGATGCATAAAAAAAATGCCTCCCTCTCCCCCATGTTTGCTTTACTTAAACATCTTTTCCATTTAATGCTTATGCCATGTGTCAATGGGTTATGGTGAAATGCAAAGTTAAATTAGGCTTAAATTGTAATGGATTTCAAGGCAATTCATTTAGGTATATATATTGTTTTATTATTATTATTATTATTATTATTATTATTATTATTTTTGGCTATCATCATTTTACATACTATAATTTATACTTATTACATATACAAAGGATTTACTAATTAATTCATCTAAAATTATTTTTCCTAAATATTTACATACATTAATTAATCCCAACAATCACGTACATAAACGCCAATTACGTACATACCATATATTCTAGCACATATTTTTACTTGGTTACAGATCATCACGTACGTACCCTATATACTATATACTTACGTACGATTATAATTATCCCGATCAGTACACTTATACGGTTACAAATTTTACGCTAGTTACATTTCTCCACTCCTTAAAAGAAATTTCGTCCTCGAAATTGACCTATTCGAATAATATCGGGTATTTTTCTCTCATCTCATCCTCCAGCTCCCAAGTCATTTCTTCGCGACCGTGATTCTCCCACATAACCTTAACTAGCCTAATTTCCTTGTGCTTTAACTGTTTGACTTGACTATCCAAAATCTGGACTGGTCTTTCTTCATATGTCAAGTCAGGAGTAAGGTTTGGTATGTCTGTCTCCACAATTTGGCTAGGCTCTCCAATGCACTTCCTTAGCATAGATACATGAAACACATTATGCACACCCGCTAAGGATGATGGTAGCAACAGGCGATATGCCTTATCGCCTACTCGATCCAGTATCTCGAATGGCCCAATGTATCGGGGACTCAGCTTTCCTTTCTTTCCGAATCGCAGCACACCTTTCATCGGTGAAACCCTTAGGAACACATAGTCACCGATTTCAAATTCTAGATCCCTTCGTCTCCTGTCGGCGTAGCTTTTCTGTCTGCTTTGAGCCGTTTTTAATCGTTGACGGATTTTATCCACTGCTTCAGCTGTTTGTTGCACCAACTCTGGTCCCAGCAACTTTCTTTCTCCTACTTCATCCCAATGAACGGGAGATCTACATCGACGTCCATACAAAGCTTCATACGGAGCCATTCCGATTGAAGCTTGGTAGCTATTGTTATACGCGAATTCAGCTAAGCGTACATATTTCTCCCATTTTCCGGACCAATCTAGAACACATGCTCGCAACATGTCTTCTAAAATCTGAATTACTCGTTCGGATTGCCCGTCAGTTTGCGGATGATAAGCTGTGCTGAAGTTTAGCTTCGTGCCCAAGGCTTTATGCAAACTCTTCCAAAATACAGAAGTAAACCTTGGATCTCGATCAGATACAATTGAGATTGGAATCCCATGTAATCTTACAATCTCATTAATGTACAACTGGGCGAGCTGGTTCAGATTATAGGTGGTCTTAACTGGAAGAAAATGGGCTGACTTGGTTAACCTATCCACAATCACCCAAATAGCATCAGACCCCTTCTCCGACCGTGGCAATCCCATGGCAAAATCCATAGTTACATGCTCCCATTTCCATTCTGGAATTGCTAGTGGTTTTAACGTTCCCGAAGGTCTTTGGTGCTCTGCTTTCACTTGTTGACAAATCTGACATCTTGCTACATGATTTGCCACGTCTTTCTTCATTCCAGGCCACCAATAACATTTTCGTAAATCCCGATACATTTTTGTGCTTCCTGGGTGTATCGAGTATGGAGTTGCATGTGCTTCCCTTAATATCTCTTCCTTCAAGTCCTTTACCGAGGGAACACACAACCTTCCCTTAAATTGGATTACGCCTTTTTCATCCATCGTAAAATTAGACTCTTTCCCAGCCTCTATACTCTGTTTTATTTCTGTCAGCTTTACATCCTTCTGTTGCTCCATCTTGATTCTCTCCTGCAAAGTCGGCTGAACTATCAGAGCTGATATAATATTCTTGTGTCCCACAGGAATCACTTCCAGTTCCAGCCTTTGAAGGTCCCTCGCTATCGGCTGTTGAATTAATCGCATCAATGCCATCGATTTTCTACTTAAAGCATCGGCAACAACGTTGGCTTTTCCAGGGTGGTAGTTGATTATACAGTCATAGTCCTTTACTAGCTCTAACCACCTTCTTTGCCTCATATTCAGCTCCTTTTGTGTGAAGATATATCGTAAGCTTTTGTGATCCGTATATATCTCACACTTTTCTCCGTATAAGTGATGTCTCCATATTTTTAAGGCAAATACTACCGCCGCTAATTCCAGATCATGTGTTGGATAATTCCGTTCGTATTCTTTCAGCTGCCGTGATGCATAGGCTATTACTCTTCCATTCTGCATTAACACCGCTCCTAGCCCATTTTTAGAAGCATCGCTATATACCACGAAGTTTCCACTTTCAGACGGAATGGTTAGCACTGGGGCGGTGACTAGTCTTTGCTTTAATTCTTGAAAACTCTTCTCACAAGCATCCGTCCACTGAAACTTGACATTCTTTTTCATCAAGTTAGTAAGAGGCCTGGCTATCTTAGAGAAGCCCTCCACAAATCTTCGGTAGTAACCAGCTAGCCCTAAGAAACTTCGTACCTCTGTCACGTTCTTTAGGGTAGGCCAGTTTTGGATAGCCTCTACTTTTCTCGGATCTACTGCTATACCCTCTTTTGTCACCACATGACCAAGAAAAGCAACTTGCTTTAGCCAAAATTCGCATTTCTTGAATTTAGCGTACAATTTCTGCTCCCTTAATAGCTGTAAGGTAGCTCTTAAATGTTCCTTATGCTCCTCATGGCTTCGAGAATAAACCAGAATATCATCGATGAATACAATGATAAATTTATCCAAGAATCCTTTAAAGACTCGATTCATCAGGTCCATAAAGGCGGCTGGAGCATTAGTCAATCCAAACGGCATTACTAGGAATTCGTAGTGGCCGTATCTCGTTCTGAAAGCTGTCTTCTTCACATCCTCCGATCTTACTCTCAGCTGGTGATATCCTGATTGTAGATCTATCTTGGAGAACACCATCGCACCTTGCAATTGGTCGAATAAGTCATCAATTCGGGGCAACGAATACCTATTTTTAATTGTCAC
Source organism: Salix caprea (assembly GCA_964035475.1). Taxonomy (NCBI): domain Eukaryota; kingdom Viridiplantae; phylum Streptophyta; class Magnoliopsida; order Malpighiales; family Salicaceae; genus Salix; species Salix caprea. Next base: position 16,836,733 of record OZ037745.1, read on the forward strand.
CCGATTCAACTCTCGATAGTCAATGCATAACCGCAAACTATCATCCTTCTTCTTCACAAACAGTACTGGAGCTCCCCATGGCGAGGAACTAGGGCGTATGAATCCCTTATCCAGTAAATCTTGTAGTTGCACCTTTAGCTCCTTCAACTCCACTGGGGCCATCCTGTAGGGAGTCTTAGAAATTGGAGTCGTGCCCGGTTCTAATTCAATCTCAAATTCCACCTCTCTCTCTGGTGGCAACGTAGTCAAACTTTCTGGGAACACATCTAAATACTCCTGTACAACCTCTATATCTTCCGGCTTCGACTCTTGCTCTACCTGACTATCCAGCACATGTGCTAGGTACCCTGTACACCCTTTTCCTAGCATCTTTCGAGCTTTTACAGCTGAGATGATCGGTATTGGTTGAAACTTCATATCAGCCTTAAATTCTAACTGCTCACCTCCAAGTAGATTAAAAACTACTCTCTTACCCCGACAATCGATATGGGCACCGTACTTTGATAACCAATCCATTCCTAGAATCAAGTCAAAATCTTGAAGGTCCAGTACTATCAAATCTGCCTCCAAACTCCTATCCTCAATCTGTATTGGACATTGTTTTACTAGGCTTGTCGACTCCATATACTCTCCAGAAGGGACTACTATCAAATATCCTACTGCCAATGTTTCGGGTTTAATACCTAGGCTTTCTACCAATGTTTTTGATATGAATGAATGAGTAGCACCAGAATCAATCAAAACATAAGTAACCAAGCCAAGGAGTGAGACATTACCACAAATCACTGTCGAGTCCTTCCGGTCAGCCTCCTCCTGAGTCATCGTATACACCCGGGCAGGTACTCTTCCCGGTCCTCGTTTCTGTACTTGGGGACAGTTAGAGGCTATGTGCCCTTGCTTGTGACAGATATAGCAAGTTCTCAAATCCGGTGGACACTCCCCAGTGTGAAACCTCCCACATTTATTGCACCGAGGTTGGTTACCCAACATTGGTCTTGGTTGACTACCTGGTAGTAACCTTGGGGTATATGGTGTTGGTCTGACAGCTCGTGCACTTCCTGGACCACCGCTTCGGTTGAAGTTTCTTGGCAAGGCTCGTCTTAATGGCCCAGAGGAAGAAGTTCCAGATTTAAATGTTTGCCTTTTTTGTTGTATCTCCCTTGAAATCTCTTTCTGATCCTCGTCTGCTAGCAGTGCTTTGTCTACCATTTCCGGAAAAGTATTAGCAGCAGACATTCGTACCATACTCCGGACTCTCGGGTTCAGTCCTGTTAAAAACCGATTCTTTTTCAAGTTTTCATCCTCGGCAATGAATGGAACAAATCGACACCCTTGTTCAAATCTTCGTACATATTCTCCTACCGACATTCCATTTTGCTTCAATTCTAGAAAGTCCTGAATCTTCCTAGCCTTTACATCAGCAGTGAAATACTTGTTGTAAAACATTTCCTTAAACTTCACCCAGGTTAAAGTGGGTACATCAACTGTTACTCGTGCACTTTCCCACCAGGTGCGGGCATCTGTGGTTAGCATGAAGATAGCACACGACACTCTTTCATTATCATTGAAGTGTAGATACTCAAATATTGCCTCCAAGGATTTAATCCACTCTTCCGCTTTCATCGGGTTATCACCTCCAAAGAATTCTTGAGGATTCATTTTGCGGAACCTCTCCACGGCGTCATTCCTATGCTGAGGCGGCGGAGGTGGAGGTTGTTGGCGCATAGCCAGAAGTTGTTCCATCTGTTCCGTATGAGTTTGTTGTTGTTGTTGCATTGCCTGTTGTTGTTGCTGCAGTATGTCCAACATACGATTCAACGCATCTTGTTGGTTTACGTTGTTATCATTGGAGGTTCCTTCTCCTCCTTCTCGCACCGGGTTCCTTCTTGGCGGCATGTTTTAGCTTTATACATGTCATGTTATATCTAGGTTAGTTATGATATCGATAACCTTTCATATCATATGCAATATATAACAAGAGTCATTCAGATATATATATACGAAAAGTTATATATTTTTCATATATATTAAACATTTCATACAAAATCGGCTTTTATAAGCACATCAACTCCTAAGGGTTTTCGTACCATAATTATAACCAAAAAGGGTATTCCTATTCATATCAAAAGGGTACGGAGGCTACTACATCGTACTATTTCTTAGTAGTGCGGCTCATAGATCAGAATATGTATCGGACGCGTCGTGGAAAGGCGCCCTCTACCCTCCACCAATCAATAGCATCAACCGATGCAATACGTCCGATCTCACTAGCAATCTCCACAGGTAGACCCCAATTATACATCATCCTATTGAGGGTCCGTCTAATCTGGGTTGGTAAGAAGGCTCGGATTATATTCCGATAACAATTTTGGTTGATTTGACCCTCCCATACCTCATCCAACAACTGCTGATCCCTGGGTAGGAGAGTCCTGCGTAAAGTCATCCGCATATAATCATGGTTGCGGTACTGGGTAAAACTGGCATCGGCAAATACTATCTGCTGAATCAAATCATGTACTCTAGTCACGTGAGTAACTATGTCCTGATCCGGTGTCATAGTAAGGTTATTTAGTTCCACCCAATAAGCAGCTAGAGTGACCCTCTGCCTACGGGTCCTAGCAACCTGGGGTACGCGTCGTATACACGGCATCTACAACGCGAATATTTATAATCGTCATTATTTTACGGTGTATAATTGTATAACAACACAAAACATATGCAACAATCATATACAGTTATTGAACCAAACAGGAAATAAATCAGAAATTTATTTATTTATTTACCGTCGAAGAGTGTACTAGTTCTCGGGCTCATGTGACACTTAGGACTCTACCCAACTTACTAAACCAGGCTCTGATACCACTAAATGTGACGCCCCCAGCTCCCTTGCCAGTTACCTAACTGGCGTGACCAGGTTCGCCACACTGTTGGGACTAATGTCCCCTATTTCCTCCATCATACACAACAAAATACATAGATAACTACATTGTTGGAAACATACGGAATAATTTACAAAATACTCAGAATGCCTAGATATTTAATTTACAAATTTGGCTCGTACCCCCCTTTTTTTTTTTTTTTTTTACAAACAAAAGATATTCCTATTTTTATCAGTGACACATGAGCCTCTTTTAGCGAGAACCGGTAGCATCCTCAAACTGCTTAACCTTACCCTTGCCTGAAATAAAAAAAAGATACAATAACAGAATGAGCCAAAGCTCAGTAAGTAGGGTGATGCACATGATATGCAATGCTATTATGTTTCCCACATTTTCATCTCTTTTTAATCCGGGTACCCTAGGTATATGCAAGTCCGTGCGAACTATCACTCGGTGATCATGTTATCACCTACTGCTCTATTACTTTCTCTCAGTGATCTCAATATCACCTACTGCTCGCAACGGCATTATCCCTCGTTGTAGCACACGGTTAGCGGAATTATCCCTCGCTTAACGGTGTTAGTAAATAGAGCTCGCACTATGGATTTCTTGCTATTACCCATTCCACTCAATTCGGTTATCAAACCGTGTCAATTCAAGACTCAATGATTTCTCTCAAATTAATTTCCCCCAATGCACGTGATGCACGTGATGCACGTGATGACATGTTTAATCACATTCAAACAAACTCGGGTACCAATTCTTATTTCTCAACCATACTCACGGTCCAACTCGCATTCGGGATTCACCCATCGTTCCCATACCAATCATGGTTCTCATAGCGGGAACACAACCTCCGCTCATTAATATTGCTCATTAATTCCATTACTATTAAGATCTAATTATTTCCATTATTAAAAGAATAAATTTATTTATTTATTTCCATTATTAACAGAATAAATTTATTTATTTATTTATTATTATTTATTTATTTATTTATTTTGTCCAAGCTCATTTCTTTTAATCTTAGCCCATCTATTTTTAAAACCAAGCTTTTTATTGTAGTCCAAGTCCATTTAATTTGTTCTAGGCCCATTAGCTTGATCCAAGTTTATTAACTTTATCTTAGTTCAAACTCATTTATTTTAATCCAAGCCCACAAGCCCATATGTCTTAGGTTAAGTCCATGGGTTTATTTCATGCCCACATTCATCTAAATCTAAGCCCACTTAATTTTACATATTTATATATATATATATATATATATATTTTTCAACAATAGTATGCCTACATATCCCATACCCATTTGGCCATAATTCCTTACATATATATCTAAAAATTACGAAATTTTAAGGAGAGATAGTAGACATATAGATAAACAACTTTCCTTCTTTGTATTTTTCCTAAAAATCACTCTAAGATCTCGAAATAACTCATACAAAATTTCGGATGGAAAATATTTTTTTTCCAGCAGGTATCTATTTGAGCAACCCACACTATATCAGTCATAACTCCATGTATATTTTTCTAAAAATCACGGAATTTCACAGGGATATAGTAGACATATATATCCACAACTTTCATTCTTTGCAGTTTTCCTAAAACTCACTCCAAGGTCCCTAAATAATTCATGCACCATTTCGGACAGAAAATATTTTTCCAACAGGTATCTATTTGAGCAACCCACACCATATCAGCCATAACTCCATGTATATTTTTCTACAAATCACGAAATTTAACAGGGGTGTAGTATACATATATATACACAACTTTCATGCTTTGCATTTTTCCTAAAACTCACTTCAAGACCCCGAAATAATTCACCCCAATTTCGGGTTTTCCATCCCTAAAAGAAATTCAGACCAAGCACACTTTTCATCATACATGCTTAACCATCCATCATCAAACATCAAGAGTAAAAATAATTACAAAACCATCATAATCACATTGACATTAATGAAACAACTCATAAAAGTGGAAAGCATAAACAAACAAAAAATGAAATGAAACCTACTTACCTTAGATTAAGTTTCCTAAAGTCTTTTTAGTTTTTTTTTCCTTGCTTTTTCCTTCTTCTTCTTCCTTTTTCCCCTTCTCTTTCACTCTCTTTTTTTTTTTTTGTAAAATTTCGGGATGCATAAAAAAAATGCCTCCCTCTCCCCCATGTTTGCTTTACTTAAACATCTTTTCCATTTAATGCTTATGCCATGTGTCAATGGGTTATGGTGAAATGCAAAGTTAAATTAGGCTTAAATTGTAATGGATTTCAAGGCAATTCATTTAGGTATATATATTGTTTTATTATTATTATTATTATTATTATTATTATTATTATTTTTGGCTATCATCATTTTACATACTATAATTTATACTTATTACATATACAAAGGATTTACTAATTAATTCATCTAAAATTATTTTTCCTAAATATTTACATACATTAATTAATCCCAACAATCACGTACATAAACGCCAATTACGTACATACCATATATTCTAGCACATATTTTTACTTGGTTACAGATCATCACGTACGTACCCTATATACTATATACTTACGTACGATTATAATTATCCCGATCAGTACACTTATACGGTTACAAATTTTACGCTAGTTACATATATAGCTCGAACGAGGAAGTGCACTAGCATTGTTAGTAATAAAGGAGATGGTGATAGCTAGCATGTGGCCAGCCATGCTATTCTGTTCTAGGGTTCACAGGCGTTGAAGAAAAGGTATCTGATATCTTGGCGTGCATGGGAAGATTATATGCTTCTGAATGGGATTTGTGTGATTTGAACTCACACAGGATTACAATTAAGACAGTGCAGCTGATGTTAATCAAACAACAGAATTTACAGACCAGAACTGTTGTTTCATGTCATGATTACCCTACCAAAACTTAGAGGAAAAACAATTTGCATGTAGCGTAACTTTTCCGATGCCCCCGCCCCTATTCCTTAGCTTTTTAATCAGGGAGTTCTTTTTCTTATGGACTATATACAGTGATCTATTGTATTGATCCCATTGAATAAGCATAACAAAACTAATTCTACCGAAAGATACATCCTGAATTCAAGACTAGAATTTTCGAGGAAATAGCAGCTTTTTTTTGTCTCTCCTTCTTTTGATTTTCCAGGAGATTGTCAAGGATCTTGTGGTGTTCTTTTTAATCTTTCCAACGTTGTAAAAGCAGTATTTCCGAACAAAATGGCCCCACTACTCTAGCTTTACGAACCAGCAGCCATCACACGTGAAAGCCGTGCAACAATGAGATATCAGTAGAACATTTGCAGCGATAATCAGAATTTCTTGATAAAAACCCTGTTCGCCTGATTTTCCTGCACTATTTTGCTCACTTCCAACGTTAAATTCAAAAGACTTTTTGATGGGAAAAAGAATGTAGAGAGAAGTTTGCTTCCCTGTCTACGATCGACTCATTGTTATAACATATAGCCATGTAGCGTTTCCATGCTTACATGACAGAGATCCAGGCTAGATGATATTGATGTAAATTCAGATCTTTTTTGGTGCATTTACAATTATAGATTCTATATTTCTGCGCAAATAAAAAAACTGGGAAAATGAAGTTCAAAGGTATAGCCATGTAGCGTATGATTTTATTATTATTATTACTGGCTGTTTCCTCTATAGAAGCAACAACTTTATAAAAGAACATCACTATGTTCTTTTTCTGTGGGGTGATATTTTCAGCGTTTTTTTCTTCTTTTCCACGATGTAAGGCGATTCAACTTTGATAAAAGCGCTGAGCTTTAGCTTTAGTAAAGTCCAGGCGGCTTGGAATTTTAATCCAAGCAAGGACGGAAGGGAGCAGGGGAGTAAAGCTGCCAATGCATAAAAGTACGAAACAGGCCCATCTGGAATCCTGGCCTGTAGTTAGGAAGGCCCATCTGATTCTAGATAAAATATAATAAAATATATACGTATTTAAATATTTATATAAAATAAAGTACTTCAAGTTTTACCGATGGCCAGAATCGGTCTTGTAGTTTCCAGGCCATGCTGCATGAGGGTGCAGGTCGGTGTCGATTAAAGCATGGACCGAAGGGCTCGCAAAAATGACAGAGCAGGCTTTAAAGGCCCATGTGGAATCCTAGCTCAGGTTCACTGTCTGTCTAGGAAAGGGAATAGTGGACCTTGGAGGCCCAATTCGAATTATAGAATACTTGTACTCAATCAGAAGGCCCAATGTTCTATAGAAAGGGAAAAGGTCCATTTAGAAATTTACATAAGATTCAGAGATTTGCGATAGAGCGAGACTGTTACGGAGGGCTTTAATTTTTTATTTTTTATGAACCAATGCTGCTATATGCCGAAAGAAGATTAACAGTCTAATTTAATTTGATTTTTTTAATCCCTTGGATTCTAATTTAATTTGATTTTTATATCAATCTTGGTACTCATTATTTTGATTGTTATTTGTTTTTCTATATTTCCTAATTAATTTTTATATTTATCATTTTTGATCCCTGTTATTTTGATCTCTATTTATTTTATTCAATATAATTTATTAAAGTATTTTTTTTTCCATTTCCATCTTGTTTAGCCTTTTAACGAGTTGACTTGCCCGGGCGTTGCGCTGGGCTTTTTTCTATGTAGAAAACTAATTAAATTTTTTTTTCACTTTCAAGAAAGTTGTAGTCTTGTGCGTGTAGATAAATTTGATTTTTTGAACCACCTGATTTTGATATCATAATTTCAAGATACTCCCACTTGAATGTCCAGTGTAAATGCAGAACGTGTTGCAACAATAGGTATTGTTCATCTTTACTTTATGTTTTTTTCTTCGACACCTATCATTTTATTGTATTTACATGTAATGGAAGATATGGATGATACAGAATTTAATGTTATATTTAGCAAAGATTTTGATGACAACTATGAAAATGTTATGAATTGCGTTGTAGAACACATTATAGTGGCAACAAATATGTTTTGGTAATAAACAGATGAATGAGCATCAACAGATCAACTCAAGGAAGGATTGCTTAGTAGAATATGATGATTTAATAAGCTCCAACAACGGTTGAGACTAGCATCGCAATTGAAGGACATCTTCAGAATCTCAAATATCGGCTTACTCGTAGATTTGGTTGTCTCCAAAAGATGTTATCGCATGGGTGCATTTTGATAAATATTGAAGAGTATGCAAGCCACCAAGATTGACTGCATTTCTGGATGACTTGACAATTCCATGAAGGTGGTTTAATTCATGAGGATTAATGGTTTATTTTAGGTGGTAAATGATGAAATTAAAAGTAGGCTAGCATTTACATATCTAGAAAATAACCAATAAAATTCAAAGGATTATTCTGAGTGGTGACCGATTCCCTTTTTAATCGGAATATTTTTTACGAGGCATAAAATCGTGGAAAACTCATCCATGATAGGTGATCCTTTTAAGGCATCTACATGGATCTATACTCATAATAAAATTTCAAAAGCTAGATTTATTCACATGAATAAATATGATCCGTTCAAATGTTCAAAATCACATCAAGATAGACAATGCAACTTACCTCAGGTAAGGCGTACTAGGGGTGTTAATACCTTCCCTTTACGCAACCAGTCCCCTACCTTTGAATCTTTGAGCAGACCAGTGCAATAGGGTTTTCCTAGCGACCCTCAACAGCTAAGTGGCGACTCCTCAACAACTCTATTGCTAAACACAAAACCCTTCACGGCACGCCGTGCGGAGACGTGCGACAACAATGATGAAAATAACAACAACAACAACAACGATGACGACGACAATGATGAGAGTGACAACAATGAATGGTGACAATGATGAGGATGATGAAAGTTTTTAAAGGAGGTAGTGTGATGAGAAAAACTAAATATATGCACGATTGGAGCTATAAACATATATTGTATTAATTACATGCATAAAGAACCATATATGGTTTCATACTATATAGGGATGCGTTGGTTGACTTAAGTTTTAAGAGGTCATTGGAAACACTATGTTGACATATTTCAAATGGACACAAACACTTTCTTGAGTTTGTGTAATGATTTAGAAATATATTGTGGTTTAAGACCTTCAAGAATGATGAACGTTATTGAAAAGGTAGGAATGTTCCTATTTACAATTGCAATAGGACCGTCAAATCGAGAAGTGAAAGAAAGATTTTAGCATTAAGGAGAAACTATAAGTAGATATATCAAAGAAATCCTTAAATCATTATGTTTGTTTGATGTAGAAGTCATCAAACCAGTAGATCCAAAATGTACCAACACCCTAATAGATTTTGCGATGAATTTGAGATATATGTCACATTTTAAGTTTTTTTCCATTAAATATTGTTTTAAATGAAATAAGATAAGTTGTTTTAATATTTTTTATACTTACACAATATTTTTTCCATGTAGAATGATGTTGGTGTAATTGATGGACTGTATTTGTAAGATGTATGAATTTATATTTTAACCATATACTTTAAGTTGCATGATTTTTTCTATTGTTTATCTCATTTTTGTCTTAATTATGATATTTAATTATTTACTACTCAACTAGAAATGTCTATGTAATTAGCTAAAAATTGAGATTTTAGGATATTACAACTTATTCTTATGATTCAGCTTCGTGGTGTGCCAAACAAATGTTTTTGATAACCTTGATCTTTATAACTTGTTTTAGTTTATTTTTTGGTGAGATTACACTCTTAAACAAATATCTCAATATTTGTTTTTGTGAGTATTTATTATCTTATAATTAAATAAAAAGTAAATAAAAAAACTCAAAGCCATCAAACCCAATGGAATTCATAATCCGGATCGTAGGTTTTAAGCAAAACCCATGTTAATTCAATATTTTGTTGTCTCAATATTCAAAAAAATGATATTATTTTGAATTTTGTTTTAGAGGTAAATCATAAAAAAATTTAACCTACCATCCATCTTAGGTTTAGACCTGTCTAAATCGATCAAGTCGTATTAAAACAACTTCTATATAATTTAATATTAAACTTGAATTAGGTTTAATATATTATTTTACACTTTTTTTTTATATGAACTATGATATAACACATGGTTTAATAGATATTTGATGACTTAAAATTTATAGTCATGTATACTTTAAATTATTTTTAGATGAAAAAGTCCATTAATTAATCCCATATGAGAAATGCTCATCTAGAACTGGAAGCATTCCAAGTTGTTAAGATCCAACCATCCTTTTACGCGTGTGCACACATGTACTCTTTATTTGATTAATATATTATTTCAAGGTGAAATACATTATGGATTAACTTAGCTATCTTGTATTTTACTCATTGTAGTAGGATTAAATGATGATTTGATATTATTTTCAAAAAAAAATTGTAATTTTTTTAAACAATTTTCTTTTTGTGTTTCTAAATTATTTTGATGTAATAATATCAAATATAATTTTTTTAAAAATAAAAAGCTAATTTTAATATATTCTCAATAAAAAAACATTTAAAAAACAATTACCAAAATATTTTCTAAACAAGTCAGTCCGACGATCTGAGCCGAAACACCAGCCCAAATAGCCCAATGTGACAACAACCCAAGTAAGAAAAAGAAACTTTGAAACCTACGAACACCAGATGTTGCTTACAACATAAAAACTTGGAAACACAACGCTCTCCTTCGAAATCCTTGTCTGCCCCCCCTTCTCTCTCTCTCAACCCCAGATCTTTTCTCTCCCTTTTATTAACAACTCTTCCGCATTTCCTTCGAAATCCTTGTCTGCCCCCCCTTCTCTCTCTCTCTCAACCCCAGATCTTTTCTCTCCCTTTTATTAACAACTCTTCCGCATTTCCTCTCGCTTCCGCATTTACTTCTCTCCCTGTCAACGACGAGAGAAAGAGAAAGAAAGAGAAAGAGAAAGAGAACAAGAACAAGAACAAGAACAAGAACAAGAAAAGAAGAGAAAGAGAGCGTTTGTATGCAACTAATATGGGCATGCGACTTCACTTTTTTAACTAGGTTTTGAAGTTTCTAATTCTCTAAGGTTATTAATCTTTATCAAGCTTTTTCTGAGCAACTGGCAAGGATTCTTTTTCGTTCATGTGCCTGTACTGCTGCGTCAGAAATCTTTGAAGGGTATGTCGATTGCATTTTTACTTGAGGGGTTCATCTTATATTCTTATAATCGAGTTCTTGTTTGTTAGTGTTTTTGATTGCTCAAAATATTAGAAAGCGAAAAATCTGAACTTTGAATGTTCATTTATCATTTTCTTTGTTCATCTGGAATGATTGGAATATCTAAAAGAATAGTTTTTTTAGGGCAAAATTGCTAATCGTATTTCGATACTTCTTTTCCATTTATGTTACACATTGCTTCTTTACAATTTTTTGGGGGTTTATTGTCTGCCCTTTTTTTGGTTGAATGGATTGGGAGTGGTACTGGGTTCATCTTAGATTTTATAATCAAATTCTCGTTTGGATGCAGTTTATGATATGTGAATCAAGTTTCCTCGCTTTTTTGCAGCCTTGTTGGACTTAGTAGGAGCAAGGAGCTGTAATGTATACGGGAATATTTAAGTGTAGGAATCAGAGATGGTGCTCTTTATTTCATGCATCAAAGCATTTCATGAGGCCAAATTGCCAGGATCTGCCTCTGAGATGTACAACAGTAGCGAGGGACCACTTTTCACATGTTAGTTTCATTAAAAGACAGGTATTACATTCAATTTCATCAAGGAGTACTGCCTTTGGAAATATTGACAGTGGTTTACATATAAGGTCTAATATGTGTTGGATGAATATTCAATTCCGCACATGTAGTTCGGGAGCTAATGGAAGGAATACAAGTGAGGATAAGCATGGCCCGGTGAAAGATGGGGCTAGCTTTGATAATGAGAAGACTCAGCGAGAACAAGTTAATGAAAATGCGAAGCATTGCGATGCACACGCTCAATTAGGGGAACAAGATCAAAAGGAGTGGCTTCATAATGAGAAGCTTGCCATAGAAAGTAAAAGGAAGGAATCTCCATTTTTGACTAGACGGGAAAAGTTTAAAACTGAGTTCTTGAGGAGAATTGTTCCATGGGAGAAGTTACGCGTTTCTTGGGATAATTTTCCCTACTACATCAAGTAATCAATCCAACTTGTCTCTTTTATTTCTCATCAACATCTTCATTTATCTTAAAGTCATTGGATTTTGCTATCACTAAATCAATCAGTTTGGGAAGGAAATAATTGATTTCTGTTCTCTGCCAGTGAGCACACCAAAAATATTCTGGTGGAATGTGTTGCTTCCCATTTGAAACATAAAAAATGCACCACTTCTTATGGGGCCCGTCTGTCATCTTCAAGTGGGAGAATTATGCTCCAGAGTGTTCCAGGTTTATTACTAACCGTTTGTTTTATTGAGACCTATATATATATATATATAAAGAGCCTTTGAATTGATAGCCATGTGATGATGCCGTCTACAGGAACTGAGCTTTATCGGGAAAGAACAGTTGAAGCACTTGCACGGGATTTACAAGTTCCCCTGCTGGTGCTTGATAGCAGTGTTCTTGCTCCTTATGTAAGATTAATGTATCCTTTTGTGGTGATAATTCTGTACTTATGATATCCAAACTGAGTTTTGGTGATCATTATTTGATCTCGTAACAGGATTTTGGTGATGATGAGAGTGAATCAGATGATAGTGCAGGATCTGTAGAGGAGACTTGCTCAGAGTCAGAAGTTGAGGATGACAATGATGCCGTCAACGAAGAGGAATGGACAAATAGTGCAGAGGCAAAATCAGATTGTAGAGATTACGATGCAGTTGATTTGGAGGCAAATGCTCAGGCAGCCCTGAAGAAGCTTCTTCCCTGTAGCCTTGAAGAATTTGAGAAGGTATGTTCTCTAAAGTATTAGCTGTCTGATAGAACGTACTATACTGCTTATCTTCCGGTGCAAATTGGAGAAGGTATGTTTGCATGACTCTGCTTGGTTATTTTATGCTGTTATGGCAGTTCAATTCTGATGGTTTCATCATCTATTTGAACAAATTCAAATATCAAAATTCACAGAATAATTCTGTTAGTGTTGATTTTAGTTGTTTCACTTATTGGGATTATTTTTAAAGCAGTATGACCTCTTTTTTTCCCTCTTTGTTCACCCATCCATTTTGCTTTGTTCATCTTTTACTAGGGGATCGGGTGTAGTACATTGGGCCGTCCATACGCATTGAGGCTGATGACAGGTGCCTTTTCATCTCTTTTTTTGGCATATAAAGATGTAACAAGCCTTATTTTACACACTAATATGATAACAAGTTCAATAACATAATTAAATAATTTGAAAATGCATTTATACAAGTAATTTAATAGATCTTAAGGGTTTTGGCCCTCTGCTTTGCTATACATTTACTTAGTTTCATGTTCATGTATTGTTCTTTGTGGTTTTTCTTGTTTCAAATACTGATATGTGACGCAACTTATTATGTGGATAAAAACTAGGATTCTCAAGCTATAAAGTTACAAACTTAAGTTGTAGAGAAATTTAGAGAACTTTCAGGTGTTTTATAAATAATAAGTTGACCTCAAAATAAACTAGGATTCCTAATTAATATAATTCATCTAGCATTAGAATTTCAAAATAGCAAACTACTAATAACATTAAAAGTCCTAATCTAAATAGAAAAAAACTCAAATACAATAAGGTAAATAAAGACATTCCCACAAAGTAACTTCTGAGCCTTATTTGAAGGCCTTCCTGATCTCCAATCATCATAAAATTTTAAACCAATAAGAAATAACGCCTTTAGAATCTTTTAAATCTTATATCAAAATTGCACCTCAATTCAATGGTTATATTAAAAGTTATGCTTGAATTACCAAATTGTGTCTTAGACTCCCTTATACTCCTCAAAATGTAAAAATCTTAACCCTTAATGAAATAATACAATAAACATTATTATGCCAAGAATCTGGAAGAAATTTCCCCACGTTAGTCTCCTTTACTTCCGAAAAACTCGCCCTCAAGTTATTTATCAGAAATTGAACACGGCCACTCCAAAGCAAAAGATACTTTGATTATAACATTGTAATTAGTCTATTCACGAAGCTGCATGTCTTTGACTTGTGAACTTCAAAATTTAATTTATGATGTGTACATGCAAAAGAAAATTCCATGTCCAGTGTTATATTTTTTGTTCCTATGAAGCCATTTGTAGCTCCTTCACACATCCTTTTACTCCAAACTTGAGTTCATCATTATCTATTACCTCTAAAACTTAAACCATTGTATGTAAAGGAACCACCAAGATAATCTTCCATAATATCCTTAGGAAAATTGTTAGAAATTACCATGTTCTCAATGACATTGTTTGCAAGATCTTCATCCATGACTAAAAGGTCATCCTTTGCCATTAGCTTCTTCAATGTTAAAAGACTGAAACTTTTTGTCACCACCACACACCTTCTTTGATCACATTATCTTCAACATGATTAGTTAACTTTGAAATTATGCTTTCACCAAACTCCTCCATGTTTTTCCTCGTCTTTTGAGAAGGTTGGATACGAGGCAAATAATAATAATAATAATAATAATAATAATAATAATAATCTATTTGCTTATATACCAAATATAAAATCTTATCAAAATCATCTTGTATAAACTCTAAAATTAACGATTCTCTCAAATCTTGACAAGATGATTAAAGACATACAATACGAGTTCTAAGGTTTAGAAGTTCAAACCACCATTCTTTAAAGTTGTACGTCAAGTTCTACTTTTTTATAATAAGAAACATTGATGAATTAAAAGTAAGCTTCCAACTTTGCCAATCACTTAATAAATCTTTTCTTTAAAAATCTCCCATCATAAAATGAAATTTCATCATAGATCTGGGGGTTTGGCCTGTCTCGAGGTAAGTCTTTGGGCAAGTTCCACTCCTCTTCACTATCTCTGTTTGCTTTATCCATTAGCTGTGCTAGATCTGTTATGGTTTCCTCCAAATGATCAAACTTCTATTCCTAAGACTCTAGCTTCTACATTTGAGCCCACAAAATGACCTAAAGGGTCTCCAATCCTGCATTGCAGAGGGGGTTGCTATCGTCTTTGTTCATTACAAAGACCAACCTACTCTAATACCATTTGATGCAGCATATAGCATGGATAAAAGCTAGAGTTCTCCAACTCTTAAGGTTACAAAAGCTATAATGAAATTTAGAGAAAACTCTTTGGGGTTTTATAAGATCTAAACAATAATATTCTCCTCAAAATAAAGTTCTTCTAATTAAAACTAAAATCTTTATAGCAAAGGATTCCTAATTAAAACTTGCCTAAATAATAAAAGTCATCTAGCATTACAATTTCTAAATAGTAAATTACTAATTAAATTAAAAGTCCTAATCTAAATAGGAGAAAGAATCCAAATACAGCAAGGCAAATAAAGACAATCCCGCAGAATGACTTTTGAACATTATTTGAAGGCCTTGATATCTGATCATCTTGAAATTTTAGAATAATGCTCAAAAATCAGATTTTAGAAATAGGGCTTTTAGAATCTTCGAGATCTTCTTTCAAAATTGCAGCTCGATCCAATATCAGATTACAAGTCATGCTTGATTTACCAAACTATGTCTTGAACTCTACTTAAAATCATTGAAACCTAAAAATCTTAACCATTAATGAAATAATTCAATAAACATTATTATTTCAAGTGTATGGAAGAAATTTCCCCACGTCAATATGCTATTGCAGCATCTAACGTGGTCAAGGCATCCAACCCCCCCCCCCCCTTTTTTTGGTTCTTAATTTGTTTTTCTTTTCTTTTTAAAAGAATGTGATGTATTCTGTATGCGCTTGCAAAAGACACATATTTGAAAATAAGATGGTGTCATTCTATTTATTGATTTGATGCTTTAATATTATGACTGGGTATAATGATGATAGGGTGTTCTGGTCAAATTTTTAAAAACCATATAGCTTAAACCCATCAACCACATAAACCTTTGACATCACAGGGTCATATTGGGGAAGATACTAACATCTGATGGTCTGAAAAATGTTTGTACAACTATTTGTGGCAGGTGGGTTGGTAATTAGTCCTGATGTGTAGAACAAAACCACCTAGATTACATTCTTTCCTTCCTGTTCATCAATATAAGTAGAGGTTGATTGTAGTACACAAATTAGAACAAGAAAATCTCATAATCGGAAGAAAAAAGCTCTCCAATCTCTCTACATGTCTGATATGGATACTCCTTTGAAAACTTTTGCGCTGAAGACCCTGATGAAGTCCAGAAAACCAATTTATCCTGAAGTAGCTGAAAGGGCAATGGTTATTTCAAAAGATTATTATGCTGTGTCCATTCCAAATGTGATAATTATTGTTAATATTGATATAGATGCCATTGCACTGTTGACATTTTATTGGAGTTGAATGTGCTTTTGGTTGCTTTATTTTCTGTCAGCATACAGTTCCAAGACAGCTCCTTTCATTTTTGCAGTCTTTCTTGTGATTATTGCACCAGACAAAATTATTTTCTTTGGTGGGTGGGATTACATGGTCCACAAACATGGATATGTGAGAGCTTCCTGCCTTCTGATGTGTGCTCTTATATTCTGAATCATGAATTCCAACTTTGGTCCATTCTAGAGAGAAAAAGTAGATGCGTTTGCTATCTTGAATTAAAAAGTTAAATACTTGCATGCTCCAACTAATTAGCACAGCTCCCACATCATTCCAAAATTATTCAACTACCCTGCCAATCATGGTAATTTTCTTTGAAGGGATAATTGTTTGGGATGGAGACCTATCTCTGTAACTTTTAGAAGCAAGTTAAGTATATCAATTGTTTTTTCCTTTTTCTGAATCATTTCAGAAAACTTTGCACCAGGGATTTAGCTTATTGATTTTACAAGAAAAAAATTACCAGAACTGTAGCTGTAAAGACACCAAGATCCGCATAGCTATAGTTAAAGGGAAGCAAATATATAGACTGAAGGAGGCTTAAAAACATCACCGGTCATGCTGATAACAGTTGCATGCCATATGTACTGTCTAAAAAGGAGACACTTAATATATGTTTGTGGTCATATGAAACTCTTAGGTATCAGTAGGAAACTGATAATTTCCTTTAAGCAACTTCACATCATTATAGATGTGATGAGAGACAAATGCAAAGTTGTATAGTATCAGCACCTTTGAATTGATTAGCTAAACATCTTTTCTTCAATATTCATTTACTAGTTTATGTAACAACTATTGTCGTTGACAATACATTCTTGATGGAGTGGATGATTCTGATGAAGTTGTAACCAGCAAACTGTTGGTGCACAATTCCAGATGATAATCAGTTGATGCTGTGTTTCTTGTAATACTTGCTAGATTTGGTGTGGTTTGACTTACAGACAGCGTTTAGGTCATAAAGTGTTCTGCTGCTATCACAATCCTTTGGCAGCATTGCATTCCCTGCTTTTTTCAAGTTCATATTTTTGGGCAAACACAGCAACTTCCAGATTTATGGGCTTATTACTTTTGACAATTTGAAAGAGTAGAAACAGTGGTGAACAGTCTTTTGCTTTTCTGATGTGCTGTCTTCTAACATCTAATTCTCAACTTTGATGATGCAACATCTGCATCTTTTATGATTTTGCATTGTATGCTACCCTTTAGACTAATGTCAAGTGAAACTTGTGATAATCATTATAGCCATAATTTTTCTATGCAATTGCCTTAACCGGATATAAGCACTCATTTCCTTTCAGATTTGTGGTGTATTACTTTTGACAATTTGAAAGATTAGGAAGAGTGGTGAATAAATAAACAGTCTTTTGCTTTTCTGAGGTTTTATCTTCTAACATTTAATTCTTTGATTATGCAACATATGAAATCTTTTGCATCTTTTATGATTTACCCGTATATGAAATCTTCTGTCTCTTATGATTTAGCCTTATATCCTACCCTTTGGACTAATGTCATGTGAAAGCTGTAAGTTTTCTTTGGAATTGCTTTAACCAGATATAAGCTCTCATTTCCTTTCAGATTTGTAGGCATATTACTTTTGACAATCTGTAAGAGTAGAAAGAGTGGTGAATAAATTAACTGTATTTCTCTTTGCCGATGTTGTCTTCTAACATTTGATTCTCAACTTTGATGATGCAACATATGAAATCTTCTGCATCTTTTATGATTTAGCCTTATATGTACCCTTTGGACTAATGTCAAGTGAAACTTGTGATAATCATTCTAGCCATTTATTTTACTTGGAATTGCCTTTGAGCAGATATAAGCTCTCATTTCCTTTAACGGCACAATAGCACCTTTAGTCTCATCAGACTTATACTTTGCCCTGGATTATCAAAGCTCAATGAGTTGTGGCTATCAGCTGTGGGAGAACACTAACTCAATTGGCATTACATTGCATGAACTCTCATTTTCATGAAATTGACAGGCAGTATTTTTGATCAGAGAGTATTATGTTTCAGGCCTTTATCAAGTGGTCAACTTGGGGAGGTATATGAGGTGAATGGAGATCGAGTCGCTGTGATTTTGGATATTGGTAATGACAACAAAGAAGATGAATTAGAGAAGGATGAGAAGCTCACGGAGCAGCCTGCAAAAGCACCAGTTTATTGGATAGATGGTAATTTCTTGTATCAATAAGAATTTAAGGACCTATTTAAACTGAAATGATGTGAAGTTTATCAGAGTCGTCAACTCTATGGAAATTGTATGAGGTGTTGAAGCAACATTTGGAGGTTCTGAATTAAAATGCTGATTTTGAAATCTAAAACTGGCTTCCCCCTTTAACTATATATATTGTCAGTGTTTGTATCTATGTAATAACCTAACTTTGGCTATTGTGTAGCTAAGGACATCGAGCATGATCCCGACACTGAGATGGAATATTGCTATATTGCGACGGAGGTTTTATGTGAGGTATTATTGCCTGTTATTTCCTTTTCCCTGTCCAGTGTCCCTTTTCTTGATTGTACTGTTAAGAATTGATGTTTGTTCCTCCCTCATTTGCAGGTTTTGCGTTCCATGCAACCCCTTATTGTCTATTTTCCAGATTCTTCTCAGTGGTTGTCTAGGGCGGTTCCCAAGTCAAACCGTAAGGATTTTTTAAACAAGGTGCAAGAAATGTTTGACAAATTATCAGGTCCTGTTGTTTTGATATGTGGACAAAACAAAGCTGAAACTGGGTCAAAGGAGAAAGAAAGATTTGTAAGCTTCTAAAGTTATCAAGCTATTCACATCCATACACATACATGCACATTTGATTCCATTTTCAATTGTTTTCTTAAGCTTTAGATACTATTCTCTCCGATCCTTTCTCTCTCTCATTTGTATCTTTTCTATCCGAATCTCATATTCAACAGACAATGGTACTCCCGAATATTGGTCGTCTGGCAAAGCTAGTAAGGCTTGCAAAACTATTAAAACAATGTAAATCTGAAACATAATCTCTAGATTATTATCATATTTATCCAAGGCAGCTTTTGAGCTTCGTTATTGTTTCTATGTAATTAACTGAAAACTGGTTTATCTTCCAGCCTCTCTCCTTGAAGCACCTCACCGATGGACTCAAAGGTGAAAAGAGATCCAATGAAAATGACATAACTAAGCTCTTCATCAATGTTTTGTGCCTCTATCCCCCAAAGGTAATGACAGTTGTATTTATTCTGATCTGTTTCAATTAATGAAAAGATGATAAATGACTGTTGTATTTATTCTGATCTATTTCAAATAATGAAAAGATGTTTGTTCTATAGAATAACTGCTGTGTGCTATTGTCTTGTTTCTCATGTTTTTGTTTTACTTATTCTTTCCTACTTTGCCCTCTTCTTTCTTGGGATCCTGTAAAGTGCATTCTCTGATACAATACTTTCTAGGAAGACGAGTGATGTATGGCATAGAATCAATAAGAGAGCATGAGTGATCAGTGTTCTACTAAAGCTAAGTGTTAATTTAGGTTCCAAGAAGTTGCTAACTTGAACAATATAAAAAAATGTATAGTATGCGTTTAGTGCCTAGAATTGAACAAAATTGTGTTATTTACTGGGCTGACTGTGCTTAAGGGAATGTGCTTTCCTTTTGAAAAAATGTATAGTGGTAGGGATTCTTTTACAGGCGTTGGTGTCTTGTGAGACCATGACTGAAGCTTTCTTTCAGATTTAGGTGGTGGGGTTGAAACTAGAGATCCTTGTTGTCAAACTCCACTAACCTTTTTTTTTTCTATTACCTCTAAAACTTAAACCATTGTATGTAAAGGAACCACCAAGATAATCTTCCATAATATCTTTAGAAAAATTGTTAGAAATTACCATTTAGATCTGGGCTAAGAATTTCTTTTTTTCTTTTCTCAGAGGTTGAAAAAGTCATTGGCTGGGCTAAGAATCATTACTTATCATCAAGCCTGCTCCCATGCATAAAAGGGGATCGATTGTCTTTGCCTCGTGAAAGGTATGCCTATCCCATGGTTGTATGTAGTCAAAGTTTTGGCACCTAAAAGCTGATATGTGTTCTTTTTCATGGGAAGCCTTAAGATAGCGATTATGAGGTTGAAAGAGCAAGAAACCATATCTGAAAAGCCGTCACAGAATTTGAAGGCATGTTTATACATTTTCTCTTCTCGATGATTTGAGTATGTTGAAACCCTTACATATTTTGTGCCGATCCATAGTGGATATAAATATCACCAGAACTTGGCCAAGGACGAGTATGAGAGCAACTTTGTATCAGCTGTGGTAGCTCCAGGTGAGATTGGTGTCAAATTCAATGACGTAGGTGCTCTTGAAGAAGTTAAGAAGGCTTTGAATGAACTTGTCATTCTTCCAATGAGGAGACCAGAAGTTTTCTCTCATGGAAATTTGTTGTGGGTACTGATTTTACTCCTTACATGAACAGTCATTTTTAGCCTTTTCTCAAAGTGATTTTGTAAAGCTTTTTTCCAGCCTTGCAAAGGGATTTTGCTTTTTGGACCTCCTGGAACTGGGAAAACCCTTCTTGCCAAAGCGCTTGCAACAGAGGCAGGGGCAAACTTTATCAGCATAACTGGTTCAACTCTTACGTCAAAGGTATAATAAAAAAAATATTGTTGTATCCATTCAGTTAGGTTTTGATATCCCAAGACGAAGACTGTAGCCATGTTTCACATTCTTTTTCCTACAATAAAAGAACTGCTTTTATTTTTTCAGAGAGTCAGGTAACAAATTCATCCTGCCAGTGGGTTCTAAACCTACTTGGGACAAAAGAGTACAGAAACACATGAGCAGAAAGATCAAAAGCTTTCTATTTCATTTCTTTTGCTGTAATATATGAATTCATGGCATTTAAACACTTCAAAACTAAGTTTTACAGGACAGAGCATCACATGCTTTCCATGTGATACAAAGTCTATTTTATACATAAATGCATGCATGTATGTTATATTGATTCTTTACATAAAACATGAGAAAAATATAATACCGGTATACATATGCTTCTGCTGGTAGTTTTATCAGAAACAAATGTCTTCTAAACAAAAATACTGGCTTCTAAATCATTGATAATTGATATAGCCAAGCATTTTCAGTTTGTGTAGTCACTGTCTTTTGTTTCTGTATGTTACTTAATGGTTTCCTGTTTCCTGTTTCCTGAGACAGTGGTTTGGAGATGCTGAAAAGCTCACAAAGGCTCTCTTCTCCTTTGCCAGCAAGCTGGCTCCTGTCATTATATTTGTTGATGAGGTGAGTTTCTCCTTTTTCAGTGTATGTGTGTGTGTGCATGAGTGCGTGTGACAATTGTAGTAAATAAACTGGCTATAGCATTGCATAAAGAAACCATCTTTTGCACTTGCAAAGTTCAATTTCATTGTCCTCGTGATTTAATATTGTTCAGTATATAATTTTTACCCTCAATAAAAGTCAGGATGTGAATAATAGAAGAAGCTATTGTGGAACATTGAGAATTTCCAGAAACAGATCTATCTCACTTCTTTTTCATGCTATAAAAATGTCGTTTACAAAATACAGGGAAATATGAAAGTTATCTTTGCAAACCTCCATCCTTATCTTCTCTTCCAGTTGTTGATCTGACCACTTCAATTTGGATGCTGGTGAAGCTTCTTCAGCAAATAAGATAACCATGGAATTCTTATAACAGTTTTTTTGTGTGCAACAATGGTCTGTCCCATGATCAACACTGAGATTTATGATAGATTAATGGGTTAAGTGTTAAAATATCTGTGGCAATTGATTTTGAATTATACTCTGTAAATTGTAGCTCTCCAATGTCTTTGCAAAGTGATAAATACTTGCTGTTTGTATCATTGTGTCACAAATTGTGTTGTGAAACTTCTTTTTTTATTTTTTTTTATTTTTATAAATTGAGAAACTTTTCAGCATCTGGAGAAATCCTCGTAGAAAATGTTGTCATAATTTAATAATTTGGAAAAACAATTTGCATCTTTCTCTAGTTTCTCCATTTCTTGCCTGTAGGTGTCTGTACAATAATCAGGTGAATGGTGTTTTGATAAATATTCTTCTTTTCCCTTCCCTTGTTCTTCATCATATGGGGTCATTTTGATATCAAACAGCATGAACATTACTTTCTTCTGACATTTCCTATACACCTGATTCAAGTAATCTTATTTTGGAATGCTATTCTGCCAACTGGATTTTGTATATGTAGGTTGACAGTTTGCTTGGTGCTCGTGGTGGCTCTTTTGAACATGAAGCTACAAGAAGAATGAGAAATGAGTTCATGGCAGAGTGGGATGGATTGCGATCAAAAGATAGCCAGAGAATCCTTATCCTTGGTGCCACAAATCAACCATTTGATCTTGATGATGCTGTAATCCGCCGGTTACCTAGGAGGCAAGTTTGCTTTAGGAAATACCTTGGTATTTTTAGCATTGCATCCTATCTTTGATATCATATTTGCCATGTTTCTATAAGTCATGTCTTCTGCTACTTAAAGCAACAACAATGTCACACTTATATAAACTTGTTGCCTCACTGTTTAGAATACACGTGGACCTACCAGATGCTGAAAATCGTATGAAGATTCTTAGAATAATTTTGAATCGAGAAAATTTAGAATCTGACTTCCAGTTTGACAAACTTGCAAATGCAACTGAGGGATATTCTGGAAGTGACTTGAAGGTAATGCATTACTGGTTGCTTCTAATTTCAAATTTGAGTTTCTTGGAAGAAAATGTATGGCTTTGATTGTCTCAAAATTTGTTTTTCAGAACCTATGTATCACCGCAGCATATAGACCGGTCGAAGAACTTTTAGAAGAAGAAAAGGTGATTCAGTTTAATTTTTTTTTTCTTCATGATTTACACTCCCTTTTATACCGAGCCTAGGCACCTGTTATGTCTATTTTTGTTAGAATGCTTGTGCTTGGTAGATCTGGGGAAATTTCTTTCATGTTTTGGGCATAATAATATTTTTTGTATTATTTCATTAATGGTTAAGATTTTTAGGGTTTAAGAAGTTTAATTAGAGTCCAAGATGCAAATTGGTAAATAAAGCATAACTTTTAATCTGATTGTTGGATTTAACTCAAATTTTGACTGGTAATTTTGAAGACCCTGTTTTCTATTGATTTTAAAATAACATGATAATCGAAAATGATGATCAAAAATCCAGAATGCTTTCAAAACAGACTCAGAAGTCATTGTGCGAGATTGTCTTTATTTTCCTTGTATTTGGATTATTTTTTCTTTCTAGATTAAGACTTCAAGCTAATTAGTGTTTTACTATTTAGAAATTATAATGCTAGATGGATTCTATTAATAAGTAAGTTTTAATTATGAATCATTTTCTTGAAGTCTTAATTTTAGCTTTAATTAAGAATCCTTTATTATAAAGGGTTTTGAGACTAATATAAACAAAGGTGCCTAGTTTATTTTGAGAAAAAAGATTATTATAAGACTTTTAACAAAACACCTGAGAATTTTGTATAGAGAGAATTTTCTACACCTTAGGTCTATACCTAAGAGCTTGAGAATCCCAACTTTTAACCATGTTATATGCCGCGTCAAATGGTAGAAGAGCAAATTGACCATCGTTGATGGACAAAGATGGTGGCAACTCACTCCGCAATGCAGAATTGAAGGGCCTCTAGGGTTCTATGCATGCTTAGGAGAAGAGATTAAATCATTTGGAGCAAACTATTGTAGATTTAGCATGGCTAAATAGGTAACACAAACATGGATAGTGAAGAGGAGAGAAACCTGCTTCCTGAATTTGATAAGATATCATTCTATGATAGAAGATTTTCCATGAAAATATTTATTAAGTGGTTAACAGAGTCAGAAGCTTATTTTTATTTCAGCAAGGTTTCTTATAATAAAAAAGTAATTATTTTACACAAACTTTCTTGTGGTGCTAGAGAATGATGGTTGAATTTCAGATTTTAAACTTGTATTGGCATGCCTTTAATTTCATCTTGCAAGATTTTAGACAATCATTAATTTTAGAGTTTATAAAATATGGATATGAGGAGATTTTATAAGTAAATAGACTATTACTATTTGCCTTGTTTAACTTTCTTAAAAAGCTAGGAGGAAAAACATGGAGTTTGGGGAAAGCAAAATATTAAAGTTATCTAATCATGTTAAAGATAATGTGATCAAAGATGTTGACAAAAAATTTCAGTCTTTTGATCTTAAATTGGAAAGGTCAATTTTTCAGTCATGAATGGAATCTTACAAACAAAAACATGGACATGGTAAATTTTGACAAATCTCCTAAAAGTATTTTCAAGGATTATCTTGAAGTTTTGTTATATTCAAAGGTTGAAGTATTGGAAGATATATATGATGATGAGGTGAAGCTTGAAGAAAAAAATGTGAAAGAACTACAAATGGACTTCATAGGAACAAAAACATAACATTAAATATGAAGTTTTTTTTAGAATGCACGCATAAATTAAATTTTGAAGTTCAATGATCAAGGACAAGCTACTTTGTGAAAATGTTTACAGTGGTGTATTTGAAATATTTGTTTACTTAGAGTAGAAGAGTTCAATTCTTGATAAATAACTCTGAGATTGAGTTTTTCAGGAGTAGAGAGGACTGACATGGGAAATTTCCTCTATATTCTTGGTATAATAATGTTTACATTAATTTTTATGAACCAGGTCAAAAGCAAGATGATTTACATTAATTTACTCTTCTTCCAGTACGTTATAGGCAGCACTGGATTTATCTGCTTTCTTTCCTAGATGTTTATAACTGGGTCAGAGGCATGCAAGCCCCCATTAAAGTAAACCAGTGTTGTAACCGGGGTTTTAAAAATAATTCAGAAATGGAAATAGAGAGAGAGAGATTGTCAATGCCATTTGCAGAGAGCTTCAGCCAAGAAAAAAGATGCATGTTCCTTTCATCAATTATACATGGAGAGAACCTAAATCTGTCATTTGCAGAGAGCTTAAGCCAAGAAAAAAGATGCATGTTCCTTTCATCAATTATACATGGAGAGAACCTAAATCTTTACACAGCAAAGAAAAACATGGGTTTGGAGAGATTTCTCTAAAAAGCTTGCTTGATCATGCTGTGTGCTTGTTCATGGGAGTATCGATTGTCATCATCAGTTATCGTGACTTCTCGCTTTTGAATCTGCAAAGGAAGAGCAGAGCTGTCTGTGTGGTGATGGCGGTGTCTACTTTTATAGTTTGTGGCGAGGGTAGCAGAAATCTGTAGGGAAGTTGTATTGAAGGCCAGCCATGGCAATGAAGCTTTCAAGAATCAAGAGATGGCTGGTGAGAAAGAGTACAACAGCCAAAGAACTTAAAAGCTTTGCAGGACATAGAATCTAGGAAGAGGTGTCCAGTGAGATTTTTTTTTCGTTGAGAGAGCTTTGATTTTTTTGTTGAAATTGTGGTGCTTCACGGTTGATATTTATAAAAGGGGAGAGGGGATGTGCAGATGGAATAGAGATTAATTAACATGAACAGTCGGATAGCACAAATGAGGAAGTGAAATGCAATGATACAATTTAGCTTTTTGTATAAATAATATATATATAAATTAATAAAAAAAATTAAAAAATATTGACACCAATTAAGTATTAAAGCATCATAGATATACCCAGATGCTAATATACACTAACTGAATTTTCTATTTTAAAAGTCCTCATTCTATTTTTATAACAAATCATGTTCATAGAAAAAATAAAACACCATATTAAACCCTGATCCTTTTAATTTTTTTTGGGTAGTAGATGTTATGATGTAAGTCAGATCTAAGATTTTGTTTCGAAATTAAAAAATCAATGCAAAGATCTAATCGAGCGAAAAGCAAGAAAATAGTGCAGATGAATTTTGCTGCCCCAGACACGGGAAGAAGAGAGATAAATTAATTGCTGCCCCCAATCACTTTTATAGATCACAAGTCAAGCAGGAAAAGATTGCAAATTAATTGATTCCACTGAAAATTGAGCCAAATTAATTGTTGCCGCCATTTCAAGTCCACCCAAAACTAGAAAGAAGAGCCAAAATTAATTGCTATTACTATTACAATCCACAGTTCAAATGGGTGTGGATGAATAGTATCTTTACATTTTCTTTGTAATAAAGTATAATTCACGCAACGTTTAATTAATGCAGCGTAAACCCTGAAAAACAATTCACGTTGTTTTTCTTTTGAACTGCATTCGACGCAGCGTGACCTCTGTTCAAGATTTTGAATTTCCACAAACAGCAGTGCATGCACCATGTTTGCGTCAAAATATGATATTTGATAAGGCAGCGCAGTGTCCAAAATTCGAAGCCACGCAACGTTAATTTGGTTTTTTGTTCTCGAGTGTAATCCACGCAACGTTTAACCAACGCAGCGTTAACCCTGAAAAGCAATCAAGGCTGTTTTTCTTTAGAACTGCAATTGACGGAGCGTGACCTCTGTGAACTGAGAGGACATCTAATTAATGAGCAAGTGGCGAAGCAAATAGTGCAAGAATTCTTAAAGAATTCGCGCAGAGTGAAGCAAACAATGCAGGTAAAAGGGCTCACGTAGGCGCGAAGCTGGGGAGTAAATATCCAGTGAATAGTTGTAATGGGTGTAGGTGCACAGGAATTCACCGATCTGATTTAGCTTCTTTTGTAATATGTAACATTTGGTTCATATTTTTTTTGTTTTATTTCAAAGAATTTATGAAATTGGAATGTTTTTTTTCTTCAATTTCATGCTCTTTCTATCTTTTTCACCTGTTAGTTTTGGTCCCTATTATTTTAATATACAAATACTAAAAAATATTTTTAAATTTATTTTTCATGATATTGTCGACTATAAAAAATTATTTCACTTTTAAAAAATCTATTTTCCATGAAAACCATTTCTTTAAAAAAAAAAAACACCTTTCAACAAACAAATAGCACTTAAAGCTTTCTTATTTTGCTTTCCTTTTTCTATTTATGTTTAGATGATACGAGACCAAGATATAAAAATCAAACTAAAATAAATTATGAAACTCAATTTTCAATCATACCAATGTTGAATGATGCAGTTAATTAAAAAATATAATAAAAAAAATAAACACAAAAATTACTAAAGTTAACCAACCAACTCATAAAACGGTTTAACATCATAGAGCACTTATCAAAATAAATTATAAAACTCAATTCCTAATCAACTAGTATTGAAGAATAAAAAAGATAAAAAGCCTAAGTCAAACGCTCTAATTCACATCCCGAGTCATAAGACTATGATAATCTCATAGAAAGTATAAATAAATAAATATTACTCAAATCCCAATCAACCCAATGTTCAAGGATTGAATTAAAAATAATAATAATTAAGAAATGAAAAAAATAACTCAAGTCAATCCGAGTTAACCTGCCTAACTCATCTTAGGAGATTAGGTTGACTCCATGTAAATTAAATCGAGAAAAAAATCCAATTCATAATCAACACAAAGTTGAATGATATATTTTTTAAAAATACTCAACTTGGCTAACCTACAAAATATGTTATATGAGTCATGAGATCATAGTAAACCTGTAAAATAAAGAAAAACAATCATGAAGTCTGATTCAAAATCAATCAAATATTGAAAGATAAAGTTGAGAAAAAAATAATTAGAAAATAACAAAAAAAAACCAAATCAAAATGATTAACTTGCAAAACTAACGATTTAGGTCATATGATCAAAATAATTTAATAAAAAATAAATAAAAATAAATTATGAAACCCAACACCTAATAAATTTAATGTTTTATGATGAAATTGAAATAAATAAATGAATTTAAAATTGAAAAAAAGTCCTTAAAATTTTAAAGGATCAAATTAAAAAAAAACCTTGTTATTTCACTATCATGCAAACATTTTAGTATATGTTATCAAGATAAAAATTAGTAGAATCAGGCTCAAAATAATTTTAATTTTTTTTACATAAAATATAATATTCTCATTAGTCCATCCCTAGGTTTTGTACCTTAAAAACAGCAAATAAAATATAGCCGCTGTGCTTTGAGCCGGCAACAAAGAAATCAAATCAGAAGTAGCTGCTGCTACCAGTCAGGAGCAGGAGCGTAAGCCGTTAACTAATGAGCGACACGTCTTCCCTCTCTTGCCACGAAGCTTCTTCAGTTCTAGAAAACGTTACCGTCTCTTCTATTCCTCAACATATTTAAAGTTTCATTTATCTTTTATTGACCAATCAAAAACTTTCTCGAAAATATAAAATCCTTAGAGTAATAAGAGAGCTAAGAGAAAAGAAAAGCTAATGGGAAAAAACAAAAAAAAAGTAGTTTTTATTTTTTATTTGCGTAATTCCAAATAGAGAGGTATATTGAAGACTTAAAATGATATTTTCAAGTTGAAGAGTTATTTTTATATATTTGATAAAAAAACTAATTTTTTAAATACATTTATATATAAAAAAATAATTTTGATTATACTTGTATTAGTTATTTATTATTAATAAATTGTTATATCAATATTATATATATTAAAATAGATTTGGTTTAATAAATAATTTTTTATTAAAATATAAATATAAAAATACTATATTTATATTATTTAACAAGTAATATTATTGATTTGATTTCTCTAAATATCCATGAGATGCTCTTATCCATAGGTGACAGACACGCTAAAATTTCCTTTCTGTTAGATTCTTTCTTGCCTCCTTCGATCTCCAGTACTTCTTCTCTGCAAGAAACTAGCCAGTCTCCTTCTGTCTTTGCTATCCTATCTCAGATTTCTCTTCGTAAGTTTTAGAGTCTTGATCTGTTTCTCTATCATAGCTGTTGTTGTTTTTCTTTGTTTTTAGTTTGTGATAAATGTATGCCTGTTTCTGGTAGTATTAGCTAAGATCTAGGTTCGCCAAAATGGTAAAAACACCATTGTTTTCATCAAAAGCCCGATCCGTGTGTGTGTGTGTGTGTGTGTGTGTGTGTGTGTGTGTGTGTGTGTGTGTGTGTGTGTATCCCATTCTATTATTTGAAAGAAACCTATCTTGTTTTTCTTGGAAGGATAGATTCTTTTGATGTTTATCAGCGAATACAGTTTGTTTGCCATCATTGTTGTTCCGTGTGCTTAACTTACTGAATTGAATTTACTTTATTTGTTTTTTAACGAGGCTGTTTCGCTGTCTTCGTTTCTCTGATCCTACCGCGTAGTTCTCCTAAAGCAAGATTAAAAGCAAAACCAATGGTAAAAGATACAGCTTTTTATGACGTTTTGGGGGTCAATGTCGAGGCGACACCGACAGAGATCAAGAAGGCTTACTATGTCAAGGTGAGCTTTCAATGAAGGTGGTTTTAAAAGTTGCGGGTTAGCCACAGGGTTTATTTATAGCTTCAATCCCATGGGAAAACAATTTAGTAGTGCACTGAAGTGGTTCTATTAAAGGGTTGTGAATTTTGAAATAAGGGTCTTAAATTGCAGGCGCAATCTTTTGTTTCTATCACGAACATGTGGAAGCACTCATTTTCTCTGCTCATTTTTTACCTATTTGTGGGATTGTTATTGAGTGTAGTTTCTGGTGCTCTGAACAGGCAAGGATAGTTCATCCAGATAAAAATCCTGGGGATCCAAAAGCTGCAGAAAATTTCCAGGTTAGCTCATATATATGATTGTCATTGAAGATTATACCTTGGTTATAATGCGAAGTTACTATTCTGTATTCTGTTCTTTTCAGTTGAGTGTTATTTCGTCTTTTTGAACAAATAATCCTGTGGTTGAGTTAAATCTTATGTTCAACTGCACTACACTGCATAAATGAGGAAAACCTATGCTTTAATATGCTCTACTGATTGTCTATTGCTAGAAAAAGCTTCATTTATTCGGACATAGGGTGGCCTTTCCTTGGAAATTGGAATGTATTGCCTTTCCCTTTCATTTCTTGATGGTTCATGTAAAGCCAGAGCATATACATAATGGAAGAACACATTTATTTGTCAACTTGCACCTTTTGTTGGGCTTATTTGTGCTTATTTATTTGTTATATGTTTGTAGATGCTCAGTGAAGCATACCAGATCTTAAGTGATCCCCAGAAACGTGAAAAATATGACATGCATGGAAAGGAAGGAATAACACAGTAAGTTCGAACAACTATAATTGGTTTCTCTTATGCTCCAGCTTAAACTCCTTTGGGGACTATCTGTGAAATTTAACTTAGAGAAAGCACACTTTTAGTGTATAAAAAAACTTTTCTCTTTTCTGAAGATGCTGATTCCCATAGTTCATATTTGGGAAATTGATGCTACAAAGATTGAATGTATAATCATGTAAAAGCCTTAGTTGTGGGAAAATGGAAGTCAGGATGTCGTTTTATCATAAAACAGCTTAAAATATGCTTACATTTTTGTTAATTCATCCTGCTGGAATTATATTTGTTAACCACTGAAAAAAGGGAAATGGAGATTAAATACACGAGGTAAGTGAATCATTTCACTGTTGGACAAAGCCAGATTTGAGACTTTCACATTGACAAGAAGAACCACATTAATCCATTCAATATACTTGGGCACTGACTTGTCCAACTTCAGGGCTCTAACCAATTTGCAGATCACTAACTTTACCAGGGAATGACTTGCCCTTCGTCTCACTGTAATATTATCTTGTGATGGGTTCCACTGTTAATCATTGTTGGGTTTCTCTTTAAATCTTTGTTTCATTTCCCACATCTTTTTTAATCCAGAAGAATTCATGAAAGATACTACTCTCTTTTCCAGGGAATCCATGGTGGATCCTTCAGCTGTCTTTGGAATGCTGTTTGGGAGTGAATTATTTGAAGATTACGTTGGTCAACTAGCATTAGCGGCAGTAGCATCTTTTGAAACAGAAGAAAGCATACAGGATTTGGGAACGAAGATGAAGGTATTTTATTTACCGATGTTTTTCAATGTCAGTGTTTGGTGCACTTGAACAAATCCCCTGGTTATTTTTTAATCCACAGGTGCTGCAGAGAGAGAGAGAAGAAAAGCTCATTACAATTCTCAAAAACCGCCTTGAAACATTTGTTGATGGCCGGGCAGACGAGTTTACAAATTGGGCCAAGTCAGAAGCACGCCGCCTCTCTGCAGCTGGTACATTCTATTCCTCAATCAACATTTTGTATCACTTAAAAAAGTAATCAACTCTGAAAACTATTGACTATGGAAAACCTGCTGCAAGAGGGGATTCGTATGTCCTCTCATTTTAGTGTCTTTTACTGGTGATTTCCTCTTGACCATACATGCTGGAGAGTAACTATACCAATATAACTTCATTTATTTTTCTCTTTTTTTGAATCCTGTCTATATCCTTTTACATAACTCAGGACTCCATGTCAGTGCCTATGTGATGCTAAAATTGTCCATGCAGGAGTCATCTTTTAAATATTACTCTTAAAACTCTTAGCTACATAACAACATGAAAAGACTATGATTTGAGTAACTGTGCACTCGCAAATAATCATCAGCACTATAATCATAACCGCTATAATTATCAGCATTTGGTGAGGCTATACTGCACACCATTGGCTATATCTACACAAGGAAAGCTTCCAAGGAGCTTGGAAAGGAAAAACGGTTTATGAAGGTACCATTTTTAGCAGAATGGGTACGGGATAAAGGACACCTGATAAAATCACAAGTAATGGCAGCTTCAGGTACAGTTTTCTGAAACTAAAGCTTCAATATCTTGAAACAGGCTTCAAGGTCACTCATGTGGTTTATAATTTAAATGAAACCTAACAAAATTTTATTTTCTCTTTGAATGTGCAGGTGCTGTTTCCTTGATTCAAGTACAGGAGGAGTTGAAGAGGTTGGATGGAGTAGAAAACCAAGAAGAGAGCATGCTGAAAATCCTTGAAGATAAGAAGGATGTCATGCTTCAATCACTTTGGAAGATCAACGTGATTGATATTGAAAGTACTTTATCACGTGTTTGCCTGGCAGTAAGTTGTTCTCTTGTCCTTTCTTATTCTCAAGACGTCCAACTTCATTCTGCAAGCCTGCGAGTTGTGATGTTATGAAAGAGTAGCGCCAGATGGGGTTATCCCTTAGAAAGCGGACATTCTCATGACATTAAATCTCAGTCTTCAAGTCTTTTATGACTCGAAGACAATCAAGTAGATAATTGCTGATTTAAAACATTTCACATCTTAGAGGTAGTTCAAAGAGACGAGGAGGAATTAGAATTCAGCTTCATCTATAATTAGCAAACTGAAGTAGTTGTTTCCCTTCTAAAACAACAGCGCTGGTTTTTGATAGATGCCCTCTTCCAATTTTACTTGGAGACTTCTGGTGATTTCTTTCTATCGTTACACAAAGTTCTAGGCTGACATTCCTTTAAATTATGAGGTGACAGTTGATTTCTTTGGAAAACTGCCTACCATGCTTTCATCCTCCTCTCTCGGCCTACTAGTTGACCATACCACATGCCCTTGACCTGCTATATGTCGAAGCTTGGCACAAGCATGCACCTCTACTAAAGAACTGCAAGAAAAATGATTATGAACGGAGTGAAAATAAGAATGATTTGTGAATTATGTTTTCTGTTCCAGGTACTTAAGGACCCTAGCGTGTCCCGTGATGTTCTGAAGTCACGGGCTAAAGGATTGAAAAGACTTGGAACAATCTTCCAAGTGAGTACTGCTTACCACCTTCCATGAAAAATAAGAATGATGTTTCGTTGTCTCATCGATTCAATCTTCCATTGCTTCTCAGGGTGCCAAAGCTGCATACAGTCGGGAAAACAGCTTGCGCCATGAAAAAGACCCGGCAGTAAACGCCGGTTCATCATCATAGCTATATGTTGATTGATACTTGGCGGTTCCCATCTTGTCGTCTCTATAAATACACGTGGAGTCTCCATTGTGTTTTGGTTCTGTATCCGCTGTCATATCTGTCTGTTAATCTCCGAACATCGAGTCTATTACCTTCAGCATTTTGTTATATAGGATGGTCTTTATTCATGTTAGTCAATGTAGAATCTGAATGAATCTTTGCATTATTATGTACGATCCAAATATTCCCAGTGATGCGTATTGCCGGTGCCACTTACCTGGAATTCCTCGAAATGTAGTGTTTGTTGATGTTGTTTTTCAAAGGATGATTTGTTTATAAATATATCAAAATAATAAATTGAACTTGTTTACTTTCCTTGTAAATTAAAAAAAAAATGATAAGAAATAAATGTAAACTGATGCATTTCTGGGTGGAGCACCTGATGATATCAAATACATATTACTAGTTAGATTCCTTGTATTATGTTGTGGGTTGAGTAAATACTTTTTATAATTGTTGGGATTGAAGCACTTAATAGGTTTTGTTAGTTTAAAAATAAAATATAACATCTATACATGCAAGATTTGATATAATAAAATATATCAACACATCCTATTATAACAACAGTTGATCAAAGCTTAACATCTAAAATTATCATTACTATTACTGTTAAAACAATAATAATTATTAAATTATCTCAAGGAAAAAAAACTCGAGAATATTTTCAAAAGAGGAAGCAAGAAAAAAACTAAAACTAAAACTATTATTATTATTATTATTATTATTGTTGTTGTTGTTGTTGTTGTTGTGTTATAATGGAATAAAATTAAATTAAATCAAAGAATAAAAAAAGCTTAAAAACTTTTACAAAAGAGCACACACAAAAACAATTAAGATAAAAATTATTAGCTGAAAAAAAATTATTTGACTTAAAAATAAAACTAATTATAAAACTATCTAAAAGAGCTTAATCTTTTACTGTAGCCATAGAGACAATTGCACTGTGGATTGGCCATTTATCGGCTGTGTGTCGCGCGAGTTCGTCCGCCTGTTTTTTTTTTTTTTTAGATTTTGAACAGTGATTTGACGATTTTAGCCCCGGTAATAAGACAAAATAGAGGCTTGGGCTGACGGTAAAAAGGGTTAAGGGTGAGGGTCATTCATGTAATTGCACGCGTACGGACCGGACCGGTCCGGTCCGGTCCGCCGTAGTTTTTTTTTTTAATATATTTTAAATGGCTGATTACGGTTTTAACCCCTAATACGACAAAAACGGTGCCTTTGGGACCAGGGTTAGGACCGTCATTTACCTATTTTTTTAATATTTCTTCCCGCGTCTGTCAGTGCGTGCTGGGCACGCGCCTGCCGGTGTTCCGCCGCACGCCCTGTTTAGATGGCGCGTGCGTCGTCATACGGTGGTCGGACACACGATTCCGGAGTCTATTTCGATGCGTCTCCGAGTGGTCGTCATCCCGCGGTGGCGCGTTGCGTCTAATAATGTCTGTGGACACGGCGGCGGCCGTTTAAAGCGGCTGACCACCTTTCTCTCTCTCCTGCACGTACAAGTGCAGGAGAGTCCCCCTTATTTGCACCCTTTTCACTTCAGTCCCTTAAGTTTCAATTTTGTTTCTGGTCCTGATTTCAGGTATATAAGTTTTGATTTTGTTCAATTGGGTCCTCCGATTGGAATTGATGCAATGTCCATTTTTCAATTCGGTTCTCCTTCTTTTAATTTCCGGATTGAATTGAAAAAGAAGAATTTATTAGGTACAGTAGTTTTAATTTCTTCAGTTTTGTCCTTTAATTAAAATTGATAATATATTTGATTTTCATTTCGGCCCTTATACTTTTAATTTTGGATTTTAATCCCTTTATATTTAAGGTTCATTTCAGCCCTATTACTTTTAATTTTTTTATTTTAATCCCTTTATTTCTTTTTATTTCAAGAATAATCCTTACTTTTGTCCATATATATATATAAGTGTGCTTGACTTTAATTTTTAATTTTTGTTATTTTCTTATTTGTTGGGGTGATATTTTTTTTCAAAAAAATTAGTTCTTAAATTTTATTTCTTATATATATATATATATATATATATATATATATATATATATATAAGTGTGCTTGACTTTGATTTTTAATTTTTGTTATTTTCTTATTTGTTGGGGTGATATTTTTTTACAAAAAAAATAGTTCTTAAATTCTATTTTATATCTATGATCATTTGGATATTGATATTTGTATTTTTTTTCTCTATTTGTTATTTCTTTTAGCTTTTTATTCATTTTTTATTTTTATTTTTACGTCATATGACTTTTTTTACCTAATAATTTTTATTTTATTTTTTTGTTTGATCTTTTGTTAAAGTTTTTTTATGATTTTTTTAGTCTTTTATTTTTTTTTCATTATCAGCATAATAATAATAATAATAATAATAATAATAATAATAATAATAATAATAATAATAATAATAATAATTTAATATGTTTCTCTTACTTACTCTTTTGTTAATGTTTTTTAGGTTTTTTTTCTCTCGGGATAATTTGATAATTTTTATTTTTTTAACAGTTATACAAACTTTTCTGGTCAAATAATTTTTTTTTCCAGTCAATAATTTTTATTGTTTTTTTCATTTATTTTATTTTTTCATTTGCTCTTTTGTTAATGTTTTTAGGTTTTTTTTAAGCCTTTGATTTAATTTCGTTTTCTTCCCGTTATTAAAGCAATAATAATATTAATATTAAGAATAATAATATTAAGAATAATAATAATAATTTTAGTTTTTGTTCTTACGTGCTTTTTTATTAATTTTTTTTTTGTTTTCTCTGAGATTTGTTGAATAATGTTTATTGTTTTGACAATGATGGTGATGATAATTTAAGAAGTTAAGACTTTGATTTACTGTTATTATAATAAAGGAAGTTGATTTTTTTCATTATATCAAATTTTACGTACTAAAATATTATATTTTAATCTCAACAATTATAAAAGATTATTTGTTCCGCCCGCACTACGCCCGCAACGTAGTGCGGGCATTCCAACTAGTAAAAAAACTAAAAGAAATAACAAAGACAAAAAAAACTAAGAAATATCAATTTTTAAATAATTATAAATACAAACTAAAATTTAAGAG
Source organism: Salix caprea (assembly GCA_964035475.1). Taxonomy (NCBI): domain Eukaryota; kingdom Viridiplantae; phylum Streptophyta; class Magnoliopsida; order Malpighiales; family Salicaceae; genus Salix; species Salix caprea. Next base: position 16,872,893 of record OZ037745.1, read on the forward strand.
CTATTTTTTTTTAATAAAAAATACTACCTCAATAAAAGATAAAATAATAAAAATTAAAACCAAAGCTAAGAGCACACACACAAACACACACATATATAAATAAAAGTATAATGGCTGAAATGAAAACCAAATATATTATCAATTTCAATCAAAAGATAAAATTGAAACAATCAACACTTCTGTACCGAAAATATTAAGGGATTGAAAACCAAACCCAAAATTAAAAGAATAAGGACTGAAATGAAAACACAACATATAATCAATTTCAATCGATGAACATAATTGAAACAAATCAAAACTTATATAATAAAAATCAGGACCATACAAAATAATGAAAAGCATAGGGACTGAAATAAAACCACCATAAATATAGGGGTTTGTCATGTAATTTAGCATGCAGGAGATAGAAAAGAGCCAAAAAAAATTTAATCGACCATCATCGTGACTTCGTCTACCGTGTGCGGCCACGCGCTTCACCACAAGACGGCGCATCGAGTGAGATGCCGGATGAACATTTTTACCACCAAAAGACATTGCACCCGTAACTTGAAGTGCGCATGAGGCCGAAAACTGTTTGCGCGTTTGACAAGCTAAACCTGTATATAGAATATTATAGGTCTTGTCTTTCAAATAAAATTTATGGTTTTTTTTCAGTAGTAATCATATTTATTTTATTTTAGTTCCTTTTTGTTTCACTTGCCCTTTTGTCAAAAATTTTATGATTTTTGATTATCCTTCAAAACAAGTTTATAATTTTGTTGTTTCAATAATAATTTTATTATAATTGTTTTAGGGTTTATGATATTAGTAATTATAACAACAACTATGCTAATAATATTAAGAATATTTGAATGATAATAACCACGATCGACACGACAATAACACCAATAGAATATTATTTATTAATAAGTAGCTGTAATGATAATAGCAGCATCAACCACTATAACTTCCTCCCAGGTTCGAAACTAATTGTAACACGAAACAGGAAAAGCTCACCATTAACACACCTTCAAAGTATTGCAGGTGGACTGTCAAGTTTGTGAACAAACTGGGCGAGCAAGTGGAGACCCGTACTGCCACTCGATCATGTGGCTTGATGGATTTTCTTCTGCTACACTCATGAACATCAGTTTTCGCCATCATTGCTGCTGATGGTTCAAGATTTACAGCAAGTACGAGAGCTTAATCCCTTAACCATAGATGGAAAAGTGTAGCTCACACGTCCAGATCGGAGAAGCAGATTCATAGCAACTAATTATTACAATTTTCATGTATAATCTCTCCCTCTCTCTCTCTCTCTCTCTCTCTCTCTCTCTCTCTCTCTCTCCCCCCCCTTTCCCTCTCCCTCTCTCCCTCTCTCTCCCTCTCTCTCCCTCTCTCTCTCTGCTTAAGTTCTTCGAGTTCTGTCGAATGATTCTCACTGTACGTGGTAGGAAACACCATGCAAGCCATCACACTACAATGAAGGGACAACTATCCATGAAAGGCTTCGAAAAGCTAACACCGAAGACCATGGAAACTATGATCCAGCACCAGCTCTTGTTAGGCCTCCTTTCGAGCTCATACCAAACTGATAATTGGTTCACCCATGCATGCGATCAGCCCGTGCACTAGTATATTTTAATAAATACATAAATAAATAAATTCACTATGCGTATATAGACTAGATATACTCACTACATTTTGTACCCTTGTAATAATGTTATGTATACGCAGGCAGGTAGCAATTTTTTTGCAACTTTTGAAAAATTAGAAGTAAATAAAAAATAAAAAAAATTAATTGCTTTTAAACTTTTGAAACGTAAGAGCAAACATGCTATTAATAAAGATAGGTCATTTGGATATCTCCTCCAAATAAGGACGAGACACATGGCTACAAAAAAATCCCAATAATTCTACAAAACAAATCTCATAGGGTATGTAAAATGTTTTTCATGAATGGGATACACAATTCTTTGATAAAAAACCTTTCAAAATATTTGCATATTAAATACATAATATGATAAATTTGTTTTAGCTTAAATGAATGTAGAACTAATGATTTTTTGAGACCTCACATTGGACCACCACACTCTGATATTTTTATTATCATGATCTTTAACAAAAAAATTAAAATTAAAAATATCCATCTCTCTACACTTCCAGATGTATAAAAATCTTTTAAAAATTATGCTACTTATCCCTCATTGATGATCTTTTGTAGTATCTACTTTAACCTACCAGTCACCTTGGTTATGGAGAGTGAATTAAATTATTAAAATAAAAAGATTTATCGATTATCCAACATGTAAACCTTGCTCTTGAGTTACACGAATTTGTCGAGTTATAATAAATTATAAAAATAAATTAAATAGAATAATGCCACAAGCTTTGGTGTTCTTGCACGTCACCCAAAATTGACCAAGTAGAAATCCACGTCACCGTGATCGATCGATCTCCACAGTCCATCAAAGTAATTAATGTTTACAATTCAAGGGACTTATAACCTAAACACTTTGGTGACTCACCTAATCTCCCTTGATTTGGATGTTTAATATTTAATTATGTGATTATTTGTCGTCTCTAGTCTAGGCAGTACACGCCACCACTTTCTTAGAAACCCAGCTCAAAATCCCACTTCGCATGCACCCTACAAGTCTCCGATGATGAATGCCACTTTTATCCCTGTTCACTAGGCAAGTGCGGACAAATTCGGAGGATATATTTGGTAGCCCGATCACAGCATTTATCAACCAATAGCTTTTTGGCCCATTTACGTGCACAACTCGTAACGCTGCACCGACTGCCGCCGCCTTCCACGTGTAACCACCGAATGAAAATCATTGTCGTGGCGCAAAATTTCTTACCAGCTGACTCCAGGTTGACAAAAAAAACAACTTTTCGACCATACCCTTACCCTCAGCCAGTCGCTGTTTTGAGTTTAGTTTTATATTAATTTTTAAAGTATTTTTTATTTAAAATATATATTAAAATGATATATCGAAAAATATCAAAAAAAATTTAATTTAAAGAAAAAATAAATTTTGTTTTTTAAATTTTTTCAAAAATACTTTTGAAAAGTGTCAAACACCCTTAAGTTGGTAACTGCTTGAAAATGTTATTAAATTTATTTTTGAAAATATTTTTTTATTTAAAAATACATCAAAATATTTTTTTATTTTTTAAAATTATTTTGATAACAGCACATAAAAATAATTTAAAAACACTATTTTTTTAATTTAAAATAACAATAAAAAATTATTATATTTTTAAAATCGTTTTTTAATCACAATTCCAATACAAATGCATAAATATGCATTTGATATTGTGTTTTTTATTTTTAAAAACCATTTTCTTAGTACTAGCAAATTAATTTGCAACCCTCAAAAGATAAAAATAAAATTGTTCGTATATTTAATTTGTTTTTAAGGGAAAAAAATCATTCTTCTTTGATTGTTCTCGGAAAATCTCCTGACAGTTTCCTCTTTCGATTTAAAATTTATAACAGAAAAGAAAGCCCTTTTATCTAATTGCATAAGCATTTAGAAGTCTAAAGTGATCATAATAGTATAATAGTAGTGGTATGATAATAAAATACTTATAATTTATATAATAAATCTCGAATTCAAATAAAAATATATATTTTTATAAAAATATAAAATAATTAAGATTTAATTAGAGCCACACGCATTAAAAAAAAAAGAAGCACGGAGAATCCCCGAAAGAAAAGAAATCAATAACTCGATAGAATATAAATCCCCGAAAGAGATCAATAACTCGATAGAATATAAAAGGATAAAAAGAAGAAAAAATAAAAATTGTGAGTAGAATAAGGATGTCGACATTTCTCGAAGAATCTTTGTTCAAAACTAACCCCACCCTCTACACCGCTTTCTCCCCCCCAACGTGAAGAAGAATCGAATGCGTATTGCTCACTCCGCGTAATGCAGAAGGCATCGCCGGTAAGTGGTGGTGAGCTACTTCGCTCTCCATCATTCTGTACTCTGTTCCTTCTTTTTCTTCGACAATATTCCCTCATTTTTCACGAATTCGAGATTCTATTCCTCTGTCCGCTCGCTTTTACAGGCGTTTGCTCCATGAATTACAATAAATATTCAGAGGATTTTCTGTGGTTTTAAATCTCGAATCCAAACTGTGATGTTTGAATAAAGATCTTGAAATTTAATTTTGATTTTTGAATAAAATACAAAATTATATCCAGTATGATAAAAATAATATCTTCTTAAATTATTATTATTTATTTCTTTTATATTCACCACTCTCTTTCATGACGTGAGTGTTTATTAGTTGTATAATAAACCCTACCGAGAGTTTTGCTTGCTCGAGCACTGCAGCCCTTTTATTTTCATTTAAAATTTCGACTCGGATACGAAAAAAAATTCATGTAACGTGGCAATAACGTCCGTAAAACCTACAAGTCACCTACCAACTCCGTCAAAATATAAACCGTCGAATACCGTCAATAAATTCTAACGTCGTCAACGTTAAGCCCGTCAAAAACGACCTTCCCTCTCTCCCTGTAACTAAAAGCACCAGCAGCCTCACTCTCTTCGTCTCCTTTCATTCTCTCTCTAAAAACCATTCTTCGTCGCACGCTCTCTCGGAATCAATATCTCGCTTAAAAAGCGCTGTCGTCCTGGCTCGGAGTAAGGTGCGGGCAGTCTCTCGATCACGTCGGTTTCGGTTTTTTCATCACTTACAATTTTGATTAGTTAGTGCTGTTTTCGAGGACCTAAAATCGGATCCTTTTTTAGAAAAATTATCATGAGCAATTAATTTTTTTGTTTCTATTTTTGGATATATTTTTGAAAACTCTTATGGATTACTCTTTAGGCTCCTAATTAGTTAGCTGATTTAATTTCTGTGTTCCTATAAATTTCCTTGATTGTTTTTTTATTTTATATATATATATATATATATATATATATATATATTTATATTTTCAGAAAATCAGCTAGTGTGAACTGAATTATTGGTAATTAGTTCGTTATTGACTGCTATTATTTTTTAAAATCAACTTTACTTGGAACTCTCATAATTTCTGTCTCGAGAACTTTAAATCTGCTCTTTTTTTTTTATTGAATTAGTTTTATTGCTCTCTTGTGTGCACTGAAAGTTATTCTGTTTTTGCATATTTGGTGGTGGAAATGAGTTGTAAACCCAATTTTAAGACACAGCAAGTTCGAGGTTAAGGTTAGCTTGAGATCATCAAATTAGTGACAAATATTGGTGCTTTTTTCTTAATTGCAGCGGAGGCAATTTATTTGTACCTGGTAATTGTCATTTGGTAGTGAAACTGGAGCTGCGTTGCGGTAGAGCATGTGAGTGAAGATTTTGGGTTTGTGTTAGAATTTGGAGGCACTTTGTGTTTGAGCATGGGGAGTGCTTGTTGTGTTGCTGCGAGAGATAAAAATATAGTGAGTGGACCAGGTGGTGAAATCTTGCATAGAAATATTCGGAATTCGCCAACTTGGAGCTTTAGATGGGATAATCGAGGGCGAGTAGCAGGGGAAGATACATCAATAAGTTGGTTTTCTGATGGAATTACCAGAAATGATGGATCAGATATTAAATATGAATCAACCAATGCATCGGAGGATGGAAGCCCAACGGAGAGTTTTCAGAGACATACGTGGCAGAAGTCCCCAATATCTGAAGGAACCACAGCTCATTTGAGGACTCCTGCTTCAGGTAAACTACTGGTGGACGTGGCTGGCTCTTCACACTAGTATCTTATGACCTATTTCACATGATTTTTCAGTTCATTCTGAAATTTACCTCTATATTTAAGATGCTGTTGCAGTTAGCTTTATATTGCATATAGATGCATGGTTTGAAAAGTAGAATCAATACCCTTACTGGACATTTGCATGTCTATAAGAGCTTAAACCATCGTAGTTGCTTATTGTTATAGAAGGTGAGGATAAACAACTTGTTTGATCTGGCAATGGAACCTTGTTCATTATCATTGATGAGCGAGAAGCAGAACTCGATGAAATATGCTCCAGTATAACCGAAAACTGGTGGTGAGGAGCTATAAATGCCTCAAGCAGAAACAGTCATGCAGTGCTTAGGATTTTGAAAATGCATGCAAAGATACCAACCATGTGCTCTAAAATAGGCTCATTGTATAGTTATGATATTAGATTGAAGAAAACATGTGTATAAAATAGACGGTGTACTTTCTGGGCTTGTTTGTTCTCACATTTAAATTTTTCTCATATCACATACAAGGTGCATGATACCATGAGAGATGCATAGCTCGAAAGGGAAATGTTGAATGCATATTTTAGAAACACAGATCTTGTGCAATTATTGCACCAATTTACAGGATTTTACTTTGTCATGGAGCAACCTTGAGAATCTGCTTAAATAACAAATTTGTAATCCCTCAAACTACTACTCTGTGCTATTTTTTATCCTGACCTTCCTTTTTCCTTTTCCCCATCCTTTATTCCATTGCCATATGAAAATTTATTCTTCCTCTTATGCATCTTCAGTTATCTTCTGTAAGATGTAACCCAGAATAATGCCTAGGATCTTTTTACATGGGAGAATAATGACTAATCATGAATAGAGCTTGATTTTTAATCTCTGCATATTTCTTTGGACAGCTAGAATCTTCTGTGTTCTACATGGTTCCCATCTTGTTCTTCTTTTGGCAACCAGTTTTCTTAGTTTCAAGTATTGATGGGGTAAAATGACTACAGCTCATCCCCTTCTTAATATTCTTATTACACTGAACATTTGATAGAATACTCGTAACAAATCTATTCATGTTGTGGGGTTTTGACCTCCCATGATCTAACATGTTCATCTGTGATTATTTACACTTCTATTTCAGATCAATCCCTCTCAAGGAATATCTCAATGGACACGAGTTTGGAACAGGTAGAGCTTTCTTCTTTTGGAAGGAACTTCCATATTTGTTCTATGATTGACTTCACCTTTTCTCCTTCAAATGGCATACATTACCGAATCTATTTGTCTTGCAGGTGAAGGAGTCAACAGAATCCACGGCAGTTCTGAATCCATCTCCTGAGAAAATCTCACAGTCATTGCCCTCTACTTCATCCTTATCAACATGTCCACTGCCCCCCCAAAGTCATTTACACCCTGCCAGCTCAATAACACCTAGGTGGCTACAGCACTCTCCGAGACATCAGCTAACAAAGCCAGCATCTGATGCCCAAATCCCAGGATTGAGGTCATCAAAAAGCATCCCAGTTTCTGAAGAGAGGTCTCCTGTTTCTTCGTGGAGCAATGAATCAACTCAAGGATGCCATGGTGCGTCTTCAGATGGGTGGTCAATGCATGCATTTTCTGAGCTGATGGCTACTTCTAATAGAGAAAGGTGGTCTTATGATAATGAGTGCTTGGGGTTTAATCATGAGAAGACCAGATCCAGTGGTCGAAGCTCAGCTTTTACTTCTGTTGATCTTCAAACATGTGGGATCTGCTCGAAGCTATTGACTGAAAAATCTTTGTGGAGCAGCCAGAAGCTTATTGCTACTAATGAGCTCTCTGTTGTCGCAGTTTTGATTTGTGGTCACGCTTATCATGCTGAGTGTTTGGAAACCCTGACTCCTGAAATTGACAAGTATGATCCTGCATGCCCATTTTGTACCTTGGGAGAGAAGCAGGCCTTTAAGCTGTCTCAAAAAGCTTTAAAAACAGAAATGGATTTAAAGGCTAGAAACAAGAAATTGAGGAGCCGAGTGATAGATAGTGATCTTGATGGTGATTCGATAATGTTTGATCGCTTTAAAGATGGTGGAAATGAAGGAAAGGGTCCAAAGATGGGCTTAAGTTCCAGCATGAAAAGTTCCCTGGCAAAGCCATTCTTGAAGCGGCATTTTTCATTTGGGTCCAAAGCGAGTAGGTCCTCTACGGAGAATCACTCGACCCGAAAGAAAGGGTTCTTCTGGACAAGATCTCTGAGGGGTTGATGTTCTTCTCAGTTGTGAAGTGGTGAGTACTTCAAGTCTCCAACTCATGTATTTGCTGCTTTAGTCCATACATTTCAATGAAAATTGTCACGGCGAGAGCCTTGTGGCTTCCAAACATTAATGCTTGTTAATGCTTGATAGCATGATGTGTATAGCAGATGTATTAGTGAAGATTTTGATTGACCGGAAACTTTCTAAAATAAGCAAAGGTGTTTTTATCAAATTCTTGGAATTCAACAAGACTGTTCAACTTTTATGGGTGCAGATTCCAGTGCTGACCATCTCTGCGCTGTCAAAAAAGGATTGTCGGGGCAGCGGGACATCTTCCTCCAAGAAGTCGTTTTGGAACATCTCCATCTGCATACACATATACACATTTTCAAACTGGTCCACAGGAGTGATACTGCAAAGAAGTAAATGGACTTATAGAATTCGTATATGGTCATGAAAATGTATCACAAGATTAGTGATACTGTTGGTATTTTGTACAGATTAATTTGTTTCTTGCGTGGACACAGGTCATGAACTGATTCAAATCAATGAGATATGGATAAGACCCTTCTTCATACATGAATTATCAGCATCATTTCTTTTGGGATTTGTTACTGGGTCGTGGTCTTCTCAATACTCCCTCCAAGAAATTATATGCTTCTTGTCTCTTGGTTTCTGTTATAGACTGCCCAGTATGTCTAGAAGTCTAATTTTTTAGAGTACTGCATTTATTTTGAAGTATCCGTTTAAATTAGTTTTCCAGAAAATAAAAATTATACTTCGTGAATGATACTAATTAATGGATGGATGGATGTAAATATTCGGGGTATTTTGAGAAGAATGGAATTACTCCATCTCTTTTTTTTATTATTATTTATTTCAGCCCGAGAGATATCTGTGAATTTTGGAAGGTCTAGACTTTTGTAACGTGCTTATGTATCCTCTACATCGAATGCCTCTTGAGCCGACCCCGTGGTGGAAACGCCAATTTGAATTCGAATGTTGATGTGAAGCTTCACGTTGTCCAGGATTTAGATATGTTCAAATTCGAATTTTGATATAAAGTTTTATATTATCTAGTTATAAGCTATTAAGTATATCTTTATCTCTAACTATTGGATTTTAATGAAAATTTGTCAAAAGATTCTAGAGTTGTGTTATATATGGGGGTGAAATTTCAAATCAATTTGAAATAGTCTAGGCTCTCTCATGGCTCTCAACGAAAAAACTGAGAAAAAAAATGAGGAATGACTTCTCCAACAAGTTGACCTGTAAAGGTAAAGAAAACGAGTTAGCGTGTATGGTGGAGATGCAGTAAGGTACATTTACGTGGACGACTATGGTTAAGTGGCGCCCGGTGTCGACAACTAACAAGGAGTAAGAGAAAGGAGTGGAACAACACCGTTTCATATGACTTAGCTAGCAAGTTACAGTCAAACTTAACAAAGAATAAATTAATACAATTCTAATACAACTCTAATTACTATAGAGTCAGTGAGAAAAAAATAATAAATAGATCGGAAGGGAACAAATCCAAAAAAGGAAGAGACATTGTTTTAAAGGAAATCATTTGTTCCAAGGAGGCTCGAGCTACCTCGAATTTGCTCAGAATATTAGTTGTTTAGTTTTTAGCGTTTGTTTTAGTTTTTTGCTTGTAGTTGTCTTTTCACTTTCGATAAACCTAGACAAAAAATATTGTTATTTCTTTTTTACCAATATTAAGAAAAAACCGAGAAAAGTTTTCTCTCACAAAAAGAAAGAATTATAATTTTATTGAGAAGTGTTCCACAATTAGAATTAGAGGTCTTGCAATATAGGTCATAACAAGCTCTATGAATTTTGTTGTTCAGTTCTTTTGGGCAACAAAAACTTATTTGAAGTGTTTGGGCCATATGAGGTCTAAAGTTGACGGGTTAATTAAGATGTTGAGATTAAATCATGTTTTTTTTTTTTGTCTATTTTGGGTTTATTAGGAATGACAAATATGATACTAGCATATCTAAGTATATTAATTTTGGTTTTCTATTCTTTTTTCTATTATTATTACATGTTTGAGTTAATTTTGGAAGTGAACTCAAATCAATCCACATATGAAGATTTATTAGGGTTATTTAAAACATTATATACAGTAAAACTAGTAGCCATGAATTAATAAAATAAACTTGTATTTTACGTGATGCAACATGTTTTTTTGTTGGGATAAAGATTATTTTTGATTTATCAATAAGAGATGAGTGACACGTATCCTGTCATGGCTAGCGTGGCTACTACCCTTCATGGTTGTTTTGGACTATCTAATACCAGGTGTTGGAACCTGGTTACATGCATGAGCCACGTCGGTTCTCCACCGCCACTTTTCTTACCTTTTATTAGGCCAGCCAAGCAAGCTAAGCATACTCTACTCTTCACTATCAAAATCGGAATCGAAATCCATCACTGTTTGGGGCTAAAAAAGATGGCTTCCACAATAAGAGATGAGCAAGGCAATCCAATTCAACTCACGGATGAACATGGCAGCCCAGTTCATCTAACAGATGAACATGGTGACTCTGTCCAGATCGTCGGCATAGCCACCACCAAACAACCTCCGACGTCGTTTCTCACTGGAAGTAGTGATCAGGTAACTGGTACTGGACTTTGGTCGAGTACTGCCAAGAGTGAAGATGCAATGAAAGGCACAGCCATTCATGAGACAGGCCAGAGATTTCAAGGTGGACGTAAGAAAGAGGAGCAGACAGGGATTTCATCTACTTCAATCCTTGGCTCGGTTAGACATATTTTTACTGTAATAACTATATAATTAAGACACGAAATGATGATTACACATAGATCGCCCTAAGGATTTGAATAGAACTGTCGAAGTTTTTTGTGTTTTATCAGTTAAAGCTCAAGGTTATATATATGTAGTGAACAATGACGCATATATAGAAATCCTGCAGTGGCGCCGTGTCATGAGACTCGCGACGCCAAATTCTTTAAAAAGTTGGGAGTTGTTTGGCATCTTTTCTGCAAATAAATTTTTTCATTAATTATCTCTTTCAATTGTAGCCTGAGGACGATGGGAAAGGAGGGAGAAGAGGGCTGAAGCAGAAAATCAAGGAGAAATTAACTGGTGGGAAGCACGGGGAAGAGCATGGACATACCGTCGAGGTAGACACCACAACCACCGCCGGTCCAGCCGGAGAACACTACCAGGGGCATCAGAAGAAGGGTGTGGTGGAGAAAATCAAAGAGAAACTGCCTGGCCACCATGGCCATCATTAAAGAAGTCTGCTACGGGAGTCCATTGTTTTGTAGTGCTGAAATGTTTTTAGTGATTTCGTGCGGACAGGGTTGGTTGAATTAGCTGTTACTATGTTATTAGTTCTGTAATAATCTTCAAAGGCGGCACGTGTATTAAGCATGTAATCGTGTTTTGAGTTGCATGAGTAGTCCTAGAAAAAAACATTAAATTTTGAAATTAACTAGCATGCAAGAAATTATCAAGAAAAGGTTCATAGAAAAAGAACCATATTCCCACTGCGCGCGCGCGTTTCCTTGCTGCTGAGCTCTCCAGATCTTGATCAACAGAACAAAAAAGATTATATCTGTTTATTTGAATATCTTTTTGCGTTTTCTTTTATTTAGCCAAGTATGTCATTCTGTGTCCTTTAAATTGTTCTTGAATAACTCAATCATTTCTTTTTTGTTAGCTAAATATTTATTAATTTCCTTACCATTAGAATCTTTTAGGGAATGTGAAGAGGGGGAACTTCTCCATATAGTGCTTTGTATGGAGTGAACTTTATAGATCAGAGATGATTAGTATTGTTCTACTACTCTGTTAAGGAGAGCTATCTTGACGACCTGATAGTTTTTATAAAAGTCATTCCATAAAAAAAAAAAATCTTTCAGGAAGCACCCTTTATTTGGAAATAATATGCCTTAGATACTTGTCATTTTCCAAATACACATCTACTCCTCTTAGCCACTAATTTATATTTTAAAAAAAAAACTCAAACATTATCTTTAAATGTTCTAAGTTCTCTTCCACAGTGACTATAAATTATAAATTAAAATGTCAACGAAGTATACCAGCATAAACCTTTTGAGATAGTTTCTAAAGACATCATCCATCAAACTTTAAGAGATGGAAAAAGATATTGGTCACCCTAAAAGGCATTAACAAGAACTTATAATGACCATTATGAGTTATAAAAACAGTCTTGAATGCATCATTTGAAACCACTATAATTTGACGACACATAAACCTTAAGTCGAGTTTAGATAATATAATTGCACTTGTCAGTTCTTCAACTAACTTATCCACCAAAGGTATAGAAAATTTACTTAAGGGCAAGTTTGTTGAAATTCCTATAATCCATACACAATCTCTAGGAATTGTCCTTCTTTTTAATAACAACTACAAAAAAAGCAAATGGACTATTATTATGTTGTGTTATACCATGCTCCATTTCACACACCATTTTTTCCTTTGTGTTTTTTTGTAAGCTAGAGTGCCTATTAGGTCCCAGATTAACCAATCCAACTCCTTCATGAAGGGGTGTAAAATGGTTACGGGATCTAGAAGATGATAACCCCCTTGGATCATTGCCCACCTCCTAGTAATCTCTCAACAAGTTGTCTAGAGCCAATGTTTTTCCCATATTGAAAGTCAAATCAACAGTTATAGAGTTCATTAAAGGATCAATATCCTAAATAATTCTTAAACGACATAAGTTATTTACTGCTAATCATGAGCAATGTACCAATAAACCACCAAGTTGCTCAAACCTAATGGTTTTTAACTATGTTAGATTATAGCTTTGAACTACCATTTATTAACCTTGCCACTTAATGGACTTTATGATTTTTTATAGCTAGATATAATATCACCCAACAAAGCCACAAACATCTCTCTTCTTTTTTTCAAATTTTAATTTTTATAATTTTTTTTCCTCATTCTTTCCCATTACAACAACTTGTGACAATTCTCCTTTCATAACTAGTTCTTTGTCATTAAGAGGAGAACTCAGGGAGTCTTATAGTAAAGTTTTCCAAGAACTTCCATTTTGTCTATGTTGGTGACAATCCCTTACACAACTAAAGAATCTGAGTGGAAACATGGCTGCAACGTTTCACCATCCTTCAAGCATCGCTTGTGGTTGCAACCCAAGTTCATCCTGCATGACAAGCCAGTAGAGACTCTTTCATTCTTAATCTATCACTTCTGTAAGACATGAAAAACATGATGGATCGAGAGAATATAGGAGTGCCCAAGTTAGGGTCCATGATACTTAGTTAATAATTTGTTAAGACCCTATGAACTACATTTTTACATACTGCTACATGTAAGATTGCAATTTGCAATTTCAAGTATAGTTACCCAATACCCTATGTTGAATGTCTTTTTGCTTTTTTTTTTTTATTTGCCAATCATTTGTTCTTGTGTAACTTGATCACCTCTTTTTTGTTAGTTAAATACTTATTAATAACCTCAAGATTAGGGTCTTTTAGGAAATAGGGAGCGTGCAGAGCAGTAAAAAGAACACAAAACTATATAATTAATACAGAAAGCAATTGATTAAATGGACGCAGCAATTCGATTACTAGCAACATTACAGTCAACTAGTCATGTGACAGTAGAAACCCATAAGAACAATGTTGCTTGCCGAGAGCCAAGACTGAAACCATAATAGAATGGCATATCTCCTTGCTGGCACAATTGTTTTTTTCTGAAATATCCTTGCAGCAATTGAACTGAAAGGAACAATAAATGGCACAGGATCTGAACTCCAATTCATTCATTTTCTGGGCAGCCTGAGAGGTTATCAAAAAAATCAAGCACGGTGAACAAGGTTTCAATCCTTTCCAAAGTCAGCATTGTAGTGAGCACTAGATTCAAGCTTCTTAGCCTCATTTAGTTTCCTGACAGCCTGAAATGGAAGAAAGCCATAACATGTCAAACCATTCAAACACTGTAACAAGCACAACCAGAGTAGAAATGTCCAAGGAAACAGAACTGTCTGCATGCCCATTGTCACGGTGAGCTGACTTAAAAATTGAAGGTTTTCAATTTTCAATTCTTGCGTAGCGGAAGTTTGATCTGTTTTACCAAATGATTCTCTAAGGCTATATTTGTTAGGAGAGATGGATCCCAATCTCTCCTCACTTGTCCACCCTTCCTCCAATCCCTCTTGACAAACAGAGTGTAATTGATCGGAAAGGAAAAATGAAGTGCTCTCTCAAAGACAACAACACTGGCTGAGTAGTGCAGCACTCAAGTGTCATGAGCAAACAGGCCCTGCATAAATAAATTCTCTTACACCTAGTTTGATATGCATTTCTGAAAGGAAGAACACCTTACCTTCATGAAATCCTCATGGATGATATAATCACGTTCTGCACGGATTGCAAACATCCCAGCTTCAGTACAAACATTTCTAAGATCAGCACCATTAAAACCCTGCAACAGAGGTGCTTGATTTAACAGTCACGTAAAAGATGCTAATGATTTGTACAGATAGAAGCATCTCCAGCTTACCTCAGCAAGCTTCACAACTGCTTCATAGTCAATATCTCCATGTTTGGCAATTCCAGCAGCATGGATTTTGAGGATTTCCATTCTTGACTGCTCATTTGGCAATGGAATTTCTATCTTCCTGTCTAGACGGCCAGGTCGAAGAAGTGCAGGGTCCAGAACATCAGGTCTGTTAGTTGCCATAATCATTTTGACCTAGAAACACAACCCAGGGTTAACAAATTTCTAGTAAAACAAGTGCTCCATGTCAAATTAGCACATATGCAAATCGAGATATTGGGCTTGTTGACCGGAGAGAAAAAAGAGTAAGCCACCTTCCCTAGCTGGTCAAATCCATCAAGCTGATTAAGCAACTCCATGAGTGTTCTTTGGATTTCACGGTCAGCACTTGTTCCCTCACTGAAACGGCGCCCACCAATGGCATCAATCTCATCCATAAATATAATACATGGCTGGCAAGCAGAAACCCGTTATGAAGTTACGATAGATATATCTTGGCAGATTTCTTACTAAAGGAAATATATATTCTGTAATAATTTGAGCTCTTACTTGATGATCCCGTGCATACCCAAACATCTCTCTAATCAATCTAGCACTTTCACCAATATATTTATCAATTATGGCACTCGACACAACCTAAATCAAGAGTAAAAATCCGATTTTTGGTTAACAAAAATACATGAGTACTCAAACAAGGAATTTTGAAGCTGACATTCAAATTGCAAAAAGCAATTTCTAACCTTCAAAAAGTTGGCATCTATGTTGCTAGCTATTGCTCTGGCTAATAATGTCTTTCCTGTTCCAGGAGGTCCATAAAGAAGAACACCCTGGAAAATGTTGAAATTCAGCCTCCAAAGTATTTTTCAATTTTCTAGCCAACAGATGAAGCAACATACAACAGTATTATTACCTTGGGAGGCTTGATTCCCACCCTCAAGAAGAGCTCTGGATTCATGAGAGGCAGTTCTATAGATTCTCTTAGGTCTCGAATCTGATCTGAGAGGCCTCCCACAGCAGAGTAGCTAACATTTCCTGGATCTTCATGAAGCATGTTATATACAACTGGATCAACCTGTAAAACAAAAAATTAACAACAGCGTACACAGTAAAAGAATATTACAACACAATCAATAGTTTAACCGGCAAATAAACTCATTCAACAGTTTACAGCATCAATACTTACCTCGCGAGGAAGAGCTCGCATAATTGTGAGAGTGGTCATATCAAGAACAACTCGGGTTCCAGCTGTTAGTTTTTCTTTGTCCACTTTACTACGACAACCAACCACATACCTAGGTCCACTGCTTGCTTTAACTATCACTAAACAGTATGATAATATATATTAGTTCTCCAATCTGTAATATACCTAACAGCCAAAAGACAGCAACAAGATGATGGGAAAAAAAAAAAAAAAGGATAAGACGCAACTTCATGAAAAAGCAAGCTATTAATGAACACAGAATGCTGAGCTGGAATATGAAAAATACTTTTTTAACTCTAAAAAAATCAATATATTTAAGCTACCCTCTGTGCATGAAAGGAGGGGGGAAATGAGCAGCTTCTGTGTAGGATTTAGAAAATATAAGTCTCCAAATTAATTTTCTTCAGCAAAAGTAGATATTATTACAGTGTTCATTGTCGAGAGGCCTGAGAACTTCGCCAATGATCTGTCCAACACTCTGAAGGGACTTCAAATCATCTTCGGTTCTGGCAAATTCCTTCTTGGAAGCCCTCAAATCCTCTCTCACTGAATCCATCCAATTACAGCAAATGTCAGTTATAATGAAGACAGACAAAAGCAAAATCATGAGACTTTTTAAGGACAAAACAATATTTACTGCAAATATAAACATGGAAAACTGTCCACCAAAAAACAAATTCCTAAAGGTTAATTTCCTTCCCTAAGGTTTTATCCACAAAATGGTATCTTAATTAAGAAGACAATGAATTAGAAAAAAAATTAAGCGATGGTATTTCCTCTTTAATATGATTTAATTAATAAGCACTAAACATTTACATCTCAAACCCCAGCAAACCGCACTCCATTGTCCTAGTAATTCAACTTGCTCAAATCATCTAATCTTATCCGCCAGAAACCACCTAAAATTCGCACAATTTGCATTAGAAACAACGCATCACAGCATTTCAAAGAGTCATGTTTAACTTGTACATAAACCCAAATCCAATCTACCAAAGTTACATTATTAAACCAAACTAATCAAATCAAATATCCAGCAGCTTTGAACTTTTCTTCTTTTCCACCCATTTTTCTAAAAGCATATATTTTAATCCCCTAAAATCAAATCAATTATAACCACAAAAAAAAATCTAACCTTTGTAATGGCGACACAAAACCAAGAAACAGATTACAGTTATGAACTTAAATCCTATCTCATTGTTCACAAATCTGCTTCATTTCTTTAAAATGATAATTAAAAATTAACGAAACAAACACTGTTTTTTCACTAAGCAAGAAATCCCTAACTCTGTTGTAATTAACATCAGGGTTTTGTTGCGGTGACCTGTATGGACTCGGGATTCGAGCTCCTTATGGTTCAGTAGCTTCTTGCGGTACTCGGCGATCGCTGTACGGCGACGTGCCGCTTCCTCTGCTTCGCTCGACATTCTTTGTTTTCTTTGAATGTTTTGATGACTAACAGAGACTGAGGTTTGTGCTTCGTTTATAAATTAACTCTCTTGTTTCTCAAGAAACGAAGCTTACATGTTTTTTAAGAGAATTTTTATTTTTTTAATATATATATATAGATATATTTAATATATTTATTTCAAATATATATAAATATTTTATGTATTTTAAAGCGAAAAGCTATTTCTCATATGTTTTCTGCTCTTTATTTACGGGTTGAGTCTACCCCTCTAATTACTAATAATAATCCAATTAAGTCCCCAAGTTATCAGAAATTGCAAAATGAGGCGATGAGATCTATTATTATTGATGCGGTGTTGACCGTCCATGACTCCATCAATGTCTTCGATCGTTTAATCAAATCTCGCATGGAGTATTATAATAATATATTTTTATAATATTGGCGTGTTCTAAAAATTAATTTATCTAGTTTCATTAATTTTAAAATAAAACAACTTATGGAATTTTTTTAATTAAAATATACGCAGTAAAATAATATATTTTTCCTTATAAATTGGTGTATGTATATTTTTATTAAAAGATGTACAAGTAAAATTCTTTTGGTCCATGATCTTTTGGTTAATATTTGTTTTATTTAAAATAATTTATGAAACTAAAATTCTAATTTATTTAATTCTTATTTGATTTTTTTTATTTGTCAAATTTTGTTTTTATTCTCTTAATTGTTTTCTATGTCCTTTGTTTTATTCAATCAAATTTTTTTATTCTTATTTAATTCTTTTATTGGATATAATTAGGTTAATGACTTGAATATCAAGTTTCTCTTGCTTCTTTAAAAAAAATTTATTATTGCCTGAAAAACTTTTTATATTAAAAATAAATAAATTTGGTCAGTATTCAATCTAGAAAATAAATAAAATTAATGGGAGGGAGAAGTAGCTTGAGCACAATTAGACCAATGGTTTCAAATGTAGAGAGGAAAAGAGGCAACGATGATGTTTGACCATTTCAGATAAGCTTTGGCCACTTATGATCATTGTTCTGTTGGTAGTTACAAAATTAGGAGGCAAAAGACAGCTAATATTTGCATGACAAGAATCTACTCTCCATTAACATTGCCTCATAATTAGCAGAGCAAACTCCATCTCATCTCATCTGTCAATCTCTTTCCCTCCACTTGTAATCAGAAAAAAAAGAAGCAGCCCCATAATTGGGGGTTCAAAATTTTCATCCCTGTTGAAGATCCTTCTTTCTTTCTAATTCTAACCATCCCACCCTCACCCCCAGGAGGGATGGAGATGGAAAAAAGTGAATCAAAAACATCAAAAATCAATCTTGTTTTACCTTCCTTGTTGTCTCCTACAATGGCCATCCTCCTTGTTCTCCTCTCTGTCTTGCTTTCTAGCCCCGGCATTGTATCAGCGGGTGGCAATGCCTTCAGGCCAGCTGATGAGTTCCTCGTCAACTGCGGAGCCAGGAACCTGGATTCTATTCCTGATGGAAGAATCTTCAAGACTGACAAGGATGCCCAGGGTTACTTGCAAACCAGGCAAGATATCTTGGTATCTATTCCGTCCGCCAATGTTTCGTCTCCACTGTATCTGTCGGCGAGGATTTTTAAAGAGGACGCGACTTATGCATTTACATTGAAGAGCGCGGGGTGGCACTGGGTGCGCCTGCATTTCTTTCCGATGAATAATACTGAATTCGATCTGCGAACAGCAACATTCTCTGTCAGCACAGATAAGTATGCCCTCCTTCACAACTTCAATATGAATAACATCACTCAGGCTGTGTTGAAGGAGTATCTAATTAACATGACCGACCCAAACTTTTCCATCCACTTTATACCTCTGAAGAATTCTGCAGCTTTCATCAATGCCATTGAGGTTGTTTCAGCACCTGACATTTTGATATCTGAACAAGCCACCAGCCTCTTCCCCGTCAACAGCTTTGCTGGTTTGAACAACTTCGGGTACGAGGTAGTGTACAGGCTCAACATGGGGGGACCTTTGATCACCTCAGAGAATGACACCCTTTGGCGGAGATGGGTGCCTGATAAGCCATACCTTAAGCACGAATCCATGGCCAAAAGTGCCTCTGTACCTACTTCCTCCATCAAATATGGTCCGGGAATCTCATCACTTATTGCGCCAGCAACGGTTTATGCATCTGCTGAGCAGATGGCTGATTCAGAAACAAGGATTCAAAATTTCAATATAACATGGAATTTTGTGGCTGATGCAACATTCAGCTACGTTGTCCGGCTGCATTTTTGTGACATTGTGAGCAAATCCCTTAATGATCTCTACTTTAATGTGTATCTTAATGGGAAAATGGCAATTTCTGGATTGGACTTGTCATCCATCAAAGACGAATTGGCAGTAGCATATTTCAAAGACTTCGTGGTGGATGCTTCCTTGATGTCTGATGGGCTCGCAGTCGAGGTTGGCCCTATGGGTGACGAAACCGGTACGAGGAATGCTATCCTGAATGGGCTGGAGGTCTTCAAAATGAGCAGCAGAGTTAACAGTTTGGATGGAGTGTTTGGGGTTGATGGTAAGATGCTTGAGAGTCACAAGGCAGTTGTTTACGTAGGATTCGGGTTGATGTTTGGTGCATTTGTTGGCCTCGGTGCAATGCTGTTGAAGTGGCACAAGAGACCCCAAGATTGGCAAAAGAGGGATAGCTTTTCTTCCTGGTTGCTTCCTGTCCATGCTGGTGACCATAGCTTCATGACAAGTAAAACCTCGCTGGGATCTCACAAGACCAACTTTTACTCGTCAGCTCTTGGTCTAGGCCGATTTTTCTCTCTGTCAGAGTTGCAGGAGGCTACCAAGAACTTCGATTCAAGCGAAATAATTGGTGTTGGTGGTTTTGGCAACGTCTATCTTGGAATGATTGATGATGGTACCAAAGTTGCTGTCAAGAGAGGTAACCCACAATCTGAGCAAGGAATCACAGAGTTCCAGACAGAAATTCAGATGCTGTCAAAGCTCAGGCATAGGCATCTGGTGTCCTTGATCGGCTACTGTGACGAGAACGATGAAATGATCCTGGTTTATGAATACATGTCTAATGGACCTTTCAGGGACCACCTCTATGGAAAGAATTTGCCCACACTGTCATGGAAACAAAGGCTGGAGATCTCTATTGGATCTGCTCGCGGGCTTCATTACCTGCATACGGGAACTGCACAAGGTATCATTCACCGTGATGTGAAGACCACAAACATTTTGCTCGATGATGCCTTTGTCGCCAAGGTAGCTGATTTCGGGCTGTCGAAAGATGCACCAATGGGGCAGGGCTATGTCAGCACTGCAGTGAAGGGAAGTTTTGGATACTTGGATCCTGAGTACTTCAGGAGGCAGCAACTGACTGATAAATCTGACGTATACTCGTTTGGGGTGGTGCTGCTTGAGGTGTTGTGTGCGAGGCCTGCCCTTAACCCTCAACTTCCGAGAGAGCAAGTTAATTTGGCTGAATGGGCAATGCAATGGAAGAGGAAGGGATTGCTTGAAAAGATCATCGACCCTTGTCTTGCTGATACCATCAATCCTGAATCATTGAAGAAGTTTGCGGAGGCTGCAGAGAAGTGCTTGGCCGAGCATGGTGTTGACAGGCCAACTATGGGAGATGTGCTGTGGAACTTGGAGTATGCTTTGCAGCTCCAAGAAGCTTTCTCTAAAGGAAAAGCTGAAGATGAAAGTAAGTTATCAGCCGCCCTGGCCGACTCCCCTGCCGCAGTAGCTGCTCCCGATGCTTTTTCCACCCCCGTCACTGAAGACAGCAAAAGCCCTGCTGAAGTTCAGGCCATTGATGATCATTCAGGAACTGCAATGTTTTCTCAATTTTCTGGGCTTAACGGCAGGTAAATTCTATAAATTCGTTTTTCTAATAGTGCAGTCATCAAGAACAGAATAGTTTAAGCATCTAACGGAGGATCTTAAACTCGGGAGCATCAATGGCGGCTTTGCTCTCCAAACTGTAATAGTTTAAGCATCTCATGGAGGATCTTAAATTGCATATCATGGTGTATGCTACAGGTTTTATTTTAGACACTCTATGCATCCTCTTTCTTGTGTGTAGTATTTGATTCTTGGATATACAAATTGTAAGAAAAATAACTGATTAATGTACTGGTATTGATAGATGTATACCTGCAGTAGTCGCACCATGCCTCTATCAATCAACTCCTACTATATATAACTTGATGGGAATTTTGAGCTCAATGTCTCAGCAAAATCTCCAAGTGGATTTTCAAGAATCGGTTCCACCTGCAATTATATCCTTACTTGAATTTTTGTTGCCCGAACAGTTCCTGATAAGCTCATCCAGTCCAATTGCAACTCTATACAGTTCAAACCTTGAATCCAAGCTTCGGTGTTTGAGGCAGAAAGCAAAGCTCAGAAACCTGTTGCTGAAAATGTTTGTTAAGTGAAAGGAAAATATTAATACGAGTAACCCCATAATAGGTAAAATAATCTAAACAGATCCATTAACTATCCTACTGCAAAATATGTGTGTGTTGCCATTGTTCCTGAAATGGCAGACAACTTGATTTATCTGTCATTAAAAGGTTGCCTGAAAGATCCAAAACCTTGCTCTACATGAAATGAAAGATACCAAAAGTTGGAAAAGAGAAACCACTCGGCATGGTGTTCTTAACAAGCACGAACACAGTTCAGAACTCATAAATAAGGAAGAGGTTGTCTAGATCAAAGACAATCATTGTGGGATTAATTTCTAGTTCGGTCCTTAGCTTTATGAAACACCTAGTAAGGTCCAAATTTATTTAATTTTAACAGTTAGAATATCTCCGGGTCACCTTTCACGTTTAAACTAACCGGTTCACAAGAGATTTTTTTTTTCTTACTGCCTCCATTTAACTTGAACATGATATATATGAAGTAACAGAGGCGGGCATTATTCATGTTAACATGGGGATTTCTGAAGATATTAGGGCATGTCAGTACAAGTGGTAGATTCCGACAGGACACATTAACACTAGCACAGCAAATGGCAGTTTAAGAACAGGGGGGAAGTATATGCCTGTCACTCCCGCGGTGGACCCGGGAATAGTCGAGGTGCGCGTAAACTGGTCCGGACACCCCAGTCATAAAAAAAAAAAACAAGAACAGGGGGGAAGTATATTTCTCCTCTTCTTTCGATGGTTTCAGGAACCAAATCAGGTGGATAGAATATACCATCCTGGGCCATGCGAGCCTGGTGATTAACACGCTGAGAGATCAGAATTGACAGCAAATCTTTAAGGGAGAAGTAAGGTGGGGGGCTATAAAGTGACACAAGTCTGCCCTATCGAAGAAAAGTGTAGATAAGGATGTGGGTCTGTGATTCGACAATATTTTCGAGAGAAAAAAATCTCCATGTTATCCTATTTTAGAGGCTGCATGGCCACCCACAAATATCGAAACATCTTGTTATTGTAGAGACTTGCTATCCTATCCATGACGTGTTAGCTCTTATCTCCATTACTCTATTCATCCGACTGCTGTATCTCCCAACTGCTTCTCATATAAAAGGCCAATATAAACCACTCGTAAAGAACACCATTTCTCACAGCCAGAACTCTGTTCTCTCTC
The DNA here is from genome assembly GCA_964035475.1 of Salix caprea. Taxonomy (NCBI): domain Eukaryota; kingdom Viridiplantae; phylum Streptophyta; class Magnoliopsida; order Malpighiales; family Salicaceae; genus Salix; species Salix caprea. The sequence continues at coordinate 16,895,564 of OZ037745.1, forward strand.
TTACAATGGAGAACCAGGCAGAAGAAGTGACTTTCGACATGGATGCACTAAGAGTCAATCTTCCACAAAAGTGAGTTTTTTTTTGTTTCATCTTTCTCTGGTTTGGTTTTGCAACTTGATATGTTTTTCATGCAGTGGGGAATTGTTTTTGAGCAGGAAGGGGTTGTCGAGGTATTACTCGGGGAAATCAAGGTCATTTACTCGCATGGCTGATGTTCAATGTCTTGAAGATCTAAAGAAACCAGAACGTCCTGATCCCAAGAAAAGGAAGAAATTTTCAGATAGGAAAGACCTGCAAGTTCGTCCATATCCATGTCGACGAGTTTCTTGCACGACCCAACGTGTCCCACCCTGTGTTGGTGTCTGAAAACAACCGAGCAGGCCTGTTGGTTTCCTTCAGCTATTTTGTTATGTTTTGCCGCTCTGTGCACATAAGAGGAATTCTCAATAAACAATCGCCAATGATGGCAAATTTTGTGGTTTATTATATCTAAATGAGTACCGTATGATGATTTGATTTTGAGAATGTCGTCGTCATATCAGTGCCCTTCATCACGATAGAATCATGCGAGGCGATCAATTGATAAGGAGAGTAAAATATCGGTAATCATTTCCAGGCAATTTTGAATCTTGCTTGAAGCCTTCCCCTCAACTGGTTATAAAACCAGCTAAGGCATCTGCATTCACAATCTATATAATCATCCAGACAAGCAAAGACAGAAAATAGGATGACAGTCTTGAAGAAACCTGTCCCAAACTTCCATTGCTGAAAGTTGGTCCCCAGATACTGTAACAAAAATCTAGCAGATTTCACGAATCCATTTTTTCAACAAATTCTAGTACTTGCTAGTTACAAATTTCAATCTGTTAATCTAGCTATGAAAAATGCAGTCATAAACCAGACTAAGGGAAATGGAGAATAACCAGGAATATATCTACTCGGGCAAAATACTAAATACTAATAGATCGCAACTAATAATAACAAATATGCGCCCCAAAAGAATCACCATTTCTCCCTACCGGTACAAAATTAGGATGTAAGAAGCACTATGCAATCAAGTTGAAGTAGCAGGTAAAAACTATGGCAATCTTTGCTTCTTGCTCATGTCGCTGTCCCAGTGATCAAGCATGACAAGTTCATCTTCGTCATCATGCTTTTGGATTTTCTTGTTATTCCTAGTTTCATCAACATCACTTGAGTGATCCACAGGGCTGCCATCAGAAAACTCTGATAGTTTTCTCTTTGTTCCGGGACTCACAGTCCCATCTGAAATTTCTTTGACCTCAGTATCTATCTCGGTGTTCCCTGGTTTTGTTGGTAATGATTTTGATGTACTTGCACCATTTCCATTAGATGTTTTAGCATCCTTCTTCTCAGGAAGAGCTTGTGTCCATCCTGAAAGAACCATTCCATCAGGTTCTTTCTCCTCGTCAAATTCCTCTCTGTGGGATCGAAGTACACGACACGTGTTAAGTAGCACATCCAATATCAGAGCACATCAACCCACAACATCTTATATCAAAAGGAAAACCAAATATCCATCAAGTATCTAATTGACGACCAGTAATTCCAAGAAGCATTATGTTTACTACCATTGAACTGGACAGACACTGATCTTCAAAAAGATGGAAAAAAAATCATTGAATAAAAAGAACCCTTCCTGATCAGAACTCAAAAAACTTTGAAGAACAGCATCATTAAAGTAAAGACAAACCTGTGCTTGATATGGATATTGCATGTGAACTCCTGCTGAAGATCCTCTACTGTGAGCATTGTTCCACCAGTGACTGGAGAAGGAAGCTCAGATAGTACCTAATGTAAGAGGGAGGAAAAGAAAATAATATAGAAAACCATATTAATTTGAATTTCAGTCAACATTTCTGGAAAGAGCATAAGAAAATACCTTTTCAAGGTTTGCATTATAATTTGCTATCTCGTCTTCTTCAAGATCATCGCCAACTTCATAAAGAAGGGCTGTGGCATGCATAATCAGAGGGGAGTTCATACCAAGCTTGGCTTTAACTATCTTTTCAACAAAATCCCGCAGCTTTGAGCGATGAGTATTAATCTCCAATGACAGTGGTGTCTGTTCCCCACCATATCAAATGTGAGCAGACTGCTTTCCTGGCTTGAAAAATATGCAAGGGAAAGCCATGATACAAAAAAAGAGAATTGGATGTACCTCAGAACAAACACAGCAGGACTTGTTCGGCTCAAAAGGTTCCACTGGCATAAGAAGCATCTTTTTAGATGGATGTTCTAGACAATATGTCATCCTGAAAAGGTGTTTCATATGATTAGAACAGACCAGCTCCGACACACTAACAGTTAACATTCAGAATCATGTCCTTATTTCTATCTGTAATACCTTTTTTTGCTTTGCTCTTTAAAACAAGGAACCTATAGTAAACAACTTATTCATTCAAGACAAAAAAGCATATGATGATCAGTCAAAGGACTCGTTTTAACCTTATTAATTTGGGAACAAGCAAGGGATCAACCTCAAACTTGCCTTTCAACCATTTTAAATAGCAAAGCCTTAAAGATATACATTCAGATCCCAGAAAAACCTTAAGAGAAAATTGAGCCACACCTGTAACTTTCAGTATCCTTTTTCAACACCTTGATTGCTTCAATGACAATTAAACCAGCTACAATAGCATTTGTTGTGGCAACAGCATGTACAATATTGCCAGCAATACCTTTAGCTTCAAAAAGGCTTTGCAAAGGAATGTTAAATGAAGCAGCCCGAATATTTGCAGCAGCTGTTACAAATTCCACTGCTAGCAGATCATCTTTGTCAAAACTCAGGTTCCCAATCTCCTGCCAGGGAAAAGAAAACAAGAGGAAGATCATACAAAAGTCCAAGGATTTCAGAAGTAACTTCTTTAAAAGCAAGAGAACAACAAACCTTTCTTCTGTTGGTAAAAAATAGCTTCAACGCCTCAATAAAAACTTTTGTATTTTCCATTAGGCACCATATGTCCTGTGGATTCTTTAGGCCCAAAGATGCCATGGCTGAAGCTGATGAAAGATCGTCAGTTTTATCAACATTATTTCCATTCCGTTGGGTCATTATGTCAGGCAGGACATCCCTACAATAGATGGGCCTTGGCTTATTGCGATTTTTCCACGTCTCTTCATTAGACAAAGCTTGTTCAATGTTATAGCCAAAAACATGATCATATATTCTTCTTCCATATTGCTCTATGTCTTCATTTTCTCCCCATTCAAATACATCATCTGCGTTTTTAGATGATCTAGCAGCATCGTTAGAGCGCACATTTAAATCATTATCCTGATTCTTGTCTCCAAATAATTTTGCAAAAAGCAGGTCCTTCGCCCAAACAACACAGTGAACAAACTGCAAGAAATTACATTGAAAATTAAAAACATAGAAATTCCATCTTGCTAATTACATTAAGGGCCATCACGGTAACCATTATCAATGATTTTCTGACCAAGCAGCAACCTAATTCATGGCAGAGTAAAGTTTTAATTCAAATTACATTTTGCCAACCAAGAAATCCCGTCTGTTAACAGAAACACTGATCTTCATAAACAAGAAAGAGCACCTCATCCCCAAGAAGAAGCAAAATCAAGAATAATAATAATGACCAGAAGAAACATAAACAGTAAATCATTTACCTTTGATGGAGTACTAGTTATTGTGCAGACAGGATATGTCTTTGGGGAAGGTTTGGGTTGACACTCATAGCACTCTGTTTTTCCCTTCACGTGCACAGTGACCTGACACCAAGAAATTACAATGATAAAAAAAGAACATGGATCATCATGGTTCACAAAAACATTTAAACAAACAGTATAGGAACATCACCTTCCAGACATAGACAACTCGCAGGGAGAGGGAAAGAAGGGAGATGAAGAGAGCAAAAAAAACGATGCAATTTAAAAACATTACATAAATCAACACAAGTATATCAATATTTTCAGCCGCCAAAATAACTGTTCATTCATTCTAAAAAAACGAGGGGAAAATGAGGCAAACTGCTGGAAAATTCAAATTATTAAGCATCAGGTGTTATTCATATTGGACTCGGTAATGAATGAAAACAAACTATTGACAAAACAGTCTTTTCTATTCTTTTTTATATTGGAAGGAGCTATTATACACAGCAAAGGATCACCTGTCCTAGGAACCCAGTAGTTCCACTTTCAACCAGAGGAACTTCAGCAGCCAAGCAAAGGCGGTTCACATGTCTCCTTGCGTCTAAGTTATCAAGTCCATTCAGAATGACATTAAATTGCTTGAAGAAATCAACATTGAAGTTAGAATCCTTCACATTTGCATGGTAAGGGGTAATGCTTATGTGAGGCCTAAATCTTAACACAGCATCACGAGCAACCTGGTCAATAAGATAAGAAATGAAATTGATTGCTGATCAATCAAACAATGAAAAAATGTTCAAAAAAACACTTACCTTTGCTTTAGACTGTCCAACATGTGATTGACGAAACAAAAATTGCCTATTGAGGTTGCTGACTTCTATAGTGTCCATGTCAATCTGCAGACAAATGCAAGTAAATGAATGCATCAGTGCTGCAATACTATGCAGGCCACAACATGAAATCTCCTTGTAAATGCCCAATAAAAGAAGTTCTTGCACAACCATGTCCTTTGCTCAAACTACACTATATCCTTAATTTGTTACACTAGTAATTCAATGAAGATTTTTTATCCTTTTGTGAAACAACAGATGCAAACTCAATATGTAAGTTTCAGCCAAATTAGAACCCCCTCCTCTTGCTTTTCAGTTGTTTCCCATTACAAAGATTAGCTTGCTGATGATCATAACATACCTAACAAATAAGTGCAACATATCTTCCAGGGACCCCCTTTGATTCATACCATCACCACCCCCTTAGGCAAACTTTCCCGGCCACCACCATGCAACATATGTCACTCCGAACAACAAAGATAACCAGGTATAAAAACAACCCCAGCATCTCATAACTACATTCCCTACCATCCCCGCCATCTCGCACTTTAATAAACACCCTGCATTCAATTGAGCAAAACCCTTAACTTCCAAAGCCCTAGACAATCACTGGAATCACCACCTCATATATACCCATCAATACTATGTTCACTCCTATCACAAATGCCACATTTTGTTACTACCAACCAGCCATTACTGGGAAAACATTTGCAGCCTTATAATTAAGCCAGTCAGTAACATCCTCCCACTCATGACATCAAAACCACTACTTCCTTGAACAATAATGAATCAATTTCATGCCTGTGTATTTTCACAAGTTTTGAAACAATAAGAAATTCCACAAGTTGTTTCCTTACTAGATTTTTTAAATAAATACAAGTTCAAGTAGTGTCAAACCCTAATTGCGCTCTCCAAAAAAAAAAACAATCCAATAAACAAAAAAAATAACATCATGTCATAAACCTAGAATACAAAAATGAAGGTTAACAGCACATGATTAATCAATTCAAACCCCCAAAAAATACAACCTAGCTAAAAAACGAAAACAGAATCCCGTCTCTAAAACAACCCACGAAATTAAAAAACAAAAATAAAAGAAACAAATATACACTCACTATATGAATATCTTGGAAGTCAGAAAGAGCAAGAGTCTTAAGTAACTCACAACCAATCCCACCTGCTCCAACCATGAGCACTTTCGCACCCTAAAAAGTTAAAAAAAAAAAAAACACAAAACCTTAAAAACTACACTTCGATTCGCTAAAACAAAGAGAACCCATTGACGGAAAACAAAAATAAAAGGAGGGTTTGAAAGAATTAGACAGTTTTAATTACCTTTATTGCTTGTGAGTGTTGAAGAGAAGCCATTCGTTGGGTTTTTTAAGAAGAGACAAAGACTGAGAAAGAGGGTCAATAGAAGTTTAAATGTTTTTGTTTACTGTTAAATAGCATTTATGGATTGTTAATGTCAAGGAACACTGTATAGTATAGGGGAAAGTGATCGCGGGAGAGAGAAGAGAAGGGGATTGTAAGGAATCGAACACGAGACGTGAAGGGAATCTTGGATTGTTAGATGGGCCAGCGACTAGCATGCGTGTGAAAGACGGCTTTAGACGAGCGCCAAGATGATAGACTACGACTTGACCACACGTCGCTTATTGACTAACGATCTAGTTGCCTATTTTATCCATTCAAGCTTCCGCGTTCGATGTGTTTTAATTTTATTATATTTTTTTTGAAAAAAAATTATTTTGAATTAGTTTTTATAATTATTTTGATGTTTATATTAAAATTAATTTTAAAATATTAAAAAATACTGTTTTTATTTATTTTCAAATTATTCTGTATTGTCCAGATTAATTAAGTGTTCAAACTTGATTCATATAGAATAAAATATATAATTATACGAAATATTGATTTAAAAACATGTTATGAAACGGTTTAAGTGATATTTTCTTAGCAATTTTATTTTAATTTAAAGTAAAAAAAACATTTTTTTTAAAAAAAAAACTTTTAAAATGCAATGGTGAATAGGACATGTAGTTTATAAGTCATACCACAACTAGACTCGCGAGGTAATTTTAGAAATATTTTATTTTATTTATTATTGATGATAACGAAAAAAGATTTCTAAAATGATTTGCTTATCATCGTTGATCTAAAATAATATTATAATATTAATAATTAAAATAATATTAATAATACAATTTCACTTTTATGCAAGAAAATAATAATAGCTCGGAAATGGATGGAATTGTTTCACCATTCCGTACGGTATCCGACGCCCGTTCAGCTCGGGCTTTCATCGACTGTTAAAAGTTGAGATGAAGGGAGGAAAACAAAGAGACCCCTCAAAACAAGGCTGAACTATCGGCCCTAATTATAGCCCATGACACAACTTATAGCCCATTTATATCTCACACAAGTGATCCAATACGTATTATCTAATTCCAGTGGTAAGATATCTTAAAATGGAGCAGTAGTAACCCAATACTGAATCCGATCACCCATTTTCCTACGCCCAAACAATAGAATTCTCGAACCAGTTTGATGTTATGGTCCTATTGTCCTCCCGGAACTAAATCCACCGCATATAAGCCTCTCATTGGTCAACATCGAAACCTTTTATATTCTGTTACAAGCAAACTACACACAAGAAATTCTCTCCACTGACGATATTACACAACACAAGAATAATAATAATACAAAAATCCACTCTCAAAGAAAACTCCCCCATCCTCCCTCCCTTCTTTCTTTCTTGCATGTTCATAGAGAGAAGGAAGAATTGATTAACTTGGCGAATTATCTTTACTTTCCATCTAATCAAAGCCAAAACGCAGTTTTTAGTCTCTTAATCTCTCTCTAGGGTTTCTTTCACTCTACGAATCCTCTGTTAGTTCTCTGCATGGTTTAAACCCCCGTCGTTTCATGAATTAATTCATGTCATTCATGTTCTCTTCTCAATCTCAGCTCTCTAATGGAAGGTACACTGAAACGCAGGTCCATATGGTACATTTCCTTCTCCCTCTCCATCCCTCTTCTTATTTATTTATTTTTCCAATTTTTAAACAATTACTTTTGGCTAACAGAATCGCATGTTAAGGGAAATAAAAGGATGAAAGAGAAGAAAGAAAAAGTAGCTGATCACGCCAATCCATTTGCAATTCGTGGTTTACTGGAGCGGTTAGATAGTGGGAGATATGGAAGTGTTACGGACGATATCCGATCACTTTTAAACCGGAGAGCTCAATTGATACGTCTGTTTTTGTTCATGTATCCTACGTTGTCCAATGAGCCACGTGGTCGAGGGAAGAGTTTCGTGAGGAAAAGATAAATGTGATTGGTTTGGATGATGGTGGTGGTTCCTTTGGAAACGTTGTTGTGGGGGGAACGCCGTTTGTGGTTATTGACTCTGGACGATGATGAGAGTAATGAGAATGGGATGGTTGGGCATTTTAAGGGGATTGTTTTGCCGAAGCCAGAGGGAAAATTTTCCACCGACGTTATGGTAAGTTTCTTATGGTTCTGTGTGTTTTGAAATGCAATTATTTCTAAACTGTGGTTCAATGTATTACATACATGTGATAATCTGATATGATTCTTAATACACGGGTGTCAAATCGCAGCTGCCGGTGTTGTAGTGATCTGAAATTCTGGATTTTCATGAGCATGATCCATCATTCATCTTATTATATATGTTCTATCAATGTGGTGAGGTAGCTGTCGAATGTGGGTGCTTTGTTGAATGCATTGTTATGAAATAGAACCTAGTATTCAAATGAGTGCTAGCTGTTTGGTAAAGTTATTTTCAGATGCAGCAGCTAGTAGCATCTCTTTCAAAGAGCTAAATTGATAAAATAATATTTTAAATTGTATAATTATGACTTTTTTACTATGTATATTCCAATGAAAAAAAAATCATTTGAAAAGTCAATTGTATGGAGTGAAAGAATCAAATGCTTTATTTTTTTTTTTTGAAGGAGTTTGATGTCATTTTTTTCTCCATATGATTGCATTTAATTGTTATCCCTACTTTATTGGTTTTGGCTTTCTTGGAAGATATGTTGGAGCATCTCCAATGGAGAATTAAAAGAAAAGTTAAAAGGAAAAACTATTTATTTTTAACCTCCATCCTCCATTTTCATAGCTAGAAGGAGAGAGCTATATTGAAGAGTCAAAATAGCATTTTTAAATTGAAACGTTACTCCTACATATTGATCAAATGAGCCAAAAATTTATTTAATATATTTTTATGCAAAAAAATAGTTTCAATTAAAGTTATATTAGTTAGTTACTATTAAAAAATAGTTGTATCGATATTATATATATTAAAATAAAATTGACTTTTCTGAATATTTTTTTCCTATTGGATATGCTCTAATAGTATTTTTGGAAGAGAAAAGTCACTTTGGCATTTTGTTTAACACTCCCCTTGGAGTTGCTCTAATATGCAAACATATTATGCGTATAATATAGTTATTCCTTTTTAAGTGAAAGGACCCAGGACAAGGAGTGGGTTGAAATTCAATACTTATCTTTTCTTAGAGAATTTATTTTATCATTGACACCGTTTAAACTTGTTTTGGTTTCTTACACAGTTATTAGTATAGGCTATGGGATGGTGATTCTAACTCAAAATTGTATATCATGATCGGAGCCTTTATTTTCATTTTCAGAATATCATACAAGTTCAATTGCTTGCTCCAATGCCAATTTTGTATTATGTCATATGTTAATTGTTATTTCTTCATATTAGTGACAATGTTGGGAGAAGAATTCAAGAAGGAGAAGTGAGCCTTACTAGTGAACCAAACTCCAAGAAAGATAAAGGTGTTTATGTTGGTGTAGAAGATGATGAAGTTGACACGGAGATCAAAGATGATGGTCTAAGAGGTATCTAGAAAGAGATGTCATTTGCATTGGAATGTTCCAAGGTATATAAATATATATAAATTTAAAGAAGCGTATCTGGTAAGAATTGATGTGAACCTCTTGAACACGCGGTCAAGCAACCTACACGCAAAAACATCAATTCTCATAAAGTCAAGTATATCAGGTTCGATAGGAGAGTGACACAAAGATAACATGTACCTAAACACCAACACTATTGGATTCGAACCCCCAACCAACGAATAACAATTCATGAAAAAAAAATATGGATTAACGTCACGAAGTCAACTGAACCTCGATAAGTTGTTTTCAGTCCCTTAGATAACCAAGGAAGAGAATTCTCACCCTCAGAAGCTCATAAAGTTGCAGTTATAATCTAAATATCATTAAGCAAAAAACATAATCTGAAACTTAGGTTACATATGTGTTTTTAACCTCGGTTAAACACTAGAATACCGCAAGATGTAGACGTGTATAAATTTCACTTATAGCAGACCCAAATCCCTAAGTATTTAAGTCTAATTGATGTTTATTAACCCTAAAACACAATATGAATTTAAAATAAGAAATTTAAGTTGCATTCACATAAGATAAAGAAGATTTATTTGGTCTTGAATGTTGTTGATTTTTAGGTTTCATCCTAGACTAGAAAACTTCTTTTGAATGCTATAATTCCTCACTTATTTAGGAAATAATATGGACTTGGACTCAATGTTATATTATGAAAAATAAGCTCTAATCATGGTTGTTATAGGGTCTAACACATCAGCCCTTTTCAGAACTTGAATGAGACCCTTCTTGGACTTGGATTAGATGGATTATAAGTCTTCCTTTAAGTTCAATAGGTGTTATTTGTTCCTTTGGGTCTTAGTCCATGTGCTTTGAACTATCTTATTCAATGCCTCTTTAAATCTCTTTTCTCTAGCTTTTGTAATAGACTCACATTACCAATGGATCATTTGCATGATTACGCTTGGTGTTGGGCAGGTACTCATCATTCTCTCTCTCTTTAAAAGGATTCAACCTCGAATCATAATCACCTTTATCAAATAGAGTAAGATCAAAAACATTAAAGGTAATACTAACATCATACTCATTTGGCAAATCAACTTTATATGCATTGTCTTTATTCTTTTTAAGATTTGAAAATGTTCATGTCCTCACGGATATAACTTGGACTTTTTTTGGGCCAAAAATCTCTCCTTGCATATATGCACCCAAACCCAATCACCAGGCTAAAATAAAACTTGTTTGCACCTCTTACCGGCTTTATTTGCTTACACATAGTTCCTATTTTCAATATGTTGTCACACACTCTCATGGAGTGTTTTCACCACATGTGCTTTACAATTTCCATCCAAACTAACCCTTTCATCAATAGGTAAAGAAATCAAATCCATGGGTGTAAAAGAGTTAAATCCATACTCAAATGATGAAAAATCAGTAGTAGAATGCACAATACGATTATATGCAAACTCAATGAATGAAAAACAGTCTACCCAATTCTTTAAGTTCTTTTGAATGACAACACGTAAAATTTGTGTTAAATTTCTATTAACTATTTCAATTTGTCTATCTGTTTGAGGATGGTATATAATTGAAAATAATAACTTAGTATCCAATTTTCCCCACAATACCTTCCAAAAGTAACTAAGGAACTTAACATGTCTAACATAAACAATGCTTTTAGGAACCACATGAATCCATACTATCTCTCTAAAGAACAAATCAACAATAGTAGTTGTATTATTGGTTTTATGACAAGGTATGAAATGTGTCATTTTTGAAAACTTATCACAACTACGACAATTGAGTCCCTGCCTGTTTTGACCTAGGTAAACCAAATATAAAGTTCATTGATCTATCTACTCATGGTTCCTTTTGGTACAAGTAAAGGGGTATACAAGACATGTAGTTGGATCCTAGATTTTTCTTTTCTACATGATATGCATTTATCAAATATGCGTCACACATCTTTTTTTCATTTTTGGCCAATAAAAATACTCATGCTGTCAACAAAAAGCTTGCTAACAGCAAGCCTTTCCTATTTTACAAATCCACAATTATTTCCCTCTTCAATATATTTCCTATTTTTATATAGGACAACTTATAGTTTAGATATATAGGACTAGAATCATGTTGATTTACTTTCCATGTATACATCCTTGTAACCTCTATATAAGATATAAAAATCAAAGCCAAAGATACAATTTTCAGACAATCCTTTGATCTATTTTGTAATGGTATCAAAGTTGGGCAAATCTTCTTGGCAGTCTCTGTCCGTAGGGCTCCACTTGGTTTTTAGGTTGTTTTTTATAAATAAGGCTCTCGGCATCTCTTCTTCTGGTCCTATTTGCACCTCTTGGCATCTCAGTGCTTCTGGTTCTTTTGGTCTCGACAGTTTTTGGATTTTATTTGTTGATCTGTCTCAGCATCTCTCGACAGCACCTTGTTAATCTGTCACAGCACCTCTCGGCATCTCCTACTCATACCATGTGCTGGTTACTTGTCTCTTAGCCTCTCAGCATCTCAACCTCTTGGACATCTTTGTTTCATGTTCCTGGCAGCAAAACCAGGTTCTTCATCCCTTTGCTTCAGTACCTTTCAAAAAAAAATTGGTGCATGTTATTTGCTAGGATACATTTATTTGTGATGGATTTGGCACTTATGTGTCAAGTTTTCAGGCACAAATTATTCTACTTGGGCATTTCAGCTTGAGCTTTTTCTCTAAGTAAAAGATCTATGGGGACATATTGATGGTACACATGTTGCCCCAGAATCTAATATTGATAATTCAAAAGAACTTAGGGACTCCTTTATGGGCTGTACTTGATGCTCAGATTATGTCTTGACTTCTTCGTTCTGTAGAACCACATATTGTTACAAATCTACGGGTTCATTTCACTTCCCAAGGCATGTGGAATTACCTGAAGAGAGTGTATCATCAAGTTAATGATGCTTGTCGCTTTTAGTTAGAACATGCGATTGCTATATTTCAAAATGGCAGTCTTTCTATTTAAGACTACTACTCGACATTCTTGACTCTTTGGCATGAATATACTGACTTGGTTTTAGCGAATGTTTCTATGGCCGCTCTTTCAACTATTCAGAGTCTCCATGAAAATAGCAGGCGTGATCAGTTTCTTATGAAACTGCGCCCGAAATTTGAATCAGTTTGATCCTCTTTATTGAACAGATCTCTTGTTCCTTCTCTTGATATCTGTTTTGGTTAGCTGCTTCGTGAAGAACAACGGCTTAGTATGCAAGCTATTCTAGAGCATTCTCATGGTAGTTCTGGGACAATAATTATGGCTTATGGTGCTCACGGCCAAGGACCCTCTATGTACTCTAAAAATCTGCACTGTTTTTGTTGTACGGAGTATGAGCATATTGTTGCCAATTATCCTATAAAAAAATTTCTTATTGCAAAAAGAAGAGTCACATTCTCAAAGAATGTCATATCCGCCCCCAGAATCGCCAGGCTCGACCACTCCAGACTTTTATTACCATCCCTCCAACCGCAAATTCTACCTCTTCAGGTGCTTCCTCTGCCCTTGCACCTCCGATAGGAAATTATTGTACACCAGAAATGGTACAAGAAATGTTAATTTTAGCATTATCTGCAATGGAGATTCAAGGTAAAAATTCCACTAAACTTTGGTATGTAGAATCTAAGGATGAAAATCACATGAAAAATTCTTCTACTGCCTATGTCATGTTCGGCCCAACGATGATCAATCGGCCATTCAGACAGTCAATGGCAGTTCCTTGCCCATCATTACCATTGGTGATGCCTCTTCTACATTTACTGATGTGTTTCTTGCTCCTAAACTTTCCATGAATCTTATTTCTGTTGGATAATTAGTTGATGATAACTGTGTTGTTCATTTTTCTGGTACTGGTTATGTTGTGTAGTACCAAGTAATGGGGGAGCTGATTGCGAGGGGACTTAAAGTGGGGTGCTTGTTTCCACTATTTTTACTTGTTCTAGCCTTTTCTTTTATTAAGTCTTTTGCATGTAATAAAATTCCAATTCTTGGAATGGTGTGGCATCGTTTTTTAGGTCATCCCAATACTCAGATTTTATCTCATGCACTGAACTCTGATTTTCTTGGTAATAAAAAAAGTTCTTTATTTCTCGAGTGTGATTCTTGCAAAATTGGTAAAAGCAAAATTCTTCCATTTCCTTTGCATACTAGTAGAGCTTTTCACTACTTTGATCTTATCCATAGCGATGTTTGAGGACCTTCTCTCATTGATTCACATGAATAATTTAAATATTATGTGACATTCATTGATGATTATAGCAGATTTACTTGGGTCTATTGTCTTCGCTCTAAATTTGAAGTCTTTCATACCTTTACTAAGTTTTTAGTGTGTGTTGCTAATCAATTTTATGTCACTATTATGACATTACGCACAGATTCTGGTGGTGAATATTTATCTACTGAGTTTCAAGCATTTTTAACTTCTAATGGTATTATTCACCGGCATTCCTGTCCCGCTACTCCTCAAGAAAATGGAGTAGCCGAACGTAAAAATCATCACCTTCTTGATGTGTTATGCACTATCTTGATAGAATCTTCTATTCCTACCATGTTCTAGGTTGAAGCTCTAAATACTGCTACTCATTTGATTAATTGTTTACCCTCTCAAGTCTTACACATGGAGTCTCTTTATTTCTGTTTATTTGCCATACGACCTAGGTATGATAATCTTCGTGTTTTCGGTTGTGTATGTTTTGTTCATTTACCACCTCATGAGCAACATAAATTATATGCTCAATCTGTTAGATGTGCATTCTTGGGATATAATGTGTGTCAAAAGGCTTTGTTTGTTGTGATCCTACTTTACAACATACACGTATTTCTAGTTATTTTCTTTGAAAATCAACAGTTTTTCTAGTGTCTTTTGTGTCCTCTCCTTCTACTGTGATCCTTCCCTTCTTTGAGTCCTAATTATCTTATCTTCGTTTAGTCAGCTCTTGTTTTAAACCTGGTATTATGTATACAAGACGCTCCTGCCCATAGTCTTCTTCGATGGCTCACTTGATATATGATCCTCCCGCACTCCAGATTCAGTCAATTGACGCATAACTAGAGCCTCTGGTACGTCACTCATCTCGAGTGTTTGTACCCCCAGATCATGGTTGTCAAAATCGTGATTTTGACACGACACGGAAAGGGGTTTGGAAACTCGGATCCTAAGATCGGATCGTAAAATCGTAAAATCGTACCTGAATTTTTCCGTACAAAAATCATAAAATCACAGCTAAAATCGTGTTGGTAGAAAAATCATAAAATCATAAGTAAAATATTTCTGAATACAATACAACATAATTATAGCTATAAAACTTCATTAGTTAAGGTTCATATATAATTCAAAATAATTTAAAAATACATTACAAAACAATTATGTCCATAGAATTTCATTAGGTAAAAACTAACAAATTTAAAATAAATATTTTGATGATATGCTATATAAATTAAAATCAGTCTCATGTCCGTCATTTTCCTTGTTATTTTTAATATATTTATCAAAAGTATTATTATTGAAAAGATTATCAGTACTAATAGTGGTATCAACAGTCAACATCGATATTACTAGTACTAGCTCCAACTCCAACAAATTATTTCTACATCAGGATATGAAAATGATTTAAAAACATCAAATTTTTTTAATTTAAAGTAAAAAATAAAAAAAAAATTAAGTATAAATTTTAAAGTTAATATTACTGATTTTCAAGAGTAATTCCATGATATATATATATATATATATATATATATATATATATATATATATATATATATATATATATTTATATAATTTGTCCAGCAGAATGCTGGACAAATTCAATTTGTCCGATGTGGGGCAATGTAATTTGTCCCACATCGGACAAATACCATTGTTTCTCAATTCTTCACCAGTTAAATACTCTCCAGTCTCCACTCTTCAGCCGAGGCAGCAAAGTTTAAATGTTTCCTTCTTCAATTATCCCACATCGGATAAGTAATGAGAAAGTAAATTTTTTTGTGTATAAATATAAGAGGTGAATCAGTGAATGATTTGGCTTTAAAATGATGAATCAGCCGGATCGTAAAATCGGACCGATCCGGTACGATTTTACGATTTTTATCGAGTTTGACCAAAATCGATTTTTTTACTCGAGTTGACAAGGTTTGATGAGTTGGCTCGTAAAATCGAACGATTTTACGAGTCAACTCGCGATTTTGACAACCATGCCCCAGATAGTAATGGGTTTCCCATTTCCAGATCTGGTAAATCTATTTCATCTCTTATTGTTGCATTGTCTACTTTTGATATTCCCACAGGCTATTCACATGTTGTCAAGCATGATTGTTGACAACAAGCTATGCATGAAGAAATTGCTACTCTAGAGGCCAATCACATTTAGGATATTGAGCCTTGTCCTTCTACTATTGTTCCTCTTGGTTGCAAATGGGTATACACAGTCAAAGTCCGATTTGATGGTAGTTTGGACCGTTACAAGGCCTGATTTGTTCCACTTGGGAATAATTAGAAATATGGGGTCAATTATGAAGAGACCTTTGCACCTGTGGCTAAAATGACTATTGTTTGTACGATTCTGGCTCTTACTGCTTCTAGTAATTGGGCGCTATATCAAATGAATGTCAAGAAAGCCTTTCTTCATGGGGACATGAAAGAATGTAGTTATATGAAGCCAAGATTATTTTCTTCTCTGACCTCCCATATGTGTAAGCTTCATCGTTCTTTTTATGCTCTCAAACAGGCTATGAGGGCCTGGGTTGATAAATTTTGCACCATATTATTACAGTTCTCATTCAAACAGAGCAAGCATGACAGTTCCTTATTTCTTCGAAAATTAGCCATGGGTATTGTTGTTCTTCTGGTTTATGTTGACGATATTATCATTACGGGTTCTGATTCGAATCTCCCTGGTCAGCTTAAGACTCATCTCTTAGAGGCTTTTCATATGAAAGATCTTGGGTCTCTCACTTATTTTCTCGGTCTTGAAGTGCATCGTAGCTCCTCGGGCATTTCCTTAACTCAATATAAGTGTGCTAGTGACGTGGTGTCTAAAGCTGATCTACAAGAGGTTATTTTAATATATACTCCCATGGAGGTGAATATCAAGCTTCGCAAAGAAGAGGGTAACTTAATGACCCCAGTCTATACCGGAAATTGGTAGGCAATCTTGTTTATCTCACCATCACTAGACCGGACATCTCATTTATCATACAACAAGTCAACCAATTTCTTCAAACTCCCCAACATCTTCATTTGGGTATTGTTCATCGAATCATACTTTATGTTCATGGCATCGTGGCTCATGACTTATTTTTCCTAACGAATAATCCTCCTCGTCTTACTACTTACATTGATGAGGATTGGGTAGGTTGTGCAGATACCCGTTGATCAGTCACTGGGTGGTGTATATTCTTAGGAGATGCCTTGATCTCTTGGAAAAGTAAGAAGCAAGATAGAGTTTCTAAGTCCTCTACAGAATCTGAGTATAGGGCAATGTCTCTGGCTTGTTCTGAAATCATTTGGCTTCGAGATTTGCTTGTTGAGCTAGATTTTTCTGCAACTGATTCTACACCTCTTCATGCCCATAATACGAGTGCTATTCAGATCACAACTAATCCTATGTTTCATGAGCACACTAAGCATATTGAGATGGACTATCACTCTATTCGTGAAGCCTATGACGCTCGTGTTATCTCTCTTCCTCATATTTCCACTTATCTTTAAATTGCTTATATTTTCACCAAGGTGCTCATCCTTGTACAATTCTTTTAAGTGTTCAAATCCTAGCAATCTAGCATCTAAAGTGAATAAAAGAACATGTGCGTGAAAGTACATCAACCACTATATTTTCTTTCCCTTGATTATACTTGATCACATTCAAAAGATTTTAATAAATTCAACTCATTTGGCATGTCTCCCACTCAACTTACTTTTCCCTTTTAAATGCTTTAAGGATTCATGATCTGAATGTATCACGAACTCTTTGGGCCATATGTAATATTGTGACATCTTTACAGTTTTTACCAAGGCGTAGAGCTCTTTGTCATATGTAAGGTAATTTAAGGTTGGCCCGTTAAGTTTCTCAATGAAATACTCATTTGACGTAAAGTTTCATAGTCCAATTATACTTTATTGAGCATATCTCCATATTCAATCGTTGGATTATGCTGAAACTTTACCAAACGATTCTAGAGTTATGGTTCTATGTGGTGATGAAATTGTAGATCAATCAGAGTTTGAAAGCCTTGCGATATAGATCATAACATGTTCTACGAGTTTTGTTATTCAATTCCTTTTAGACAATAAAGAAAGTTTATTTGGAGTGTATATTCGGTCTTATTTTATTCATATTAATGAATATGAGTTTGGGCCATATGGGGTCCAAAGTTGGCTTGGATTAATTATGATGTTGGGGTCAGATCAAGTTTCCTAGTCTATTTGAGACTTTTTAGAGATGACAAATCTGATACTAATATATCTAGGATATTAATTTTGGATTTTTATTCTTGTTGTTACTTTCTTATTAGTTTTTGGATTATTCTTACATATTTGGATCAATTTTGTAAGTGGACTCAAATCGGCCCACATATGAATCCATTAGGGTTATTTGAAACATTATATAAGTTAATTGTATGCTGCAAACCTAGCAGTCATGGATTAATAAAAAAAACTTGTGTTTTGCATATTGCAACATGTTTTTTTATTGGGATAAAGATCAAATTTGACTTATCAAGGTATAACTGACCTTGTAAATCATTCGATTTAATTGCAATAGTGTTGGTGTCTTGGGACAAGTTTCCATTGTGTCACACTTTTCACACCTGATTTTTGTCTTTCTTTGGAAATATTTTTGTTAGAGGTTGCTTGACCACATGATCAAGAGGTTCATATCAAGAACTACCTTAATGTCTATAATGGTTTAAAGCCTTGTTTGTTTTTGCAGTTGGAAAACATTTTTGTAAAAAAATGATTTTTTTTGCTTAAAAAAATTTTATTTGGTGTTTTTAATAATTTTTTAAAAACAAAAGCATAATATTTATGCATTTCCAAGTAAAAAACACTCTAAGAACAATCACTACCACAATATTAAATGGATTCTAAATGTGGCTCTACTACTCTAGTAGTGGTGATACAACAAATGTTGGTTAAATTTTCTAGTTGAATAATTATTTTTTATTCATTAAGGAAGGTTTTGTGGATTCATTATTTGATGATTGATTTTAAGGCTTTGATTTCTGGGAACTCTGACTTATTTTCAATTATAACTAGTTAAATTGCCTACACTACGTTGCGAGCTGAGTAAATAATTTTTATAATTATTGGGATTGAAATAATTAATAGGTTTTGCTAGTTCAAAAATAAAACATAATATTTATACATGCAAAGTTTGATATAATAAAACACATTAACACACCCTATTATAACAACAGCAGCATCGAAGGCTTAACATCTAAAAATATCATTACTATTATTGTTAAAACAATAAAAATTATTAAATAACCCCGCGGGAAAAAAAAAACTCAAAAAATTAACAAAAGAGAAAGCAAGAACAAAAACTAAATTTATTATTATTATTATTATTATTATTATTATTATTATTATTATTATTATTATTATTGCGTGAATAATGGGGGAAAATTCAATAAAAAATAAATAAAAAAGCTCAAAAACTTTAACAAAAGAGCAAACAAAAAAATAATAATAATAAAAATTATTAGATAAAAAAATCATTTGACGTGAAAATAAAAATAAAAAAAACAAAAGAAAGAACAACGAAAAAAAATAGAATATCAATTTTCAAATGATCATAAACACAAACTAAAATTTAAGAGCAATTTTTTTCAAAAAATTGTTACCTTAACAAAAGAGAAAATAATAAAAAAATAAAAACCAAAGCTAAGAGCACACATATATAAACGTGGACAAAAATAGGGACTATTTAAGAAATATAAAAAAGGAATTAAAATCAAAAATTAAAAGTATAAAGGCCAAAATAAAAACCAAATATATTATCAATTTCAATCAAAGGATAAAATTGAAAAAATCAAATCTTTTATACGAAAATATTAAGGGAAAACCAACCCTAAAATTAAAAGAATAAAGACTGAAATGAAAACGTAATATATAATCAATTTCAATTGAAGGACACAATTGAAACAAATCAAAACTTATATAACAAAAATAAGGACCATACAACACAATTAAAAGAGCAAGGACTGAAATGAAACAACCATAAAACCGGAGGGCTGCCGTGTAGTTTAGGGTGAAGGACAGAGAAAAGGGGGGGAAAGTTCAACCGCCCATTGTGCGAGGCCACGCTACACACCATGAGGAAGAGGACACGACGACGCATCCACAGAGACACCGGATGGATATTTTCATAAACCGAACAACATCGCATGCACTGCCCGAAGCAGGCATGAGGCCGAATACTGTCAGCGCGTGTGTCAGACACGCGCACAGTATTCGGCAAAATAATAAAAAAAATGGTAAATTATCGGAACACCCCTACAGTCAACTCTTCATTTTTTTCTTATTGGGGGGCAGATTAGTATTTAGATATTTTCAAAAAATTTGAAATATCTGAAACACCCCGCAAGCAAGGCATGGTTTTTGTCGTATTGGAGGGTAAAAGAGTTATTTTACTGTGCAATGGAATGTGCAATTACCGCAGCATCCCCAGGCTATTGTTGTTTTTTATCTTTTAGATGGATAAAATAATTATTTTACTGTGCAAAGAAATATAAAAAAATCAATAAACCAGTGACCTGAACGAACTGAACCAAAAACCGAACCAACTAAGCAACACTATTGTAATCCACAATGATTTCACTCACATGCTACAGTAACTGAACCATGACCTCTTTTAGTATATAGGATAATGTTTCTTAATATCTTGTATGGTTCTGTATGCCTAACTTGTAACCAGGTTTATTTCTTTTCCTCGAGTCCTCTGAATTCATTATTTTTCTCGAGTCTTATCATTACCGTACATCCAGTGGTGAAATGAAATTAATTATATTTTAGGAAGCTATGTTTAATTATTTCATCACATGCTTTCTGAGCTTATTTTACTTATACGCACATTAGTTGAGGGAGCATGAATGACTTTTGATACTATTGCTTAGACTGGATGTTTAAGATTCAACATTTGAATCTAGCATTCTGAGAGAATGAGAAAACCCCTATTTATAGCTGGTTTAGAGTCATTCCTTTTGTATTTCATTATAAATCTCCTGTGATTCTGGCAGGATGTTGTTGAAAATTCAAACATGGTTGCCTGTTTGGGAGTGCGGTTGCGGTAGCTTTTTAAAGTGCTTTTCGTGCTGAAATACATTAAAATGATTTTTATTTTATTTTTTAAAAATTATTTTTGATATCAGCACATCAAAATGATCTAAAAATATCAAACCACCGGTTTTTAAAATGAAAAAAAAAATTCAATTTTTTCCCAAATGCCGGTTGCAACGCACTCCCAAACGCGATCACTCTTTTGTCTTGAAGGATGATAATGGTTATGTTTGTCGCATATGTGGGGTTATTGAGAGAGCAATTGATATTATAATTGAAATCCAGTTTAACAAGGTAAAGATAATTTTTTTTTACAGTTTTTGCATTTTTCTGGTGTAGTAATATACATAACAACAGATAATATGTAGATAGAATTCATGAAAATGAATGATCCCCTGATGCTATAAATTTCTTGATAAATTTTTTGGCACGGAGAAGAATTTATCAAGAATCAGAACTTAGCATACACATTTCTGCAGAACGTTTGTACAAGCTGGTCTCTCGTTTCTTTCCTAGTCATGCTTGATTGATATTATGTTACATGGGACAGCGTAATCTAAACTCTATTTACTGCGGATTCTGTTGCTTTGGCCTTTTGTGTTCTAGCTAATTGTCCTAGTATGGAATTGTTTTCAATTTAATTAATATATATTTCCTTGAATTTAGGTCAAAAGATATTCAAGGACTTGCATCTCTGAATCCCGGAATGCCAAGGACAGAGATTCAAATGGGATGGTTGGATTTGACTTGTTTGAAGAAGATTTGATGGTAACTGACATCCCTGCTCATCCAAGGCACATGAAGCAAATGGAACCTCATCAAGTGGAGGGTTTCAATTTTCTTCGCAGTAATTTGGTGGCAGATAATCCATGGGGGTGCATCTTGGCTCATGCTCCTGGATCAGGTAAGACATGTATGATAATCAGTTTTATGCAAAGTTTCCTAGCCAAATATCCACATGCAAAACCGCTAGTGGTGCTTCCAGGGCTGGTTGATTTCACTTTGTTGCTAAACCTCAGTTCCAGACAGAAGCATGAAGTGCAAAAGTTGAAGAAGTTAGCAATGAAGTTCAAGAGAAGTTCTGTTCGGAGTGTTGTTTATCTACACCGAAAGTTGAACTCCTCCGAGAATTATGCCATAACTGATGATATACATAAGAAAATGCACTTCATTTCTTGCTGTTTTCAAGTAAAAATAAATAATCTTGGTAAATACACCTCTCTCTCTCTCTCTCTGTGCCACCATGCTAGGGATACAGCCGAACTCCACCCCCATAAACAACAAGCACAAACGAAACTAGAAGTTAACATTCAGGGTTGTCTTGTGATCCTGTCCTTCATGGTCCAATTCCAATACCCTCCTCAGTACATCCCAAAACTTCGATAAAACCAAATGATTTTATTATTATTTTGAGAAGATAGTCTCAATATTGCAGGGGTAGGAGTCATGTTTTTTTTCTAACACGACCAACAGAGATAGCAATGAGTTTCTATTGCTTGAAATCATAGCTCACTTTACTTTTGGCTTCTTTTTTTTTTTTTTTTTTTTGGGGGGGGGGGGGGGCGCGCAATTACAGTGTCCCAATATTATCAGAACTGAGAAAAACTAACTGAAACAAAATATTGTCATCACTTGCTGCCGTAGCCATTCAGTTTTCGCCGCTTTTTTTTTATCAGTAGGTTGTTCTATGGGTTTTCAACTAGTATATCCTGCCTCTGAGACTTTTGGAGAGATTGTCGGAAAAGATAAAAGGGCTGGAGCCTGGAAAAGAGCTCTTTATAATTACAGGTGACTCAAATGCATGGTGAAATACAATCTCATTCCGGCCAGATCAGAAGAAGAAAGTTCGTGCTTATAGATTGGTAGCTTTCAGATTCACCTGAGGAGCAAGACTACTTAACATGCTGCAAAAAGAAGTTGGTTTCATAAATGTGGTTGAGTGGAATGACTAATGTGGAGATCAATAGTTTGAAGAAGACTGTTGATGTGAATGAGTGTGACGATGTGTTCTTTGAGAGTCCAGGGCTCAGGGAAGATTTGTAGGTTTTGTACAAAAGTTCAGTGTACTTGTATTCTCTTCATCAGGTTTTGTAAAATAGTTTCCTTGAAAGACACGGGACTGGTAATTGAGCTCCCTAGTATAGGATTTTGATGTCCAAGGTAGAAATTATTTTTCTGACTGATCCTGGCCAGTCTTATTTTGTTCCAAGAAGCTATAAAACAGTACGGTAGAGCCAGGATTCTGCTCACTACAACCTGTGCCGCGGCTAGTTACTTTCTCTTGCTGTTGCTATATCACCATTATGGGCACACCTATTTTGAATAGAAAAAAAATATATAGAACATTCTGGGTTTTCACAAGGCCAGGTGATGAATTTGTTGCTTTATGAATATATTGCACTCTTGGCAATGGCACCAAGGAAACAAATTGTATTAAAAGTTGTAGCTCGTTACCACATTCGGAGCCACCAGACATTTCCTAACTCTTTATTTCAAACCAGAACTTTCTTTTCCAATACCAAATTTGCCACTGATTATACATTTTCCTTCCACATATCGGAAAAAAAAATAAGCATCTTTACAATATGCTAACCTGACAACCAATTCTTTTGATATGCTACAACAGCTCTGCTTTATACACAACCTTCCTTTCACCATATGAAAGTAAGATGAATGCTCCTACTGGAACAAAGTCTGGCTGCTACTGTTTAAAAAGTGATATATTCACCCCATGTGATCCTCGACCAACTATTTCAAGCTACGAAATCATGAAATACATGGGAGGAACTAAACCTGTGCTGCCTGCTCCCAGGATTTAAGCACTCAAAATCTGTGGCCCCAGCACCCACCGAGGATGCTGCATTGTAGATATCATCATCCCCTCTCATGGAAACAAAACCGTGATGAGTTGTGCCCGACATTGGAAGGTTGCCACCCTCACAGTGCTGCAAACCCAACGTAAGAGACACCCCGCTTCCATTTCCAAACCTTCCCACCTCGGACATTTGGTATGCCGCGGCAGCTGCTGCTATAAACCTATCACCACCCCCCTCGGAGTGAACCATAGCATCAGAGAAGAGGCTACAGTCATCCATACTAGGCCTTTGGTCCTCTCTCAGCTTTAGCAAGCCATACTCAGTAAAAGCCTCACCACGTGTGCCATTTTGGAAGTTACTTCTTGTAGTTGATCCTGCCATTTTCATATCAGGAACGTGGTCAGATTTGGGATCCATCAATTGCCCTGCAGTGCATCTTTCAGTGGCTGTAGAACTAGCACTTTGTTGGAATTCTTCCACTCTGTCTTCTGAGGTTCCCATTTCACCTTTTGTTGCTTTGGCTGCATTTTCAGAAGAAGAATTAGAGTCCATCTCTGCATCACCGAGCTCTTCTTTGTACATCTCTTCAACCATGGGCTTCCAGAGACGCACTCGTGCATTAATGAACCAGTTTGATACCTGAGCAAGGCAAATGAAGTGTCAAAATACGCTTCTTCTGATGATGATATTGTCAATAAACAGGTGGCACATTTTGATTGAAGGCAAGTTGACAAGCAAGAGGTTTTGAATCAAGGTTTTAGCATATTCGACAACTCAATAACAGTTTCAGTAATTAACAACTAATTTAGAGTTATAGGTCATATTGGAAAGAGAAGTATAGAGAGGAATGGTTCCCCCACATCTTCCCCACCAGTCTATTCCTTTAAGTCCTAGTATATATACAAAATTGGTCCTTATCTATAGAAGGAGACATTGGCTAACAGTCTAGTTACTTTTGAATCCAACAAAATGTGATTATATGCTGTTTTTTCACTTAGTTCGCCACCGTCACCATACTTAATCAGACCCACTTTCTCTCAACATCTCCCCATTTTCCACATCCATAGCCTTTAGGTTTCAGCAACATTTAAATTGCAGGACCAAAACGCTGCTAAGAGGAGGTGTTCTATTTTGACCTCTTGTTTTTTTAGAGACTTATGTATTTCAGCTCTCTTATGATAAGAACTCTCAAGTCTGACTGGAGTAATTTCTAGATGAAAAACAAGCTTTAGTTGGTTTTTACCTGACTTCTAGTCAATCCTGTCTGCCTTGCCAGCATGATCTTATCAGAATCCTTCGGATAACTGATGAGCAATAAAAAGGCAATTAACTATAGTTGAAGCTGTAATGTTTTCAAAAGAGCAGAAAAGGTATGAAACCATGAAAAGAAGAGAAATGTCTATGGTCAGAGGATTTACGGGTGGAGAAAATGCTCAAACAGCCAAGCACGAAGAACTGAAACAGAGCTTTCAGGCAGACCCCTTTGTGGCCTCCACGCATGCTGTTGCATCATACCAAGTTGATGAAGAGCCCTCTGTTGTCTAAGGTGCTGGTCCACATACCGGAGTCGTGTAATTCCAACTCCTTTAATGTTTTCTGAAGCTTCTTGTTCCCCGAGGCTTTTACGGGTTGCATGAATTTGGCCAGTTATTGCATCACGCAAGCATCGAAAGTGACGTGAAATAGTCTGGAGGGCGAGCGCAGTGTATGGTTTAGCTGATCCACATCCTGATATCACATCAAATGAGGACACCACAATTTGCATCTGATGATAATACTGTTTGAATCGTCTATCAACCTGTGCAACAGAATAATCGTCATCAGGCCTCATAGAAAAGGAAGTTGGAGAAATTGTATGAATATAATCACAGGCAAGGTTTATACAATTAATCAGATACTGACAATGAAATCATTAACATGCATGTGAAACCGATCCCAATGCTGGAACTTGCAGCCTTATGGTAGCACATCCAAGACTTTTACCAATACACTGAGAAGTGGCCCTAAAAATGATGAACATGAATATATCTGCTTCTGTCACACAACAAAAGACATACAAAAAGACATGGCGAGGAGATTGTAAAACTACGTTTAAGCTTGACATCTCCACAACTTTTTTAAGGTCATACTATGATTATAAACAGTGAAGAAAAGTGCAGCTTAGAAGGTTGGGATCTACCAAATATGGTTCTTTTGAATGTTAACTAAAAACTGAAGAATAGCAGTCTTAGAACACATGCATCGATCCCAAATGTTCTGTGAAGACGAGGAAAATCTTATGTCAGACACAAGGCCTTAATGCAGGCTGAATTGTAATCTGATCAAATACTATAAACAATAATCACCACCATAAGAGAATTAAAGCCAAGGCTCTCCAAAAACTTCTGTTATGAAGCTAAATAAAAGCTCTACCAATTCTACTTAATGTGGGTAACCTCGAGTAAAAAGCAAAAGTTGTAACACCATGATCTTCCTAAAACTGCCATTTGGACACCTTGGGGAGTGTACTGTAGCATGAACAATGACATTCATTTACACCTCTGGCTGGAACCCACAGTTATCAAAGCAAAGATTGTCCCAGTGTGAAAACTCGTAACTATCAAATCAGTGTTACTGTACTATCATTCTTAAGAATCTCAGAGACAACTGCAGAATCATTGCTTCAGTTACTAGCAGTATCCCTTCTAGACATTGGCATATAACAAGTTATATAGCCAAACAAGATCCTCAAGCTCTTTTATTTGAATCAGTGCATTGCCTCCAAAACATAGAAAAATAGAAAGAAGTCTGTGCTTGTAGAATTAACAAAATGAAACTGTTCAGAGGACTTGTATCTCTGCTACCAGTAGCATGCAACAATTTGACGTAGGTAGATAGATGGTTTCAGAAAAAAATGAAAACAAGCATTTAACAAAAAAAAAAAAATATATATATATATATAGTGATTAGTCAAGGTACTGGACAAGGAGAAGAAAGAAAATGATTCTTACGGACGAGGGTCAGGGAAAAAACATTCGGTGTTACCTCGTCTAGCATGGATAAAAGCTTTGTCAACTTGTTCTGTAATTCTTGTCTTTCGGCATGTGAAAGCTCACTTGGCGGGTTGGTGGATTCTTGAAGGTTTGAAGCACCATTCTTTGATTCACTATCACCATCCTTTGCACTGTTCAGTCCATGTTCACTTGTGGTCTGGTTTTTCTCTTTATCAGGTTGATTTAGCGCTCTTCGAACATTGACAACTTCATCAAGTAGCTGTTGTGCTACCTTCAGGTACTTGGAATTTGGAATTGTTCTTGCAATGCTATTCATTCCATATGGAGATAAATCACCTTTATTAACATCGTGATTACCTCCAATAAAACCAGGTGTCAAATATTCAATATTTCTTGACTGGTCATCCCTGGAAGAGCCATTCCTGCCACCACCATCACCTGTAATTGAAGAATTAGGACTCAAGAACGAAGTAAGGCCTGAATTGGTATTCCGGTAGGAAATCGAGGGCATTTGAATTCCAGATTGGATTTGGGTGCCAAGACTGAGAGATAAACCCTGGCCCTGCAAACTCTGTGCCCCGTTAAGAACGCTGGAAGCACCATTCACTGAATGCACAACTAGCATCTCATTTCTACCATCCCTCCATGCACCAAAATCATGCTCCCCTATTCGTGATCCACCCAGATTTGACAGGATTTCTTGTTGCTGTGGGGTTGAATCAGAATTCTCCACGGACTGAAATTCAATACAGTTGTTTTGCTGGTGAGAATTCCCAGCCAAATTGTCTGGGTATGATCCAGAATTCATGTACATCATCATACTGCCAGGAAGAACTGGCGCATCCGGATATGAACCAGGGAGATATACCATTGCAGCACCATCTCTTTGATTATTTGAACTAGTATAATAGGTAGCCATATGTATTTAACCTTGAGGACTTTCCTGCCTAGTTATGCAAGTTCAATCACATACCGCCCAGGGAACTGAAATGAACATAGAAAACGAGCTTCCATTACCATCAACTGTAACACGTATACTTAATACCTGGAGGGTGCTTAACCACTCTTATTATTAGAGATGGAATTCCAAATTCGCAATTTTGTGTTTATAAGTAAATATTAAACCCTCACTTAAGTACAAGCTCAAAAGGGGAAAAAATACAGGAGAAATTAGCCAATAAGAGGGGAGCTTACAAGTTCTTGGCTACGATTATCAACAGTGAGCACCACAGGTGGTTTGGACATAAAGAACAAAATAATCAAAAATCAAAAGATCCTTGTTTGCGAAAAACCAAAGCTTTTTAAGGGGTTTGACAGTTTTAAAGAGAGAAAAAATGGGGGTAAACATTACCAGTTAATGAATTCTAGTGCCGAAACTATTAAAAAAAAAAACTCTTTGAATCGATCTAGTATAGACGGAATAAAGTAGCAGCAAAATTCATAACCTAAATCCGAAAATTCCCCTTAAACACAACCTTAGAAGAAAAAATTCTGAAATCTTCAAAGTTTACTGCCATTTATTACCCAGGAGAATTATTTAAAAACAAAAGTTTTGATGCCCATCAAGCATAAGAAAAGAGGAAAAAAGAACGTGATCCTAAGCAGGAAGCAGAACAAAACCAATAGATATCCATAATTTTCTTAGAAAAAAAGTCCATAGATTATAATCATCATCGTCTTCTCTATCTCCAGCAAAAAAAAAAGATAGCAGACAGAGACACACATGAAAGAGAAATAATAATAATAAAATACCAGAAAAAGATTGAGAGCAAAAAAGAAACCGATCAAGCAATAAAAAATTACCTGGTAATCAGTAACACTTGTGGGTGTTTGAGGGAACAGAAAATCTGAAAGACAACTTGATCTGCTGATACACAAATCTGATGATCCCAATACAACAAAACAACAACAACAACACAACCCTTCACTTTTCATTACCCAGACCTATGTATGTACTCATAATACATACACATACACGCCATGAGAAGAAAAGCTTCAACTTTTTTCTTTCTTTCTTTTTCTCTAAAAAGAAAAGGAAAAGAAAGTGCTAATGATAATAATTGAAGCAGGAACAGCAATGAATTTTCTCACTTTTTTCATCTTTTTTCTCTCATCATCTATTCTCTCTATCCATCATTCCATTAAAACCCCACGTGAGCATCTCTCTCAAAAGAAATGATTTCTTGGTGTGTATCGTTTTATTGTTTCTTGAAACAGTTGTCTCTTCGTGGAAAAAGATTTTCCCTTCGGGGTTCTCTCTTTGCTTGATAATTCAGCTGTAGGAGAAGATGTAGTGGTAGTAGTTGGTGCTTGACTTGTTCTTGTTGTGGCCGCTGTTGCTTCTAGTTCTAGTTCTTGTTGTTGTTGTAAAACCTCGAGGGTTCTTTGTTTGGCTGTTGGAGACTGAGTTTGGTTAAGGAGTTCAATCTCTAACTACCAGTTGGTAGACCTAAAACCCTCTCTTAAACCTCCTTAAAAAAAACACCACAACCATTTTTTTCTCTTCCTAGCAACTTTCTCTCTCTAACAGCTTTCAAGCTGGCTGTCTTTCTCATCCTTAAGCATGGAAGTTCTGGTCTTGCTGCAATATCCACCACCATATACGCCTTTTCTATTCTTTTTTTTATTTGACAACTTATTCTATTCTATATTGTTTATATATATTCTCTTTTTTAATTTTTAATTTTTAAGGAGCACCAATAGGTGCCTCTATCACTATATTTGTCCTTTTGCTCTCACAAATGTCGAAGATGCTGTATTGGACCCTTCTTTTTTTCTTGTATTATACTTCTTCCCCTACAGTTTGTGTTATTCTATTACCTGCCTTGATGTTCTTCTTCCTCCAACATGTTTTTTATCATAAAAAACAAAAATAAAAAAAGATAAATTAATTATAGACAAGAATTCAACTCGGACGAGCTTAGCTGGTGTGATTGAGATTATTAAAATGCTTAATGAACCACTGTCCCAATTCATTTGTGATGTTGAGAAAGCAAAAGAACTCTCTCGTGAGAGCAGTCAACCGGGCATATAACTGTGCATTCATGTCAAGGCCTCAAGAAACCTGATCCGTTTCTGTACGCGAAACAGTTATCCGCGAGTTATTACATAACTTGCATGAATAATTGCTTGTTATTCTGGCTTTTAAAAGAGAAAAAACAGTTAATTGTTTAAGAGTTTGCTGAGATAATGAGTGGGAATTTAGAAATCAACGTTGGTAAAGGGGGGAGCAGCTTGATGTAATGCCTGACAAACGATACTGGTTGGATTCAACAGTTGATCATTAAAATAAGATGAATCGAAAGTGTGGTGTTGCTGTCTTAACTCTTAATTGACAGAGAAAAATATTCCATAAATGATGCGGTACGAGTAAATGGAAGGTGCTTGAGATTGTGTTTTCATGGAAAAGTTCCAAAAAATCCCTTTGATCTTTTCGTTTTCCTACCATCATAGGGTATTGACCGTTCCATGGTCGTAAAATCCAGGGTCATTTTCACCTTGATGGCGTAAAGTTGCAGAGCTAAAGAGACTCGTACTCTTCCGCCGATGGACCCCTAAATTTATACAAATGTTAGGACGATGATGACGGGCCAGGCAATTTCCGAGGTTTTTTTTTTTTCTTTTTTTTGGGTTCGTGGACCCTTTTACAGCCCTGATTTATTCTGTTTTAATATTTACATTATATATATTTAAAAAGGGTGAAATTCACTAATCCACACAACCATATACTTAATTTATAAATAGAGGAGCATAATTAAAGATTTAAAGTCATCAAAATAAAAGTATAGTTTTTCTATTAACGTAAAAATCCGAGACAATTTGCGCACATCTCAATTAATTCTACGTGTCTTGAAATTAATAATTTTATAAATTTTTAATAATTATTATATTAATAATCATAGAAAAACAAACAAATCTGTATCACTGTAGATGGTTAAAATAAAAGTATAATTGATATTTCAAAATTTTGACCACATATCAGCACGGGCTTCTATCAAAGGGAATATCCAAAAAAATATCTTTAAGCAAATGATGGATGGATCAGTGCACCATGATCATCCTCATGAAGGTTTGATAAGACTGATTTTTCATTTGTTAAATTGTTGTTGGCCCTAACAAAACACAAGTGGCAATGTGTACACGTCATTGATTAGCTTAAAAGATAAAACAAGTGAAATAATTATGACTTGCAAATCTCTCAAATTGCTAACAACCGCAAGTCTCTCACCACTGGCTAGCTCGCTCGAATCCGAAGGCAAGGAAGAGGGGGCAGTTTGGTAATATACACAAAGTCCAGGGACCAAACTAGAAATCAAAAAACAAAACGCTGCGTAGAAACAGGAGAGTCTATTGACGTGGGAAATGGGCTTCTCGAGAAAGAGATGTGGTGCTTGGGATTCGTGAAAGAGAAATCTAAGGTTATTAAATGGAAGGGTTTGATTGGTTGGATGAAGTGAGAAGAAGCCATGGATCATACGTTTGATTTTATGAGGTGAAAGCTTTTTCTGACACCCTACCCTCAAATTAATATTTTAAATTAAAGAGACACGCCCATCCTGTTCGTTACTGCACGAGCAGTTGCGATGGATAAATAAATATGCTTTTTATTTTAAAATAATATTCATTTACACGTTCGATAAAGCATATTTATTTATATATAAAAAAACAATTATTTTAATGTGATAGTTGTAAAAATAATAAAAATTATTCCAAAACAAAGTATCATATATTAAAATACCAAATAAGTATTGCATGTTTAGTATTTTGATATTTTTAAAATACATCTATTTTAAAAAAAAATACTAAGTTGATATTTTTTATTTTTTTATAATAGTCTTAATATGCTAATATAAAAAGATAAAAATTATTTTAATACATTTTAAAATAAAAACATTATTAAAAAATCATTCTATATCAAACAGCACACAATGTGTAATTAAGTTTGTGTTTGATTTTATATTGTATATTATTCTTAAAAAAAACAATTTATTTAAAAATATATTAAAATATTTTTTAATTTAATATGCATATTAAAAACATAAAATACTAAAACAAATATTAATTTAATAATTTATTTTTAAGTTAAGTGCACTTTTAACTATCAACACTTCTTGGAGCATAGAATGTGGATGAAATAGAAATGGAGGACACGAAAGTACAAAATCCAATTTTTTCGATTATTTTTCTTGTCATTCAATATTATATTAGTTTGAAGTCAGATTTAAAAATAAATATTTTTATTTTAAGAATCTATTTCAATCTCATAATTTATATTGCGGGATTAACTAATTAACCCGAGTTGAACAGATCTATTTTTTAGGGTCATTTATTCTAATCATTTTTTTTTTAATTTCACTTTTCAAAATAAGTTGATTGAAAATTGAATTTTGAATTATTTTTTCTTAATTTTCTTTTCTTAATTATTTTAATCTCATGATTTAAATCATGAGTATAGCAAATTAACTCAGACTAACTTTGTTCATTTCTTTTTCTTTTTTAACTTGAGTGTTTTTTTTAACTGGGCTTTTTTTAATTGTTATTAATGAGATTACCCCGATATCAAAATCAAGTTACAAGTTTGGTAAGTTGAATTTAGTTGACTCGATTTTTTTTAATTGAATTGTTTTTTTCTAATGTCACCCTCCAAATAACTCTACCTTCTTTTTTTCTTATTTAATATATTTCTTTAAATATTATATTTTTTAGGAACTAAGCTTCGTATGTTTTTTTTTCAATTTTCTTTTAGTAAATATATGATGGCCTCATGAATATTTTTCTTGATTAAAACCATTAACATTAGGTTTGTTAAAAGCAAAGTAATCGTGTTTTTTTACGAAGTTTTATTGGTCTCATGATCTAGGTCGCATGTTTAACAAATTAGTACAAGTTGATTTTTTTTTTTTTGTTTTTACTTTATCTTTTAACATCATGTAGTTTTTTTTTATCATTTTTTTTATATTTTTAAAACTCATTATTCAACATCAAGTTTGTTAGGAATTAACATTCATAATTTATTTTTTATAAAGTTATGATAATTTCATAATCTAGGTCATAAATTTGTAAGTTTAACCTAAATAGATTCAATAAATTATCATTTCAATAGTTGAAGAAAATATATTCTCCAATGTGTATTATATAAATATTTTTAAAGAAAAATTACACACTATATATTATATATTGAATTCATAACTATTTTTATATTAAAAAATATATTTATAGTACTTTGATATTTTTATATAAAAAAATTAATCTAACATGTCATACATCAAAAACCAACACTATTGAAAGTATAATATTTTTCTTACAATATATTTGTAAGGTGGTGGTAAAACCACTTCAGATCATAGTAAAATCATGAAACTTAAATTGATGACATCAAATATTTATTTTAAAATTTTAGAAATTGATATTTTTTTTATACCTTGCTTATTATTGTGTTTTAAAAGTTTTTTCTTAAAAAAAAAGATATTTTTTTACTTCAAATTATTTTTTCATGTTTTCAAATTCGATGGAAAATATTAAAAATATTTTTTAAAAAATAAAATATTAATAGAATATGTTTATAAATAATAAAAAGTTGGTATCTTAAACATCATCTAAACAATTAAGGGAGGAAATAAACTTATAATTAAGGGGGTATTTGACACTGCATTTCAAAAGTATTTTTGAAAAAAAAATAAAAATTTATATCATTGTTAATTTCTTCCGTGCAATAAAATTTCAAGGGTGAGAATCGCTCCCTCGATTTATATAATATGATCACCAATTATAATCACGATTACAAATAAAAAAAAATGACGAACTGTTTTTTTCAACTTGACTCTAGCATAGAAAAGTCATCATGAAATGGAATGAGTGTCAAAATCAGGAAACATATGCTACTGCCAACCATCATAAGCTTCTAAAATACATTTTTGGACGTATGTTGGTTGGACTTTTTTTCTTACACCAAACTCTAATTTAATAAATCCTAAGGGACCATTATGATAATTCCCGGCCGGCACGGGGGCTTCTCATTAACCAAAAACATAATCTACCTTCCAAAGGAAATTGATTTTATAAGAAAAATCAAAAACAAAATATTAGATAACCAGAAAATCGCCAGCTGTAATCTAACTTATACATAGCTTAGTCGGTATAACAGCTAACTAATTAAATAATCTCGAAATCAATCAAGGGGATTAAAAGCTTGTGTGCTTTATCCTGTTGACGGTCAGGCGATTATCTGACACGTGGAAGCTCTGGTTGCTTGACTAGTCGGGTGAAGAACTTCGGTGGGTCGGGTTGATTAGTGAGGTTCACGCTTGCCTTTTTTTCCTTTTCTTCTGTCATTAATTTCTATTAATTATATAATGCGGGTCCCATGCCTAGCTCTACAATCAACCACGCAAACCTGATGCCAAAGGGAAGTAGCAGGGCACATAGTTCCATCAACTGCTGATGTCAGCAACGACATGGATAGGGCCCCACCTGGATAATGCCTTGTGGGGCCCACTGGTCTGCAAGGACTTGGAGGCTTCTCTTCTCTTTGGTTTTCATGGAAGGCACTTTGTTTTTTTTTTTTGTCGTTGTGATGATGGGCGAAGTGCTTCATTCTTTTAACCTAACCTCTTTTCTCTGGGGCTCGGCTGCTTTTCACCATATTGGTATTGCTTTTCACCAAAACACAATAGGGTGTTTGAGAGTGTCTTTTAAAAGTTTTTTTTAAATATTTGAATTTTTTTAGTTTAAATTATTATAATTTAATGTTTTTAAATTATTTTGATGTGTTAATGTTAAAAATAATTTTTTTAAAAAAACACAATTTTAATGTATTTTTGAACGAAAAATCATTTTCAAAATCAACCACAACTATACTCTCAAATAAGAAATATTTTTTTATTATTTAGAAATATATTGAAATGATATTTTTTTATTTTCTTAAAAAAAAATTGATATTAATATATAAAAATAATTTAAAAGCACTACATTTTTTTTTAATTTAAAATAAAAAAATTCAATTTTTTTCCAAAATATTTTTAAAATATAATATAAAACATCCCCTAATAACACTGAGGTATTGCTCATGCCTCTGGGGTCTGGAGTTTTTAATCCTATTTTTCCTTCGTGGGAAGCATGCGTGATTCAAAATTTTCCTTGTTTATTTATGGATACCCAAGAGACCACCAACGAAATAGGGTGGAAACGTTTTGTTGGTTGGTTTATTGAAGTTAATTTGTGTGATTAAACGGGTGTTTGCAATATTTTTTTGCTTTTATGTTTTTCTCAAAATATTTATTTTTAAAAAATATTAAATTGATATTTTTTTAATAGTTTTAATATATAGATATTAGAAATAAAAATAGTTTAATATATTTTTTTAATATAAAACATACTTCATTATCTATGAAAATATCTTTATATCTATTAGGTTAATAAGTTTATATGGAGAAGAAAAGTTATGTGTCAAATGATCATGATCTCATACTCAACTTTAAAAAATTGGCCCCGCCATCTTAAATTTCAGTTATTAGTGGTGGCAAAACACCAATTGTAGGGCAAAGAAATGTAAAATTACTTTCTAAATCAATTACATCCCATATTCTATATATTCTTTCATTTCCTTTTAAGTTATTATCAATATAAAAAATAACTACAATGTTGAATTGTGTTGCTACTTCTCTTCTCACAATGTTGTATTTCAGGATCTAGCCCTTAAAAAGATGATTGGTGATATATTTTTCTTTCAAGATGTTTATTATCTTCAAAACAACATTTGCCTATGTAAAGGACTTCACATCAATAGTAGCCTAGATCTTGAACAAAAATTATGGCACTAATGTTTTGCTTATCCTTCAAATTTATCTTGTCTAAATTGTTTTCTTGTTTGAACGATAACTCAATCAATTATGATGATTGTCATATATCATAAACCATGTGTTTATCTTTTTCCAGTTTTGCTTCACATTCTGATAAACCTATTGATTTGATATATTTTGATGTATGGGATCTAATTTTAATGTCCTTTGATGCATACAAGTATTTTATTATATTTATGGATGATTATACATGATTTACTTGGTTATATCTTCTGAAATAAAAAAACTGAAGTTTCCATAATTTCTCAAGACTTCTGTGATTTAGTTATGTCACACATTATGTATCCAATTTGTATCCACAATAAAAACTCTTCAATCTAATAATGACATTGAATATATGTCACATATTATGACACAATACTTGAGCATGCAAGACATTATTCTTCAATTACAAACTCCATTATAGAAAGAGATAGCAAAGATAAAAAATCAAGACCTTAAAAAAAAAAGATTACTCATGTTTTAAATGAATTCTCCTAAAACATTCCGATCACAAAGGGTACTCACAACCACTTACCTTATAGACCAACTATCTAGCAAAACTTTACAATTTACTTCTTCTGTTGAGTTGTTGACAGGAAAACCTCTAAATTTGATGCATCTCAAAAATTTTAGGTGCTCATACTATGTTCATGTTCAACCTTTTTAATATGATAATTTTGATTATCAAGCTACTAATGTACCTTCTCAGGTTATTAAACTACCAAAAAGGGATATAAATGCTATAGTTCCAACTCCTAGAAGCTACTAGTAACCAGAGATGTTTGTTTTGATGAAGGAACTACATATTATCCTCGTTCCAGTATAATTGACAAACAGGGGAGCCCACATTCAATATGTTTCCACTGTTATCAGACATTGATGCACTTTATTCAGACATCACTACAAACAACATGAGTCACTCTATTGACTCTAACCCTTTATCATCTGAAACTGTTGATACAATATGAAAATTACTCTTGTTAGTGACTATAAAGTTGTCCACAAACAAATTTTAGCTTGCAATCAATAGCCACCATCCAGATTTAATGATTTTATCACATATATTGCCAGACATCTAGTAAACAAAAAACCCTAACTTATTGTATAGTGTTCACATCCTATGTTGTCTATCTCAATGTTATAACCAAGATGTCAGACCTTTAGAATTTTTGGGAAGCAAATCAACAAGAATAATGGCAAAAGGCAATGCAACAAAAAAATCTAAGCTTTAAATGACAATAACACCTGTAGTGTTGTTCCTCTTCCAAAACAAAACAAAAAAAACATTTATAGGTTGCCGATGAATATTCAAGATTAAGTTCTTATCTAATGACATTATTGATAGATATAAAAACAAGATTAGTTGCTCAAGGTTTCACCCAAACATATCTGTTGAGGAAACATTTGTACCTGTTACAAAAATGAATTCAATCAGAATCCTATTTTCATTTGTTGTCAATCATGGGTGATATATATATCAAATGGATGTTAAAAACACCTCCATGTTACCATCTTCAAGAAGAAAAAAAATATGCAGCTCCTTTCTAGACATCCCAATAATTATAATTCCAAATTGGTTTGTAGATTACACAAATCTATTTATGGTTTAAAACAATCTACTTGTGCTCCATATGCTATTCGAGTGCAATACTGGGAGAATGAGTTTAAAAGATGCAATGTTGGTCATTCTTTATTTCTCTAAACAAAATCTAGTAAAAGGTTGGTGGTGATAATTTATGTTGATGATCTAATTGTCCCTGGTACCAATCTTGTTGTTGTCGTTAATCTCAAATAGATTCTTCATTAGAAATTTGCTATCAAAGATCTTGATGTCCTTATATATTTTCTTGGTATCGAAATGACCACCTCACACAAGGGGTTATCTTAAACCAACACAAATACTTCCATGATTTGCTACAAGAAACAGATTTACTTGAATATAAGCATGTTACAACATCTTTGGATAACAAATTGCATATGACAATGAATAACGACCTTCTTCGTCAATAATATATTTATCAAATAATGATCGGGAAGATGATTTATCTTACAATTACACGATTTGATATCAGCTATGCAGTCAACCTTACAAGCCAATTTATGCATGCATCGACTATCAATTATATGCTGCTTGTTAAAAGAATTTTTATATACTTTAAAGGCTCCATTAAACAAGGTTTGCTTGTAAAAAATAATGGTCACATTCGAGTACTTAGTTATATTGATGCGGATTTGACAAGAAACACTCTTGATTGCAAATCGACTATTGAATATTGTATATTTGATGGAGGAAATTTGGTCTCTTGAAAAAGTAAAAAAACGACTAGTGGTTGCTCACTCTAGTGCCGAAACAAACTATCGTGCTATAACAACCACGACTTCTGAACTTATATGGGTAAAGACATTACTTGAGGATTTAGGTTTCTTACATCCTCAACTTATGTCTTTTATTCCGACAACCAAGCTGCCATGCAAATTGCATCCAATCCTGTTTTTCATGAGAGAGCTAAACATGTCAAAGTTGATTGTTATTATGTTCGAGAATAAATCTGATCTCAGATAATTGAAACTCACTAAACTTGAAGTTAAGATCAACTTGCAGACATCTTTACCAGGTCCTTGTCTTCAACTGGTTTTATTAGTTGCTTTCCAAACTTTGATCAGTCAATGTTCTTGATCCAACTTGAGAGGGGTATTGTTGAAAGTATAACAGTTCTTACTTCTCTTGGTAAATTTCTTGGCAGCTGCAGATACTGCAAATCACTTGGGGATGCTTAAGATCTTTTGGCAGTTGCAGATCAATTGGATATGTTTTTGGCAATTGCAGATTACTTGGAGATGATGACATATTACTTGCCATATTTCACTGATGTAAATACTCCTATAATTAAGAGATTTGAAATGTGTAATTGCATATCTCTTGGCTATATTCTAGATCAAGAACATTCTTTTTTATGTGTATGTGCATGTGTGTGTGATAGAGATATTGACAAGAAAGACAACTTTTATTCTTTTGTTTATGATTTTCTTTGTATCTTTACCAATTATTGTCCGTATAAAAAAATATAATATCATAAAACAAGGAAAACTCTCAGAACTCTTATAATATATTTTTTGAAAATGATATAAAATCATATAAGATGATATGAAAACTGAATTCTTTTAAATTAATAATGAAATAAATGTCAAAATATAGATAATCAAATTTTTTGTAAAATAAAATAAAATAAAATGAACAATTGACCTTTTAGAAAATTAAAAAAAGTAGAATTACTTTCAAGATCTTGAAAAAAATAAACAAAAAATGACAAAACATTATTTATTCGAATGGAAGAACCATCAAGATGTGTTTTGAATGGTACGATTCCGTCAAGTTTTATGCATTTTTTATTATAAAAATGTTCCTTCACGTGGTTATTTATCCTTACACTGCATTATTTCAATAATGGCAGGAATTATTTCTCAAGAAAATAGAATATAATGTCGCGAATGAATTTATCTATAATTTCTTGAAATCCTCCTCCATGCATATTGCAAGATGGTGGCAGCTTCGGATAAGATTTGGCTCTCCGGACCATCCACTTGGCAGGTTGACGAACCCCTTTCTTGAAAGAATGACAAATCTGCTCTCAAACTTCTAACGAAAATCTTGAAAATCTTTCGATTTTGTCTTAAAATCCACACCTCTAAATGGTCCACACCCTACCTATGGACCAATCCGAGCCTCTTCACTTCCACCGAAATCATGAAGAAGGTACTGTTCCCTGGCTTTCCTATGACTGGGCTGCTACAGTATGATTACAGATCTCTGATGCCAACACAGTTGCAAGAACAAGTGTTCCATTCAGTAATTAAACTACTCCATATCGTCCTCGTAAGAAGTGAAACGACGACAGATCACACGAGATGTTATGAATGGATTAGTCATTAGAGCCTAACGTGCATAATTTATTCGTCAAATAAATGATTTCTTGCTGAAAAATGACGAGATCTCGTTCGAATATTGTAAAATGGTGTTAGTAACACCAAAATATTATTTGCCCCGCTTTCTCCTGCTGAGTAAAATGGTGGCTATCAATGACAGCCACCTCAACGTTAGGCACAAGCTCCTTGAATATTTCTCCATTAATGCAGTCCTTTGTCCCAAAAGACACAAACCCGACGTCTTTGTCGCCAACTACGAATTTTGATCCCAGTTCCTTCATAAAAAAAAGGCATGCGTTAGACATTCCGTGATGAATTTGTATTTTCTAATTCCAGAAGTGGATGATAGGTTTTTAAAGGGCTGTTTGGGAGAGCTGTTGCGGTAGCTTTTCAAAGTGCTTTTCATGCCGAAATACATCAAAATGATATTTTTTTATTTTTTAAAAATTATTTTTGACATCAGCACATCAAAATGATCTAAAAACACCAAAACATATTCATTTAAAATGAATTTTTATTTTTGAAAACGACGTTTGAAACGCCGTCCCAAACGGGCACTTAGTCGGGTCAGAAATGTGGAATTGGTCTTACCATACATGTGCGAACTCGTCCAACTCAAAGATACCATCTAATCCATGCATGAAAATGAAAAAGATGCAGGCTCATGCTAAAAACCAGAATTAGCTAGTGATGCTTGCTTTCTTCTTCTTCTGTTTTTCAAGTCTAGCTAACTAGCTCGGATATATAGTTGTTAAGAAATCATCTCATTTAAAACCTTAAGCTATTAGATGAGGTCTTAGAATATAATTTATATTATTCTCTAACACACCCTTCATGTAAAAACTTTTTGAACTTGAAACTTGCACAGACCCATGTTACTTTATGCTTGATTTTTATCAAATAGAATGAGGGTGATGAGATTCGAACTCGTGACCACTGGATCAATATGTCTCTGATACCATGTTAAAGAACTATCTCACCTAAAGAGCTTGAACTGTTAGGTGAGATTCCAGAATATGATTTATATTATTATCTAAAATAGTATCATGTAGAATTATTAATTACGGTATCTACTAATATTATGATCATGCACGTTCATGGCAAGGTAATAATTCAAGGCCCCAGTGAATCCAGTTCGGGGAAGCCATGAATGAGAAGAACAAGTGTTCCTTGCCTTTTTCTGCTATGTGCATTCATATTCCATTAACATAAATGGATCCTTCTGTGTTTTCTGTCGGTCATGATTTTTTTCTTTCTAAATTTTGTTTGATCTCATTGACTTTTCTTCTTTAAACAGGACCTGCTACATCAATGAGAGACTGAACTCTAACTACTGGTTGGTTTGGTCCACCGCAGAAAATTCAATGCCAGTGACATTTCTAGATTGAATGCAGAGAATTCAATGCCAGTGACATGCAGAGAATTCAATGCCAGTGACATTTCTAGATTGAATGCAGAGAATTCAATGCCAGTGACATTTCTAGAATATTCAATCTGAAAATGAAAATGGATTTTCTTTGTTTATGGTACATGACGCTTGCAAATAGATAGTTTTTGGCACAAAAAAGAAAAGAACTGGGGATAAGATTGCAAAGAATCCGGAATTTGAGGTTATAAAAAAATCGTGTTTCTCTCGTTTAAAAACCTATTATTTTCGATTATGTGAAGAGTATTGTGTTTTTATGGTATTTTAAAATATCATATTTATTTTAAGTTTAAAAAACCAATGGTCAAATTTCTTGAATTCAGAGATAAGAAGTTGCAGCGTCAAATTGCAACCTTTTGCAACATTTA
The DNA here is from genome assembly GCA_964035475.1 of Salix caprea. Classification (NCBI taxonomy): domain Eukaryota; kingdom Viridiplantae; phylum Streptophyta; class Magnoliopsida; order Malpighiales; family Salicaceae; genus Salix; species Salix caprea. Next base: position 16,936,604 of record OZ037745.1, read on the forward strand.
AGAATTCGGACACCATATTGGTTTGCGTACGCAAATAGCTTATGCCAGATCTAAGACTTGGGCCTGTAAGATCCAACCAGGCCCATAATCACTTTGCCTCACTCGTTTAAGCATACCAAGCCCAACAACAAAAGTATAAAACAAAGCCCAACAACGCCTGCAAGGTTTCTGAGATTTTAGGTTCCACCATACTTGCTTTTCTCCATCGCCAAACACAAAATACACCGAGGGAAAGAAGAAGAAAACGAGCGAAAGTGGTTCTGCAGCTGAACACAGCTCTGACACTCTCTTCTTCTCCAACTTACCTTTCCCTTACAGCAACTCTCAGGTACTAATTACGAGCTAGTCCTCGCTTTCGCATATTATTTTCAAGTGTGTTAAATGTTTCTGTCTCAGATTGGCATTCTGTATGCAAGTTTGATCATTTGAATAAAAACTTAGAGTGAAAGCTCGAGAGCCGAGAAAACCAGCAAAACTTGTCACTGATCTAACTGATAAAGAGAATTGTTCCGGAAAGCAGAGGTAGTTTATTTTCTTGCTGTTGTTACGGGCGTTTTCCCTTTCAGTTATTCCTAATGGTCTCCTTGGGTGTATCTGTTGTTAAGGTTTTATAAATACCTAGACCGGTGTGATTTTGCAGAAGCAATAGCATGCCAAAATTAAATTGAATAGCTTTCTTAATATGAATGAAATTTTGCATATTGTTTGGTGTTTCATTAACAGTTTAGTTCTTAACTCTTGGTTGTGTTTGCGACTGTTAACTACAGTGCTTACTAATGATTATTGCAGATTGAGGGCTTGTGCTTCATGTTGCCTGCGAACAATTTCCATTCTCTGTTGGTAGCTTAGGATCGTTGTCCTTTCTGATTAATGCTTTCCTACTGTAATAGCACTTTGTAGGATCGGATTAATCAGAAATTATAGCCTCGTATGTCGTATTAAGCAGAACATCGGCTCCAGATTTGTTGCTGACAGTGACATGTTGAAATTGATTATGAAGTGTGAGTCTCTTGAGCTATAGCTTCGAAATTGAAGTCTTTTCAGGCTTGAATATACACACAATCATGAATATATATGAGAGAAATTATATGATGATTGCATGATAGTATTTTTTCCCCTCTTCCTCGGAAAAGACTACACATGATGACTTATTTTTCTTTTGATTTATGAAGGGTTGCCAAGACTGTAATATTTGGTAGCCTTCTTAATAATGCTATGGCAGAAGATTTTCTTAATATTTGCCAAGACTATAATATTTGGCAGCCTTCATCAAAGTGCCAAAGAGACTGGCATTGTGTGCATCTGTCATTCCGCAGGTCAGCTACAATTTTTTGTAGTTATTTTGGATTCTTGTAGTTTTTTAAGAGTATAAAGAAGGGAAAGGTTGTGATCATTGTTGTTAAAATCATGCACGATTTTACGAGTCAAATGTAGAAATCTGGTAAAATCGAACCCCACTGAAATCGGTTCTGACTCGGTAAAATCGGTTAGAATCGTATCAGACCGATCCCTGGAATCCAACCTGCTGGAGATCGAATTGGGGTTTCTTGGGTTTGACAACCTTGATTATGACAAGAAAGACGACCAATATTAGGAGGGCTAGGAAGGAGAAGAGGAGGAAGAGGCAAGAACAGCATCCTTTGAAGGAAGCTGATGAAGATGGTGTTGTTGAGTAGTACAGGTGGTGATGCTGCTGCTGCTGATTGTTTGAATTCGGTGGTTGTGGCTTGTGGGCGTTCTCACTGACCATGTGGTGGCATTCTCCTCTTGTTTTCTTGATATTTTGAAAATTATGCTTCATTCCTCCCTTTCTGTTGCTCTACTTTTGATGAGAGGCAGACAGAGAGAGAAGAGAGAGAGAGAGATAGGCTCTGTTTGCTTAATAGATAAGAGAGGGAGGGAGTGACAATAATTAGAATAAAGAACGGAAAAAAGTGGACTAACATTAACATGAATATAAGGTCTTTTTTAGGGTATTTTATTTTTTTAATAATTCTGAACAATAAATCCCAATAACCACGTTTGCCTTGTCAACTTCTCCACTACCATGGTTTTTCATTCTATGTTCTTGGCATAAAAAAATAATTGTTAAAACCATAGTTAAAATCATGTTTTGTATTGTATTTTTAATTTATTTTAAATCTTGTATGAACCTTAACTAATAAAGTTTTATGATCATATTCATGTTGTATTATATTTGAAAATATTTTACTTATAATTTTATAATTTTACAATCCGAGATCCGAGTTTAAATGACAATTCCATTTCATGCCAAAAAAGGGAGTTTGACGACCATGGTTGTGATCATTCGCGGGGAGTTGCTTTCGATGAGTTAACCATGCATTTGTGTCGGAGGCCCCGAGGGTTCTAAATAAAAATCCTGGCAAGGCATTTCATTGTCTTGGTATCTCTATTAATTTCTTGCCAGAAAACTGTTCCTAACAACAATGCAATGTTTGCCTCCTAGCAGAAACTTTTGGTCCTGAACATAAACTGATATCCTCTTTTGCTCTTGATGATGTTCAGATTTTGAAGCTACTAAAAGCTAAGCTTTCGAACTCAGCAGCTGGAAACCCATCAAGGTTCTCAAGATATGCAGGAAAAAGATTCCCAGAGAAGGGACATCCAGAGTTGAGAATAGATCAGTGATGGACTCGGAATCAAATAGAAGTGAAAAATAAGGATTCTGATAGAAAATTCTTGAAAGAACATGGTACTAAAAAGCGGAAGAGGAATTCAGGAGCTGAAGACATGCAAATTTACGGGCAGAAGACAAAACAGGAAGCAGAAAACACAAGGCTAAAGGCCCTCAAACACAAGCAGAAGGATCATGGCAGAAAACCTTGTATTGGAAATTCAGTCAATAGGGAAAAAATAGTTGAGCCTTTCAATGAAGCAGATTTGGGAAAAAGAAAGAGGAAATTTCCAAACAGAGGAAAAGAAGGGGGTGAATTTTTTTCAGAGAAAAGAAAAAAAGGCTAAAAAAGAATAAAGAGTCTGGGGGACAGGACGTGGTATATAAGCTTGACACGCAGATCGAAGAATACAAACTGAAATTCTCCAAGATGGTTCGATTATAATTTTTCCTTCTAGTGGGTTTTTGTAGCATTTAATGGCGGATTCTTTCGTAGAAGAGTTGCGGTAATTGATTTTAATGCAATTGCTAGACATTCTGTACTCTCAAAATCTGACAATTTTTTGATTTACTACGTTGAATTCACTGTTCCTTCAGTTAGAACTGTTCTTAGAGGATTGTTGTCATTCAGCATTGCAATACAAGATTAATTGACAGCAAAATCCAACAAAATCCAAGACCTTAAATTTTGTTTGGGTTCGTTTCTTATATATTCAATTGTCCCTTTAGGTTTCTTTCGGTTCATTTGGAACGTTTCCCATTCTCTTTTGCAAGGTGAGTTAGCCAGAGGAATAGGCACCGTATTCCCAGCTGAGAACATGGCGGTCGCCATCATCAGCTACAAAGAACCACCAGGAGTTCGTTTTGAATTAAAAATACAGCAATAATTCATAGACAAACATGCCTTATCGATCAATTCACAAATAGATATTTCAACGCCGTCCAGAAATTAATGTAATAATTCAGAGTATTAGCGTACACTACATCTATCTCGAGTCTCTGGCAGAAGATACTTAAAAGGACAACTCTTTTCTATGATAAAAGCGAGGCAGCTGGCCACGACAAAAGTAAAGGAATCAACTTGAAAAATTTTCCAAGAACCAATTCAGGAGGAATTGACGGGGGGAGAGCACTTTACTGCATCCGGCTCTTTTCTTTAAAGGGATGGCAATGGTGTCTAATGGATGATGATGTCATTTTTCTGAGCCTCCATGTTGCTGTAATGTGTAGGCTGAGTGCATGACACAGAGCATGGCTAGTGGGAGAGATGGCCATGGACAGAAACACACACTTGAAAACCACTCCACTTCTGATATAATAAGGTTTATTTCCATTGATTGAAAGTGAGCTCATGTCTTCTTTTTTCTACCCTCTCTCGTAGGAGCATTGAAATACAAGGCACCAGATTATTAATCAGCCATCAAGAATCAACGGTCCCCCTCACATGGGCATCTCAATGTGGGCCACACAGAGCGTCCATGTATATTTCAAAAAGACACCCATTTAGGTGTGAGCATCCGATGTGCTGCTTTCACTCCATCCACCCATCATTTCACTCTGATGGGCCCTTTTTTTTCTTTCCATTTCTGTAGAACCAGTTGATCTTCCTCACCGACATAAAATTATTGATTTTTCTGCTGTTTTTCTTTTCCAGATTAAAAATATATATATATGTACGCATCAAAATCATTTGTGATAAGAAGAAATTGAAAATAAAGTGATGTGTTTTGTAATAGAGGATAACGTGCTGAGGTTTGCACACAACACATATCTGGGGGTTGGTTACCTGATCCGTTAGCCATGCATATCCTTTTTCTTGTTTCTTGTTCTTATCATTGCATTTTTTTAGAAGGATATGGCAGTGACTCTCATTTGGATTACGTTATTTGGATCGAATCATCGTAAGACGGCGTGATTTTCGCGAACATTATGAAATCTAATCCCTCAACGATACCTAACACAGATACTTTATGGTTTTCATTTCGGGCCAAACACCATAGGATTGCTTGCCTTATTTGTAGTGGTGGTTTAGGTTTAATGCGGGAGACTATCCCTCGTTCTGCTTTGCGTAGAATATGACCACAGGGCTAAATATTTTCCCATGCTAGTTTTGTGAGGATGAAATCGAATAAATGTTAAAATCTAAACAGTCCTTGAGTGGTAAAAATGCTTTTGAGTGCCTGTCAATGCCCTCTTCTTCACTACGAATGTTTACCCAACAATCTTCCTTCACAATCATGTTATATTTGGCAAATTATGTTTTAGACCCTGAAGATTAAGCAATGTTCCACTTCTATTCTGATAGATTAAAATTCTATTCTGATATAGTCATTAGCTACTTAACAACAAAGGGCCAAAATTTGAACTGTTCGGAAATTATGAGGCTGATATCGGGAAATTTCAAACAACAGAGGCAGAAGTGGGACATTGCAGAGACTTTAGTGGTTAGAATGTACTTTACCTTCATATTATTTGTAGTAAAGTACTTAAAGACAAAAACATCATTGTGGAGCTGAGGATTGGTGGTCACATAACCACTTTTTTTTTTTCTTCCTGATTCTTTGTTTTCCCACATTCAATACTTATTTTATTGACTTCCCAAGCTCCCTTGCCTATCTCTCTCAATCTCAGAAGAGAAAATGGCAGCCAACTCAACTATCAGGTGGCTGTTTTCTCTCTCTGTAGTTTTGTTAACAAGTCTCCAGTTGATACAGTGCAATGTTAGTTACGACAAGAAGGCCCTGATTATCAATGGGCAGAGGAAGGTTCTCTTCTCTGGTTCTATTCACTATCCTAGAAGCACCCCTGAGGTTTTCTATTCCCCATACTTCATAAACATTCTCACATTTTTGCCGAAGAAAAAACTGTTTCCATGTTAAGGGTTTTATTACAGTTTTGGCTAATGTGTAGTTCTATGTATGTGCACATGAAATGCAGATGTGGGAAGGTCTTATACAGAAGGCTAAAGATGGTGGTTTGGATGTTATAGACACTTACGTCTTTTGGAACCTTCACGAGCCTTCTCCTGGCAATGTGCTTTGCTCCTTAAACTCTGTTTCCTCTGTTTTCTCGTAGTTGTTCTTGCATTTTCTGTTATCACATTGATTCTTTCTGTAATCTTTTTTTTTAGTATAATTTTGACGGGAGAGGTGATTTGGTTCGGTTCATCAAGTTGGTCCATGAAGCTGGACTTTACGTGCATCTTCGAATCGGACCATATATATGTGCAGAGTGGAACTTTGGGTAATGGTAGATATTGTTTTTCCTTTATGTGCATCAAAATCTGAGGTTTTTTACCAATCTCTTGTCTCATTTTTCTAGAGGGTTTCCTGTTTGGTTGAAGTATGTTCCAGGCATAAGCTTCAGGACAGACAATGAGCCCTTCAAGGTCTCTCTCTCTATCTGAACATCTATTGGCATTTTGCAAGAATCCAAATGGCTATATGAACTTGGTTGTCAATGTCTTATCATCTTGATTTTGCAGTCGGCAATGCAAAAATTCACCCAAAAAATTGTTCAGATGATGAAAGATGAAAAACTGTTCGAGTCTCAAGGTGGCCCAATAATCCTCTCTCAGGTATGGTTTTCAGTTTTTCTTCAATTATCTTGCTCTACAACTCAATCTTTCATGAAAGTTATAAATCACAAAGATCTCCAACTTCATCTTCATTAAATTTACTCTTTCTTATACTCTTATATTTCCTTAGTGCAGATTGAGAATGAGTACGAGCCTGAAGGCAAGGTGTTTGGATCTCCTGGCCATGCATATATGACCTGGGCTGCACAAATGGCTGTTTCGATGGATACCGGGGTTCCATGGGTTATGTGCAAGGAGTCTGATGCCCCAGACCCAGTGGTAAGAAAGCTAGTATATTTCCTCTAAAATAATCTCCTGCTGGTGTATTAGCTGATGAAGTCCTACAATGAACAAGTGAGCGAAATTTATTTTGTTGCAAGGAATTAAGACAGAACCCTAAATATTAATGTAAGTGTCATCTCTGCTTTGACAATCAGGGTCTTAAATCATGTTTCTGAATCTTGTCAACAGATAAACACCTGCAATGGTTTTTACTGTGACTATTTCTCTCCAAACAAACCTTACAAGCCCACAATGTGGACTGAGGCATGGACTGGCTGGTGAGTTTCATGCTTATCACCGGTCCTTGAAACTGTTTCGTGGGATGCATGTTTTTATTTGATCTTGGTATTTTGTTTAGGTTCACAGACTTTGGTGGCCCAAACCACCAGCGCCCGGTTGAGGATTTAGCATTTGCAGTTGCTCGGTTCATTCAGAAGGGAGGCTCTCTGGTTAACTACTACATGGTTAGTCTGCTAACTTACTCATTCCCATTAACAATAATTGATCCCACAAAACTTACACAGTCATAAGCTGGATTTCTCATTTGACATGCTACACTAAACAACGTAAATATCATTATGATGAAGATAATTATTTTTGCAGTACCATGGAGGAACCAACTTTGGAAGAACTTCTGGAGGCCCTTTCATCACTACAAGCTATGACTATGATGCGCCGATCGATGAATATGGTGACGAATTTGAGCTCACCCTGTGATTTAATCAACTAGTCTGTTTTTGATATTTCACCAACTCATGGCAGCTCCGTGCTAATTCAATAGGATTGATCAGGCAGCCTAAGTATGGCCACTTAAAGGAGCTACATAAGGCTATTAAATTATGTGAAAAAGCTTTGCTCGCTGCTGATTCTACTGTCACATCATTGGGAAGCTATGAGCAGGTTTGTAATGTTAAATCTACCGAGGATGTGAGAAAAATGTGCAGTTTATATTTGTAAACCCTTGTTGATGAAATATAACATTTTTCAGGCACATGTATTCTCTTCTGATTCTGGAGGCTGTGCAGCTTTTCTGTCAAACTACAACACGAAGCAAGCTGCGAGGGTAAAATTCAATAACATCCAGTACAGCTTGCCACCTTGGTCTATCAGCATCCTTCCAGATTGCAAAAACGTTGTTTTCAACACTGCCAAAGTAAGTGAAAGGCAACAACAAGGCTTTCTTCCAATTCTCCTTACTTTGTAAATCTTTCACTGGTTCTTTTTTGTTTACTCTGCAATCATTTTACTGCGATTCATCCTTTACCATGGCCTAATTGAATTCATGCAATCCCGACCATCATGATGAGATATATTACTTGGTATGATTTCAGCAAAAATAGAATATTCTTCTCGCAAGATATTGTGAGATATGAACCAAATATATACCTCGATTTGCAGGTTGGAGTTCAAACATCCCAAGTGCATATGTTGCCCACAGCTTCTGAATTGCTCTCATGGGAAACCTTCAACGAAGACATATTATCAGTGGATGATGATAAAATGATCACAGTTGCTGGCCTCTTGGAACAATTAAATATCACCAGAGATACAAGTGACTACCTTTGGTACACAACGAGGTGAATTTCAGTTAATTTTGCCTTTTTTGTTCCCTTGACGACAAATAAAAAGTAACTATTCGCAATCAAAATTTCTGATTCCATGGTGATTCCAGTGTTCATATAAGTTCATCGGAATCATTTCTGCGTGGAGGTCAACCTCCCATTCTGACAGTGCAGTCAGCAGGGCATGCATTGCATGTTTTTATCAACGGAGAACTTTCAGGTAAAGTGTTGAATTTCACATGAACCGAGTAATGCTGGATCATTCGCTGCAAGACTATTATTTCTTCAGAGCGAAACACCATGAAAGATAGGATACACTGGATCTCTTTTGCTAAGATATTATGTTGTGCTTAACTATGGCAGGATCTGCACGTGGGACAAGGGAGCAAAGGAGATTCACATTTACAGAAAATGTGAAATTCCATGCTGGGAAAAACAGGATTTCACTGCTCAGTGTGGCCGTTGGATTGCCGGTAAGTTCTCCAATCCCCACACAAAAGAATTGGGTAGCGTTTGGTGTATGAGATTGGGTAGGACAAGACACGAAATTTATACCATTTTTTTTTTCCTTTTCGAAAGAACCTCAAAATGGTGTTTGGAGCAAGGAAACGGGACAAGACAAGTAGTACCCCACATACAATCTTGTTCTGTCTCGTGGATCCGTAGTAAAAGAGAAGAGAACAATATTACGAATTTGTTTGAAAGGAAAGAACAATAAATCTGGCATTTTGATTCTTATTACAAATTTGGCTCTTCTTTTGGACATTATCTATGTCACGTGTTTGCTATCTTTAAACTATTATTCGGACTCATTTGAACTGATTTTTATGCTGTTGGTTGTCGAAGAACAATGGTCCCCGTTTTGAGACATGGAGCACAGGAATCTTAGGGCCAGTTACTCTCCATGGTCTAGACGAAGGGAGAAGGGACTTGACCTGGCAAAAATGGTCGTACAAGGTCGTCCAGCTTTACACGTTTGTGAGTTATCTCTTCACCTTCTCTTTCGTCTCACCTTTCCCCCCTCCCTTTTCTCAGGTTGGGCTTAAGGGAGAAGATATGAATCTAGAATCTCGGAAACCCATTTCATCAGTTGATTGGGTACAAGGGTCCCTGGTGGCAGGGAAACAGCAACCATTGACATGGTACAAGGTAAAACAGCATCAAATTTATGCATTGTGTGTGTCTCTTGACTCTTCTTGTAAGAGCTGTTTTCACTTCTGATTGGGTTTGCAGGCGTTTTTCAATTCACCAAAAGGAGATGATCCCCTGGCTCTGGACATGAGCAGTATGGGGAAGGGCCAGGTGTGGATCAATGGGCATAGCATTGGAAGATATTGGACTCTTTATGCTGAAGGAAATTGCACTGGATGCAGCTATTCGGCTACATTCCGGCCTGCAAGGTGCCAACTGGGCTGTGGGGAACCAACTCAAAAATGGTAACAACTCTATTCTACACAGTCACCAGCTCTGTCAAGTATTTAAGACCAAATATTTAAGACGAAGAGAATCTTCCCTTTAGATCTCAGTGCCTAAAAATCCCAGTAATCTAGTAATACTTGTTAGTGATTAGGATAAAAGATGACGAACATATCATGAATCAAACGCCACAAATGGAGACGCTGTCATTGATTTCATGGGACCTACACTTGGCCCCCCACAAAAATAACGGTGCTCATATTTTTGCATTTAATAGGCCGATGAAAGTGAAAATGTCCCTGTAAACTGGGTTTGTATATCTACTACAAGCTGAAAAAACCCTTTTTACATTTTCAGGTACCATGTTCCGAGGTCTTGGCTGAAGTCGACTCAAAATTTGTTGGTATTATTTGAAGAAATTGGAGGTGATGCATCGAAAATCTCTCTTGTAAAACGATTAGTGACAAGTAATTGATTCAAAGCCATACCCTCGACAAAGTAAAATGCTTCTCCATGCTTTTACAAGTGCTTTCATGATGCCGTGACATACTGGTAACCTAGTCTTCCTCCTACCATCCCTCGACACTATTCATAGGATATCCTTTCTTGTAGCTAGTTGTTAGGTGATGGCAAACCCCATCACTCAAGAGTCATAAATAAAACTATGATGCTGGTTCTGGTTCTGGTTGACGGTCTCGGGCCTTGGGTTACTTTCCAGTTTTCATCTCAGGTTATTCAGGAACCATCGCGGCAAGAAAATGAACCAGTACGGCAGTTAATAGACCTAAAAGGTAAATGGTTCAGGCTCCAGGCTACTCCAAGCCTAGCTTAGTGAAGGTTAGTATGCAAAGATTGCTTCTCCAAGAGATACTCGACTGGGTACACAAAAAACTTGATGCTGTGATTTGTCATTTAAGAGAAAACCCTTTTAAGATTTGAAACGTGACCCATTGTTAATTCTGCAAAAGCAAGAATTTCTCAATCGCAAGTAGTTTTTTCCCCTGCTCAATGGACTCGAATTTATAAATGGTTAGCTGTTTTCTTAGGATTTGAATAGAAGATATTTTTAATCGGACAGTAATAGTATTATCAGGTTCGAGTCCCGTCTGGTGTAAACAATTCTTTGGGGTCATCGGACCTGGGCGAAGCCTATGAATGACCCGTGGTGCACTTGTGGAAAACCTGCTTACCGAGGCCTTGTGCACCCCCGAGATTAGTCAGGCCCAGCGGCCTGGATACTCGGTGCTAATACAATTTTTTTTTTTATCAGACATAGATCTGACATCTAATGCATATAACCCATCTTAAATACTTTAGCCAAAATTAAAACTATCACTTACCATAAAAAAAATGATTATTTTTTAACCGGTGTAGAAATCTCATTTAACTAAAAATAAGTTGGGTTCTTAAACTTTTTTGTTTTTGAAACCAGGGCTTCCGCCCAAAACCTAATTAAATGAGGTCAAGTATACCTGATGAGATAAACAAGTATATTTCCAGTATACAAATACATATCAGAATATATTTTCTATTCTAAGTTATACCGACTTTGCTCCTATAATTAAGCTAACGTGTAAAGGAAAGAGTATTTTACATCCCACTTCCTATAATTACTCCAATTTCCCTTTAATATACAACTCACGTTAACACTCAAGTTGATGCATACAGAGCGACTTGACTAATGATTTTATAGAAATATTTGCTTGACTCTTCATGCGCGACTTGACTAATGATTTTATAGAAATATTTGCTTTACATGACTTTGGTAAGTATATCTGCAAACTGGTCCTTAAATTTGACAAATGAGGACTCAATTGTATTATTCTCTAGGTTATGTTTGATAAAGTGTCTATCAACCTCAATGTTCCTGGTTCAATTATGTTGAACCAAATTATATGAAATGCTTATAACATTTTTATTTTCAAGAGATTCATTTTAGACTTGAGACCAAAACTAATCTCGGTTACTAGGTCACCACCTTTTGTTTTTTACTTCTCATTGTCACAAGGTTTCCTCTTATAAATATGAAATACTCTGACATCGACTTCCTATCTGATATGTTCTCATCCCAATCTGTAGCAGTATACCTATTAACCTCCACATGATCATTCTTAGAAAACATGAGCCTTTTTCAGAAGGCTTTTCAGTACTTCAATATTTGAATTACAACCTTCATGTGTTCTTCAGTTGGACAATACATAAATTGATTCATTGCACTTACAACATAAGCAATACATGGATGAGTATGAGAGAGATAAATTAGCTTACCAACTAATCATTGATATCTTCCTATGTCAATTGGTTTCTTGTTCGAATATACCCCAAATAACAATTAAGATATCCACTTATTCGCACTCTAACAATCTAACTTCAGATAATAAATCTAGGACATATTTTCTTTAAGATAAAAATATGTGTTAGGTTGATTTGGAAACTTCTATCCCAAGAAAATACTTGAGTCCACCTAGATTTTTATTTCAAATTCACTAACTAATTGCCTTTAGAGTCGTGAGATTACTTAAATGTCATCTCTTGTAATGATTATATTGTCTACATATATAATAAGAGTTGTGACTTTGCCTTACTATTTCTTTTAGAAACAAAGCATGGCATGCATTGCTCTATTGAAAGCCATACTTTTTCTTCATACAATGAATTTTTTTATCCTGTACAAGGCTCATTGCAACTTAAACACCTCATTAGTTCTTGTGCTCACTAAGTAGCTTAGAGGGATGTCCATATATACCTCTTCTTCAAGCTCGCTATGAAGAAATACATTTTTCACGTAAAACTGATGTAGTGACCAATCTAGATTTGCTACTTATATTCATTCATGTGTAACTAAAAGTGCTTGAGGTATATAAGTACACTCTAAGGAATAATTAATTATAAAGTAGATGTCTCATATATGGCCTATATTAAGTTTATATAGATTGGAGCTCCTTTGTTTGTGTGCTTCAGGTTGCACGGTCCGTTCATTAAGTATGAAATATCTGTGCAAGATTGAAATTTAATGTATTAGATAAATCTAAGCCTTCATGGGCGAGTGAGAGACGTTGGTTATTAGGTTTGCCCTAGTTCGCCCATGAGGGATTAACCTAGTCTATTTATTTAGAGAAGTTACTAAAAGGTAACTGTTAGGTAACCGTTTCTCTACTTATATAAATATGGACATAACCTCCTATGAAAGGATACGGTTTCTTATAATTGATGAAGATAGTTCTTTCTTTTTTCTTCCATCTCAAATTCTCTACATTAAACTTGTTAAGATCTGCAAAGACATCAGTATTGTTGATCATCACTTTGGTTTTAGTAATTGAAGTGACCTTGAAGTTATTGATCCAGGAATAAGAAAAACAGAATCTCACAAGTAAGTTTTCCTTATCAAATTTACATTGGTATGAGAGCCTAGATCATAAATTTTTATAATTAAATGATCCATTAATTAAAATTATTTTCTTGTAATAAATGCATGTATATACATGAATATTATTTGAATAGTATCAATTATGTATTTTAAAAAATTCATTTCTATCAATTATTATTGTGCTTGTTCAATTAGTACAAAAATAATCATATAAAAATACATGATGTTGTAATTGTGTAAAGCAAGAACAAAAACATTAATTAACATCTTTAATTCTTGTGTGATGTAAATTAATTAACTGCCAAAATCCAAATGTCAAATGTTCAGGCCTGCATTTACATGCCAAAATGTTAAAAGCCATATGGCACTTACATGCTGAATGTGGCCTGCATTCTCCATTTGACCATTAACTTTCAAATGACAGCTAATGTTATTAAATTGCCAAATGATAGTTTTTTTTTAATCACACGTTCAAGAGAACACGTGATTAAAAATGGGTAGTAGAACGTATCAAATGGGCAGTTCATATATATATATATATATATATATATATATAGAGAGAGAGAGAGAGAGAGAGAGAAAAGACCCACATGTTCTCCTGAACATGTGTGTCTTCTCTATTTGGAAAATAACTGCCAAATGGCAATTGAATGAAAAAAACTGAAATGCAATAAATATAAATTATTTATATTATAATGTTAGTTTATTCATTGTTAAACTAAATTGCTTAATTTTATTAGTAATTGTTTTTCAACAATGATGATACATATCTTCATTACATATTGATTATAATATTTATGTGTTTCTGGAATATTTTGTTATAGTGGATAAACAACAACAAATTGATCATTTATTGTGTTATGTGATTAATCATGTTCACAAAATTCGAGAGCACATTGATTATATGTATCATTGGATGAGTAAACTGGCCATGAGTGGTGTATACGAATTCTACATGGAACATCAATTGTTGATCGTTCTCAATTCTCTACCTGCGAAATGGATACCGGTGTGACAGTCATTGGAATATAGGTTAAAATCCTTAGATTTTAATAATCTCGTTAATGAAATGCTGCTTGAGAGGGAACATCGGTATACCAAAAAGGGTATACGATGCACTAGAAGAAACGCAAGTCATTTAGATGTTGCTGCTAAATTCATTCCATGGTTTGAGCAGACTGAATTTGTAGAAGATGACTTTGATGAAATAGATGATGTAATTGGAGACACCACTTATATTCCTACAATATAAGATAATTCTAAGAAGTTTATTATTGTTAATATTGTATTTTTTAAGGACAATTGGCTATTTATTTTTAACTGCATAAAATATATAATTTAAGTTTTCTTTACATCATATGCATGTATTTGATAATTTCAACCTAACTAGTGGAGTTGTTTGTTGAAACTAATAACTATAATGTTGCGCTCATTTAAATTTTCAATGATAATTAGACCATACAAATGGGAATTGATTAAATATTTAGCATTTTTTGTTTCTATAGTATATGTTCAATTATTATTTGTGTAATTTAGAATGGAGTGACAATATATATCATTTAAATTGTATTATTCTCTAATATTTGTTATTGATGTCAATAACGCTTAATATGGGTGCATTTAAGAGCATTATAGCTGATTTGAACCATGAAAACAAACTAAATGAAAAGAATTATGATATTTGGCATCGTAAGATTGAATATCTTTTGGAAGAGCAAGAGATGCTGGAAACAATCACGCAACCAATGACTAAACCTGAGCAAGGAAACACTGCTCATCATAGGCTTGATATGGAAGCATATCAAACCTATAAATGCAAGGATCATGTAGCTCGCATTTTGATGTTGAGCAGCTTGCAAAATGATATAATGTTGTGTTTTGAAATGCATCGTTTAGTTCAATCTGTTTGGGACACAGTACAAATTCAGTATGGGAGAACCTTCACTACTAGACTTCGTCAGTTAACCTTGAAATTCGATGGTTACAAGAAGCGCCAAAATCAGACAATGAGGTAACATCTTACAGTCATGTCTATGATCAATGAATTACAGGGTGCTGGGCATGAGATGATTGATGAACAACAAGTCTAAGCAGTTATCCGCTCTTTGCCAAGCAATTGGAAACACATATGTGTTAACCTTACCCACAGTGACAACATCAAAACATTTGATGATGTTGCTTGCCATGTTGAGCTTGAAGATCGACTTCATGCTGAAAACCCTATAAATGAGGCTTTTATGTTAGACACCATTAATATATTTATTAATAATGATCCTTCAATTTATGTTGTTCAAAATTCTAGCACTATTAAAGATAGTAATATCATAACTTCGCATGCTAGATTAGGACACATTGGACAAGATCGATTACATAGATTAGCACGAGCTGGTCTTTTAGGATCACTTTCCAGAGGAATTGTCTATGTGTGAGCATTGCCTTGTTGGAAAAACAACTAGATTACCATTTGACAAAGCTGAAAGAGCTAGTAGTCCATTACAACTTATTCATTTGGACATTTATGGCCCAATGAATGTGAGGGAAAGACATGGAGAAAGCCATTTCATCATATTCATAGATGATTTCACATGGTTTGGTCATGTTTATTTGATCTCTTATAAGTCTGAAGCATTGGATTGCTTCATTCGCTACACAAAGATGGTGGAGAATAAACTAAGCACTAAGATCAAAACTTTAAGAACAGATCGAGGACGTGAATATTTGTCTGAACCGTTCTTTGTGATGAAAAAGGTATATCTAGACAACTAACTATTCCTTATACTCCACAATAAAATGGTGTGGTAGAAAGGAGGAATAAAACCTTATTTGACATGGTTAGGTCAATAATGGTGTAAACAACTTACCAATTTCCTTTTGGGGATATGCATGGTTAACTGCTACTTACATATTTAATCATGTGCCCTCTAAATATATCCCATCCACCCCATATGAATTATGGAATGACATCAAACCTAATCTAGGTTATTTTTATTCATGGGGGTGTGCAGCTTATATTCACAATACTTCTCAAGAAAATGGGAAAGTTGGTCCTAGAGGGAAGAAGTGTATTTTTTATAATATTCTGAACATTCCAAAGGATTTGTATTTATTGTTGAAAAAGCTGATGGAAGAGTGACAAAGATTGAATCGCGTGATGTTGTTTTCTTAAAAGAGGTTTTTCCAAAAATAGGTGAGGTTAAACAAGATTTTCAATTATATGAAATGGAAAAATCTAGACTATGACACAACAAGCCATTTAGTAGAGGATTTAAATGAATCTATTAATCCTCCTAGTAACAGTGAGAGTGATATTTTGTCTATTACTACTTCTATGGAGAAGATCATAAGTAATCTCAACCTCGTAGAAGCATTCATGAACCAATTTCTTGTTGTCAATTTAAGATTGAAGGGGAAACATTCATGATTGCTCCACAAGATGATGAAAAGCCACAAACATTCAGTGATGCTTTATTTGTTCCTAAAACCAAAAAATGGATTCAAGCTATGGAAGAAAAAATAGAATCGATGAAAACTAATCAAGTTTGAGACTTGGTTGATTTAGCTTTAGCACAAAGATCCATTGTAAATAAATGGGTTCTTAAAATTAAACGTAAGGCGGATGGATCAATATAACGTTATAAGGCTCGACTAGTGGCAAATTGGATATACTCAAGAAGAGGGATTGATTATGAAGATACATTCTTATTAGTTATGAAAATTACTTCAGTTTGACTTATTTTAGCTATAGTCGCATATATGGACCTAGAATTATACCAAATGGATGTTAGAAATGCGTTTACCAATGGAGAACTAGATAAGGAGATCTATATGGATCAACCTTTAGGATTCAAGACTAGTGTTGTCAGTAGTTTGATGTGCATACATCCCGATACATGTTATGTTGTTGGATTGGTTAGCTGATATCAATCAAATCCTGGTCAGAAACACTAGATGACAGTCAAAAGGATTCTACAATATCTAAAAGGAACTTCAAATTACATGTTATATTACCAAGGAAAGTAAGATTTATGATTGTTTGGTTACTTTGATGCTGATTGGGGAGGAGATGTTGACCAATCTAAATCAACTTCAGGATGTGCTTTCTTACTTAATGATAGTGCAATACTATAGAGGAGTAAGAAATAATCTTGCATAGCCTTATCTACCATTAAAGCTAAGTATGTAGCTTGTTTCGCGGCAACATAAGATGCCATTTAGTTTAAAAAAATCTGTATCATTTGAAAATTGTCAAATCAACATCAGATCCAGTGATAACACTGCTACAATAGCTATGGCTAAAGATCCAAAATATCATGGAAAAACCAAACATATCATGATGAGATATCACTACATTAGAGAAGCGATTAATGACCATGATGTGATTCTAAAACACATTTCTACAAGTTCTATGGTTGCAGATCCACTCACAAAACCAATAGCAAGGGATGCATTTATTAGACATGTGAAATCCCTTTGTTTATGTAGAATGTAATTAAGTAATGAATAAATATCATTTGAATATTATTTTATTCATTATTTGCTTATGAATATATTGAGTATCGTATAGTACAATTTATTAAAGTATGTCGATAGACTAAGATTGACTCACTTACATGAGCAATCGCCTCTATCATTTGTAAGGTGCGTAGATATGCGACTAATTGAGTTTTAATGCTCAAAAAACAACTTGGGCGTGGTGGGAGCAATTTTAACTCAAAATGATTTTAAAAAGTCAACTTGGTTAGAACCAAGATGAGGTTCTTACATAAAAGAATCAACATGAATGAATTCTCACCATTCATGTGTCTATTATGATTGAAGCCGAGTATGAAATTATTCATTTGTCATTAATGACAATGAGTAAATGAGAATTTCTTATATGACGTTTATATTTTTGGCAACAAGCTGAAACCCGTATAGTGTATTTTCTCTAACAAGGAGAGCAACAACATACACTCTATGTCTTTAGAAAAGGAAAAGAGTACGCTCCACTATAACATGTTATCAAGGATTTTTTTTACTATCTCAATCGCCTGTGTCTGTCATGAATTTTTTTGTTTTAAAATATAACATTTCATACAAACAAATTGATACACTTTATTGTAATATAAATATATTACAAGAAAAAATAATTTATGGGATAAAAACTTTATTGAATTTGATGGGGGTGCGTGACTTGTATTGTAAGTGTGGATGGTTCATCCATATTTACATGATGTTTTTTTTAATTGAGTGTTTTTTTTTTACCATTTTTATCCTTAAACATTGAGTTATTTTAATTTTTAACTTTCAAATGCATGTCAACTCGATTTGATCCATGCTGTGAATTAGTCCAAGAACACCAACAAGAACTCATTACATGTTCCAAATGGTCCAATGACCCAGTCTAAGACAAAGATATTGAAAGAGACATTGAATGCATTGGTTTTGAAGGTTTCAACCAAGTCGGAATTGCAAGATCTATTGGAGTATCAAGAGAAGATACTAGTACATCTTATCCATATGCAAGAGGGGTCCAATACAATCTTATTTGAGTCATGAAGTGAGGACAACAAAGGAAACAGAAGAATCCTACTACAACTTGAAAACAACATGAGTGGCTAACTTTTCCTTTTGTTTCTAGGATTAAGGGGTTGCATGTAAGACTATAAATAAGCCTTGAATTAGGTCTATAATATTTTACTTCCTTCTCTTTTTCTCATGGTAGAACATGGATCTAATATTATAGGTTTATTTTATTTTGTTAGCTATAGCCTAAGGCTTGTTTGAGTTTAATTAATATATTTTTTTCCCGCTAGGATCCAAGACTTGTTTGGATTAAGTTATGGGCTTATCAGTTTAGGGTTTTGGGTTAGTTTTAAGGGGACCTCATATAAATCCACATAAGGGGTCCATTAGGGTTAATTTTTCAAAAACTATATAAACCCATGTAATGTAAATTTTAGCAGCCATTGATGAATATTACTTTTGATTTTTTCAGTTTTAACGTGCGAGAGTGATTCTTACATTCTTTAGTTCTTGAACGAACTAAATTTAACTTATCAAAGATTAGCTAGTTTCTTGGCGTTATTCTACCCATTCCAATAGTATTGGTGTCTTGTGACAGGTTTCCATTGTGTCACACTCCTATCAGGCCTATTTCGATTTTTCAGGATCAGATCTCAGTCTTGATTATGGGTTGTGTGACCACGTGATCACGAGATTCACATCAATCCAAGTAAATCTAATGTATTTCCATCTCAATATTAGTTTAAAATACTATTCACTATGCAGATTGTTTTAAATTTATCGTTAAAATCTATTTGTTTTTCTAATACACACCTTAACAATACCTAGATATTTTTTACTCTTAAAAAATTTATTTTTTAACCTGCAGCGTAACGTGGACCAATGGACTAGTTAAAAGTATTTTTTTTAAGTGAACATGTAGTTGACACTTTTTTTTCCAGCTACAAAATTATAATATTAATATCTTGATGAATTAATAATTTATGTAAAATTTGATGTAGTAGAAAGACCCATGAAAAGAAAGATGAAAAGGGAATAAGAATTTTAGACAAGAAAATACCAAATAAATTAGACTAAAACATAAGAAAAAAATATCATATTTAGAACTCGTATGGTAGTGGTAGTTATTACTTCTCAATATACTTTTTTTGGTTGGAAATTTTTTTTTTTTGTAATATCATTATATCAAAACAATAAGAAAAAATAAAGAATAATTAATTTGAAGCAAAGAGAATTTTTTAAAAATATATATATAATTGTTTTTAATAAAATACACTTAAAAAAAATGGACTCTTGGTGCTAAGAATGCGGATTTGACATTATTAAAGAACAAAATTGCTACTGCCAATAATAGAAAAAAATAATCAGTCTCAAGATCTTAGATAAGAAAAAACAAAATGCTCAAGTATGATTTCCTTATATCTTACCCAACCATGCTTAACATTGAATATGGAAAAATGTCCACATGATTGATTTTCTATTGCATCATCGAATCTTGAGAAAATAAAAATAAAAACCAATGTCATTATCGGAAATATTGAAGTATCATTAGTGTTTATTGAATTTTATCGGTTCTTAAAGCAAAATTCTAAGATAACTAGCTAGCTGTATTATTACTTACTTTCATACTAGATTATTTTTAAAAATATTTTTTATTTAAAATTATATTAAATAATACTTTTTATTTTAAAAAAATATATTTTTTATATTAACCTAATTAATTAATCTCGCAGAGTGCACATCACATTGAGTTGATAAGCAAATATTTTCAGGACGATGACATGACAGTACCAAGGACACCGACATCATGAACTGGAAGTGGGAAATCGACAGAGAGACGGCAGCACCTGAATAATGCCCATGCCCTTTATTCTTTTGCCTCTTGCCAGTTTCAACTCAATGTGAACTCATCCTTCACGTCTCTCTCGCGCACACAAAAAATTCCTCCAAAAATCTACTCCATGCACTCACCCTTGAAACACTTTGTAAGTGATGAATCATTGCAGTTAATGACGATCGACAGACTTATATTTTAAAATCTTTATCTAATCGCGAGTGACAGATGAAATACATTTTGTAACGTGATTGTATATATAAATATATTTGAAATTCGGAATTTGTCTTATTAATACTAGAGCTATAATGTAATGTTCTAAAGAAGCTTAACCGTAATCCGTGAGCTGAGATCTTGTTTTATTAGTCAGCCATTTTTCTAGATATATTGGATACTAGTTAGCTTTGATGCTTCTTATTAATACTTGTTTTCTTACACCATGAATCTATAATTTAAAACTCGGTGTAATCTGAGACCAAATTTGAAGTAAATGAAGATCAGGACAGGATTTGATTCGCAAGCTTGAGAGTTCGGAGAGAGCCTGATTTGAAGCACTAGGAGGTAGGGCAAGGACCAGTTTGAGATATTCGGTCTCGCCGAGACTAGATCCAAGACACTTGAAAGTAAGGTCAAGATCATATTCAAATAAGTTCGAGGCTAGCAGGAGTTGGGACGACAATGAATTTAGGGTATTTAAGGTTAGGACGAGGAAGCATGCATGGGGTTTGATGGAGACTGGTAGCTTTTTAAAATAGAAACATGAAAGGAAAACGATACCAAACAACACACTGTATGTCTTATGATTTGTTTTTATGTTCGCTGACATGGGAATTAATAATAAAAATCAAACAAGAAATCCATATAAAAAATCATCGTAACCGGCTAAATTTCTAAGAATCTAACCTGGGCGGCTTCTTTTTTTAGATTTATTACATGTGCAGCCTTGACATAAAATGATGTTGATGGTCACCATCTGTTAACTTATCTTCTCTCTGCCACAATCTCTTTCTTGTCTTTGTGCATGACCTTGTTTGCTTACTCGCTAGCTACTACATCCATGGCTAAAGCTAAAGCTAAAGCACCAAGACGCACTCTTGACTCTTACACTGTTAAACCCATCAACATAACAGTTAAACGTAAGTCCTTCACCCCCCCCCCCCCCCCCCTTTTCTTTTCCAGTTTATATCATCTCTCTGTTTGACTAGAAAATGAAAACAATTTAATTAACTAAATTCTTTCGTTTTTTGTAGCTGGAGATTGCGTTTTGATGCGGCCATCCGATCCGTCGAAGCCTTCTTACGTGGCAAAGATTGAGCGGATCGAGACCAGAGGACACAGTGTGAGAGTACACGTGCGGTGGTATTACCGGCCGGAGGATTCAATTGGTGGTCGCCGGCAGTTTCATGGCTCAAAGGAGGTTTTTCTATCCGATCATTATGATACTCAGAGTGCAGATACGATAGAAGGGAAGTGTACGGTTCATAGTTTCAAGAATTATACGACGCTTGATGCTGTTGGAAACGATGATTTCTTTTGTCGTTTTGAGTATAATTCGTCTAGTGGTGCTTTTAATCCTGAAAGCGTTGCAGTGTAGGTCTCGAATTTCCTTTCCAAGGGAAGATGGTTTGATGGATTGAAATTTGATATTTAGGATTGGAATAGTGTTTTTGAGTAAATGGCTGTTCTTATTAATTATGGCAGGTATTGCAAATGCGAGATGCCTTACAATCCTGACGACTTGATGGTTCAATGCGAAGGCTGTAGTGACTGGTAAGTTGTCTGTTTTTGAGATTATTTTGAAGCCCTTTTCCGGGTTCTAGTTCATATTTCTTTCAACCTGAGGGGAACGGGCAATACATTTTTTTTATCTGCAAAGTCGCTCTGGGATTGCAATTGAGATAATACGTTTTGATCCAGGTTTCATCCTGCTTGTATAGAAATGTCTGCAGAGGAAGTTAAAAGACTCGGCCATTTCTTCTGTGAAAAATGCTCATCTGAAGGCCAGAAGAAGGTGAAGAGTTCCCACAATGGTACCAGACAATCAGAAGCAAAGGTATTATAATCTACTCTAGTGTTTTGTTAATTTATGGAAGCTTGCTGTTGTTGTCCTATGAAGAGTAAAATACACCAAAGCATGAATCTACTTATCATTGATATTTTTTGCCACTACATTCTTGCAGGTGGAAACAAAGAGAAGGAAGGTGATGAAGTAGATAAAAAACAAATGCTGATGTGTAATGATAGCAGAGGAACGGGAGCTCTCTTTTTAACCTCGGTTAGAGGCTTCCAGCAAACATACAGCTGCATCACAAGATGTTGTTAACAACACACGGGGAACCCCCCCCCACTGGTTGGAGTCAATAGGAAAAGGCACTGCACGGAGCTCGGAGGATTTTGCTACGGGAAGTAATCTTTTTTTAGAGAAATTAAATTTAAAAAATGCTTTTATTTTTATCATGTCATTTCAGCAAGTGGCGTTTAATAAATCTAGTTGTAATGCAAGTAAAGTGGAATATTTTATAATCCGAACGAAAGATTAACATCATACTTGTAGAGAAACTGTCCCGACAAGCAAACAGTTTTTCATGCCGTTGACGCTGCAAGATATCGAAGACTTGTTATAATCAGCCTTTAATGGATCTGACGGAGAATGTGAGGTCAACGCCTAAGGCTATGGAATTTTCATAATCCCCTGAGCAATAAAATTGAATTTTTTTTATTTGAATTTCTTTTATATTTTCAAATCATTTTAATCCACTAATATAAAAATATATATATTATTTTAATGTATTTCTGAATACTATATAACTTAAAAGAAAAAAAAAAGACTTCAAATTTAGTAATTGTTTGGAAGTATGGTTGCAGTTGCTTTTGAAAATACTTTTCATTTAAAAATATATTAAAGTAAGAATTTTTTTATTATTTTTAAAATATTTTTGACAAAAAATAGACGCTTCAATTGGAATACAAAATAAAAGTCATCAGTGTCGCTTCAGTAGCTCCCTCCTGAAGGCCTCCGCTTGTTTTATCATTTTGTCTACCGAAAAATTAAGAAATATGCAAATGCTACTGTTTAATAACAAGAATGATTCTATTTCATTTTCATGTGGGCTCTTCAATGCCATATGCATGCTGATGATGAAAGGATGAGTGCAAAATTTAATACAAACCAATGGAGGCTCAGTTTTCACATTCTGATATAAATGAATCACGAAATATATGATATGCTACAGATGGCTTAGCAGTTACCAAAGAATGATGAGACAATGCAAAGCTCAATTCCCTTTTTTATTCTCAAGAGTGTGTGCGACTTGTTACCGCTTATATATGTCTTGACTTGTCTTTGCTCTCTTCCATACAATAACGATGCCATACAGATCGGATGTAGCCAGCAAATTCTCCCCGTGGTTCCACGCGACATCACCGACTGGAAAACGATGACCCTGCAGTCAGAAATGCTCATTATGCTGAGAACATGGTGGTGGTGGTGAAATAGTGAAACATCAAAAGCCAGTACACAACGGAGACGGACCTGTAGCTTGTTGACACATGTATGCTTTGGCCGAGTTAAATCATAGAAATAAATGTTTGAATCCTCACTTCCAGCAACTTCATGCAAGAAAAAAAATCAGTTGAGATAAAAAGTTATTACTGTTCACAAACTAAATCAAACTTAAGATTCTTTTCAAGGATATGTGAACACTCATTTCTGGACCAAAACCTCAAATTTGAACAGAATTTTTCATGCTTCACAGTCTACTCTTATCCTTTATTAGATTCTCTCTTAGAAACGCACTGTAGGAAGATTCAGTGGTTGGAAACAAATGTTGCAGAAAATTTCAGGGGTTGTAGGAAAGTAGAAAAAAAGGGCACTGATGTTTCAGAAGAGAACATAAAAGTTGAGTGTAGAAGGTGACAACAGAGTTACTACTCAAGCATATGATGGCCTCCAACTACATCACATTTCATTGACATACATATGTATACACAGTTGTTTTTGCATAAGCTTTTAAGTTGTATTCTAAGCTCACATGTACAGATGATAGCTGACCAAATATTAGAAACTTCACTGCAGTGATAAAACACAAACCTATATACTCTCCTTTTTCAAGGGAAAGTAAGGGGCAGAAAGAAGCCCGGATGCTATGTACTCGTGGAGCCAATTTGAGTGAGCATCGAAGAGTCAGATAACCTTTTATTTCCAACGCAACACTGCAACACAGGCATGACATCCTCTAAATCACTTCAAATTAGAAGTCCTAACAGTGGACAACATGTCAGATGTACAAACCTAAAGAACGACAAACTTCCATCTTGAGTACAGGTCAGCAACACAGGGCCTCCTGCTAGCATAGAGAAACTCCGGTACTGAACAGTTGTTACTGGATATTTGCTCTTGCCACTACTTCGAAAACGATGAGCCCGGGACAATGCACCCGTGTGTGAGTCCATGCTTGTGGAGTATATACAACCCTGCATGTATAGCTATTTGAAAAGGTACTACAAAAAGTCATCCAATGGTGATGGTTATTTAATGTATTTACAGAAGAGTCACCTGTGCATCACCGCAGAAGATGAGGTGACCAGTGTGATCATGGTCCATGGATGTAACCTTATCGTCAAAGACCAATTTATTAATAATCCTGCCAGTGCTGAAATTGAATACCTGGTATATCAATGAAGAGGGGCTACAAATCAAGTGGAGTCAATCCAAGTGAAAACTATAGACCAGGGCAGGGCAGGGCCAAGTATGATCACATGTTTAGAGGTTCTCATTTTGAAATTGCATCAGCATGAAAGCTTGTATATAAGTTGGCAACCTCACAAACTGAGTGAGTAGGGCTGTTTAACTTTAAATCATGAAATGAGGTAGAAGTTTTCTCAAGTTCAATCAATTATGTGACAAAGTTTTGGGTGAATACAGCTAGTCATGAAAATGACATGATTTGCAGGCAAAGGAAAATGGTATTTACAGTAATTTCTCTGTTTGCATTGCCAACTGAGAGGAAGTTGTTATTTACCTGCAATGATGGAGACAAAAGAGGAAAAATTAGGTGGCCGATCAAGTCATGAAGAATGATTAGAACATATTAAATATAAAAAAAAAATCCAGTCAGATGATCACATATATGTACATGCACACATTATCAGGGGAGAGGAAGAGGAAGTGTGGGTTCAGTGCATACTTACTGGATGAAAACGAATACACAATTGTGAAGAGACTCCATATATTACTCGAATGCAAATTCCTTTTGATAACTCCCATACTCTCACAGTTTTATCCATGGATGCTGAAGCAATGTACTGATTATTGGATGAGAAGTCGAAGTCTGGCAGTACTTTTCGGACTTAGAAATGTGGCAATGATAGCAGAAAAATATAAACTTGCACTCAATCAATATAATTAGCAGCGTCCTTGGTGAGATTATATTGGATAAAGAAACTAAAGATTTGCACTCCTTGCTGATGACTCCTCTTAGAGTGTACATGTGCAGGAATAGTCAAGTTTACACGAGTATTCAAAGTTATATCAATGTCATTAAACTAAAGAGATGGTGCATGAAGTGTTAAACTAAATAGAAACAAGATTCGGAGCCATCAGAGCTTAATTCACAGAGACCTGGGAAAATGCAAAAGCCAGAGCCAAAATGAAGTACATACGGTTCTACAGTACAGTCATACACACAAATAATTTTACCAGGTAGGTTCCACTTAAATTGGTTTGTACATTTTTTAATGATACACAAGATCATGTTCCATTTCTAATTGTTCACCTATAAGATACCTGTCATTGATCTTCACTTGACCTATCACACCAATACCACAGGTTGCACACAAGAGGCTAGAATACAGTGTCACTCCAATACAAACAAAGGGCTTGTTGCTTAGGATTAGCAATTCGGTGCACAACTCCATTGTCTAAATTATTATGGATTGTGAAATCATGTCTTTGATAATGGCAACATGCATGCACACCCACACAAACAAATAGTTAGGACCTGAAATATAAGAAAAGACCATAGAAACAATACCAGTCAATCAAACCTGTGACATCTTTAGAATGGCCCTCTAATTTTTTGATGACTGAAGGTGGGTCTGAGACTAAGCACACTGTCAAGACTCCATCTGACGCCCCATATGCGAGTAAATCAGAACTCATGTGCCCAAACTTCAAAACAGTAACTGCAAATAAGACCAGGATGAGGTTTACGAAGAAAGACTAACCACTCAAAGTAGTGTGACAAGAGAAATGAAAGAAGTCTATATCAGTAACATAAAAAAATACCAGCAGCTTTGCACTGATCAAAGATGCAATGCATTCCTACAAAAGAATATGCAGGTTCAGCCCCTCGGTGGCGTAGGGAATCATTATCACTTGCAGTTGAGCTGAAACTTGTTCTGTGAGTAGAAGGCAGATTGATACTTCGCAGGTCCTGCAAATGAAGTTCATGCATGCAAAAAATTAATCATTGATGTGGTAGTTTCAAAGTTATAACCAATAACTAAAAATAACAAGAAATTAAGTTGATGGTTCTTGGCGCAGAATGCAAGCCAAAGTCCAAATAGAAGAGAAGGGGTGGGATGGGCAGATGAAGAGTAGTTATACATATACACGGATATTTTGCATTGTTTTTTCTTGAATGTGAGAAAAAGGGCTTTTGCTCTGTAATCACGTAACTTTTACTTTCTACTTGGGTAAAAATATTTTTTTCAGCAATTAAGTTTAAGGTCGATGGGTTAACATAAAAGTAAAAGACATAACTTTTCAGATCAGACGAATTTCAAATATCAAACGCATAACTTGTCATATCAGACTAGTTAGTAGATATACACATAATGGATATTTTGGATTGTTTTTCCTTGTAAGTGAGAAAAAAAGGCCTTAGCTCTATTTAATCATGTCACTTTAAATTTCTACTATGGTAAAAATATTGTTTTCAGCAATTAAGTTTAAGGTTGATGAGTTGACATAAAAGTAAAGCAATAACTTGTCAGGTCAGACTAATGTTAAATATCAAACATGTTATAAAACGGAGGTAGTGGGGACATGTTCCAGTGACATGGCAGGTTCCTTGAATAAGTACATTACTTGTTGTTGAAAAATATTTCTCAGGTGTAAGGATATTTAACTCTGTGGAGCCTGTTCAGAGTTTATGGCAGAAGCACTCAATGTAGTCAAAGGTACAAATATAACTTTTTTAATTATCAAAAGAAAATCCACAAGAAACTGAAGCATACCCTGCTGGAAGTCCAGCTGTCCACCTCGAACAAATGGGAAAGCGGACTCGTAGATTGAAGCAATCGCCCACTGATGCATCAACCAGTAAATCATCCTGATGTCAGAGTTGTATAGAGAAATAGATTTAAAATAGAAGTAACAACTCACAAAGTGCATTTTTGTATAAGTTCATGTTGATTCTCGATACAAAATGAAAGAATATAACATTAGCTCAGTTAGATACATAGAAATGTTCCTTGATGTAAGGGAAGTCAAATGTCAGATAGTTGAAATAATTTCTAAACCCCTGGTGCAAGGTGTGGGAGTATAATCCAGTCAGTACAATATGTCCATCAATATACACAACTAGCTGCACTCAACTAAAGTATCAGCCACCTGTTTCCGGGAGTACTTTGGTGGCTTGGCAAACTGTCCCAATTTCTTGGCCTGCGAATGTAATTACGATAGCTCGCATACCCTTTTCCATTGCATCTCCAATCCTTCATAAAATGCATTCCCAATAAGAACTTGTAGAAAAGATTATAAGATTTCATTTTTGCACTGCTGCTTGCTAGAAAAGTAACTTCAGTTTCAAAGGTAAGAAAAGGAAAAACACTAGAATACTTGAAATTTCTTCTCAAAGAAAATGAAGAATAAGGCATCACAAAGAAAACTAAATAGCTACTTGTTAGACCATTCTGAAAGCGTCATTTGACAGGGTACCGTTCCATTACTATACTAAATCAACCTTGCTAACCATTCGACTGGGGCATAAACAAAATCATCCCAAAATGAGAGTAAATTCAAGATTTTGATCAAACTCGTCTCATAAATCATTGAAACAAGATACAGTGCCATGACAACAATTCATCTAGAAACAATCAGAAATTCATTGTTTTAGACTGCACAAGTCTTCCAAATTATTCCAAAGGCAAATAAGTTCAGTAAAGGCGCACTAACGAATCTCTATTAGAAGGGGGGGGAAGAGTTATAATTTCTAACTTGACTTTTGTTATAAATCCAATCCAATGAGGACCCTCACTAACCACTTTCTTTAAATAAAAAAAGTTCCTCCAAGCTTGATCAGTAGAACAGCTAGTTTAATTACTAATTCTATCCTAGACTAAGCTCCATCTAGCAACAATTTACAATCCAAACCAGTAGATCTACCAATTACGCACTTACGAAACAAAATAATGTGGTATGCATAAAAATAAAAAAACGAACGAGTTAATAATAATATTAATAATAATAATAATAATCTTCAAAACGACAAGAGTGGAGAGAAAGCTTACAAGACGGCGGCGAGCACCGGACTCGGCTTTCCTATAGAGAAGGAGACGGCGAATGCCGATGTAATCAGGATCGGAATCCGAAGTAACAGGCTGGAGCAAACAGCTGAATAATTCTGGATCTACATTTTTCTTCTTATCCCTATTCTCTTCATCATTATTGTTATTATTATTCCCGTTGCTGTTAGATTCTGTTGAGCCGTTGTTTATTTTGTCGGTTCTGTTGTTTTCTACTGGCTCTTCCACCTGCTCCGCCATTTTTATTGAGATTCCGATGTATTCTTCATTACAGATCGTCGGGAGAATTAGAAGGGGTGGTAGAAGCAGCAATTTTTTATTTTTTGTGTCTGGGAAGGGTTTTGATAAATTTTTGAAGGAGGAGCTGGAGAGAGATAGCAGAGTTTATTTGGAAGGGAGGTGAAGGTCGTTGATCGGTAATGGTTTGAACTTCACGCGACTCAAATAGAAAGAATGCAGGGACTTTGTAACGACATTTTATATAAAATAACTAGCTATATTGCCCGTGCGTTGCTGCGGGTATTTTTATGTATATAATTTAACATAATTAAATCAATAACGATAAATTTATATGATATAACTAAATAAAAGTTATAGATCAGGAGATAAAATGTAAAAAAATTTAAGTACAGTTTATTGCGCAAGCATAGATTATATTTTTTAGAATGTAGATATTACGCTATGAAAGATCACAAAAGAGCGCGAACTAACATTTTCAAAACCAGAGCAAAATATTTTAATAAGAAAAAAATAATAATAACAAAATCATTATTGTGCAAATAATTAAATTATTATTATTATTATTATTATTATTATTATTATTATGTTAGTAATGAAAGGAAAAAAAATAAATGACAGACTAAAAATATCCTAGAAACTTTAACAAAAGATAAGAGAAAAAATAAGAAAAAATAAAAATTATCATTGCTATTACTGCAAAAACATTAAAAATTATCAAATTATCCGGAAGGAAAAAAAATATTAACAAAAGAGTAAACAAGAAAAACAATTAAATTATTATAATTATTATTATTATTATTATTATTATTATAATGAATGAAAAACCAGAAATAAATGAAAGAACAGAAAAATTCTAATAATTTGAACAAAAGATGAAAACAAAATAAAAATTATCATTGCTATTAATAATAATAATCTAACTTGAAAATATATAAAAAAACCAACAAAAAACTAAAAGATAGAGCAAATAAAAAAATATTATATATGATAAAACAGAAATAAAAATGAATAGTTGAAAAAAATCATTTAATCAGAAAAAATTTAAAAAAATATATGTTCAACGTTGCGGGTTGAGCGAATAATTTTTATAGGATTTGCTGGATCAAAATTAAAATATAATATTTATATATGCAAAATTTAATATAATAAAATAGATCAACACACCCTATTATCACAATAGCAAAATCAAAGCCTTAAAATCTAAAATTACAATTGCTTTTACTATTAAAACAATAAAAATTATTAAATGATCCTGAAAGAAAACACTCAAAAATATTAAAAAAAGAGTAAGCAAGAGAAACAATTAAATTATTATTATTACTATTATTATTATTATTATCATCATTATTATGCTAATAATGAAAAAAAATAAAAAAAAATAAAAGACTAAAAACATCCTAGAAACTTTAACAAAAGATTAAAAAAACAAAAAGAAAAAACTATCATTGCTATTACTGTCAAAACAATAAAAATTATCAAATTATCTGGATGGGAAAGAAACATTAACAAAAGAGTAAGCAAGAAAAACAATTAAATTATTATTATTATTATTATTGTTGTTGTTGTTGTTGTTGTTGTTGTTGTTGTTGTTGTTGTTGTTATTATTATTGTTATGTTAATAATGAAAGAAACAAAAATAAATGAAAGACTACAAATATTCCAGAAACTTTAACAAAAGATAAAAAAAAAAATATCATTGTTATTATTGAAAAAAAAAACAAATTATTATCAAATTATCGAGAGGGAAAAACAAATAACAAAAGAGTAAGAGAGAAAAATTATTATTATTATTATTATTATTATTATTATTATCATCATCATTATTATTATTATTATTATTATTATTATTATTGTTATTATTATTATTATTGTGTTAAATACACTTATATATACATGGACAAAAGTTACACTGAGGACAAAAACTAAAAGCATAGATGCATAAATACCAATAAAAAATAAACATTAAAAAAAGAACATATGAATTAATATCAAATAGAAAATTCAAAGAATAAGGACCAAAATGAAAAATGACATATATAAAATTAATTCCAATTGAAGGATAAAATTGAAAAAAAAAATACTTGGAGGACCAAAAATTAAATAATGATTAAATGTTGTCATGCTTTAAAAAAATTAGAAGAAGAGGGACTGAAATCAAACTTTGTATATATTACAAATTGCAATTGGAGGACCAAATTAAAGAAAGCAAAACTTCGGTACCGGAAAAATTGAAGGAACGAAAAAGAAACCGAAAATCAAAAGTATAGGGATCGAATTAAAATTGCTTTATATAATTAGTTTTAATTGAAGGGCACAATTGAAAAGAATCAAACTTTCAATTAAAAGAAATCAGGCATAAAATCGAAATCAAAACCTCAGGGACCGAAATTCACTTCTTATATACATGAGGGACTGGACCTGACATTGGGCCCGCAGGAGAGAGAAAACGTACAACCGCCACAAAACCGGCCACCGCCGTTTACCCTGACATCTAGGACGACAACGCGCCGCGACGGGAGACAGAGGACCAGGCGGCTCACCGGAATCACCGGCGGAGAAAAAATTTTGACCGCCGCATTGACCCGCACGCGCCGCCTAAAGGGCGCGTCGGCGCTGAGGACCGCTGTCGCGTCCTGACGACGCGCCAGCGGTTCAGACGGAAATATAATAAAAAAAATAGGCTAATTACCAAGGCACCCCTAACCCAACCCAGATCTACGAAAAAACCGAGGGGGAAAATACACGCGTGTCCCCGTTTACTGTGCAGAGTTTTGTCGTTTTCAGGGCCCTTTTTCGTCTGCACACTGTGCACTGAAGGTGTGAAAAATCGACGGAGCCCCTCGTCCCTGTGCACTATTTTGTCTTTTTCGAGGGGTTTATGCGTGATTACACCGTGCACATTGCGGCTAATTCAACTTAATTAAAAAAAAAGTCAAAAACTAAAAACACCCCCATTAAATAAATACAACACGCCTAACCACGAAGCTCATTTCCGTCCCTGCACTGCCACAATCCACAGTGAACAACTCCACGCCCTTTAGCTGGTTTGTAATATATTAGTTTTACTCACTTTCGTAAAGTTTACTTACGTATCCGTAACAAAGCCTCTCCGTTTTCACTTTTTCTTTTTTATTTTCCTCGTTGCAAATATGGAAGTTAAAAAAACAATAGGGAATTTTATTAAAAAAAACATTTTCCTGTTTTTTATTCCTGAAATCTGATTTGCATGTGACCCAATCATGATTATAAAAAAGCTTAGATGATTAAGTATATATTTAACATTGTGTTTTAAAAATATTTTTGAAAAAAATTATAAAAAAATTATTTTTTTATTTTTAATTAAAAAATTGATGTTTTTAGATCATTTTTATATGATGATGTCAAAAATTATTTAAAAAAATATTTGATACATTTCTAAATAAAAATCTATTTCAAAAGCAATCTCAACAACACTCCTAAATAAAAACTAAATAATTGTTTAAAAGTATTGTTGATGTTTTTTAAACTATTTTTCATTCATAAATAAATCAAAATAATTTTTTATTTTATTTTAAAAAAAATTATTTGTATTATCAACACATAAAAATATTTAAAAACACATACAAAATAATTAAAATAAAAAATACAAGTGATGATTAGACACATTGAATTCGCCTTCATGGCACACTGTTTCAAGGTCGACTATTTATGCGTGTGTGTATTAAAAAAAATAGTTCAAATCCAAAAATAAAATTATTTAGAATTGGCATTTTAATTTAAAAAAAGACAATAAAATGATTTTTCTGAACAAAATTATAACATATACAATATTACAAGAATGTCATCATCAATCTCGCAAAGTCATTATATTCTCTGATTGCTCTGAAATTTTAACATAATATATATAAATATGTCAAGACTTCTCATAAAATTTTATCTCAATCTAATAGTCGAATTAAGATAAATGATTGATATTGTAAAATTATTTATTATTTTAAAAAAACATTATTTGGCCAAAACAAAACCGGAATGTTTCGGCAGGTATTTGGCTGAAAAATCCGGAATAGACTAGAATTAAACCGAGGTAAAAACAACACCATTTTATCTCATTTTTTAACTGGTACAAAATATTTCAATCATTTCGAACTAAATGAAACTGACAACCCTATAATAAAAAAGAGAATCCATTCAAATTCATATTATAAAATTGGATTCTCCACTAACTGGAGAACCTACCAATCCACTCTTCCTTTTTGGTATGCCACTACTGTCTTAATGAAGCTGGCTTGCGTTGCGTGGATCAAAAACTTTTCAAACTCTTTTGGTCGGCTTACTAATATAACTTTTCAATATAAGGAAAGACCTTGTATCAGCCAAAAAAAAAAAGAGGATTTTTGCCACAAACGTGACCAACAAAGGGGCAAGGACGGATTAGTGATTGCGGTCCACTTCTTCACTACATGGGAATTTTATTCCAGGAAATGAAAGGATGTAGAGAGCTGATTGATCACGAATCGGGATTCGTTGAGTCATCGACAGGATGCCAGTATCTGTTGTAGAACCACATGGTGTCAGCTTCCACAGCATATCCATCTTGATTGCGGTGCCAGCCATAGTAAGCATGGGTTCTGTTCTTGATATCGAAAATGGCATGACCAAAACTGGCCTCGCGGTATGCTGAGTATTCTGGTTGTGGATATGTCATGCTGCAAGACAATATTAAGATGATGATATATTTAACAGTGCAAGAGAACTTGAAGATGTATATCAGAGAAGATAGTTCATTTATTCAATGATCTTACTTTGTCGCCAAGCCTTCTATATTTCCTCCATCGCCGATGGTAATGTAAACTGGGGCGGTTCGATCTCTTACCGGCACACACCGTCCGTTCACAATGTTGTATGCAACGTTGGATATGCGCTCCTGCACAGACAATTAATCATTGATTTCACATTCAGAAAGTGGAAAGAAGGCATTTCAAGAGAAACAAGAACCTGATCACATGATTTATAATCTTAGGAGGGATAAGGGACACTTACAGATCGTTCATAGGCATGGACATGACCAGCAAACACAACATCAACCTTGTACTTGACAAACCATGACTCGTACATTACTCTCATGGTCTCCCCTTCCATGTAATGATAGTCGTAGCTATTATACCACGGAGAATGCATAAGAACAATCAACCATGGTGTCTCCCTCCTGTTAACTTTCGGTAGCTCTTCTTCAAGCCATTGGTTTTGAGGAGTATATTTGCCTAAGAACAAGATAGAAAAACAGATGCAATTACACAAGTAGTTCGTTAATATCGAATTTTCTCACCGAAGTAATAGAAATTTCGGCATAGCATGGAAAAGCAGGAATTGCACTTGTTTTTCCAAATATCTGAATGCAGGTATCAAAATGAAGAGATTACAGGACTTATGGTAAAGCAATTGCACTAAATATGAGCAGTGTACAAGTCATAATTTCCAAGGTCTTTTCCTAGACAATATATGAACTCGGCATTCATGTCTAGCAAAAAAATGGCATGAACCAATGTTTGATGAAAATAAGCTGCACATACACTGATACACGCACTCAATCTTTCATTCATTCTATTTTACAACTCTTAAAGAAGTAAAACCCATACCATATGCCGAGTATGAAGACAGCACAATGATGTATGCTGAAGCCCTCTTGATTGAGTACCACAAAGGAGCGGTACTTTGCGATGCTCTATAAGGGATATGGTAGCGGTGATTATAAGGCTTAAAAGGTTTAGTTTCACCCTGCAACAAAATTTCATTCTTCTGTTATGAATTTTCTTTTCTGCAGCTTCTGTACATTTATCAGACATGCACGTGGAAAACTATGGACTAAACCATAAAACACAAAGCATCAGAAATCAAAAGCAGAGGCACCAAGTGCAATTTACTTTCTAAATTAAAAGTTCACAGTTAAACTCGTAGCAAGCTTTGCATAGACAATAGAAACCACACCTTATCTATAATAATAACAGTCAAGTTCAACAACTAAATTACAGTAGTTACAACGAAGTTTGTTGGCAAGCAAGATGATATATAGTCGGCACTGAGAAGTAGCCCTCCAGATGGAAATTAGCATTTCCTGAGAGAACAAAGTTGATAGGATATTGGAAGCCATGGATTATACAAATGGTGCGAGATGAAGCATTTCTAACCATAAGAAAATAAGAATTAGAGAAGACACCATCTCCTGTTGGCCCTCACTTATTTCAGAGGTGTCAAAGAAATTGTTCTTGATTAGATGATAAGCTACGGAAATAGATGCTTACGATCTCTGGGGCGAAATCAATCTCATGGTTTCCGGCAGTCCATATCCAAGGTTGATAAGCAACGCTTCTCTCTACAAACCTTCCCCATGTATCCCATCTCACATTGTCATGATTTGGATAGGTATCAGCATAAGAGAGGTCTCCAACAAACAAAACTGCTTGCCCTTTTGTTGGGTTATTTTCATAGTGAGTAAGTGTTCTATTTGAATCATAACTCTGACCAAGATCCCCTGCAAAATTAAGTCCCAATAAAGAGGACATCAGCACATGTAAAACCCTGGACATCCTTTCCACTGTAAGAATCTTAACCATGAGCAAATACAAGAGCAAAATGCAGGTATGAATGAACCACAATGTCCATAATATAAGCAAACAGAACCTATAGCAAGCCATATACATACCAATGAGACCAAATGTATATGGGACATCAGGACCAACTGCAGGAGGAGTGGTAAACCAGAATTGTCTTGTGGTGTGCCCAACCCCTACTACATAGTAATATTTGGTGTTAAACTGCCACAAGAAGTCAGAAAACCAGATTAATCAAAACCACACTCTAATTTGTTACCAAAAAAAAGGTGATTTTTTTCCAATTAAAACCCAAATTCCCAATTAAATTAACTGAGAAACTATGCGAATAAAGCAAAATGAGCATCAAATAGTACATAATGTTTTTTTCTTAAGAAGAAAAACTAACCTCTAAGTTTCTGATGATGCAGTGATGAATGTAGCCAGAGGTGTAATTGTAGAATTTATAGGTATAAGTTTTGCCTTCAGCCTGCTTCTTTTGTATGCTATTTTCACTCCAGTAAATCACTGTATCTGAACCTGATTCATCAGCAGTCACCCATGACACTATCACTCCCTTCCCCACATGATCTCCTTGTGTTATATGAACCTGTATTTAAATCACCCACATATCAATAAATTAAGGAGAGTCCATCCACTGCTTCTGTCAAGAAAAATCAACCAAACTCTCAAGGAGACTCCCCGGAATTCTTAGGACAGAAAAATAATAAAATAGAACTTTTCCTTTCTTAATTGACAAACCCACCTAAATTACAAATATAAAAAAGAAAAGACAATTTTAATCAATACATATACACTACATGCTTCAAAGTGCCAATAAACAACGGCAAGAAATGAAAAGAAAAATACACACCTGTTGTGGAGCATTGTAGCCGGGAGGGACTTTAAAAACATCACTATCAAGAGGCATGTCAATGGTTTTCTCCACTTTCCTAACAAAACTACTGGTTTTGCCTCCATGACACAGCACAGCCGCATTGAAAACCAAAAACAATACAGCAAACACAATGGATGAAGAAGGAGAAGAGCCCATCTTCTCAAATTAGAGTTCAACACCAACTTCTAGTGTTTTCCGCCACCAAACCTTGAAAATACATCCATATATAGATACACTGGTGTGGTCCTCACCTTACCATATACTACGGGGGATTTACTGGAACCTGTTATCTATACCATGTTTTGCCAAGAAACAAGTTTGGGGTCAGCAAGTTTGGGGTCAGCAAGTTTGAAAGCTCAACAAGGTAGGTCAACTGTTATCTATACGTTTTGGTTTGAACCAGAATGGCATTTGGAGTAGAAATTTATGTGGCGGCAGACAGATACAAGAAATGCAAATATATATTCAGAGGTTATTCTTTCAAGGAAAATTGAAAATATACTAAAAAAGTGACCTTGCCGTCACGGACAGATTGTGTCAGAATTATTAAATTTGATTCGATTAAAGGGTGTTTGTAACTGTTTCGAAAAACGTTTTTTGAAAAACTTTCAAAAAATTTAATTTTTAATTTTTAATTTTTATTTTAAATTAATTTTTTATATATATTTTTAGTTTATTTTAATGTGCTATGTCAAAAATTATTTTTAAAAAATAAAAAATATTATTTTAATGTATTTTTAAATAAAAAATATTTTTAAAAACAACTGTAATCACACTTTCAAATAAATACTAAGAGAACGTTCATAATCAAAATAAAAGTTTTTAATATTTTTTTATTAAAAAAATTGATTTTAAATTATTTTTTATGGTATTTTTAGATCATTTTGATATGATAATATTAAATATATTTTTTTAAAAAATAAAAATATATTATTTTGATACATATTTCAATGAAAAAAAATTAAAAAAACATTAATTATATTTTCAAACGTGCACTTGCGTGACTCCACCTTTTTATATTTATTGTTTTAAAAATAAAAAAATATAATTAAAAAAACATTGTTTTATTAAAAAAATTATAATTATTGTAGTCGTTGAGTCATAGTGCTTTTTTATGGCATGACTATTACATGAAGTGTTTTTTTGGTAATGTGTTTTAAAAAACGTTTCAAAAAATTCAAAAGTTTTTTTGTTTTTGTTTTTTACTTTAAATATGTTATTTTTAAAAAATATATTATTTTAATATATTTATAAATAAATAATATTTTAAAAAATAATATCAATCACAATTCTAAAAAGACTAAAATACAAGAATAAAGCAATCAATGGCCAAATTTTAATTATATTATATTACTCAAACTCAACGATAGTGAAACTTTGATTGAATTGTTTAATGAAATGACATAGATCGTTTAGATAATTTATTTAGTAAAGTTTACCAAACTAATCACTGAACTAATTTTTTATATATTTTAAAATTACTTTTTATATTTTAAATTAAATAATAATAATTTTAAATTATTTTCATGTAATAAACTTAAAAATTATTTTTTAATTCTTAAGTGAAAAATATTTTAAAAAATAATCATTATTAAACTCTAGCACACATTTAAAAACACTCGCAAACACTTTTAAAGGTTCAAAATGAGAAGATCTATAGATTTCATAATGTATCAATCTTACAATTAATTTTCTTAATCCTCAATTTACTTTATTAACATATTCCGTCAAATTTACATTTGTATTCATCATATTTTATCAATTCAGCTTGGTTGGATTGAATTCTAAATAATATATATTGTGATATATATATTTTAGTTCAATTGAGATAACTATATGAATTATGAAAAATATAGCATAAATTTGATGAGTTGTATTTTGCAAGACTAGGAGACTGATTGATAGTATAATTGATGTTGTTTTTAAAAGTATTTTTAGTATTGAAATGCATCAAAATGATGTTTTTTGTAAAAAAATATATTTTTTACATTAGCATATGAAAATGATCTAAAGATATTAAAAAAAATTAATTTAAAGTTATAGTTAAAAATAAAAATAAAAATAAAAATTATTTTTTTTCAAAAATATTTTTGAAATATAGTTTCTGAGTTGAAACAAATACAAAGGCTTAAATTAGGGTTTTCTCTAGTTTTTCAACTTGTAGATCTTGAATCTTATTTATTTTCTGGAAAGCATGATGAGCTTAAAAAAATAGTTAAAAGAAAATAATTTACACTCGAAGGAAAAGTGAAGTCTTTTACAGTTGTTTTTGAAAATATTTTTTGTTCAAAAATGGATTAAAATTATATTTTTTTTATTTTTTAAAAATTATTTTTGACATCAACACATCAAAAAGATCTAAAAACACCAAAATTTGTTAATTTAAACTTAAAAATAAAAATAAAAAATTTTCATTTTTTTCCAAAAACACTTTTGAAAAGCACTCCCAAACACCCCCTTAAAAAAATCTCTCTCGAATCTCTTTATAGGAGTAAAAATCGTTGTCGTTTTCTTTTTCCTTTCCTTTTTCTCCCTTTAAAAACACTGCAATCCCATGCTTTTGTTTTGTTTAAGATCTCGAGATCGTGCTTGCTTTCCTTAGAAAATGAAAAATTATCTTAGCCTTCATGTTTTTGGTCATGTGTTCTAATAATTTATGTTTTCTTAACTGATAAATATATTATTAAAAAATAATACAAATTATATCTCGAAATATCATTTAATAATTTTAATGTGAAATAATTATTTAATATTATATAAGAGTTTTGTTTTAAAAAATAATTTAAATTTTTATCTAATAATTTAATTTTTTAAACAGTATGATTTTTTTACTATATAATAAATGGAGCAGGCGTAGTTCCAATAGGGGAACGCCATTGATCTCTAGAGGTCACTTCAAAGAAGTTCGAGCGATAACGCAGTATGAAATTATGAAAATGGACGGTGGAATATGAGAAATTAAAGTTTGAAAAATAGATAGCATGCTTATGTTTCTAAACGTTGACTTGTGGTGGCTAAGATTCAACTCAAGAGTTCAAAAGGAAAAGAGATATCAATCGAAGGGAAATCGAACTAAAATATTTTTTTATTTAAAAATATATTAAAATAATATTTTTTTATTTTTAAAAATTATTTTTGATATTAGTGCATGAAAATAATTTAAAAATATCAAAATAATTTAATTTAAAATACAAAATTAGAATTAGAATCTTTCAAAAAATTTCAAAAATATTTTTAAAATACAATGGACAAAAAATGATGATGATGATAAAAAGTTGTTTATATAAGTTGGATAGGTAGCACTATTAGCAATTCAAAACCTATGAATATACATATATATATATATATATATAGATGCTGAATAAACTTGAAAAAATAAATATTTATAAATTATTTTTATAGTATAATTAAACATTAAAAATTATTTTCTAATTTATTTTTTTATAATATTAAAAAATATTTTCTAAAAAAATACTTTACAAAGAAGACTTATTTCCACTCTCATATATGGCTTGTCTGGAATCGACAAGAGATGTAGAAGTTTTGTGAGAAAGCGGACCACAGTCGCAACATAGGGCAGAAAAGGTACACAAAATGGACAGCCACTTGCGTGATTGAGTGAAAGAAGTTGCACCGGCCATGGATCCGCATGGACCGTTGACTTTTGTAGGCCTAAACAACTGGATTAGATTGACCATTCACTGGAATCGACAGAACTAGTGCCTGCTTGGAATGCGGTAGAGATTTTTTTTAAAGTTTTTTTTTTTCAAAATATTATATCAAAATAATTTTTTTTATTTTTAAAAGATTATTTTTAACATTATCTTATAAAAATAAACACTGATTTTTTTAATTTAAATAAAAAATAAGAATTTTTTTTCTTTCAAATTTTTCCAAATTATTTTTAAAATAACCCCACCTAGCCACACTTTTGTTTCATTTCATTTGTACTTTACTGCCGTCTTTATGCTAATCTTTTCCAGCTTTTCTCCTTAAAGGCATCTTGGCTTTTTATGCTAGTCTATATGTTGTTGTTTTTATGAATTTTCAACGTTTTGAACAATGAAGTGATAAAAGCCGGTCTGTTTATTTTTACTTTTCAAATTGTTTTTTTTTAATTAATTTTTATTTTTAAAATTTAATTTATTTTAGTATTTTTAAATCATTTGATATTTTATGTCAAAAAATATCATCTTACTATATTTTCAAATAAAAAATACTTTAATAAATAATTTTATATACTCTCAAAATATTGTTTTTATGTAACCAATAAAAGTTTTAGAAACCATTTAAGAAAATATTTAAATTCATATTAAAGTTATGTTTGGCATTGCGTTTCAAAAACGTTTTAAAAATATTTTTATTTTTTACTATAAATTAAAAAAATAGTGTTTTTAAATCATTTTCAGATGCTAATATCAAAAATAATTTGTAAAAAATAAAAAATATTGTTTTAATGTATTTCTAAATGAAAAATATTTTAAAAAATAATGTCAACCATACTCTCAAATAATCACTAACATAAAACCAAAAAATGAAGCTTTTTTTCTTCTTGGATGTCGAAAGGTTTGGTTTTTGAAAAAGTTTTGGGAATAATATTTAATTTTACATCGCGCATATATCATCATGTATCTCTTGCACAACTAATTACAGTCATAACTTTAAATTAAAGTCAACCACTCTACGAAGCCAAAATTTGAAGTTCTTCACAGAAAACTAAAAAAACTAAAATAAATACTCGATAATAAGAATCAAAACACAAATACTAAAAATAAAGAAGACCAATTTTCAATTTCTTAGGGGAGAGAGAAAAAAAACAAAATGTCAAATAACGAAAAACTATCAAATCATCAATGACATGCATCATACTTATTAAAGAGGATACAACGATACATCTAAACACACATTGGACGAACAAGTTTAATTATTGGGAGGCGTTGCATGCACTGGTGTGTAAAACACACTCATTAACAAGTTTTTAAAATTTAATATATTTTTATTTTGGTAGAATAAAAAAAAATCCTTAGATTGAAGCTTTGATTATGTTGTCTTAAAGAGACATTTTAGTAATCTAACTAGAATCTAAAATATAAAAACTTGATAATTCCTTTAGACTAAAGGCACACGAGGACAATTGTTATTTGAACAGGAGGCAAAATAATAATCTCATAAAAAACATTTTGATCAACACTCATTTTGTAAAACATATAAAAAATTGTTTAGATGTTGCTAATATTTTTTATAGTTGAAAAAAATTTAAATCATGTGCTCATAAAAAACATTTTGATCAACACTCATTTTGTAAAACATATAAAAAATTGTTTAGATGTTGCTAATATTTTTTATAGTTGAAAAATTTTAAATCATGTGGTGGCTAACCATATATGATCCATTTTACTTGACAGTTCTAAAAGAACTCAAATGACTGATAAGAATATAGTTTGACTAAAAAAAACTTCAAGATGATAATATATTTGATTGATTTAGGTCAACAAAGGGTAACATACAAATTTTATGATCCAGGTTATGAGATCATGATAATCTAGTGGAAATAGAATCAAAACAAATAATAAAGTTGAATTCTTAATTAACCCAATGTTGAAAAAAATCAATTAAAAAAAGGAAAAAAATTGACTTGAGTTAACCTGTCAAACCATAGTTGTTAAATCCGTTCCATTCAAAAAACCGGGACAAAACGGCGTCGTTTTTGTCTCGGTTTTAATTCAGGTCCGTTTCGAAAATTCCAGCCCAATTCTGCTCGGAACGCCTCGGTTCTGTTCCGGGTCAAAAACAAAATGACGTCGTTTAATGTATCCTTACAAAACACACAGAAACATCCCCGGTTCCACAATTCCCAAATCAATTTCCTTTCCCAAATCAATTCCCCATCAGCTGCTGCTGCTGCTCAACTCAAATCTCAAGTTTTCGATACCTAATCCAGTAATCCCTCACCTGAAAATCTCAATTCGCAATGAGTCTATTGGAAGGGAACATTATAATTTTATGCAGGTTCTTCTTTATAACCTCCTCCTTCATTTTCTTTATATGTTCTTCTCCTCACTGATCCACTTTATTTTGTTTTATTTCCGTGTTTGACAAAGGAAGTTGATATTAGGAATGATCTTCGTGTTAGTTTAAATGTAGTTTAGGTTTTCTTTCCTTTTCTTTGTGATAACAATTGATTGCCCTAGCAAGAGTGTTCTGGGCAATGGGTTTTTAAGAAGATTTGTTGTTAATGGAACCCATTTCTTTGTGATAGAAATTGATCGCTGCACTAGCAATAGTGTTCTGGTGAATAGGTTTTTAATAAAAAGAAATGTTTTTTTTAATGAAACGTAAGGGTTGAAAAGTTTCGTGTAGTTGTTGCCTTGGTGGTGCTATTATGACTTCGCAGGGACGCATTATATCCATGGCATTGCATGGGAACATGCCAATATCCCTGCAGTGGGGAACCCATATGTTTGCGAGAATCAGGTGCTCTTATCAGGAATGCATTCTTTAGGGGTTTTCTTTCAATATGCTGCTGCATTAACTCAACTTGTGAAGCCTTTTCCTAGTTTTCTGGGTTGGCTATATAAGTTTTACATGATAGTAACCATCCAGTTTTTGAAGATAAGTTTTTTTTGCATGCCTTAACTTTACTTCAACTTTGATGATCTCAGTTGACCCTTTTAATGCTTTTATTTCACTTGGTCCCTGATTAGTTTTCTATATCCCAGTTATCCATGCATGATGATCCTTAGGATCTGCAGTTAAAAGCATGTAACCAAAGTTGTGACAATTTGAATGAGCACTTTGCAAATGTAGGGGAATGTTGGGAAGATTATGTTAAATATAAGGTTCACCTGCCATTCTATAAAGTTGGAGGAGTTTGAGATGCAAAAAGTTTATTGTTAGTTCAATTGCTCTTGGAAAGGTTTCTGAGCTATAATTTGCTTCATGTGCTAATCTTGGCAATCACTGGAAAATGGCTAGGTGACTGATAATGTGCTTTGTCTTCATCCTGAATTTTAGAGATGTTTCTAATTTTGAGATTATGTTTGTTTGACTTTGTGTTTGTATTGTATAATTTAAAGTTAATTTATCTTGAATTTTAATTATACTTGTTAAATTAATATTTTATTTTTTTCATATATATAAAATTAAAACCGGAACGGCGACCGGAACGGTATTGACAACTATGTGTCAAACCATCAACCTAGGTGATTGAGACCATGTAAAAAGCAAATGAAAATAAATTATAAAGTTCAATTCCAATAAACTTAATATTAAATGATGAAATTAAAAAAAAAACATAAAAAAATGATTTGAGTGAATTAGTTAAGCATATGAAC
Source organism: Salix caprea (assembly GCA_964035475.1). Classification (NCBI taxonomy): domain Eukaryota; kingdom Viridiplantae; phylum Streptophyta; class Magnoliopsida; order Malpighiales; family Salicaceae; genus Salix; species Salix caprea. The sequence goes on from OZ037745.1 coordinate 16,980,349, forward strand.
AAAGTCATGAGATCAAGACAACCTCAAAGAAAAAAAATCAAAGAAACAAACTGATTTAACTCGGGTTAACCCACCTAACTTGACCCTGATCATGAGACTGATATAGCCTATCATAATAAAAATTTAAAGCCAAATTTCCAACCAACCCTGATCATGTTGAATGATGAATTTTGAAAGAAAAAAATCAACTAAAAAATAACATGAGAAGAAGGTTAACTTGTATGGTTGTATCCAATATTCTTAGGTCATAAAACTAGAATAAACATATAAAAAATAAACTAAAAATAAGTCATGAAGCCTAATTTCCACACAAACACAATATTAAATGATAAAAATAGAGGGGAAAGTCAATTAATAAGAAGAAGAAAAAGCAAATCAACTCAGTTAACTCGTCAAACTTGTAACAAAAATCATGAGATTGAGACAACCTTATATAAAAACAAATCAAATATTGAAGTATTGATGACTAATATCATGAGATCAAGGTAATCTCATGGAAAAAATAAAAAAAATGACCCGATTTCACTTGGGCTAACCCATCAAACCTATGACTTTAGTCATGAGACCATAATAAATATATACAAATCAAATTATAAAACTTAGTCCCTGACTGACCTAATGTTGAATCATAAAATTAAAAAAAAATTAAAAAACAACTAGAGTAAACTTAGACTAACCCATTAATCATAATTCAAGGTTATGAAGTCAAGATAACCTAATATAAAAAAAAGTAAAACAAACCATAAAATCACAATTCTCAACCAACCTAATATTAAAGGATAGAACAAGAAAAAAGCCAATTAAAAAGGAATAAAATTTGGAGTCCATCGAGTTAACCTGTTAAACCTATGACCCACCCAATAAAAAACAAATCCAACGATAAATGATAAAATTTAAAAAAAATCTACTAAAAAAAAATTAATTGAGAAAGAGGGAAAAAACCAAGTCAATCGGGTTAACTCGCTAAACTGTGTGAATTAATACAATCTAACTTGGTAGCCTTGACAGGTTTAGAGACAACCTGAATAATGATAAATATATAGTTTAAGTCACAAGAAATTATTAAAATGAATTGTTTTTAATAAATTTATAGATGACAACATATTGGATTGATTCGGGTCTAACTTGTGTTAATGCATTAATTTGCAGACCAAGTTAAAAGATCATGGTAACCCTATAAAAAATTAAAATAAATCATTAAACTTAATTTTCAATAAACTTGATGTTGAAGGATTAATGTAAAATAAAAAAATAAAAAAATATCCAAATAAATAATCAAGGTCAATTAAGGTTAACTTGTGAGATTTGTAATTTAGGTTACAAGAACAAGATAAATAAATAGAAAGCAAATGAGAACAAATTAAAGTTAAATTCTTTATTAATTCAGTTTTGAAAGGTGAAATCAATTAAAAAATTGCATAAAAAATAAGTCGAGTTGCATAAAAAATAAGTCGAGTGAACTAAGATTAACTCATCAAACCATGATCAAAGTCACGAGATGAGAATAACATTATAGAAATTAGACCCAAATAAGTTATGAAGCCTAATTCCGGTCAATCTAATTTTAAATGATAAAATTACAAAAAGTCAAATAAAAAAAGAAAAATACTTGAGTTAAACTAGTTATCTTGTTAAACACACGGTACAAACCATGAGTATGAGTATGAGACTACCTCATTAAAAATATATTAAAAAGCTCAATCTAAAATAAAAATTTATGTTGAAAAATGTAATTAATTTAAAAAAATAAAAAAAGAAATAAATAATTATTTTTAGTTAATGTTGCTATGCGAGCAGGGTGACCTAAGAACCCATCTTCCTCTAGTTTTTTTTTTTGTAAGTAAATTAGAAAGAAAACTAAAGAAAATAAAAAAAATACATTTCAAGTAAATAATAATATATAAAGAGGGATACAATGGTGCAAGCACACATCTAACCAATCTTGTAGCCTCAATTTTTTTTATTGTTATTATTATACAAGAGAAAAAAGGAGTAGAAGATAAACCAAATTGTTTTTTTTTACAATCAATGAGGTTAGTGTAATACAAAGTTCCTATTTAACATTGTATTTAAATATTTTTTTTGAAAAAAATATTTTTTATTTATTTTAAATTAAAAATTTTCAGTGTTTTTAGATCATTTTTATATAATAATATCAATAATAATTTTTAAATAATAAAAATACATGATTTTAATATATTTTTAAATAAAAAATATTTTAAAAAATGACCTCAACACACTCACAAAGGCAGTAGGGTGCATAACGGAGGAAAACCGTTTTTTTTTCTTCTTGTTTTTCACAAGGTTAGTTTTTCTTTAGCAAATCAAATAAATCATACTACGTGGGCCAATATTAAAATTGATTGTGGATATTATCACTCCCAATATACTATGGGCCGGCAATTTGTATATACTGGGTCACATAATACTGGAGTGGATCTTGGGCCAGCCAGCCGCCCAAACAAAAGTTTTTGAAAAACATTTAAAAATATATGTCCACGATACCCCTTTCCCACGTACTAACTTCCCACGCACACTTCCAATGACATCATCAAGTAACAGAAAGTCAAAAACAGAAATAACTTCCCCATCCGAAACCGCCAGTCTACAAAGAAGAATCTACCCTTCAAAATTCCAACGCTCCATCGCTACCACGTGTCCTTCTCCTATTGCCTGCTCCTTTCCCTTTTCCCCGTAAGCAACAAAAGGCCCAAACCCACCGTGAAGACTGTTAGATAAGTCCCCAATCCCCTTCTATACATACACTACCCTGTTTACGACCATTCATGGTCCTTATAGTTTCTATTCCTGACGACATTGAACCCTTTATTTTATAGGAACCTTTTCTATGACTTTCTAAAATCTATATGATTTTCTTGTGGGAAAATATTCCTGAAGACTTTGACATGACCCAACTGATTCATCACTAGCCTTCAACAGGATCCATTCAATCGTGCTCTGAATATTATAAGATTTGATAATATTTTCATCTTACTTTTAAAATTAAATATTGGTTTGCGATATTTTATTTTATTTTTACTGGAGTTGAGTGAAATTAAGACGATATACCACTAGATCTCCGTTAGAATGTTGAAGACAAAGGACTGGATCGATAACAAATATAAGTAGAGAGTCCAATCTGATATAATCTAAAGAAGAGAGACAAATCGGACTAAATAGTAAACATTGATTCTTGAAGGATGATAATATATGTATCTAATCTCAATAATCCACGCAATCCGTCTCAAAATACGATACGGATTCATATATTTATACCTATAAGAAATAATAATGATAACAATAAATAAAAAAATAAAAAAAGCAGGCATCGTTTTCTATATAAAATGTCTCTTGAGTAGAGCGTTGGCCATAATTCGACAATGTCTCTCAACTGCTCTCTCTATGTCATCCTCTCTCTCCTCTTCATCTCCGCGGTTTATGCGGACACACTCAACGGTGATGATCCCTTGATCAGACAAGTAGTGGACGGCCAGGATACATCATCATCAAACCTGTTAAACGCAGAGCAGCATCACTTTTCGCAATTCAAGAGTAAATTCAAGAAATCCTACGGTTCACAGGATGAGCATGATTACCGATTCTCGGTATTCAAGGCTAATCTGAGACGCGCGGCGCGTCATCAGAAATTGGACCCAACGGCGAGTCATGGAGTGACTCAGTTCTCCGATTTGACTCCGGCTGAGTTTAGAAAGCAGGTTTTAGGGTTGCGCAGGTTGAGGTTGCCTAAGGATGCGAATAAAGCTCCGATTTTACCTACCAGTGACTTGCCTGAGGATTTTGATTGGAGAGATAAAGGAGCTGTTGGTCCTGTTAAAAACCAGGTCTTTTTTTTTATCTTGATTTTTTTTTTAATTGTAATATGGTGGTTTTTGTTTTTCAAGGATGAGTTTTTAGGTGGGGGAGCCAAGTGTTGACTTAAATTAAATTTGTCGATTTTTAGCGGCTATTTATTTATTGGTGATTTATCTTTGTGGGGCTATCAAGGTTACTATTAACGGTGATGCTGATTTTGTTTTGTTGGGTTCAGGGTTCGTGCGGGTCATGCTGGAGTTTTAGTGCCACAGGAGCTTTGGAAGGTGCCCACTTTCTTGCAACTGGAGAGCTTGTTAGCCTAAGTGAGCAGCAGCTTGTGGATTGCGATCATGAGGTGTGATTCTTTGCAGCTAGTTTTTTAAGTTATTAATTATTCATGTTTCATGATTTTCTTAAAGGGTTGCACTTGACGATTTTGGGTACTTGAAGCATGATTCATTGTTCTATAGTGATCTAGACTTAGAGTAAACATGCTAACTTTGATGATTGCTGTTTATTCTTGGTGTTGATATCCATTTTTTATTGAAGGTTCTGGCAGGGAAGAAAAAAAGTATGTTTGCTATGTTACTGGAGTCACTATCGGTTGTTTGTTTTCAGTCGTCAAAATCATAAGCTTATAAATAAACGGATTGAATAAGTATCTATCCAGCAATGATTGTTGGTTATCATCTATTCAAGATACATTGATTTTCAGTCGGTATTTTGGTAGGTTGTTTATGAATGGCTGCATTCTTTTCATGTTGGAGAGTTCATTCGATTAATTAGACTTGCAGATTTTTTGTTCTCTAAACCTCGCAGCTTCTTGCTGATGGTTCAATGTATGCAGAGACTGTGTACTTTGACATTTTGCCTGGAATGAATATCATTTTGATGAGAAATAAAGAAGTGAAACAATTCCATGGATAACATGTTTTTTAGGAAGGTGGTTAATAGATTAGTTTTTTCGTGTTCTCTAAATTCAGCTCATGCCTATATGCAGTGTGATCCAGAAGAACCAGGTTCGTGTGACTCTGGGTGCAATGGTGGGTTGATGAATAGCGCCTTTGAGTACTCTCTCAAAGCTGGTGGTCTTATGCGTGAGGAAGACTATCCTTACACTGGTACTGATCATGGTGCTTGCAAATTTGACAAGAACAAGGTTGCAGCAAGAGTGGCCAACTTTAGCGTCGTTTCCCTTGATGAAGATCAAATTGCTGCAAATCTTGTGAAAAACGGACCTCTTGCAGGTTGAGTTTTATTGGTTTGAGTGATTATGTTGCTTTTGACGTCCACAATTGTAGTGTTTGGTTGTGTATAACTCTTTGCTTTGCTCCAATACAGTGGCCATCAATGCCGTGTTCATGCAAACATACATTGGAGGAGTGTCATGCCCATACATCTGCTCAAGGAGGCTTGATCATGGAGTGCTGCTGGTGGGGTATGGTTCAGCTGGCTATGCTCCTGTCAGGATGAAGGAAAAGCCATACTGGATCATCAAGAACTCCTGGGGAGAAAAGTGGGGAGAGAATGGATTCTACAAGATCTGCCGGGGTCGCAATGTTTGCGGAGTAGACTCCATGGTCTCAACTGTTGCTGCTGTGCAGACCAGCTCCCAGTAGGATGCAAATCGTAGTATGATTTACTTTGGGTCTCTGTAAATAAGATACAATCAAATCATAGGATATTGAATTTCTTTGAAATTTCCTATGTCTTGGGTCTGCAAATGCAGCTATACTATGCTGTTTGTCTTTCTAGTGCGCAATCAATCCTTTGAAGACTTGCAATGCTAATCTTTTGTCATCTCTTTTGCTGTGGCAACACGTGTATCATGTCACCATAGTGCCTGAGAAAATATTCATTATGGAATCAGTTCACTCGACAACCCTGTATTAGAAGACAGCAGCTCGTTGCTTGTGATGATGAGGGATTCATTGCCACCAGTGACTAGATAATTAGTATCCATCAGATTCTCGACACCCCCCAGAATGATTTTAAACATGCTAATGAACACGGCATCAGGGAAACTTGATTTCTGCAGATGCCATCAGCTCTCCAAAATGGCCGTGGTACTGCAAAACAAGCAAATTAATGACAAGTTACTACAGAAAATCAAGACTTCTTCGTGTCATTAGCAATAACCAACAGCAATCAATCTACTCGAGTACACTGTATAAAATTGTATTCGTTTCAAGAAAATTATTTTCTTATGTTTTCAAATTGTTTTAATATACTAATATTAAAAATAATGTTTGAAAAGAAAAAAATATTATTATAACACACATCAAACAAACAAAAAAAAAACCTTAGATCTAGTTTGGTTCCAAAGGGTTTGTGAGATTGTTGTCAAGCCCTTCAGTAAAATGTAAAAGAATAAATATTATAAAACCATACATTTTATGTGTGGATGTCAAAGTTTCTTTATCCGTACCTCTCATATTATATTTATTCATTATTTTTTAGTTCATTTGAATCTACAACTTCTTACAAGTATTTATGTACATGCGCCTAATAGATAGGTGTATTGTTGAGAGAAGAAATAACATATATATATAATTATAATATTATATGAAATAAGAGTGTTACCTCTTCATTCCCTCAATTTCTATTATTTTTGTTTATCCTATTAACTCATTATTGAGTATATTGTATGCTTTAAAATATATAGTTCCATAAAACATTATCAGCACAAATTGCTCATCATTTTTATCTTGAAGCACAATCATTTTGGTTTGTTCACAAAAAGTAAAAGGTATGATTATCTCTTATACTCATTTCAAAACAAGTTTAAGTAATATTTCTTCAAATTTTATCTACCATTCTATTTATTACTGTTTAAATTTTGTATTTATAATTTTGCAAATCATAAGTATACTATGTGTTTATTAGAAAATTTTGTCCTTGTTGGGCTTGCTATTTTATTTACATTAAAAATTCTACTGTATATTTACAAATTTGATATATAGACTCGAAACCTTTAACTTGCAGACTACTAGTCTAAAGTAAGGTGAAATACCTTTTTATGGTTGAGATATAACAACGCCATATACCATTTTTGTTTTGATAATTTGATCTTACTATGTTTTTTTTTATCATTGTATTTTTGTGAATTTCTTTATATTGTTATTTTCTCATTTATCATGGATTCTTGATGTCAAAATTCATTTGAATGTCATGGGTCTTGAAGACACCATTATAAATGATATTGAAGCATTTAGTTGAAATAAGACATACCATTTTTTTTTTTTACATCATCATCTCTATGAGGAGTTGAAAATAGAGTATATCACAATCAAAGATCCTCATATTCTTTGGCAAAATTTGATGACCATCAAAAGACAATTATTCTCCCAAAAGCTTGTTATGATTGAATACATTTAAGATTGTAGGATTTTAAATTAGTGTGTGAATACAATATCACTATTGAAGATATGTTAGAAAAAATATTCTTCTACTTTTTATGCATTGAATGTGCTCTTGCAGCAACAATATAACAAATTGGCTGAATAGAAACTGAATGACCCATCTTTTGAGTGTCTTGTCTATTAAATAGGAACAATCCAAATTGAAATAGATTTACTTGCAAAACATGAAGTTTTTGGACCTATAGTCCAAACACCTCAAGGTGTAAAGCCAATTGGATATTAATGAGTATTTATGAAAAAATAAAATGAGAAAGTGAAATCATAAGATATTAGACCCGACTAGTAGCACAAAGATTTTCAGAAGGACCTGACATTAATTATGATGAAATATATTATCCTGTAGTAGATACAATTACATTTCTTTATCTTATTAGCTTGACAACTTGTGAAAAACTAGAAGTGTGCTTGATAGATGTTGTTACAACCTATTTATATGAATCAATTGATAATGATATTTATATAAAAATCCCTAAAAGATTTAAAATGTCTGCAACATATAATTCAAATTCCTTGGAGGTTTACTCAATCAAGTTTGGGTTAAAGCAATGTAGACACATGTGATATTATTGTCTTTACCTATATGCCCATATGATTTTATAAAAAAAATCAGAATTTGACTTTGCTATATTATTATATATATTGATGATTTAAATATTATTGAAGATATCATACGCCTCCTGCTCCGCACTCCAGTATAGATTCTAGCTCTCCACATACTTACAAATAATGAAGGTTTAAATAAATCAAATAACCTTATTATTACACTGGGCCATTGCTGCCATCACAGACGTGCCTCCTCCTCCTTTGAAGTTTAAACAACAAATAAAGGAGTGGACAAGATAAGCAATGCTTCGAAAAAAGAAGGTTCCTCAAACTCCGTGCAAGATGCATACCTCTCATCACTTCCCCACCATGAGGAGAAGAGAAAACAAACAAACCCATGCCCAATGACCTCCGTACATGGCAGCAGCCATGAGTGCATCATTCATACTCATCATTTAGGGATGCAAATGAAAAAGGATAAAACTTGTAACCATCTCCCTCGTAGAATTTATTTTGGAATTCCACCCAGTGAAGACGCAAGGCATGTAAGAAAGCGCTCAGAGTTTCCATCACCAGCAACACACCAACAGTTGCAAAAATAAAGACGATGACACCAACAACAAGGATGATAATATTGTTGTACCTGCGGTGACCCATTTAAAGCACAGCATTAGCTTGCATCCATTATTTTTTTAGTTCTGTTTGAAAAATACATCAAAGTGATGTTTGTTTTATTTTTTAAAAATCATTATTGACATCAGTACATGAAAATGATCTAAAAATACAAAAAAAATTAATTAAAAGTAAAAAATATTAACTTGCATCCATATTTTAGTATAGTTGCGTGTGCATCATAAGAAGTATTAACATACCCCCACGCAAGGAGAAGGACCTTCTCGTAGAATACACTCGACAACTCCGAGTGCGCAAGACTGCAAAAGAAGAGACAACATGAGGCATCCAATTAGCTCCCATCAAGGGGATCGAATAAATATCAAACAGAAAAAAGGTGATTTGTTTGGAAATATAGAGAAATGACTGCAACTACGTGGGGACCATATGCAAGGGTGGAATTCAACACCATAGAAGGATGAGAGAGGATTGCTTCCATCTATGCATCTTTTATCAAAAGAATACATAAATCACTCGTCAAGAAAACTCATGCATACAGCATAATCTAAAATTTTGAACTCTAACAGTTACATGCAAGATTGAAAACTAAATTTGAACTCAAATGCTGCATTAACTTCATTTTTCAAATGACAAACCTGAGGGCCCATAATCGAAGATACGAAGCTGTGTTTGAGACTGCTCCTAGTACAAACTCGATGGTATGTATCATCTGATGTACAAAAACTTCACTGAATTCAAATTCCTCATGACCATGTGAATCATGGTTCGCCTCCAATTGAAGAGAGTCCTCAGTGCTCTGAAGTGGCATGTATGATTCACCTTGCCTCTGGGGAAAAAACATTACTATCAGAACTTATAAAGAGAGAGAACAAATTATAGACACAGTGCTCTTGTTTATGGTTTGCATGCTACATGCATAGACACATGTATATATACTTTACATCAAGCTGTGAAAATTGGTATTTGAGAACTATATCATACAGCTTGGTGTTGCTTCTTCAAAAGGAAAGGCTTTGGGAGTAGCATCCATGGTACTGAAACAAGGGCCGATAGTAATAGCACAAGCTGGAAACAGAATATACAAGATGAATTAGTACGATGCCCGCATCTCATATACATGAAAGATAAAGTAGGAGGCAATATAAAATAGAGTCCACCTGAACAGTTTTTTGCTGAGGAAAAAGCTGATTTTCCCCCAACTCGTCTGTTGGACTCAGGAACATGTATATCATTACATGGTATAAGTCAGCTTGAGAACCAGTGCACCACTTCAGAATGATAAGGAGTGACAAATAGCCAAACAAGCTGTTTAAAAATATCATTTGGGGGATAAATTGGAACCTGGAAAATGCATGGCAATGGCAAACTTTAGTGAACATAGCATTTTTAAAACTCCAGTCGGGGAAAAAAATAAAAAATTGAAAGATGCTGAAGCAGCCAGCAAATAAGTTTTTCAAAGCTTACCAGATATTCACGCCGTTTTTAAAGTACGTTGCGTTGAAATAACTCAATATGATTCCAAGGTTCATTTGAGCAACCCCAATAAGGATTGACAATTTCATCTTCAGAGAGTTGAGAAAAGGCAGCTCACTGCGGCTGCCATGCCATACAGGATCTACACCAAATGGGTAAGTGGGGCGCACCTTTATCAAACCATATGTGGTAGCATCCCTGAAAAACAAGTGTGCATGGGACTGTGTGGTTAAAATTGAAAGAGCACAGTAAATGAAGATTTTTATACCTCGTAATTTAAATCAAATACCTGCAAGAGAGATCACGGCATGCATATGCTGATGGAGCAAATAGTTTGAAGGGGACTGAGAAGAATTCATTATAAATAAGACCAGTGTAGATTGAAAAGAATGCCATCATCAGAATAACATAACGACCACCAAAGGTCATTTCAGTGATATCTCCAAGTTTCTGGTGAACAAAACATGTACAATTTAATTAGATGCTAACCACCAGGATGCATATAATCTAGAAAGAAAAAGACATACAAAAAATGACAAATCTTTTAGAACAAGCCAAATCTTTTCCTGAGATAAGTCAATTCTGACAGTAAGAGAAGTCAACATTCAATAACTTTAATGCTACAGAACAATGCAATAATCAAGCTAGACATCAAAGTATAAAATGTCCTGTCAACCATCAAAATTACAGAGAGATTACCTGGCCAGAAAGTTTCTTTTCCCTGATTATGAAGACTAATGCCGCTAGCAACATGCAAATCCCATGTCCCCAATCACCAAACATGATGGCAAAAAGAAAAGGGAATGTAACAATAGTGTACACACCCGGATTTGCTTCTTGATACTTAGCCACCCTGCAATCATGTAAAGCAAAAGCATCTTATTTGAATTCACTGGTTTCAACAGGAGAACGAAAACAGGCAAAACTGGCATATGAATGTTTGTGCGCGCGCACGTCCGTGAGTCCACACATGCAAGTAAATGCTACATATCAGTAAGCAGAACTGATACGTGCATGACGATGTGTTAACAATTTAAATGCAAGTAAGCAGAACTGATATGTGCATTACTCCTACTTAGATTGTTCTGATCTATTTCAGGTTTATAAAACCTGAATTTCATGACATTTGATTGTTCTCAATCAGTTCTTTCTAATGCATTCTTTATAGTTAGGAACATGAAGCTAAATGTCATCCCTGGAAAACAAATTTAAGAAGGGAAAGGGATAAAACAGATCAAAACCAATTAGGTTCCTTAATAGGTAACAATGTTGGTGGTGATCTAGCATATTAATCAAGAAAGCAACATCAGCGAGAATGACCTTAAGAGTGAAACTCACCCATACGCATCAACAATATCTTGAAAAGCAGAAGTAAACTTGTTTGTGCGGAAGTATGTAGGTGGTGATTCTGATGTATGTAGAACCTGGAGAATTGTTCCAACTTGCGAGTTGGAATCAAATGCAGCTCTCTGCAGTGCATCCTGTATCTGCAGGCATCAAGTTCTAACTTATTTTATATGCAATCCAATTTGAAAGGTTTCATAGTCTGTATTAGTTCAGAAATGTGATTCATGATTTGCCCAAAACAATACCCATTAAAAAATTGTGCCAAGATTTACCAGATTTGTAGCAAAAACAGGACTCCACCCCTCAGCAACAAGACATTTCTTGGTCACATCTAGGCTGAGCATGTTCATAGTGTGGTAGATGGATTTCTCCTCCCTCACCTTCATTAGTTTGACAAGATTGTTAGTGGCTGAACATGATCTAAATAGTGAAATATCATACATGTACAACAAAATTGAGTAAATATATTTATGATCAGACCAAAGTGTTCCACTGCACAAATCGATCACTAATAGTCTGCAACAAATTACTCTTTTGAAGCAATCCAGCATCTATAGTGGTCTTCAGCTCAGAAAGCCTTCCAGAAACCTGCAATTTGACATGATTGGACATATCATACTAAATCAGAAATAGGTAAAATCTTAATCGTAGATGCATAAAGCAGTTGAACATGCCTGATAATAACAATCTACATATATAGACAATGGAAGTTTAAGATTTTTGGAGAAAAACGAGAATATCAATACTTGGAAAGAAGCAGGCAGCAGTGTGACAAGACTCGGAAAAAGCAAAAATTGCAATTGTCATTAAAATGAGAATGAAACATCAACAAAGGCATAGCACGTACTTCAGAGATCATTTGAACTTGTTTTCCAAAATCCTCAGTGAAAGAGTAACGATTTGCACCAAAAGCTTCACAAATTTTTAGTATTTTGGTCTTCGCTTTCTCTCCCGAATAAAAGACAACAAATACATTCTTCTCAACCTGCCAACATTCACAAATCAGAAACAAACATATTAATGTGGCAAACAAAAATAGGTGAAAATCAAATTCATTTTCTCCAAGAAGTCCAGAATTCATCCATTAAACAATAAATAAAGGAACCAGTGACTTAAGATAAATCAAACATAGCCCTCACATTTTAACTAGAAATCTAACAAAACATTGACTGCTGGATTCAAATTTCAAACAAACAAGTGGATCATATACTAAAACTCAGGCAACTTGCATGGTAAAAATAGTATATGATTTGATTTGGATACTTTAAACAATTTACAGGAAGAAATATTATATCACAGAGCCAAAGAAATTAAGTGAGCCACTTTTACAGCAACCTTCATGCAAATAGGACTGTATAAGTGTATATAACACATCAATGAGTGCAGCAGACAAAGTTCTGATATATCATATGCAGCTGACTAGGATAAGTTAGTATAGACGTCAGCAGTGCAAGGGACATGCAAGTAAAATTTCATTAGGAGATTTAAAATTGAGAATTACAAATGAGCTAGACTAATGGAGATGAAATGATGACATGATGCACAATTACAGTTCATTATTGTTTCTGTGTCATAAATACCTGAGCGTCTATCATCATGCACATTAATAAACATAAGTAATAAAATGTTTGGCAGAAATGCAACCAAAATCAACCTTCTCTCCAGAAACAGGATCAATGACAGGTTCCTCAACGGCAGCCTGCCTGGTGTATACATTACCCCGGGTAGCACGAAATATAATTCTTTCAAATAGCATGGACTTTTCTTTCAGAACAAGGCCAGTAATAAACCCCAACTTTACTTGCTTTGATGACTCAATTGATATTTCCTACAGAATAGAGCCAATCAACTATTATTGTTACAAATACAAATATGAGGACCAAGTAACACTGCTACACTAAAATGAGGATAAAGAAACATTGATAAACAAACAAGTAATTGAAACTCATACTTTGTCCTCTAATAGAGGAGTATCTAGTGATTCTTCGCCAGTTTGTTGGGATTCTATTTCCTTTTGCTGAGCAGTTGCCCTGCTAAAGGCAGAAGAGAAAAACTCACCAGCCTACCAGAAGAAAAATATCATTGTCTTGATAAGCATATGAAAATATCATACATAAATGAAGTTCTGATGAGAAAAGGCACCAAAGTGGGGCCATGCATGATCATGAAACAAACCATGTAACAACAGAATATGAAGTCCTGAAAACATATAAGAAAAGGTTGAAAAATGGATGCCTGTTACATTAATTTGTGAAACTTAATAAATAAAAGTGGCTATTGATAGCATTTGACTCAACTCTATAACACTAGATTAGCACAAATCACAGGAACCATGAAACTAGGTTTAACAGCACAGTTGAGTTACTCAAACATTGCAAACAAGGCTGGTTAATTAATGAAATTCAAGACATGCACTATTATCTGCCAATCAAGGTTGCTTAAGAGTGCAACTTGAACAAGAGGCTCAAAAATATAAACGCTAGACATCATACAAGGAAAAATGATTTGGTGAGTTCCTTTATCTACTGATATCCATTAAGTCAGTTATATGATTTCTTTGTGTGTTACAGGAAATGTGTTCTTTCCCCTCTTCCAAGTTTAGTTTACAATTTACCTTAAAATAAACAAGTCAAAGCATGTCTACTTAAAATTATCAGAAGTGCCGGATTCTCCATGGTGTGTCTACAAGTGCTAATAGAAGAATGATTACCAATGGGTCGCAAAACAAAAATAGCCATACCTTGTTGAGGACAAGCTTATATTCCACAAGCTCATTATAAGAGTGCTGTAGTTTTTCATTATTTATGTTCATTTCAACCAGCTCTGCCTCAAGTTCCCCAAGTTTTACCTATGACAACCAAAACAAAGAAAAATAGTAAGGGCATGACCCTTCTAAAACATTTCTAGCAGCACATTCAACTTTGTAGCATACCTCTAGATCATCCACATCAATCTCAGCTTGTTTCGTAGGTTTAGTTAAAGGTGTAACACCTGCCTTCTCCATTTGCTCCTTGAAAAAACGTAGCTTTCGAGACATCTCTCCAAATTTTTTGATCTTACAAGAAGGGGGAAAATCAGCATTTCCACCACTAAAATCTCACTCCATTACCAAGTACAAAAAAGGCATCATAAAACAGACATCCAAGGTACACTTTAGTCTAAAAACAAATCTACACTAGAAAATGAAATCAGTTACTAAATCATGAGATACTCCCAATCCATGAAAACAGTAGTGATTAAGAGTACAATATGCATTTAAAATTCTTCTCAAACTCGAGATAGGTAAGAGTTCGAAATCTACACCGAACATAAACAAACCTGAGCAGCATAAGTTCTCTGAAACGGACTCTTATCTGCATTGAGCTGCAAACAAGAAATAAATAAAAGACAATTAAAGCTCAATATCAATTATCACATCAATCGCATCACGTTCTTTCACTACCAATCCCAAGAGAAACAATATTTCACCTAAAAAACCAAAAAACACTAACAACAACAAAAAAAAACCGAAGAAGCAGTCTTTAATCTTTATTGAACTCCATTTTATTCTCCATGTAGCCATCAGAGTTCACAAAACCACATTTCCAATTTCGGTTTAATTATAATTTTCACAGATAAGAAAGATTACCAGATGCAACGAAAATAATGGTAAATAAAAAAGAAATCCAATTCGATAAATGAACAAGCAATTCAACATCAATTAGAAGAAAGTAAAGAAAAAAGAACACAGAAAATGAGAGAGGAATGCGTACGGACATCTTTGAATTGGAGGAGACCGAGGTCACCGATGTAAGAGACAGTATGGTGGGCAGATTCGATAGGGATGATAAGCTGCACCAATTGCATCGCTTCTGACCTGAACAGATCCATCGGCGGACAACATCCTCCTCCTGCTACTCTTGCCTCCGCCATTTCCTTTCCCCTCCTCTCCTATCCTGGTTTCGATTTCTCTCTCTGAATCTCGCAATTCACAGTGATTGGTTGAGGATTTTCATGAATTTATTTACGAGGTTCATGATTCAATCAGGTGAAATTGTTTCCTTTTTAAAAAAAAAAGAACATGAAAAAGAACAATAACAGAGGGAGATGTCAGGAAACAGAGGGAGGAGATGTCGTTTTTCTCCCATGTTCTTTTAAACGAGCTACCACGTCACCTTGATTCAAATTTCAAAGATTTGGTTGTTTTACTTTTACTTTTACAATTATATCCTTGATTTTATTTTTTTCCACTTTTTTATTGGATAATTTATTTTATTTTATTTTTTTAAGAAAAAGAAATTTGAGGGCGTTTTCTTACAGTTTCTTCCTAAAGACATTGCATTCCATAGATAACAACATCAATAACATTCATCCCCAATATAAAATCTTTTTAAATAAAATTAATCACAATAATATTCATTCCTTATATAGGCGTGAAAAATAGATTTTGTTCTAAAAGTAAGTGATTGAGATCTTGTTTGACTTTGCGTTTCAAACATATTTTTGTAATAATTTTTTATTTTTATTTTTTATTTTAAATTAAAAATTATGTTCTTAGATCATTTTCACGTATTGATATCAAAAATAATTTAAAAAAAAATACTATTTGATATATTTTTAAGCAAAAAAAACTTTAAAGCAACATTGATCATACTCTTAAATAATCATTTACTCGTCTTTGATGTGTGGCCAATCACCATACTACATTGAGTTGAAGACCCACATGAAAAGTATATTTTAGAATAAATATCATTAAAGCTCAAGTTATATATATATATATACACACACATACATAGAAAAGGATACATTGTATAATATTTGTTTTACGGTGGAATTATATAGCTAGATTTTTTGTTTAAAATTATTTTTTATATAATGATATTAAAAATATATTATTTGAGTATATTTTTAAATAAAAAATACTTAAAAAAACAATCAATATTAAAATATCAAACAATACCTATAGAATATAGACTATTTATCCCTTGTCTAGGAGAGTGGTTGAAACAATTTTTCTAAAAATATAATTTTTATAAATTATTTAATATATTTTTTTAAAAAATAATCAATATTATCCTATCAAATAAATTTAAGCCCGGATTTTTTGAAGGATGAAAGAAGCATTGATGCTAAATTTGTACCTTTTTATTTATTGTTTTCAAATGTGAGAAAGGACAAAGTTATCATCTCTAGTAATGGACACGTGTACAATGAAATTTTATTTTAAGAAAACAATATGAGTGTCTTTTTAATTATCAGTAGTAAAATTAGACGAAAACCAAACTGCCGGATGCATATATTAATAAGTGCATTTCCTTTATCGGTGTTACATGGGCCCGAAACCCGAAAACACAGAGAACTATGCAAAACAAATCCTACGAGGCCGAAGACTCGTCCATCAGCCTAGAAAAGGCAGAGCTCCTCCATTGTAATAAAAAAAAAAAATACAGACTATTTACACCAGGAAGATGAGCTACGTGCTGGGTAACTGGGCCAGCTCTTACGTTTACCGACGAGATATGATGGTCAAACAGCACTCAAAAAGGAAAAAACTTGCAAAAACATCATGATCACATCGATTTTCCTACGAGCATATTACCAGACTAGAGGAATCGATACATCATGATGTAAAGCATCCACGGTTGACTAACCCGGCAAAGATGAAAAGCACCAGCAATTATCCTGCATCTACTTCCCTAGTCATGCTGATAACTTGCTACTTTACACCACACGACTGGCCAAATACGCAGGATAACCCCAGCAGCAATGATGGAAAGCATTGGCAATTATCCTGCATCTACTTCTCTAACTTACACCACACGACTGGCCAGATACGCGGGCTAACCCCAGCAGCAAAGATGAAGCTGTAAAACTTGATTCTCTTCTCCAGTGTTCTGACTTGTATCTTTATGTTGTTGTAGTTATCAAATGACGTCCATTCCTGCCCTGGGTTCCTTTGCTCTTTCACTAAACCCTCTTCTCACTACCACCGTGGAGAACCACTGATCTCTCACTTGCCAGTGTCGCCCAGCATTTCTTAGCGGCGAATACAGGGGGGGAAAGTCGCGTGCACGAGGGACAAAACTGCTTTAGGGATGGAGGGAAGATGCGGGAATTTCTTTTGGGTTAATTTCGCGGGGAATGGAGGTGGTTTTCGCGCCAGATTACTTCGGGCTTATGGGTTTGTTTCTGGTCTCACTGAAGGCAATTAATGCGTTTATTTCTGTATTTTGGGCCTTACTTAAAACAAGATAGGCCCAGCGAATGAAAGGCAATTAAAAAGCAACTAGAATGCGTGGGTATTTCACTAAGCATCTAGATATAGATTACTGTCGGTTTCAACAATAAAATTACAATTTTACCTCTCAAACTGAAAATTTTAACCCTCAAACTAGGGGCATTTTGGATATTTTCAAGTGATATATATGGTATTTTCAAATTGTTTGGGGTATTCTAGTATTTTTTTGTTTTAAATTATACGGTAAAATTACAATTTTCCCCCCAGGAGCTGAAAAATGACACGGAACAGTGGGTGGTATTGTTGTTTTTTCACATATTCATGCACAGTGCAACTACACAAATACCCCAAAAAACACAAAAACAAAGGCTTGGAGCTGGGGGCATTGTGGTACTTTCATCTATAGTTTTTTTGTGGTTATCGTTGCAGGTTCAGGAGTGTATAGGTAATTTATTATTTTTTATCATTTCTTTTTTGAAACACTAGAAGGCATCATACGGACGTGCCGACACTGTTTCACACGCACGTTCCTTTCAAGCGGCGCGTGCGAAGTTGTTTTGACGTGTAAACTTTCTGGTCACTATGTGCGCTGCCATGTCTCTTGCCTCCCGGTTCGGCACGTGTCATGGGAAGATGGTCAGTGAATTGTTGTTGGACAATTTTTAGTTTTTTCTCCCTTTTCTCTCTCCTGTAGCCCGAAAATACATGTATATCCTTCATGTTTGTGATTGTTAGATTTTAGTCTCTTTTCTTTTGATTTTAGTTTTATTCCTGATTTTTTCAATAAAAATTTTGATTGTTTTCAATTGTGTCCTAAAACTGATCATATATGTTGATTTTCATTCAATCCTTATTCTAATTATTCTTGATTTGTTTTTGGTCCCTTTAAATTTTTGTTGGTATGTAGATTTTAATTTGTTAAAACCTAATAAACAAATAAATTTATATCGATTTAAAATTCATATATTTTATAGAAAACATGCATTTCACAGGAATTCTGCACAGATTTATTATTTTATCCAAATTTATATTATAATAAAAAAAACTCATGCAATTAATATTTTTTGCGTTGAAAAAAATATAGTTCCAGATGTGACGAGGGTAAATGAATAGTATTTATATATAAAGAAAACAGAAGGCTCCGGATCAATGAATATAAACTGATCCACAAAACCATGCATTTGGCCATAGCGTTTGAAGCTGCACATCAGATGAGTGGGTGTAGCACAACCAACCAATTTATAAAAAAAACCATATGATATACATATACATACACACACACACACACACACACACACACACACACACAGGTTTTGTATCAAATGTAAATGTCCAAGTCTAACAAGAAGCAAAATGCCCATACCTTTAATTAGATCTCTCGCTGGCAGAATTATTTTCTGTATTCCCATGTATATTATTTCTGGCAGAATTTGCTGTGCTGAATTTTCCAAGGTAGAACAAGCCATAAATAAAAATGTTTTTTCTTTCTTTTCCATATTATTGCTTGCCAATGAGAAAATAAACCCACACATAAATTGATTCCATTAATGATGAAAGAGCCATTTATATCTAGCAATGATTTTCCTGTTGTAATATGCATGGATTTGCAGAAGAAATTGGTCACATAAATGGATATAATCAAGAGACAATTAGAATGTTCTGCACCCGAGAAATTGAGCAAACTAGAACAACAAGTTAGTACATAAACTAATTAGCAGATTAATTAATCTCTATTTAATTAAATGAAATGCATGATACAGAATTGAAGATTGTCTGCCATACATGTGTACAACACTTTAGTTACATTCAAATTTACATCCACATATCGGCAAGCCATTCTTCGAAATACAAGTAAAAGAAACACCAGAAAAATAAGAAAATATTTATAATCGTGTTTTTCTCTTTATATATATATATATAAAAGTCTTTCAGGCATTCTAGTTAACCAGTCCTGCAACTTCATCTGCAAAGAAGACCTACCTCTCTTATCTATATTGCCATGGCTGCAACAACATAGCTACGTAGAAATAATACACACACACACACACCAGCTGACTGTTCGGGTGTAGCAGTATTTATATATTTTTTTGGTGATGCAGTACTAAAAGCTGTTGTATAGTTTAATAAAAAACTGACATTGAGTGAAGGTCTGAGTTCTAAGATGCTATATATATATATATATATATATATATATTGAATTTTATAAACATGGGCATAAAAGAGAACCCATTAGTTTATACAAGCTAAGGCACATAGGCATAGAATAGCACGGAATCAGCATCTATGATTTTATCCACATAAATAATCAAATATAGTATAGGATTCATATATGTAAAACAGTAAATAAATAAATAAATAAGAGGGGTTTCGGAAAGATTGTTTAGCATTTAAGCCAAAACATCAAAATATTCCTTCTCCTTTTTTTTTATAATAATACATATAATAATTTTGTATATATTAAAAACATTAGTTCTGCAATGACCTAATTAGTATCTCATTCCGAGGAACAAAACACATGCATGTTTGTTCTCCTGGCATCCAATGCCGATCTCCACCAATAATTTGAGTTTACTGTCTCAAGGGGGCAAAACAAATGCAAGTTCAAGCACCGAAACTCTTAGCAGTCTAGCTCATAATTAAATTAATTAGGCTCCCTAGCTTTGTCTCTGCTAGAATGTAGGTGATGATATTCTTCATCTGATCTCATGCTATGCACAAGCTCTCATTTTTTAATGAAATTTGATTTGCTTCTCAGAAGAAAACACTAAATAAATAGAAGAATTTCAGAGCAGCCTGAAACAACAGGAGACAGCCAACTGCCCCAGCAAGAGAAGAGACGTACCGCAAGACACATTACCATCACAAATGATGCCTCACAGAAAAAGAAAAAATAGTACTGCTTCATATCTTTGCACTTCCAAACTAATAATAAAAAAAGATAAAGAACAGTATTCTCATAGGGGAAGCTTGTGCGAGGTTTCTCAAGTCCATGCAGCAGCTAGCAGGCCATGCTGTGTGTAAAACTTGTTGCCATAATCTAATCCGAGAAAAGCATCATTGCTTGAACCACCTCATTTGTCTTTTGTCCCATCGATATCTTCCATGAGAAGTAATATGATCCTTACAAGCAAGGGATTTTTAAGATTTTCTTTAGTAAAACTACTGGGAAAGCCATCTAGATGCCCTTTCTGGATGAGAATCCACTAATAAAATTCAGAGGGATAATGTTTATTCGAGGCGCAGCCTCTTCACTCAAATCCCTAGCCAAGGGATATGTTCGAGTGGTTGTGTGTCATTGAGGGTATCAATCTTTTCCCATGGTTAATTAAGTATGATTGTCTCTTCAGCAGGCATTAGAAAACCTGCCCAAGCATGAGGTTAATGAAGTGATTTCAGATAAAATCGTCATCTCCAAAATCTCACAAAGATGCCCACCTAATTTCTCTCCCTCCCTCTCTCTTTTGGTTTAAACCATCCAGCTTTAGAGTTTAGAGTTTAGGGTTTAGCTTATGTTTTTTACTGAGAATGCCTCCCCCAGGAAAAAAAAATGCAATGATTAAACCTGAAGTACACTCAAAATCTATATTACTATTACCGTGACATATATACAAAGACAATATTTTGTTAAGATTAGACACATGAATCATCGACAAGACAAAGAAGCAGATACAGTCCAGCTTAAGGCCGGCAAAGAAACGGATAAACTGGAAAAGGTAGCTTCGAAGTTCATAAACAACAATAGGGGAGATCGAAGAAACATTAAACCTGGACTCGGAAGATAATATTAAAGAGATCAATAAGAAGACAAACTGAAAGATCAATCTTCAGTAGCATGCCACATTCAAAACATTTGATACAAGATCATATATATAATTGATCCGCATTAAATTATATATAAATATATTAAGATTTGAACAAAGAACAAAATCTCCAGTTATTCATTTCTAGTTCAGTGGATACTCACAGGAAGAACCATAATCACGAACATGTGGCGATTTATGGTAATATATAAGAGAGGAGAATCCAATTTATGATTGGCAAAAAGTTGGGGCTCCTTTTGACATTTTAATTCCCTTCTTTTTGATAACTACAAAAATCAAAACTGATCATGAGCCCTAATTAAGATTTTGGGTGCAGGAAAAGTTGCGTACCGGACATGGAAGCAGCGAGGGGAAATGGATATGAAGGAGGTGCAAGAGATTCTGCAGCACCCGAAGCTGAAGCTAAAGTGCCAGGCCGAGTTATAAGGGCATCTGCACTTGGGAGATGAGGCTCGTGAAGAAGCTGTCTGGAAGAGCTTTCACCAAAGTAATAACGACTTTCATGAGGACCTTGATCGTAGAGAATTCCCTTGAAAACACGGCCTCCTATATTAACACTCGTTTGGTATGCGAATTGATCAGTTGATTCATCAATGGAGCTCACTCTAAAGCAACGAAATGTGACTGTAGAGTTCACTTCAGCAGGAAAATTCTCGATTTCTAAACCTAAAAAAGATCCAAAACACACCATTAAAACTCTTAAAAATAAGCAAATCCTTAAAACAAGAACAAACTTCGTGATTAAAGATAAGGAGAACCGTCAATATGTTCTTGTCATAACTACACCCTTGGCAGTAGAATGCATAAAGAGCACTTCATAGCTACTAGGATTACTATGCTCATCGCATACATATCAAGCAAGTGATATGGTTTTCTTGAGTAGTCCTTACTCGACAGTATCTAAATAGGACAGAACAGATCTACAACATGAGGAGCTGTAACAGTACCTGCTGAGGGATTTTCTCTGCGCCTTTTAGGGTTGTGTCCTTGAACTTGCTGTTGTTGAATAGGTAAGAGATTTTGAGCCCTCTGTCGCCGCTTACAAGCAGGAACCCAAGTGCTCTTAACATGTGTTTGGCAATGAAACCCTTTACTGTTACAGCATGTTCTGCATCTCATGTAAGCACAGTCTTTCTTGGCCTGGTTTCCACATTCTTGACACCTTGAGCCCCCCAAATCACATCCTTGTCTGATCATCGTCGTCGTCGTCGTCGCCGCCGCTACTCATCACAAAAGAAAAGCCCCACCATTCCTCACTGTCGAGTTCCTTCTTTTCAGCTCCCACCTATCCTTGTTCAACCTTTGTACAGTACCAGACTGATTCGACAAGGGTTTCTCTGGGAAGGTGTTCTTGTTTCGATGGATGTGGTACTGTTTGTAGTTTTGGGATGGTGGGGTCAAATCGTTTAGTTTCTTATTTTTGTTCTTGACCATGTTCAGTTCATGAGAATTGTAGGGTTGTTCAGCCTTCGCAGATACTGCTTGAACCAGCAACCCTTAAGAATCATTGTAAATTAAGCAGCCATAAACGAAAGGAGTCACCAAATAGAAATGATGGTAGCCGCCATAGAACCATCGATCATCAGTACTACTTGAAGCATTCGAAACCAACGTCTCATTCTCCCAGCCGTAACCCAGTGAGCTAAAGCACTAAAAAAAGCAAATAAAGAGTAGGCATAGTACTGCTACTAATTAAATAAAAGAAACATGTAACCAGATAATAAATTAAAGAAAGAAGATAAGAAGAGAAAGGACTTGTCTCATCATTTTAACAATTGAGTTAACAATACCTGATTTGATCGCAGTACTGGGCTGGCTAGCTAATGCATGCTTTGAATACAAACCAGTACAGCCAGACTGTGGGGTATTTAAGAGATAATGTTTTTTACCCCTAGCTATCGTCTTCACATGATGATCTGATCAGCTTGGCACTTTGTGGCCATGATAGGGATGGTGGTTATTGCAATGGAGATGGACCTTGTTTGGCACTTGGCCATGGTAGACATATATAGATATCGCCATCACCATGTAAGGATTTGATGAGTATCTTTAACAGCATCTATCTATCACTTACTCGTCCTTGCACTTGAAGGGACCAAGCTGCCCTGACAAAGCCAAACACACACTTAGGGTTAAGCCGCGACGGTCTTTCCTCTTCTTCTTGTGTACTTTCTGTACGGATTTTGTTTAATTATTGCTCCCCTCCCTTTATGGTATTATTTACCCTAATTAAGCTAATCAATTCAGATCCTGAATCAACGCACATCATCACCCCATCAGATGATGGCTGCCTTGTCAATTATATATATAAAAAAAAACGTTTTCTTTATATTAACATAAATATTTGAGTTAGTTTGCGCTCATCTCGACTAATCTCATAACTCTTGAAGTTACTGACTATGTAAGCTTCTAGTACTTATTATATTAGCAACCACATGCTCAAAATTGAAACTATAGAAAAACAAATCTTTTAGACTCAAGTTCTTACCACTAAACCAGCTACTAAATAGTTAAAAAAACGATTCTTTTGTTAAGCTTGCAAGAAGTCAACAACATTTACGATCTCAATCTTGTGTTTTCGTGGTGGATGTAGTTATTTTTAAGTGTAATTTTTTTAAAAAAAATAACACTTTTAAGTTTTTACCACTAAACCACTACATAAATAGTTAAAAAAACGACTCTTTTGTTAAGCTTGCAAGAAGCCAACAACATTTACTATCTCAATCTTGTGTTTTAGTGGTGGATATGGTTATTTTTAAGTATTATTTTTTTTAAAAAAATACATTAAAATAATATTTGTTTTATTTTAAAAAAATATTTAATATCAACATATAAAATTAATTTAAAATAAAAATAATTTTATTTTATTTTTTAAAACGCTTTGAAATATAGTATTAAACATACAACTAACTAGCCAGTCCTCTGGTTTCAAGAGGGATTTGTCAATTTAAATAATATAATTTGAAATAAATCAACTCACCTCTGATGGTTTCGAGAATGTCACATTTATTTTTCTCGATCCAACATCTCCTGTGAACTAGAATGTTCGAGTTTCAATTTTCAAATGCATGTTGAGAATGAGAGAATGTTTTTACAGTCAACATTGTATGTTGACTTTTGGAGGGAGGGACGGTGGGTTTTAGTGAGTGGGGCACTTATCAAAAACTCATTGATACATTTCAGTATTATTGAAAATGTTTTTTTAAATATTTTTTATATTAAAATTATTTTGTTTATTTTTTTAAAAAAAATTGATACCAATATATAATTTAAAAATATTAAAATTTTAATTTAAAATAAAAAATTATTTCTTTAAAAAAATTTGAAAAGTAATGAGTCTAATGACAAGAAGGCCATTATATTTTTTCTTGCATCAAACCCGATGCAGTTTTTCAAAAAGTCTCTTCTGATTGGTTGATGGTAGCAGGTGGACAGGGAGTGGTGCCATTGATGTAGCCAAGGAGGTCATAGCCTACAAAAAGAGTTTGAAATTGCAGCTTCCATGATAGGTAATTGGTAGAGGTAAGTTTGAGTGGTGCTTGAGCAGAAATGTTAATGGTGATAAGTTGCTGGGATGTGGCATTTTCTGTGCCTGGAGTTGTGTTTGTTGCCATGGTGAATGGTTGACTTAGCAGGAAAAAAAAAAATTGGAAGTTTTGGTTTTATGTAGATCGTGATAGCTCTGATATCATAATAAGGAACCATCTCACCTAAAAGCTTAAGCTTTTAGGTGAGATGGTTCCTTAACATGGTATCAGAGCAGTAATAGGCACTCTGGCTGAGTGAATAGCCAAAAAACACACAGGGGTGTGAGTTTGATTCGAGTTTATGGGCAGTGTAAGGTCTCAGCCAAGGGTAGCAGAGGCATCCAAAAATTTTCAATTTTGAGTAATTGGGTTCTCTTTGGAAAATCTTTTGGAATGGGGATTGAAGGTTCAAAATGGGTGATGGCATGCGGTTGATGAGGTATACGGCTGTGGAAAAGGCTTGGGGCCAGAACTGTGATGGTATTGAAGCATGGGTAAGTAACGCCATGCCTGTCTCAACAATGTGCAAGTGCTTTCTCTCAAAAATGCCATTGTGCTCCGGCGTATGTGGCGGGGTTGTTAAGTGAGCAATGCCAGAATCGGAGAGAATGTTGGCGAGAGCAATGTATTCTCCGCCGTTATCTGAGTATAGATGTTTGATTCTGGTTTGGAAGTGGTTTTCAGTAAGGGCTTTGAATTTGAGGAACACAGACTTGACATCAGATTTTCGGTGAAGAGGGTAAAACCACACATATCTAGTGAAGTGATCAATGAAAATGACGTAGTATTTGTGACCTGTGGTGGAAATTATGGGTGAGGTCCAGACATCCGAAAATAGGAATTGAAGGGGATGAATGGATTTAATAGTAGATGTGGAAAAGGAAAGCTTGTGACTTTTATTGCATAAACAGGCATTACAGAACTGAATTTTTGACATTGAAGGAGATGATCCTAGATTATTGCGAGTCACAATTTGCTGAAGGATTGAAGGAGCAGGATGCCCGAGTCTGTGATGCCATTGAAGGGAAAAGGTTTTGATGGATGAAAAGGCAAGTATTGGGGAGTGAAGCAGTGTTGTAAGTTCCGTTCCGTTCCGGCCGGAACGCCCCGTTCCAGAAGCAAATCCGGAACAAAACGGCGACGTTTTTGTTCCGGTTAAAATTCCGGTCAGTACCGGTAAATCCGGCCAAATTCCGGCCGGAACGCCCCGGTTCCGTACCGGGCGTTCCGTTCCGGGTCAAGCCAAAACGACGTCGTTTGGAACGGAATGCAAGTAGTGAATATAAATAGTTGCCGAGTTTTGCATCTTCTTCATCAAATTAAAGCTCTAGCAATATATAGCAAATAAACCAGCCTCCATTGTCGTGGAGGAAAGATAATATCATGGCAAGCCTTTCTGTTCTAAGCTACGCAATCTTTTTGTTCCTGGGTATATACTGCACACAATGTCGTTTTGGCTCTGCGGCTTGGCAACAAGCCCATGCAACTTTCTATGGGGGAAGTGATGCTTCTGGTACAATGGGTAAGAAAAAAAAAAGAGAAGAGGATGAAAAGGAAGAGAGTAAAGGAGAAGAGGAAGAGGAGGAAGAAAAGAAAATGGAGAAGAGGAGATGAGGGTGGGCGACGGCGGCATGGGAGAAGAAAATGGAGATGAGGAGATTAGGGTTATGTTAGTGGCTTTTGCCTTTTATACTTAGTTATTATAATAATAATAATAATAAAAAAAAAAGAAGGTAGGTTTCTACATTGTACATTCTACTTTCTACGGGGGGGGTTATATAAATTAATAATAATAATAATAATAATAATAATAATAAAGTAGGTTTATGGGGGTTTATAATAATAATAAAAATAATAATAATAATTAGCATAAAAAATAGTTAGCATAAAAAATATTTTTTAAAAAATCCTATTAATTTAAGATAATAAATAACATTAATTAATTTATATTTCACATCAACAAAATATTTATTTTTAGTTTGTTAATTTTTATCTAATGAAATTCTATGGACATAATTGTTTTGTAATGTATTTTTCAATTATTTTGAATCATGCATGAACCTTAATATTTTATTTTTTTCATATATATAATTAAATAAATATGAACAGTAACCGGTACCCGGAACGGTACCGAAACCGGAACGTTCCGTTCCAAACAAAAAACCGGAACGGTACCCGGAACGGATTTTACAACATTGGTCTCGATAGTTTTCTGTCAGTCTCTTATATTTATTTTTATTGGTCCTTATTTTGGAAGCTTTTGGTCTTTGTAATTTCTAAACAAAATCAATGTGCTCTTATTACTACAAAATTAGGACACGTATCCCACCATCACTGACCAACTATTTATTATTGAATTTTAAAAGTATTTTTGAAAAAAAATTAAAAAAAATATTTTTATTTTTATTTTTTATTTAAATTAAATATTTTAATATTTTTGAATAATTTTCATGTATGTTCTGATATAAAAATAATTTTTAAAAAATAAAAAAATATTATTTTAATAAAAAATATTTTTAAACACAGTATTAACCACCGTTACAATCCAATCCGTTGTTAAAACTCACTCCCCAGATTCGCGTGTGTGCTGTCCCTAAATAACGGGACACGTGTACATTAATTCGTCCAAACAAACTGTAACTGTACAAATGGTTACTGTACTACCGTATCCAGTGTTGTCAGTTTTTTTAATATTTTTTATTTGAAAACATATTTAATAATATTTGTTTTTTTATTTTTAAAAACTTATTTTTAATATCAACTGGATAATTTAAAATAAAAAATAAAATTTTATTTAAAAATAAGAAAACCCTATTAAAGTTGATGTGATGACAGGGAAATTAGTAGGGAAATGGTTCTCCTTTTCCTTTTTCCCTCTTATTTATTTTGATTATGAATTAAGGATATGTAATTGAAATAGTATTATAATTTCAATACTATATTTGAAATATTATCAAGAAATCAAAATAAAGTTTTTTTTTTAAATAATTTAATCTTTAGTGATAGCAGTAAAAATAAGACAAGTGACTGTGACAACAATAGTAGAGTAGAGTCAGTAGACAAGGAGGAATAAATAGTTAAATAATAATAATAATAATGTGTTTAAAAAATAAATTAATGTCATTGCTACGGCGGTGGAAGAAAAGTTGAGGAAATATTTTAAAGTTGACGGGGTGAAAAAGAGACGATGAAATAATAATATTAATAATTTATTTTTCTGAAAAAAAATCAGTTATGACAGTTAATATACAATAAATATAAATAATATATCATTTTCTTTCTTATAAAACAATTATTTCCCAATCCTTGTTTTTGCTTCCACATTTTTTTTATCATGATAATGAAAACATGTTTGATTTTTTTCTCTCATTTTTCATTCACAATCTCATTTCTTTATATATATATATACGAGTAACTTGCCCGCACGGTGTACTTGACTTTTTTTATGTAGAAAATTGATTGATTTTGTGTATGTTGTAATTGGTTACCTTCATATTTAATTAGTAAAATTATAATAGATTAAATCTGTTAAAAATGAGTTTTTTCGCCTAAAAGGAATAGTATAATCGAAATGCAGGGGAAGTGACTCGTATATTTTTTCATTACAGATAACTTGGGCTAATTTGTCTACCCATTTTGTTTATATGTTGCCCCGTATTTATTTATTTTTTTATGTAATATTAGATCTGAAATATTATACATAAAAATATTGTAAAAGTAATTTTTTAACCAAAACAACCTAAAATCTAAGAATTTAATTTTTCTAAGAAATATAACCTAAACAAAAGAGCAAATAATTGAATTAAAAAACAAAATTAAGAGCGTATATATATAAACATAGACAAAAATAATTAGAAATATATCTAAAAAATAAAGGAATTAAAATAAAAAATTAAAAGTATATGGGCCGAAATGAAAACAAAATACGTAAATAATTTAAATGGAAGGATTAAATTAAAAATAAATAAAAGTGTTGTAAGGAAAATACAAATAATTCTTTTATTTCTTGATTTAGTTTTGATCCTTTTATTTTTTCTGTAATTTTGGTATAATTCTAAATAATTTATTTATATTTATGTATCTATACTCTTAATTTTAATTTTTAATTTTTATTAGAATTTATCTTTGTATTAAATGTAGTTTTGGTTAAAAAAACAGAGTAAGTTCACCTTTGGTGGTGTGAAATGAAAGTAAAACTCTCTCTTATGCATGTATAGCTAATCTTCAGTTGTTAGTAATTTGATATTTTTTAGGCGTTAAGATTAAAAAAATATCAAAATATATAATTATTTTCAAGAGAAAAAACCTTAAAATAATTTTCTCATTATTTTAAATGCATTATTAATAATAAAATGGATATATTAAAAAACTAAAAAAATTGAAAGTCTTGTAGATTGATTGTTTTTGCTATAATGTATAGCATTATTAAAAAAATCAGGAACCATTAATATTTTTTGATATGTTATAAAATTTGATATTGTCTGCGGATAAGCGTAAACAAGTGACTCATATATTTTGTATTTGTAAATAATTTGACCAAAAAAATTCACCTGTTTTGTCTATGTGCAGCTTCATATATTTTTTATTTATGTAATATTAGATCTGAAATATCATACATAAAAAATTTATAAAAATTATTTTTTTCACAAAAACAACATTGATTAATCAATTCTCTTGATTATTATTCTTATTGTTATTATTATGATTGTTAAATTGTCACAATTATTATAGTTGTTATTGTAACAATTATTGTAAATAATTAATATTCTTATCATTACTAGCAATATTATTGTTATCACTATCATTATCGTAGTAAAAATAAATTCATTTTTTTTATTTTGCAAGATTTATTTTTCATATTATTATATTTGAGGTATTCCAGAATACCAAGATTAAATTATTGTGAGAATTTAAAAAAAAAACTTACTTTATATATATATATATATATATATATATATATATATATATATATATATATATATATATATATATATATATATATTAAAGATAAAAATCCTTAAAAATAATCGTCATCATTATTTTAAACGCATTTTGAATAATAAAATGAATATATAAAAACCTAATATACAATAGTAATAATAATAATTATTATTGTAAAATAATTTTGCTATAGTAAGAGCAGAAAGTTTTGTAGGCTGATTATTTTGCTCAGATATATAGCATTATAAAAAAAAATCTAAGACCATTAACATTTTTTTGCATGTTAAAAAATTTGTATATGGCTACGGCGAAATGGAGGGCAATTGGCTCGTATATTTTTTCATTGTAAATAAATTGCCCTAATTTTTTCACCTATTTCATCTAAGTGTCACTTTATATATTTTTTGTTCATGTGATATTAAATATGAAATATCATACATAAAAAAACTGTAGAAGTCAACCTCTAAGGAAAATAACATCAACTGATTAATTATTTCGATTATTATTGTCATTGTTATTATTATGATTGTTAAATAGTCATGATTATTGCAGCTGTCATTATAATTAATTCATAAAATTAATATTGCTCTTCTTTTCTCTTTGGTCTTTTTTTTTGTGTTTTCTGTTATTTTTATCTTTTTTGGATCAGATGATTTTATGATTTCATTGTTTGCGCAATAATAATAAAATTTTAGTGATTATTTTTTTTTTGTAAAAATGTTTATCTTTTTTTCTTTTTTTTTAATTCTGTGGCAATTTAATGATTTTAATTGTTTGGACAATAATGTTGATACTAATTTTAACTGTTATAGCAATGATAATGACGGAAACGTAGAGATGAATTTTCAATTTATGTTTCTTCATTTTGGAGATAGAATATTAACTATTTATTTTTGTTATTTGATTATTACAAGTGTTTTTACAATTTATATATTTTTGTTTTTAATTTAAATTGAATTATAAAATGAACTAATCTTATTACAATGAATTCAATAATTCAAATATCCGAATCTTCTTGCTTTTTTAATGATGATGATAATTTTATGCTGGTTATTTGGTTGAAATATACTAACCATATAAATTGGTATCGATTTAAAATTTATGTATTTATAGAAAACTTGTACTTTACAGGAATTCTGCACAGATTTATTATTCTGCCTAAATTTATACTATAATAAAAAAATCTCACAAAATTAATATTTTTTTACGTTGAAAAAAAAAATCTTATTCTCTCTTATTCCATTGATCACCGTAACCAAACATCTGGAGCACTTTCTCCATCTAAACTCTGAATGATAAATTGCTAGCTGTAAGAAAAATATAAGTTTAAAGCTGTTTTTAAAAATAATTTTTATTCAGAAATATATAAAAATAATATATTTATTTTAAAATAAAATATATCTAATATATTGATATGAAAATGATTTAAAAAATCCATAAAATTAAATTTAAAATAAAATTTTTTAATATTTTTCAAAAATACTTTTAAAATATAATTACAAACAAGACCTCCTGGCCATGTTTCAGTGAAGGGTTTTTCTTTTCGCCCTGTAGTTCAAGGATCAAAGGCATGCTCTTGAACTTTAACGTTAGCCTAGATACACTCCGAGAAAAGCCGAGCCTCTTCAACTTGCAGGGCGACGAGTGGGCTGATAGCTCAAAGAGGATTGTTCCAAGTCAATTCTTCCAAGTAGAATTAAAATCAAACTAGTTGGAGGGACTTGATTTTGTTCACCACTGCTCATGAACAGTTTAGAAGATTGCGTTTGTCATTGCGGCTGCTTGCTAGAGATTTCATCTTTTTTCGTGTGCTATATTTTTTTACATGTTATAATATCACAAACATATTTAAACAAAAAAATATATTTAATCACGCAAGTGATAGACAAAGAATAGGGGGGCTGGAAAGAAGAAAAACCGTGTTTATTTTGTAGCGCTAATATGCACGGTCCCTCCCTTGAAGCAGGGATAAAGACACAAGGAAAAGATTGAGTGAACTTTTTTCTTCGGGCTCTCCATTGCTAGAAAAAGAAACCCATTCAGCACACAAAAAGAAAAGGAAAGCAACCTTTCATTGAGCACTTGAACAGGCCCCTACTCGTTAAATTGTGCATTTCAAAAAGCAGTGCTCTCTCTCTCTCGATGAGGTAGACAACCAAGGAGACAAAATGGAGCATTGGTGGAATGGGGGCTGAAATATAAACGATATCGCACTCGGTGGCGGATGATATATTTTGTCCGGATTGTGATAGAGACGGTGGTGGCTCATGGCAAGAGAAAGATTGTGTTTTTTTTAATACAATAATGACAAAGATAGCAATGTTTTATCATGGATGAGGGGGGCCGGCCGGAAAGAGAGGTGTCAAGGTCGCGGAAGAGTGGACTCTTTGTGTGAACAAGTCAGACAAGCTGGAGGAAAACAGGACGAAGAAACCAAATCAGCTGAACTTGCACAAGATAATGAAATGGTTATATCAAAAGCCTACAAAAATACTCCTCCTTCAATATAGATAGATATCCCTGAACTTGCATCATGGATTCATCGCAATATTTCATAGGTTAAGCATCCAGCCCTCTAAATGGATTTATAATCAGCTGTAAATATATTAAACCAGAGCATTATTTCCATTATCATGACCTGAGAAACATCAATAAAGGGTCCAGGAAACATCCAACACTTTTCTCCACCAAAATGCTCATCTCACCAAGCAGAGATCTTCTAAGAACTGCAGCCTAATGCTGCAACAGAGCAGCAATCATCTCAAGGAAATCGAAATTCAGTCCATAACACCTACATATACAACGAAGGAAATCCAGAAATCACCAAGAAAATCAATACAAATATCATAGTAGAAGTGCTAACTGCACACTGTGATTCCAAGTAGATTAACCTAAGAAATACAGGAGAAAGCATCCTCCGTTTGACTGCAGTAATTAACCTTGATTAAATTAAGATCCACCGAGCATCCATTTCATGACCAGATCCTTTCAAGCAATTCCTTCAAAAATCTATCCAGTTTAACCTCCAGAGATGTGTTTGAATATCACAAAATGGTTGCCGACAATATACCCACGATCCACACACACACAAACTGATTATGAGGGTATCTCTCAAGTGCTCCACTTTGCAATAACACCCACTCCCCTAATCTCTCCAAATTCCCAAAATTCCAACCAAATACACGCACAGGCACACGCACACAGATAAACTACATGAAAATCATGAACACTACGAAAAACATCAAACAACTTTAAGATGATAATAACATCCATATACAATCAGCACAACCTGACAAATTCACATCGATTCCACAGATCCCACCTTAGGACCTATCACTATTCATTTGTGCCTGAACTTCAAAGTTTCACATGCTAAAATCAAAACCCCCAAAGCATCCATCGGACACCAAAATTAATCAATCACGCGAAACCACAACCCGGCACACACCACTTAGACTATTAGTTAACACGCTATAGACAAAAATAAGCAAGTAATTTTCTTCTTTTTTTATAAAAAAAGTGAGAAACTTCAAAATAGATCAGTCTAGAAACAAATCATCAACATGAAATATTTTTTAGATGTGAGGATATCCCATTTTCAAAAAAATATATTTTGTAGAAATAGGTGAACGATGATCGAATAAAACCTCGACTATCTCAAACTCTTATAAAAGATATATATCTTGATTTGAACTC
This sequence comes from Salix caprea, assembly GCA_964035475.1. Classification (NCBI taxonomy): domain Eukaryota; kingdom Viridiplantae; phylum Streptophyta; class Magnoliopsida; order Malpighiales; family Salicaceae; genus Salix; species Salix caprea. The sequence continues at coordinate 17,013,782 of OZ037745.1, forward strand.
GAGATTCACTCTAAATACTTATAGTAAATCCTCTACAATGAGACAAACGTAATAAACATCTAGCCAAATCATGATCCAACATGAACCCATTTTAAGATCCGATTTATCATGCAATTTTTTAAATAAACCTACACCACCAGTATTTTAATCCAAAAACAAAAATTGCCATCAAGACACCAACAATTCATACAAAGAAAACTTTATAAGAACAATTAGATGGGTTCGTTTGAAATCGGCACTTTACTATCCCACACCCATTCCCCCAATTCTCCCACTTGCACTCACGCATTCACAGATAAAAGTCATAAAACTCATCAACACTGAAAGATATCAAAGAAGATTAAAATGATATAACAGCATTCACACATGTCATTTCCAATCAGCATAACCTAGGTTGATGTAAGAGGCAATAAGCCTCAAATTCCACTAATTACACCTAATCAACCACCTACAAGGTTCAATTCTTTACACAGTACCGAATTCAAATGTTCCCATTGTTTTGCACCCCCACCACTATTTTATCTTCAATCTCTTCCTCTGCTAAGCCTTCAAGCCCAACCCGTGCTTTCCATGAACGCACCCTGGCTTCACATGAAGAAAAGGACTCCTCTTCGAATTACTCATCTTAGGAAATATCCTTTTGCCTAACTTCCTAATCCTTTGCCTCCCTAACTTCCCACTCACATTCCATGGAACTAGCTCATCATCTAATCCATACCCATCATCATCACCTAACTCTTCACCATCAGAATCCGCATCCTCATCACCATTCTGAACCCTAGCAGCAGGAAACAATATCGGCCTCCCACGATAAACACAACCATCGTCCTCGTCAACTTCATCATCGTGAGAGTTGACATGAAAGACAACGTCACGGTCTTGTTGACTGTCCTGGGCTATTATTTCTTGGCTTTTTTTCGGTGATCTTGGTGAAGACCAAGAAACAAAGCCATTTTCAAGACTTCGTAAAGAATCGGTATCTGAATCCTCAGCATCAGATTCGTTAATGAGTTCCCAGTTAGAGAAATCATTAAGTTCATCCAAGAAAACAACATCTTGCTCTTGACAGATTGGTTTCATGGCGATGGATTTCTTTGCCATTTTTCTGTGTTTCCCCCCACACACTTCCTTCCAAGGATCTGGATGTTGAGTCCTTTACTCTATTTAGACGTAGTAGGGGGTCAGATGACAACAGTTCGGTGCTGTTAAGCCACGTATTGTCACCAATGAGTGTGAGACACGTGGACTGAAATATGGTTGTCTTTTTTAATACACTATTTGTTTTTGTTTTTTTGTTGCCACGTGAGGCATATTCGATAGCGATCCTCCTTCACGGCTAATTTTCGTCCTCAAACTGCTGGGCTTTGATTGCACGACAACTACTTAGGATTCAAGAAAGGTATGTTAAAAAAAACAAAGAAAGTGGATTTCTTTATTCCCTTTTCCTCTTTTTATTTAATAATTTAAATGAAAATAAAATAGAAAGTGGATTTCTTTATTCCCTTTTCCTCTTTTTATTTAATAATTTAAATGAAAATAAAATAGAAAGGTTGCTTGTGAAGTGCCTGATGACTAAGACTCGTCAGCAATAAATGAAGTCTTGGCGGGGTTTACCTGGCCGGAAAGTAGCAGGTCGCCTCTCACCCTGACAGGACGGATTACCTAGCAAGCAGGCTCGGTGACAGCCACGTTCCAGTTTCCAAGGCCTTCGTCCCCGGTATTTCGGGTGTCGGATTGAGCAAGGGATAAAATTATCCCAGACTCCCCGAGCAGATCATCTGTTGTGGTTTCACTTTGTCAATATATTATTTAATTTAATTAAGAGCTTAAATGAACACACCAGTTATTTCGTAAGGTTATAATTATTACAATTGTAACAATAAAAAGACGAAGAGAAACTGTGTATAAATTTGATGTATAAGACATATACTAGCCTCCTTTATTTAAGAGAGAGCCAAATTAAATAAGATAACTAGAAAGAATCTTGGCTAAATTAGGTTAGAAATATCTGGATAATTTATTGCTAATTTATTAACACTAATATAGTAACAACATGGTTGTCAATTTTGCTTCGGTCGATACGACCAAAACATTTAGTACCAGTTAAAAACAAAAACAAAACAAAGTTATTTTTATCTTGGTTTAAATTCCGGTTTATTCCGGATTTTTCAGCCAAATACCGGCTGGAATATTCTGGAATTGTTCCAGTCGTTTCTTTTTGGCCAAATAATGTTTTTTTTATTTTAAATAATGAATAATTTTACAATATCAATCATATCTTTTAATCCGACCGTTAGATTGAGATGCAATTTTACGAGAAGTCTCTTGACATATTTATATATATTATGTTAAAATTTCAGAGCAATTAGAGAATGTAATGATCTTGCAAGATTGATGATGTCATTCTCGTAATATTATACCTATTCATAATTTTGTTCAGAAAAAATCATTTTATCGTGTCTTTTTTAGATTAAATTGTACAATTCTAAATAATTTTATTTTTGGATTTAAACTATTTTTTTAATATATATATATAACCCCGAAATGACGCGCTGAAATGCTCCGAAACTCTGTTCCAATTGAAAAAATAAAACACCAACTGAAACAGAATTGACAATTTGAGTAAAAGCAATGTCACAAGCAAAATGTTATATTTATTTTCAGCACACTAATTCATTCGGATGTTGTGTGTGAAATGAATTTTTATTTTAATGATTAGCACAAATCTTGTTTGAATTACTCCCAGCTAAAACAATGATTTTAAGCTCTTCGATGCTAAAGATATAACATCTAAGAGGTTTTTACTTTAAAAAAAAGTGTGGAAATTTAATATATATGAAACTAAGGGTCATTAGTAAAACACTACGGACCAAGATTTGCTGTGCTGTAAATTACTAAAGGGTAGTGATATTTTTTTTTAGGATATTCAATCGACATTACCAAATTAAAATGGGATAAAATTATCTCTTAACTATAAAAAAAACCCTACTTTTTAGAGAAAGAAAAAAATTATGGAAAACAAGGGAAATTTTAGTATAAAAATATACCAAGAGTTAAAGAAAAAATGGGAGTGAGAGTGAGTAAAGGTAAAATATACTTGAAAACATGAGTAAAAACTTAAGTGAGAGTGAGTAAAGGTAAAATAGGAAAGAAAAAAAAAAACCCATTTTTCTTCTTCTTCAAGGTGTTGGGCTGCAACTATAAATAAAAAGGAGAGGGAGTCTTCTTCATCTCTTGCTTTAGAACACTGAAAAACATGAATCAAGGCCAGGATACTTAGAGAAATCATGAATCAAGGCCAGGATACTTAGAGAAATACCATGTATGCCTACTAATTTGTGCCTGGTTAATGTACATGAATACATTGATGATGTGTTAGAGAAGAAGAGAAATTGTATCATTCATCTCCTTATTATGTATTTCAGCCAAGAGAAAAGGAGATAATTGATTTTTTTTTCTTATCTTATAAAAATGTATGTGAAATTGTGTGGTAAGAAATGTGCATTGCTAGATGAATGATATTTGATAACGAGTAGATTATTTTATTGAATAATAATAAAATAGTTATGTTATTTTTTTATTTGATGACAGAAGGCTTGTGATCTGCACAGCAAATCTCGAGTTCAAGATAGTGCGTGGACTCCTTGTAAGAGCCTGAGACAGTCAAAGTTTTATTCGTTCACCTGGACCCACAAAATGCATTTTCCAGGAGTTGAGATTTCCTCGGATCCAAAAAAATGTGTTCTATTTTGAGTACTTTTGACTTAAATATTTAGATATTAGTTAAATTATGCTTCAATTATAAACTAGGGTGTCAATCACTGTAATTAGAATTTGATAAAGAATTAAAATGCCAAGTGATGATGAGAATTAAGGAGAAATGTTTCACTGTGGTGAGATTATGATCCAAGATGATTGGATCAGATTTGTGTTAATTGATGTGGGGTTAATGAATTTATGTTTTGGATGCATAGAGTTTTTGGGATGCTATATTAATATTTTTGTTGTATAGTAGAATTAATAATTTACTCTTCAAGAATTAATAATTTACTCTTCAAGAAATAACTACGAGGCAAGTTTTTTTTTTTTTTTACTTTTTATCTTCTTTTCACCATATAATTACTTAACCACCGTTGAATTTTTATTTTCTAGAATTGGGTCCAAATATGTTTGTCATTTTATTATAGCCATTTTTTTTAATACCAAATAGACTTTGGGACAATTGGATGTTTTAGCATATATAAAGTATATTTACAAGGAAAAAATGGTTGTTGTATGTGCAAGACAAGTGCTAGGCAGTAGAAGAAGCTCATGTTTGAATTACGATCGAGATGGTTTTTAAAAGTGTTTTTTATTTTGAAATACAACAACCTACAGCTAAACATTGGTTACACTGGAATGATCTGATCAAGGCACTCACATTCCATAAGCAAATGACAAATCACTCATCAAAACTCGGCCAGAGAAACTCTGGCAATGCCTCTGCAATCAAATCCATGTCATTCATCTGAAGCAGTTTGAATCATACACTCCTAGCTGTCGAAAGGAGATTGATTGTGTTAACACGGTGGGCTAGCATCACATATGCCTCCATTGAAATAAAATGTATACCTAAAACCATTGACACAAAAAGGAAAAGAAATCATTGCTGGCTCTTTTCAGCGCACAATAAAAACCTCAGGAACTGCGCATCTCCCTTTTCAATTGCTATGTGGTAGCCTTTTCCCTGTTTCAGATTGAGGAAAGGATTCTTTCCAGTTTGTGCACTATTATCAGTGGTTTACAAGTGCAGAATCTATACTCTGATGTGTGTTTGAGCTACTATGGCTTGCCCTGAAGCGCTTGGACAATCTCTACTGCTCTTGACTGGATACCCTTAAGATACTCGGTGAGAATGCGTTGCTGGTACGAACCTCCTTCCTGCAAGTGATAGAGAAGGTATGAGAAAAGGGGAAGTATCAGAAAATGTTATGCCTGCGAGAATGAGTCGTAGCGGAGAGTGGCGGCGGTGTGGCGAGCAGTTGTAGGGAATACTGAACGACAAAAATACAAGTGAATAAAATCCAAGGTGGAAGGTTTTATTACTGTCCGGATCAATGTCCTCTCAATTCTTTTCTTAATGACAGCATAGAGTTCCTCAGGAGAAATTTCCCCTTTGCCAACAGTCATTCCAGTGAGCAAAAGCTTGTTCCATTCTTTCTCGGGAGCTGCAGCAAACAAATTTATGAGTTAGTCTGGATGCTTATCAAATGATCCAAAGAATCCTAGACTGGCTTTTAATGGTCCAGAATATGCCTCAATGCATATCTGTGCTGCAGCAACAATCTTTATTTATGGCTCATTTTGATTATCGAAGCACAATTGTTAAGGAAGACAGCACCTTTGATTATAGTCTCCAGAAACTGCTCAGTCTTCAAAATTTCCTCTCCTGCACCACAAACATAGACAATTACCTATAAAAGAACTATCTCAACTCAAAAGCTTAAACAGTATGGTAAGATCCCAATATATAATTTATATTATTTTTTAACAATACTACTGTTCAAGGTGTCCACCTTGTACGCTCAAGCAAACAGCAAGAATATGGAAGTGAAGATTGTTCCAAAGATAGGAGGGGAATGGAGAATAGATGTGCTAAATGAAGATTTATGGCAGACAAATTTGAAATTCCTGATAGACAGACGTAATCAAACTCTGGAATAAATTTGGGAGACCATTCTAAAATAATAGTATAATCTCAGAGATCCACCTCTCAGTACAAAATAAATGAAGTACGAAAAAACATTTACTTTGAAAGATCAACAACAACATCACTCAAGCTAAACTCAAATCAAGATCTAAGAATTTAGTTTCACATAACCTCGAGGAATGGGCTTTATTTCAAGACATTTTATAGATCTTGGCATGGTGACCAACAACTTTATTCAAATTTGTAATGACCTATCATTTCTTAAGACAATCTCAAAGTAATGGAATAAAGCACCACAATATAAATACCTTTCTTTGCATAACTACGCTTGGAGAGAATAGTGGAAGCATAGAGTTGCAGAACCTTTTGCAACATGGCCTCAAGCCCTGGCTTGTCCCCATCTTCTTTTGCCTACCGATGAGTAGAAAATGAATTACTCGCCCAAGTTTAAGGAAAAACTAGTATCAGCATTTAAATACCGGGGTAATAAAATCATATAAGAATATCCGACATCGACCCTCATCCCATCTAACAAGCACGCAAAATCACTTGAACTAAATTTGTTTGCAAGAAGAGTTTGTTGATCAACACACTAGGAGGGGAATGGAGAATAGATGTGCTAAATGAAGATTTATGGCAGACAAATTTGAAAGCACTCACTTGTCGTAGTTGTGCACTAACTTCTGCAAGGAACCCTTCATCTAGTTGCCCTTCTTGCTCCCTCTGGATAATATCCTGATGAATGAAAGTATAGACAGTTGCATAAGTTCAACATAGGTGAATGAAACCATTAACAATTACACAACGTTATATTTCCGCTCCTCCTATGCTACTATTTGAATTCAACAAAACTGAGGCAATCCAACACAGGAAAAACGCAAGGGAAAGAGGGAGAGAAAGAAATTTCATTTAAGTCGTCTTCTTCTTTCTTTCCATGCATGAGGGGATGGTTCGGAATACAAATTCGAGAAAATCTTAATAGAATTTGATACCTAATCCCTCTTCTTTTCTGGTCGAAATCAATTTCAGAATGTTCATCGGCCCCGGTATAGGAACTCAACAAATGTCCTCAATCCAAGTAGGGAATCGAATTAACGACTAGACATATGAGAGTCTATATTTTGTAAATTTAACGAGCGCTTTCTTAGTTTTTAAAATTGATCAAACTGATCAAGGATCAATGAACATCAGAGCTCTATCTTAATTCTAATTGAAAGATTTTTCACATCCCATTTCTTTATGCAAACAATGCCTATTATCCTACCCATCAAAGGTTTTTATAGGAACCTGACATTCAAGTGATGTAACAATAAGCTATTCAAAATCAAGTAGGATAAACATCCGTAAGCACAAGGAATGAAGAACTGATAACTATAGAGCTTCAATTTTATTTATTTATTTATCAATGCAAAATCTGTGGCAGGACATAAAAGAGACTTTAAAAGTTATCCGTAAGAACATTGATATTTTCTTAATGAGAAGATGGGATAATTTATAATCCAGCTGAAGCAAAAACTTACTTTCTCCATTACTTTGAGGGCCTCTGGATCTCTAGGAGGCCAGTTAATCTCCTCCTCTCCATCAACTATAGGTTTTAAAATTTCCTTAAGAATATCAGTAGCTGACTCAATCTTTTCCTACAGAGTAAAAAGGAGATAGAGAAGAGAAGGCACTGATGAAACTGTCATAGGTGAAACAATAAAGGAATATTTTTTAAAAAAGAAAAAAAAATGCGTATGAGAGGGAGGGGGTGATTTACATTGGTCTTATGGACCAGACAATCCACTATGCTCATCACAGATATTGCCAACTCCTCGTAATCTTTCTGCGAAGATACAAACAGCGCCAAAGAAATTCTTAGCTGTGTAAGAACCGGAATCAAGTCATCCTCGTAAACATCATAAAAAACTAAAATTAACGGAGTCAAAAACATGCTTTATCATCCTCCGATTTACAGGTATCAGTTCTAGCAGCAAGTCGTATCCAAAAGCCCTCATTGAAAGCAAGGACATTTTCAACAACAAGCTTCTGCAGCTGCTCACATGGAAGAAAATAGAACAAGAATAAGTTAGCAAATAAGGATCCCAGGAATGAAAAGTAATAAAACGCAAACTAAAAACAAGTTTGCTTACTTCTCTTGGATTTGCATCTCTCAGCATATCTATTAGCCGATCCACTTCTACAGTCTTTTTAAATGATTCCTCTGGATCTTGATTGACCGCACAGATTAAAGTTCTCCTGTTTATTTGACCCAAGTACAACATTTCACTATCAGTAGCTCCATTTTTAAAAGCACAAATATGAAACTGTAAAATTAGAACAAACGATATGAAAGATAATAAATTAGTATTTGAGACCTCAATTCTCACCTAACCAACTCTAACTCCCATATAACCAGAAGTGAATCCACAGTGCTCAAACTAGTGCATTTCAAATCCAAACAAATTCTTGGGCTGTCCCCATCTCTTAATCCAAATCCTTATTTCTCCTTTCCATCTCGCATGTCAAACCCATTAAAAACATAATTTAACAAGACCCTGATCACTTGGCTCATCAACAAAAGTAAAACATGCCCCTAATCACTTTATAACCCAATATGCGCGGGAAAAAAATGATAAATAACTAAAGCATGTGATGAAAGCATGAAACAACATGTGGTGATCACCTCTTCTTTGACTCTGTCAAAGATTTTGATAGAAATGGGTTGAGCTTCTGCATGGTGAAAGGCCTAACTCTCCATCCCTGGAACACCAAAAGAAAAACATAAGCAAGAACTACTTGAACCGTGTTGTGAATATGAAAGTGAGTTTCTTACCTGGCAATGGCTTGAAGCGGAAAATAGAGAGTTGACGAGTGGAAATCTTGGCTGAACAACAAATAGTGTGGCCATCTTGTTGTACAGACAATGGCGGGAGAAGCCAGTAACAACTATCAGCCGTTCAGTTTGGTAACCACATCTTTGATATTGAGTGGCCGTGTTGGTGATGAGTGGCGATTATCAGAATGGAGGATTTTTTAGCCTGTCCTGGGCCGTGCTTGCGAGAAATCCGATGAACCGGACTCTGCTAAATTGAGGATTGATCCTTTTGCTTTCCAGGTTTCAACTTTGGGTTTTGTGTTGAATGGGCCAAACTTAGATCACCAGCTCGTGCGTCCATTCCAAGTCCATGACCCGCCTGCTGGAGGAAAAAAGTTTCGATCTGGGAAAAATATTGTAAAATTATTTTAACCATTTATAGAAAATAAGGAGAGAGAGAGAGAGAGAGTCTATGCTTGCTTGAATCAAAATAATTGTATTGTTCTTGCATGGAAACACAGAAGAACAAAACCAAAGGAAGCATGGCAAAAGACTCAATCCACCTATATTTTTATTTATGGATAATAAATATACAGAATTCTTTAGGTTAAAATATTATTTCTTAAAAAGAAATAGGACTGCATATTTTTTTTATAAGGATTTTAAAAAAACTTGATCCATATTAAGTCTCGTATCAGTAAGATTTACCATTTACCAAACAACATTTTTTTTTTTTATTGTACAGACACGAACCTCCAGGGAGGGATGCAAGCATTGGCATATTAAAAAGGGCAAGACCCAGTTTCCAAATAATTTATACAATGATAGGATATGATCTATTTTTTATTATAGATGTTATAGCACGTTGAACGATTGGTAACTTCGATCATCGTGCGAGCCCCCTCCCCACCCCTATATATGCAGCCTCGATCTCAATAATTCTACAAAGTAATTGTTTTCTAATATTTTTTTTCTTAAATAAAAAACAGACTTTGCATGGAGGCTGCATCAAAGGATCAACTAACAGGTTGATAACGTAAACTTCAAGACTTTTACCGAAGGAAATCAATATTCTCTCGTATTATTCATTGAAAAAAAGAAATATATATACACTCACATAAAAAAAAAAAAAAACAAAAATTGATCATGCATAAATCAAGGAGATCACAGATTTCATTAGCGTATTTATATTCCTTAACATTTCCCCTTAAATTGGAATGTATGTTGATAATTCCTAACTTGCCATGTAAGGTCGAGAATTATGAAGAACTCAGTGTCTTTGAGAAAATGTTGGCTAGCTGATACGATGTGGATATGTGAGCTGTTTTGATCAATCCTTCTTGAATCTTTTCTCGTATAAGATGACAATCAATTTTTATGTGTTTTGTTTGTTCATGGAAGACTGAATTTGAAGCAATATGGACTGCTGCTTGATTGTCACAAAATAGATTGGCAAGATATTAATGCTTGATGCCCACATCTTGTAGAATGTAGTTCAACCAAGTAATCTCACAAGAAGTTGCAACCACAGATCGATATTGAGCTTCTACGCTAAATCACAAGACCGTATTTTACTTCTTGGTTTTCTAGGAAATCAATGATTTGCTATGAAATATGCAGTATCCAGTAACAGATCGTTGAGTATCACGACATCTTACCCAATCTGCATTATAAAAGGCAATTAATTGGATTGAACTAGTTATAGGAAGGAAAATTCCTTGGCATAGCGTGTCTTTGACATATCGTAAGACATGATAAGCTACTTTTAAATGTGTAACCCGTGGCTTATCCATAAACTAGTGTAGAATGTCAACTGCATACACTAATTCAGATCGTGTGATGGTCAAATAAATTAGCTGCCCAACAAGTCTTAGATATGAAGAAGGATCACAACTATAGTCACCATCAAACTTATTGAGAGACGAGTTCTGTTCCAGCATCCTCAAGAATTTCAAGAGCATACTTTCGTTGTGAAAGAGCAATGCCCTTGTTGGATCGAGCAACCTCTATGTCTAGGAAGTATTTCAATTGTCCAAAATCCTTCAATTTAAATTGATCCCTTAGAAATGACTTGGTGTCTTCAATATTGTAGATTATTTCCTGCCACAATGACATCATCTATATAAATAAAAAGAGTAGTGAATTTACCACCTTGGGATATGATGAATAATGAATAATTAGCTTTGGATTGTCGATAACCAACTTGTTTGAGAGCTAATGAAAGTTTGATAAACCATTGATAGGAAGCTTGTTTGAGACCGTATAATGATTTGTGAGGTTTGCAAACTCGTGTCTCCCCCTTTCGTTCGAGACTAGGAGGTAAAGACATGTAGTACTCTTCATCAAGATCTCCGTATAAGAATGCATTATTGATATCGAGTTGGTGAAGATGTCAATGTTGAGTTGATGCCACAACAAGGAGGAGACAAACATTCATAAGCTTGTCAACTGGAGCAAAAGTCTCACAGTATTCTAATCCCTCTATTTGACTATATCCTTTTGTTACCAATCGGGCTTTATAACGTTCAACAATACCATCAGGTTTGACTTTGATCTTGTATACCCATTTGCATCTAACTAGTTTCTTCCTGAGAGATAATGGTTGTAGAGACCATGTTCCATTAGCCTTGAGAGTAGTGAGCTCTTGTTGAATGGTAAGATGCCATTTAGGGTCACAACTGTATGTGAAAAAAAATCATGGCTTTGTTTTAACTAAAATAGAAATGGTGAATGCATGGTGTTTAGGGGATAGCTCGACATAGAAAAGCACATCAGATAAGGGGTGAGTGATACCTGTAGTTTTAGTCAATGCTGAGTTAGATGATGAAATAGTCCTTAAAGAAAGAGAAATACCACCATAATACTCACAGAGATAACAAGGTGCTTGTGTAGCATGTGCATCCGTGAAGGAGGAATTTTGTGGTAGTAATGATATTGGAGAATTTGGGGTAGTGGAGGGTGTTGGAGATGAAGGAATTTTTAGAGAGATAGGTTCGGTTTAAAAAGGTTATATGTTGGAGTTGAGAGAAGGAGGTGAATTTGGAATGTTATCATTATAGGTTGGTGATTGAGTATGAGGAAGCACTAAAGGAGAACTTACAACGGAAGATGGAAAAGGAAAAATAGTCTCATGAAAGGAAACATCCCATGAGACAAATATTTTACCAGTTAAGAAATCATAAATCCAATGTCCCTTTTTACTGTATGGATACCCAAGGAACAGACATCATATGGCTCTAACATCAAATTTTGTGGGGCGATGATGGTGTGTGGATGTGAAGCACAAGCACCTAAAGACTCGTAAATGATCATAGATAGGTTATTTGTGAAAAAAACATCTCAAAAAGGGTTTTTCCTTAAAGTACTGGTGTGGGAGTTCGATTGATGACATAGGTGGAAACTAATATGGCATCTTCCCAAAATTATTTAGAAAGATTAACTTGAAACCATAACGCTCGTGCCACATTGAGATGGTGGCGATGTTCTTGTTTGGCAACTCTATTTTGTTGTGGGGTGGGGACACAACTAGTTTAATGAATGATTCTTTTATTTGAATGAAATTTTGTCATTATGAATCGGAACCATTATCACTATGAAGAATTTTAAATTCTAAGGAAAATTGTGTCTCGACCAAGTTGATGAATATGGTGATGTAATTAGGGTTGTCGATTTATGAAGCATCAAATAAACTCATGTACAACGAGTATGATCATTGATAATAGTGATAAAGTATTGTGCCCCAATGATTGCAGGGAATATGATATCCTCCCTAGTTATAAACATGAATCAATTCAAATGGTGCATGAGTAGTAATAAAAGTTAATTGAAATTGAACACAAGTTTGTTTGGCTAATGGGAAAAATTACACAATCATCAATATCACAAAAAGGCATTTCTTTAATAGAATAAGAAATCAAACAACGACTCTTATTTTAAAGATGACCAAGGTGTTGATGCCAAAGTCTCGGGGTATGAGAGACTGTTGCGGTGACTGAGTTATGGGATTCTTTAAAGTATCAAGGTAGTAAAGTCCACCTCATTTAGTTCTCGTCCTAATCATCTTCCCAATCATTGGTCCTGAAGCATACAAACATCATTAGTAAATATAGCAAGGCGGTGGGAACTTCAAACAAACTTGCTAATAGAAATCATGTTTAATTTAAAGGATGGAACATAGAGCACCTCATGTAATGCAAAATTATCAAAATGAATGTTATCTATGTGTGTGATGACAGCAACTGCTTAATTGAGAAAATGCATGGTTTGGTTGGTAACTTAAGAAGTTGTAGTAATAAGTCAAAAGAGCAAATCATATGATCTAAACTCTTGTGTCAAGTACTCAACACATTCCTTTTCCAAAAACAAAAGCACAAAAGATTGTACCTGAGAGATCACCCATTGAAGATGCACTACCAACATGTAGCCATGGAATTGGGCTTATTGTTGTTAAAAAGCATCATTAGATTCTAGTATTGTTATGTTGTGAGGTTGAAGAAGGTGGGAGGTATTGTTGTATTTGACATTGGCATGATGGACCTTAAAGGTAAAATTCTTATGCTCTTGTTGTTCAGGTTTGCCACTAGTGGAATTCCTTTTGTGCAACTTACAACATACATTTATGGTGTGACCGTTCCAGTCACAATAATCATATTTAAGATATGCTCGACAAGTCTATGAGGTATGCCTAAATTTGTCACAAATTTCACATTTCAAATGACGATTTTTAGGTGTTAATTTATTTTCTTCAAAATTTCATGAGTTATTTCTTATAGCAAATGTCATAATCTCAGACACGGGTGCATTTCCCTTTGATACTGCTCATTTTCTTTCATCCTGGAGAATGAGCTTTGTTAACAATAGAAAGTGCATCCATGAGTAAAATTTGTCCCGGATAGAAGCATAAGTTTCATTAAGGCCCATGAGAAGCTTCATAGTCTTTTAACTTTGTTGGAACTGCAGAACCTCTTTTACAGTGCCACAAGTGCAGGATGGAATAAAACACAATACATCTCCTTCATCCTAGAGGCCCTTTAGCTTGGTGTAATAAGCCCAATTGTCATGTTGTTCTGTTTACAATCATGGATTCCTTCTTCAACATGAAAAAGATGGAAACTATTTATGCGTGAAAAACGCTCATCTAGGTTAGCTCAAATTTCATGAGCAGCCTCATTATATACTACACTTGCTTTGATATCATGTGAGATTAAATTGAGAAGCCATGATTTCACGAGATTGTTGCAACATGTCCATTATTAAAGTTCTTTGGTGGATGTAGTTGGTTGTTTTTGAATGGTGTCATTGATGAAGCCTTCTTTATTTTTGATGTTGAGGGCCATGAGCATGGCATGACTCCAAGTGTCGTAATTTTCTTCATTCAATAGTTGAGTGACAAGCATAATTTCAAGTTAAATGGAGTGGTGAGGATAAAAAAGATCATCCGGATTGCCAAATTTATCGGCCTCTGTCGTGGTTTGCTTCTCTGCCATATATGATGGCTGAAAGAAGAAGATAAGAGAAAAATATAGTTTTTGGTTGTCGAAGCGTTCTTACTCTAATACCATGAAGGAAATCAATATTCTCTCATATTATTCATTGAAAAGAAATACACACACACACACACACACAGAATAAAGAATAATTTAGGATCCTCAATTAAAGCCTATGCACTGTCAATGCTTAATTTACATTCCTAAGTAAACAAGGAAAACTAAATAATAAAAATTGATCGTGCATAAATCAAAGAGATTGTATATTTTATGCATTAACGTATTTACATTGCTTAACATATAGGTCATGTTAAGGATTGAATACATAGATTAATATCATGGAAGATATATATATATATATATAGTTTGGCTAAATAGACCTAGTTTGCAAGAGAAAAGAGGGAAAAAACTATTACACTCAGAATCAATACAGGTTTCAAAGAGTTTATAAACTTGAATTTCAAGCATACCAAACCCTTATGAATATGATTTTTTCTTGTCAACTATTTTTGAAAGCACATAAGAGCATATGATATAATCTTGAGAGGAGAAAAATACTAAGCATAAACACATTTATATAAACTATATCTTACTTCAAATATATAGTTAAAGGATTAATTAGAGAAGAAGATTTCTTGGAATTATATCAATATTTTAAATATGAATACCCTACATAAAATTTGATTAAAGAAGGATTATATCTCGTGTAAGATGATATGATAATAAAATTATAATTAAAACTAATTTATACGATGATGGAATTAGATATGAGATGAAAATATATAGATGTAATCATGGTTCTGTTGTAAAAGTTATTTCAAAAGTCTTTATCTCATATTGGAAAACACAACTATTTTTTAGTATAAATAGTATATATAAGACTCTTTATCCCTCATTGAAAAAGTAAGATTTTCATCAAGTGTTTATATAATATAACTTGAGATGGGATAGTAATTAACAAAAAAAGAAAAGTGAGCTTACACATATAAGGTTGAGGCGAGCAAGAGAAAAACCTCTGATTAATCTTCTCTGTGCGTGAGACAATGCTTATGCTCTCTAAAGTTTTTGTCTTCGGCATTAAAATATTTTTTATGATCTTTAAACTGAAATCATATTATTTCAAACACCTGAAGATTTATTTGTAACAGTCTCAGAATTTAAAACTTTTTTTGTTTATTTTTTCCAATAGTTATAATAGTTACAACCACTTAATTTCTCAACATGTATATTATAAATTAATGTGATAACCCTTTTAATTTCACAATAAATTAAGCATGACTGTCTATAAATATCATTCAACTTTTCAAACAATATAGAACCAGAAATACTTTTATCTTGTTAGTTTGATGATCTTCTTTTTTGTTCAAGCTGTTTTTATGTTACCCTATCATATTGAGAAAGAACTTGTTGAATCATTAAGAGTTTGTTGTTTTCAAGAAAATATTATTAAGGATAGTGCCGGTGTACACCTCGAGCTTATTTGTTTTGTTTCTTTTCCCTGCTTTAATTTTCTCCAACAGCTTCATCGTTTGATTTCTACAAGCACCCACTCGACTCCTAGGAAGGGTTTTTTTAACACATGTTCTTCCTACATTTCAACTCCAATTTTGTATTCAAAGGAGTAGGTAGGCAATAATCCACATGATTCTCTTATGACTTTTCGAAAAAACCCATGACCATTTGTGCTGGAACTCCTAGCTAGGCATACAATAATTGACCATTTGTGCTGGAACTCCTAGGCATACAATAATTGAAAGGTGCAATGTCCCTTCCTTATCTGCACGCCCGTTTCAAGATCTCCACTTTCAATATCTATTGTATTTATCTACTGTTCAGAGATGCTCGAAAAAGCATCCATGTCCGGGCCATGAAAAGGTGTTATTTGTCATCTAGTGTTGGTCGGCTCCATCCATTGTTAAGTATACTTCTCTGGTTTCCCACTTCATTAGAACGTGGATCTAGTCATGTCTTGACAGAAATAATTCTAGCTAATCCTGTTCCAAGATCTCCACTTTCAATATCTATTGTATTTATCTACTGTTCAAAGATGCTCGAAAGAGCATCCATGTCCGGGCCATGAAAAGGTGTTATTTGTCATCTAGTGTTGGTCGGCTCCATCCATTGTTAAGTATAATTCTCTGGTTTCCCACTTCATTAGAACGTGGATCTAGTCAATGGATGGAGGGGGAGAAAAATGAAAGGATTAGCTTTAATCTTTAATGTAGAAAGGTTGCTTCACAAGAAAATTAAGAAAGAAGAAAAAAAATAGTCAACAAGCAAAATATCCGACGCAAGCAATGACCTAAACCCTCATTAAAATCATATTTAATAGCAAATGATAAATAGAAGAGCTCAAACGTTGATATAACTTCGAGTAATATAAAGAGAAACTCTTCTTTTTCATACTCCAATAATTAGCAAATGTTATTTTAAGGATTCATGTTGGTTAAATTATACAAAAACATTCTTTTTTTACTTATTTAAAATGCCCAAGATTAAACCATTAAAACTAGCACTAAATTCACAATAATTGCCAAGGATTTAATTAATTGATGAGCAAGAAGAGGCAAATGTATAATCATGCATCATGTTCTAGCTTTTCTGATGAAAATGAGTAGAAATAGCTTCTTCTTTTTTACCTCTTGTGTTGGAGATGCTGTAATGTAACGAGATATTATTTATAGCTAATAATAAATCACGAATCGCTCAAACAATCAAGGGCTTAAGTGAAACGTACGCATGAGAAGATAAAATAGAGGCAACCTTTTCCATGATAAGCAAAGTAGGGCTTAAGTGAAAGGGACGTGCGAGAAGAAAAAAAATAGAGACAAGCTTTCCCATAATTAGCAAAACTTAATATTGATAGAGCAACTCATACGGACAAGTTGTTATCTTGCATGGTAATCGTAAGCTTCTTCTGCCATTAACGTAGGTCAACGATGTTACAAATTGTTTTGGAACTCGTAACATATTTCTTGTTCTTACAAATAACGTTGTTTTAGAATCACTCTGCTACGTCCACCCCCTTTTGCCTGCTGCGTTTATGGGTGGGTGTGAATGTGCTGGATCTGAATACGGATCGGGTAGACTTGACTCCCAAAAAGATCCGGGGAGGACTCCACTGCCTTCCTTCAGACTTGAGACAAGGTTTTCAAAATTTTGACAATTTCACACTATAATAACAGCAAATATTATTTTATTTAGTCGGAAATGTCTTTTTAGATTGGTTTCAAATATGTTTTTTGTCTACTTGGTTCCTTCCAACCTATCTTGATGCAACCAGCCATTTGGATATCTTTCATGTTGCCCTATATTTGCCTTGCCCACTTTCCTGGTTTCATCTTAATAATAATTTCGAGTCAGGACATGCATATCTTATAAGAATTTGGAATAGTCAGAGTTTTATACATTCACCTGGATCCACAAAACGTGTTTTCAGGAGGATAGGGTTTTCTCAAATCCAAAAAAAATAAAATCAAAAAACAAGAGTTATCCAAGCTTGCTGTGGTGTGGGTATTTGACCTTGAGGAGCTCAGAAATGAAGAGGTAAGAAACAAGTTGGTAGTGGTGTGGTTATTTCTTCATTTGCAATTAACAAAGGGTTCGGCTAAATCAAGACAGTTATTTTATCATTCACTAAAAGGGTGTCTAAATCTTATCTAAGGCAAGATTCTGAATCAACTAAAATATTGATAATGCAAGTTAAGCAACAGCTTTTGGTCTCCCATGAGCTAGCTTTGGTCCATCACCCACCCTCCCTCCCTCCCTCCTGTAGACAATAAAAAATTATAATAAGATAAATTTATATATACTGCCAAATCATTATGAAAAGAGAGGCTTGGATCAATAAATAGGAAGATAAATGCAAAATGGTAGCCACCCCTCCAGCATCAGACAGCACTGAGAATGAGAGTGAATGCTATAGGTAGCTGTGCAATAACTCCATAGCCCAGAAGCCAACTTGCTTTCATCTTCTTTACTATAGAGAAATATTCTAAGGAAAACTACATTGCATCTATCCAGAGCTTTCTTCTCTAAAATTGTCAGATATACATTCAACACCCCTGAGCCTAGCTGTTTATTCATTTCAACTCCCATACTGCCCATACTCCCACAACAGCTTTTTCAGTATCCTTTTATTCTCTCTCAAGGGTCAATTCCAGAATACTACAATCTCTATCTTTATATTAAACTCCAGCCAAGAATATTGTAGGGAGAATACTGAGAAGACAATGAAGATCCGGTGTGATGTGTGTGACAATGTAGAGGCGACAGTTTTCTGCTGCGCAGATGAAGCTGCTCTCTGCCATGGATGTGATCACAGAGTTCACCATGCAAACAAGTTGGCAAGAAAACACTCGAGGTTCTCTTTAGTCCATCCTTCCTTCAAAGAACCCCCTCTTTGTGATATCTGCCAGGTAGATCCTTCAACTGCTTTTCACTTTCTATGATTTTGTTGGGGTTATAAAATATATTCTTAGAGGTTATTTTTCTTCAGGAGAGGAGAGCCCTTCTGTTTTGTCAGGAGGATAGGGCAATTCTGTGCAGAGAATGTGACCTTTCAATTCACGAAGCTAATGAACACACTCAGAAGCACAGCAGGTTTCTTCTCGCAGGCGTTAAGCTCTCTGCTTCTTCTTCTCTGCACACAGCTTCATCGACCACCACTAATAACTTTGATGCAAACACTAATAGAAACCCTCAGCCGCGCCTAGAGAAACCCAGTTCAGCTTCCAATGAAATCTCCAGCTCTCCTTCAGTTGAGACAGCATCGGCAACAACAGCATATACTTTCGATGATAACCATGTTAGTGACAATGGTTCAATCTCAACAAGTAGCATATCTGAGTATTTAGAGACAGTACCAGGGTGGCGCATCGATGATCTTCTTGATCCTTCATTTTCTAGCAACAATGGTTGTAATAAGGTTTGGAGTGCACCCTATTTCTAGAGAGAGAGACCTCTTGTTTTTTTTAGGGTTTCGTATTTTTTAAGACTCGTCTACACCCTTTTCCCTGACGTTACCCAATTTGATTCAGACATGTGACCATTTTTTGCCATTGCTGGATCAAGGTCTTGAAAGCTATAGGAGTTGTTTTTCTCCAGAAGATTTAGAGTTCTAGGCCCCTCAAGTTACATCCCAGTTCCCTCAACTTCCTCGTTATATTCCCCAGCCTGGTTCACCCTTTGGATATGACGTGTCAAAAGATGCAAGCAAGATGGAAGTTAGCTGGAAATTGAGCTAGCTAGGATGGTTTTACCGTTCCTCAGATAAGCCCCCGATCTGTCAAGATCCAGGCACTTTCAGTAGAAGAAATGCTTCACGTTTGTTTAATCTGTTCTTCAACTGTAACTATCATCATCTCTCTTTTGATGTCTTCCTATTCAGTGTTCTTTGAATGGTTGCCTTCTTCTTTTCAGTGTTTGATTTTAGTTTTTCAAAGATTTCTTGTGACATAAATTCAGCGAAGTTCCTTAAAAAGATTGTGATAAAATAACAATGAAGTCCCGTGATTTTTATATTTTCTATGTCAATTTAAAGCGCGTTCAAATCCATGTTCCCTATAATTTGGTAAATTCCTTCTTATAGCCAGCCAGTGAGGCTCAACACCTACCTAACCACCCCCACCACCAAAAATTTCAGACATAAACTCAGTGAGAAACCGATTTAATGTAAAGGCTACAGATATCATGTACTCCAAGCATATAGAATTAGGTTTCTAGAGTGGATATTAAAAATGCAGAGGCATGAATTAAAATATAATATAAGCTTAACACAACCACAGTGAAACTTGAAAATCTCATTGAAACAAGGACTGCAAAGCGCAAACCATTGGAGTTATTTCTTCCTCCACGATTAACGGCAATGGTAACACGAATGCTCTGAAGAAAATTCACATTTCACTACCCGTCAACATTGTGAAAAGAGAAACTAGATTTCGCAGAAAATAAAGACACAGGGAAAGATAAACAGAAAATAAAGATAAACGAGGAGCTGAGGAACCAATGAACAAGCGTGGCTCAGATACACAGGGAAAGACACTTCTCATGGAAGCATACATTGTGTCTATACGGCGTTATGAACCACAACATTCTGCTGCATGTTAAAAAAACAGCGCAACATCCTCAATCTGATACTTTGGAATGTACTGATTCTCTGTTTACCTTTGATCAAGTCTTATTTTACAGCCCCAACGGGGGGGGTGAGATCAAAAACAATATATTGATATACCTTTTTGACAATTACATACAGTGAACTAATAAAAGAATTGCACCACCGTTCCAGTGATGTAGTGAACGGGTAAACATCGACAGGGCCCTGCAATTGGGAGAAAGGAAAAAAACAGAGAGCATGTCAATTTATCTCTTCTTATTTTCACATAAATGACACTCGCAGTGGTTTGGGATTACAGGAACTCGGCCTTCCAGATAACTAGAGGGATTTTTTTTGCATGAGTCCAAGGACACAGGATGATCAGCAGATCCATTCCATGTGGGACCAATAGCCTCTATGTCTGTAGGCTAACGATTGCTGGGCTTATCATAAATGCTCTGAGCAAGCAGCAGTAGATGCAACCTGTATTTTATTTCGATGATCCTCAATTTTCCTTAAGAGCTATT
The DNA here is from genome assembly GCA_964035475.1 of Salix caprea. Lineage (NCBI taxonomy): Eukaryota > Viridiplantae > Streptophyta > Magnoliopsida > Malpighiales > Salicaceae > Salix > Salix caprea. The sequence continues at coordinate 17,034,375 of OZ037745.1, forward strand.
TGCATGTTGCTTATCTACTTGTCCCATTATATGACAAGGTGTTAAGGAACCTAATCTTGTCCAATAGTTTAGCTTATCAGCAAATTAAAAAAATGAGCGGAACTAGTATACATGACCTTCATTTGGAGGGTGCAAGCTGCAACGTCAAGTAAATGCAAAAAGCCTATCTGCAATCTTTGTGCGACAAATTGGACACTCAGAACATGCAAGCGAACAAGATTTACACACTGCAAAAACAAACCAGCAGCGATCACGATAGGAGATGATGGGCAGAAAATGTTAGACACAGTTCAAATGCAGGCAGCTTCACCGACTTACAACAAAAATGCCGACAGGGGAGAAGAATTGCTGCTGTTGGTGATTCAAAACATACTTTGCACACATGGGAATTGGCATCTCCATTTCCCAGTTGTTTGAGCTCCTTTTCCTTCATCTCTTGTATCCGCGCCTGCATGCCGAAAAATGCAATCTAGATTCAGGAACAAACATGCATTTATATCCCAGAAGTAGAAGGTAAGACCATGCCTCAAACAGTTGTTTATCAAATGAAGCCACAAGTTAAACTTTAGAAGGGAGTGAAGAATTATTATAGCAGATGGACACAGCAAAACAAAGCTAAACAGCAGAACGATAGAAAGAAAAGGATTGAATAATTCAGGATTACCTTCAACCGAACAACTAGGGGCTCTTCCATGGGAGTTTCATCAACTTCTTGTGATACATCCAAATCTTCTCTCTCTTTCAGGATGCTATTACGACCAACTTCAACACCATTTCTTTTGGGACCACTAGTGTGATCTATACCATCACTCTCTCTTTCATTAGCATTCATCCTAGAGATAGCACTATCCTCTTTCTTTAATTTCGCAACAAGAACCCACATGTTTGCTAAGTCATTTTCCAGAGCCTCCTCCCTTTTTTTTGCCCCTTCAAACTTTTTCCTGTATTCATCCTCTATGAATTCCTTTTCAGCCAAGGCTGCCTCCAGTGCTGCTTCTCGCTGTTTTCTTGCATGCAGTTCCCTTTTCAAATCATCTGGATCAAGATTCCACAACTCAAAGTCATCAGAATGCATTCCTGAAAAATCATTTCCTCTGCCAGAGAACCGCCCCTTCCTCCCATGTCTTATGCCATCATTAAACTTGCGGTTAACTCCATTAACTGATTGCATGCCAGCACCTCTAGAATGCACAGATTCACGAGCAGCCAGCAATTCTTTTTCCAATTTTGCATTCTGTAATGAGAGCTTTGTCACTTCACCAGCTAAGTTTTTCAGCTCAACTGCTGCAGCAGAGGCCAGTTCCTTTGCATAAGAAGCTTCTTCGGACAATTTCTGATTTTGCACCCGCAGTCCACTATTCTCCTCTGAAATCTGAACCTGTCCAATCTTTAGCTTTTCATTCTCAATTTCCTGCTCAGATAAAAACAAAAGCATGTTTCTTAGCTGTAAGCAAAAACTTGGAATTACTTTGTTATAAGTTAGAACTACCCGCTGGTATTAACTTTTTGCTTATGTTCTTGACACTAAAGACAGTAATAACCATATTTCCAGATGAGAAGTTTGAACCAGAATCCTTAGTTCAACTATAAAATAAAAACAATGACCACAACCAAAATAGAGTTATTGAAAATAGAGTTATTGAAAATAAGCCCGTCCAAGATTTGTTAAGTTATGGCATATTAGTGATCACCTGGGACTGAACTTTCTTCTTCAATCCATCCACATATTCTTCAGACATGTGTTCAGAGTTTACAGATGCTTTATCACCATAGAGTGAAGCAAACCGCTGCTCCAGAAGAGTCATCTTGTCTTGCAATTCTTTGTTCTCAGAACACTGCCAATAATCACCACATGCAGAAATAACAGCTCAAAACAAAGTGAACCAGGGGGCAAACAAAAAGTACTAGCATTCCAAGCTGATGAAAAGGTTAACACATCAAATACAATGGCAGGATGAAAGAAAATGAAAGGGAAATTAAAATAAAAGGGAAAATGGGATGGGGTGTGGTGTGTTAGTCAAACCTTATTCTGAAGCTGTTCTTGGAGAATACGGTTGTCAGCCGATGTTATCTACAAACAAATCAAAATCATTTCACTGGAAGGAAAATTACAATCTATGCAAATTGGAGCACCATTCTAACCACTAGAGACCATTGAAACTGGATACATACTTTGTGAATTGGTCCATCAGGATATTTACTAGTCTTAAGATGAAGGCATACAGGAGTTTCATTATTAAAGGATTCCTCTTTCTACCAAAAAAACCAAAAAAAAAAATACACTGCAGATTGTGAAGTTGTAAGATTCTCAGAATGAAATTATGGATCTGAATTTATCTGAATGGCAATTTGCCGAACCGATTATTGTTTACCAAAGGATATACAAGTGCCTGCCTCTATTCGGTTTTAATGTGACACCAGAATGATAGTGAATACACAAGCCTTGATAAAATTTCGACAGTATTGTGATATGAAGTGCTCACCTCCAGCTCAAAAGCCTTCTCATTACATTGGGTCATCAACCTCATTACTGTCTGTTGCAGCACAATTGCAATCAAAATAATTGAGCTACTATAATATGAAAAATGCATAAAACGAAAGAATACAAGAGAGAAGAAAAAAGGGAAAAGTAGAAGAAAGCAAAACAACCTGCTGCATATCAACCAATGAGGCATTAGTAATTGAAGCCTCGCCACTCTCAGTAATGTGCTGTTCTAAGACTCTCATTTGCCTCTTCTTTTCCTGGATCTCTCGCTCCAAGTTCTGGATCTGTGGTTGAGAAACAGAGCTTTAGGGAAAACTATGAACATTCACATAGCTCTATTCAAGTGTATATTACTGCCATATTGGACATGTTGGATAATAAAAAATTAAGGCATTCCACAATGGAAAACTTCTGTTTTCTGATCTGTTAATTCATATAACAATCGATGATTCACCGTTAAAAACATAAAGGAAGCAGGGGGGAGGGTGTCATTCCCAGCTAAAGAAGAACAAGAATCATTTCGTATGTGATAAGCATCAAACACACCCTGGAGTCGAATAAAATTCAAAATCACAGCAGTCACGTAATCTAAAATTGGCTCCAGCACCACAGTGACGAGGGGGCCTTGCAATCTATTTGAAATGTTGAATAGAGTATCATTATAGCCTTGCATCTCATTTTGAAGTTAAATGCAACCATAAAATTTTGCTAGAGAAGAGAATCATACTTGAGTTTTTGAGCTATCAGGATCATTTACAGAATACTCCACCAGGCGCTTCAGGGTACTAGTGCTGAATGCAATCTCTCCAGCAAGCATCTTAACCTGCTCCACGAGAAGGTCCATCTGGTCTTGGGTCATCCTGCCCTAGAAGTATCACAATTCTGTCAAGTTAACAATTTCTTCAGAAAACCTGTAACTAATAAAAATATGAAAATTTTGGCCTGGTGACCCAAAGGAAAGCTTACCACCAGAAGATAATAAGGCATAAAAATGTAAATTGACATGGCATTTGTTGTATGAATGTGCTAAAAATCAGAAAAAGGGAGACTTGGGTTTTCCGGATTCAATGACAAAAGGAGATGGAAGAAAAAAAGATAGAGAGAATCTGACAAATCCAAAAACAAGAGTCCAACATGAGAGAGGGTGAGAGGAGTGAATTTTGGATTCTTTCTGAAGGGAAAATTTAGATGGTATGAATGCTCAGGGGTGTGAACCGGAGAGAAAATTAGCGTAACTTACTGGTGCCAGTTTCGAAGTACCCTTAAGTTCATATGAATGAGTAGATTCAGTAACAGTACTGCTGGCTGGTGAGAATTCTTCATTCCACATACTGGAAGATCTTCTATGTTTAAATTCATAAGTTAGATCCGATGCTATCAAAGAAGCAGAAGATGGAGAATCCTTTTGAGTCTCATTTTCCGCAAGTAAAGCACCTTCTCGCAAAACATCCAATTTCTGACACTCCAAAAAAAACGACTTAAGAATCACACTTCAATTTTACAAATGGTAAAATAAGAAAAGAATGCAGTCGAAAAGGAAATTTAGTAAAACTAAGCAAAGGGTGTATCTTATGGAAGGAAACCATTGCAAAGCCAAAAACAACTACAAGACAGACAGTTGTGGGGCATTGGTATATTAAGGTGGAGCCTTTTTGGAGAATTTGAGCGTTTACAAAATAAAAAAGTACAGAGTAACAATAAAAGGTATTAAGAAAACACGGAATCAAGTTACAAATTTTAAAACAAAATGTTACCCAAAGATTGTGCAGATTCACATTATAACTATTACGTTCCAGTAATACAACCACAGCTCAAACCCCAGAAACTGCAGTTTAACTTGTAGGCCAGAAAGGATGTCATTCATATTTAAATATTCAAATTCCAGGGGCAGTTTGGGATTAGGTGCTAGCAAAAGTTAGCAGACCGTGCTTTTGTGTGCAAAACAGATGGGAAATGAACTCACGTCATCCTCCCCTACAGAATGACTCAGCTGGTGACCTGGAACATCAGTCAATCCAGGAATCGTATTCTTTGTAGAGACAAGTATGAGTTTAGTTAGCCTCTGAATCCTACTCATTAGAGCAGCCTTGGCTTCCTCTTCTTCCTCAAGCCTTGATTGCATCTTCACCTGACCCTCCTCCAACTATTCAATGAAAAACAAAGAATGGTTAGTCAATGGCAATAAAACCATAAAATGAAAACAGCACAGCAATATTCAAAAGAAGAAAACAAGAAAAAATTCAAAACCTTTTGCCTTAAGCTCAGAATCTCCTCATGGCTAACACCAGCAAGCATCCCCTGTCTTAATTGATCAAGTTCCTGCTTGAGGCTTGAGATTTCTTTCTGATATTTCTTGATCAAAGATTTCTCATCAATAATCTGGAAGTCAAATCATTTTCAAAATCAGGTTAAGTCAACATTAAGATTTAATTAAACTATATTGTTGTTGATGAATAATATCATAACCTAAGTTCATATTGCACCTTATTGCGTGAAGCATAGATTTCAACCCGCTTTGCTCTGCTAGCAAACTTCAATGTATTATGAGTTTCTTCCATGTTACTTGATGCAGGAGTGACGGTACATATAAGCTGTACATTAGTTTAGGCAAGAAAGAATATATTAGTGGCTTTGGTATTTGGCTAGGAGTAATTGAACATGTATAGCCAATCACTAGTAAAACCTTTACTCCATAATCAAAAAGAGAGAAAGGGAATGAGAATATGAAAATTAAACGTTTCTGGAAGATTATACACAATTCAATACACAACAACACAATGGATCATTCAATGATCTTGTATATTCAGTGACTTACATGATCTTCAATGACAAAGTAAAATTTTGTAAGCATGTTGACCACAAATAGCATGATTTTTATATCTCAAACTCACCGAAACATGCCCATGCCCACTCAACGAAGACTGCAAAAGGCGTGTAAGTTTGGAATCTCGATATGGAACATGAGATGCCCTTCCTTCACTCAGCTTTCCAATCACCTTTAAAAAAGGAACCACATAGTCAATTACAGACATTGAAATGATATGGCCATATACATCTAAACATTCAGAAGCTTAAAAGTCTCAACATCCTCTTAATGAAGAAGGTAAGCAGCTGCACTTTAAGTGTCAACAGCCTCAACGCGCACACAGAAGAGCATTATGATTTCATCCATTGACTCATGTTTGAGACAAACTTAATATCCCAAAAACGCTTTCCACCTTTGTCGGGTTGGTCTTATAAATCATCATATAATAAACCACATTTTATGCATTTATTGCATGTATCTGAAGGCTTTGACTTGTTTATTCTGCAAGCAGTTTCTGGTAGGCGTAAATACAAATAAAATGAAAAACATGGTAGATGATTGCATATCAAATTACAGGTACATACAGTTCCAAGAGTTAGAAGGCTTTTGTTTATGTAAGATCCTTCCTTTCTCCTTATTCCAGTTGTTTCAGTTTTGGAACTCTCAGATCCAGCTAGATCAATCAGATTCTACAAAGAGACGTAAAGGAGAAGATTATGAGCCATGCAGCCAAGAAGAATCATTTTTGTTCTGATAGTATCAGTTCAATGCACCATACAAGTTGAGAGAAAATCACTCCGTCATATTCATCTCCATGGGCACTACTTTCTATCATCTGCAAATGCATAGGCATATTAGTGAATTATAAAAACAAAATGAAATATTAAAAAAAATGTGAAATAAAGCACAGGATCAGAGTAGCTAAGGTCGAAATTTATTAAACACAGAAGGCATAAAGAATGACAAGAATGTGAAGTAGATGATGCAACAATTGAGGTGGTGAAGGCTAAGATATGGCTATTCCGACCAATAGTTTGGTATATACTCCATAAAAAATGTATAAAAAATGCTAACTACTATCAGAATGCTCAATTTCATGAGCTTATGTACTATTTACCAGACTGAATATGGTGTGACTTCGGCTGCTGAACAGATTAAAATTATTTGAACCAACATGGCGATGCTCTGCAATATCAATCAAAAACTAAGGAGTAAGCTTGCATGAAACACACAGGAAAAGATCAAATGGGTATACATATACAGGGTACCTTCTCCAGCAGCAATGAAAGAAAGTGCGTGCCCAGGAGATAAAACCACTTCTTCCTTTATACCCTCAACATAAGTGCCCTGAAAAACTTAGTACAAATATTTTTATAGACCAACATATATTAGATCCATTAAAGAATGTTATTTTCATGGTAAGAAAGTTCATGCTACAAAGCTTTATAAGCAAATCCATAAAAGCTAAGCACAACACCTGTGCATCTTCCCTGACACGCAAGTTTTGACCTGTTGGATCAAGCAAGTCATTTATCACCTGATATCAGGAGCACAAGTCAAAGCATAAATCAGGCAACTTTCATTATGATGGTGATAATAGTTTCAACTTGATGTGGGTACACTCAAGTGCTGTTTCTCAGATTTATACTATAGTGACACTTACCTCATTGTAAATTTCAAGATAGGAAACGCGTAGTAGGAACTCTCTTCCTGGAGACTGAAGTGAGAAAGCAGTGTCATCCATACTTGATCAACAAGTAGATAATTGAAAAGATTAAATATAGGGGGAAAACAAAAAACAAATTAGGTTTACAATGATAACTAGCTATATTTTAAGTGTAATGACAGTGCTAACCGCCCATAAGCATGCACACACATTATGCTTCGATGATGAAAGACAAGCAATACACAGTTAACCAGAATTGCAGAGAATATATTGAGAGTATATTTCCATAATACTTACATCTTGGATACTGCTAAAAACATCCTTTATGGCAAGTGGTATAATACCAGGAGAATTTTGGTCTCCCTGCATATATGATTATGAGAAACAAGTCAAAAACAACAGAGCTGAAAACTTGTTAGTGATAAGGAACTAAAACAAGTAAAGTTAGCCAGAAGAACAGGAAAACATCAAGATAGACATGTTTACACATGTGCCAAATAATACATAATATAAGAATCGACTTCAATGATAAATTACAGTGCAGGATGAAACTGCCATGTCTCTGAAAATACTTCAGTAATGTGATTCTAATTCCTAGATATAATAAGATGAATAAACATGTTTGAGCATCAAATGAAGTTATAGATATGGCTATAAGAGAAAGAGGGAAACCATGGGATAATCTATGGAAGCAACAACTGAGAGTATTTGTATTCCATACAAAGGGGACTTTAAAATGACCAACACCTTCCAGTTTCCTCAGTAATACTCCTCAACAGATCATCAAATCATGGTGCTTTGAGCGTTCAATATAGCATTTTGCAAATAACAAAGTAAGATCTAGTAGAATGAGGAGTTACAGGATACATAAAAGTAGCCATCAATAAAATGGATCACCATTGACTTCTCCAACAATAAATGCTCTTCTGATTTTAACTTTGCATGTACTACCATATTCAATCACTGTAGCTTAATTAATAACTTGTGATTTTAAATAAGGGTAATCTTGACAATTTCAATGATTCATAACTACAATCATAATCATCTTTTACTATATTGGGAAATTTGGAGTAAATCTCCTAACAAAAACTACACCAAGGTAACATTACGGGAGGAACTAATCTTACATGCATAGTATGTGTCTTTCCACTACTAGTAACACCATATGCAAAAACAGTTCCTGCATTGTCAGAGAAAAACTCGAAATTAGTGAGCATTAATTAATCAACCACGAATACTAGAGTAAACAAATGCTACTTGATTCTCAATAAAAACCCGAATCTCCATCAATACCATACCATTAACACCTTCCATTGCAGCCTTGACCACAGGTTTTGCAGCAACCTCATACACCTCTTGAGAGGCTGTGTGCGGTCCAAACACCTTGTCTGCCAATACAAATCAATTCGCATTTACATTTACATTAGCTCAAATACTTAAGAAACTCAAATTCAATAATTGATTACCAAATGCATAAGCAGTAGCTGGATTATACTCGTTCCTAACAATCTTATCTCCATCCGCGGACCATGCTATTTCATCTCCTCTCTGGAACTCCCTTTCACTGTATCCAAACACATGCCAATCAGAATACCTAGAAAATTTCAAATTACAAAACCGATTCAAGATCTGGTCCTGGACCCTCAGATCTTCCATTACCTCAACGGTCTAAACCGAATCGTAACCGAAATACTATCACCACCATTCCTCGGCTGATCAATCGGTTCAGCAATCAACTCCTCCGACCCGACCCCGACTGGAGTCAGACTACCACCATAACCACCGGCGCCATGTGAGAGACCGTAGTGAATTGAGTCAGACCGATCTCGACTCGGCGTCACGGATCGCGAACCGAAAAATGAAGAAGCAGAAGCCGAGCACGAACGTGGCATTAGCGTGTTGTTATAAGAAGCTGTCGAAGAAGCTGAAGAGTAAGGGCTTGACGGTTTTTGATGCGAGAATGGAGAGCTGCTTCTCGCTCTAGAAGATGACGCCATTCAGGGAGAAAAACAAAACAAAATAAAATGATATGTCCGGTTCAGTTCAGTTGAGTATAGTCGAGTTGAGTCCGTGAATCAGTGAGGGGAAGCTGACTCGGTGAGGAAGTGTGGAGAGAGGGAATAGATAGGGTGAGTAGGTGAGGTCACATGGTATCTGCTGCAAAAAAAGTGAGTAACATTGTGTGAGTGGTCTTTTTCTTAATGGATTTGATACTTTAAGCAAGCGAAGAAGGTGGAGAGAGGAGTAAAAGTAGAGAAGAAACAGAGAGAGAGAGACTGTTTCTTCTACTTGAAGACAGAGAGTTGCAGAGCATAGGAGGAGAGAGAGGAGTAGATTTTAATTTCTATAATAGACTGCGGTATGTTTGGGGAGGGGGGGGGGGGATTAATTTTTATTTTATTTTTTAAAATTTTCGTTGTGATTTCTTAGGGTTTGATGACTTCTTACGTCCCTTTAGTGTTGTCTTTCTGTCATATTGGGCCTGTATTTAAACTCTCTGCAGTCAGAGGCTTGAGAGAAAAATATAGCAAAGGTGTTTAAATAAATATAGCTATCAAATGTTAAATCCAAAGGTGGTTATAGCAAGCCTACCTATACAATCTTAAGAATTGATAATTGATTTAAATAAAGTGAAATTACAAACAGTGATTGATTATTGATTTCGTTATATCATCAGTAAATTGACATGGACATGATTCTAATAATATTGTACATGTAATAATATTACAAATTGTTTTTATTTTTATTTCTATATATTTGAAAATATATTTTCAGTTTAAAAATATATTAAATTAATATTTTTTGATAATTTTAATGTATTGTTGTAAAAAATAAAAAATATTAAAAAGATATTTTCAAATAAAAAATTATCTTAAAAAATACTCGTTTTAGAAAATCCAAACACCTTGTACATGACTTATATGACTACAAGGGTATACACAGTCTATTGTTCTAAGTGTTTGTTTGGAGTGTGATTGAATTTGTTTTTAAAAATACTTTTTATTTGGAAATATATTAAAATAATATTATTTTTGACATCAGCACACATGAAAATGATCTAAAAATATAAAAAAATAATTTAAAGTAAGAAAAAATAATTATCACATAAAGTAATAATTTTAAATATTTCTAAAATACAATGCCAGACAAGTCCAATCAGTGCTGGATTTTTGAAATTTCTGACATAATGGACGAATGGCATATCACGAAAATAGATGGAAGGATAGACATTGCTAGAAAAGCCGTGGACCAGGGACTTAATTGCGTATTTTTAGCGTTCGAGGCTACAATCGACAATAATAATATATTACAGATGCGAAGCGGTGCTATCAAAGTGTTTTTTATTCTTCTGAAGGGAGGCGCGTGGAAGTATAAATTGGGCCCGCGCAGCAGGGATTGTTTGAAATTAAGGAAACAAAATGAGCGGGAATTATATTATAGCGAGATGATGATTGCCACAAATTATAGACACAAGAACGGACAAATGGTCTCCGATCAGAGTTTAATCAGTGAAACAAACAAAATAATTAATTATAGATTTTTAAACGCGTGGAAGTATAAATATTATTGTATGCATTCCAAAACTCGCTCTAACCTCCTCATAATATATATTTATATTATATAGATATATTTGTATAATATTTACTTTTTTAATGCAATATAATATATGTATATCTCAATATTAACTAAAAAATATGTGTGTGTAATATTTATCATTTTATAATTTAATATACATATAAATACTTCACAGATACTAATATAATAAATAACAAGTTTATAAATATTTAAATTCTTTATCTAAATAAGTGGTAAATAATAAATAAACGAATGAATATAAATAAATCCGGTTTGCGGATGCCCTTGCCATTCTTGAATAACTTTATTTATTTATTTTTGGTCCCCCTGGCTTCGTGGAGCTCACATCTTGACGTTATTTTCGTGGTTTGGGTACCATATGGGTTACTTGTAATTTAACGCATTATATAAGTTAAATGGAGGGGTGATGTAACATGGCGAATTGTCAACTTAGGGGTAGATCATATTTCGTGTCGTGATGACATGAAATGGGAGGATTCGTTAGAGAAAGTAAAGAAAAATTAAAGTGTCTATATATATATATATATATATATATATATATAAGAAAATGAAATAAAGGAGAAGTTGCAGATATTTCATTCACCACATTTCTTTTTCGGATCGTGGTTTGTGTAAAAAATACAGACACTTGGAGATTATAGTTGTAATTTAAAAAATGAAAAATATATAAATTGACATGGACATGATTCTAATATGAGACCGCATCTTGTGTATGTAATCATATTACGAAGTGTTCAACACGTTTTTGTCTCTGGTCGGAGGAGAAAAAATATCCTATAATTAGTTTTTTGACATTACCTAATAAATTTTTTGTCTCGTTGATTATTTCGCTCGGATGTATAGCAACATAAAAAAAATCTAGCACCCATTATATTTTTTTTACATATTAAAAATTTGGTTCTGTCTGTGGCGAAACGCATGATAAGTGACTCATATATTTTTTCAATATAGATCATTTCACCCCAAATATTCTGTCTATTTTGTCTACATGTGGCTTCGTATATTTTTATTTACATTGTATTAGATCTAAATTATCATACATTAAAAGTTATTAGAGTCAATTTTTCACAAATACAACATCGACTAATGAATTATTTCGATTATTATTCTTCTTGTAACTATCATGATTGTTATATTGTCACAATAATTATAACTGTCATTATAATCATTATTGTAAATTATCAATATTCTGATTATTATTGGCAATACTATTGTTGTCATCTTCATTATTGTTATTATTGTCGTTCTTATTATGACAATAATCATTACGATAACCAACATCATTATTTTTATCAATATCATTTAAATTATAATTAGTATTATTATCATTATTATAATTGTTTTTGTTATTATTAATTTTATTCATATTAGTTTATGAGTTATTGTTATTATTATCATCAAAATCATAATTATTAACACTATAGGCATTATAACTATTACACAAAATTACCATTGCTATTATCATTATGATTAATAATGTCACTATTATTACCATGCTTATAACACTTAAAAGTATTATTATTAATACAGCTAAAACAATAAAAATTATTAAATCACACTGAACAATAAAAAGACTCAAAAACTTTAACAAAAACAAGCAAGAAAAAAACTAAAATTATTATTATTATTATTGCATAAATAATAAAAATAACAAAATTACCCTAAAGTATACAAAAAAACAATACCTGAAAACTTTAACAAAAGAGCAAACAAAAAAATTAAATAAATGATAAAACAAAAATAAATATTATTAGCTTAAAAAAATCATTTGACTTGAAGAACAAATAAAAATAAAACAAAAGAAGAAGAAAAAGAACAAAGAGCAAAAATGAAGAAATATCAATTTTCAAATGATCACCAACACAAATTAAAATTTAAGGACTAAATTGAATAAAAACATAACCTCAACAAAAGAAAAAATAATAAAAATTAAAAACAAAAACTAAGAATATATACATATAAGCATGAACAAAAAATAAGGACTATTTCAGAAGGGTAAAATAAAATAAAGGAATAAAAATAAAATAAAATAAAAAATTAAAAGAATAAGGGTCAAAATGAAAAAAATATACAATTAATTTCCATCGAAAGACAAAATTGAAATAAATCCAAACTTCTATACCAAAAAAACTTAAGGGATTTAATTCCAAACCCAAGAATTAAAGAAAATAAGGACCAAAATGAAAGAAAAATATATAATCAATTTCAATTGAAAGATAAAATTGAATCAAAACTTCTATAAAAAAATCAGGAAAAATACAATCAAAAGACAAGGGACTAAAATGAAAAAAATCATAAGCCAATGGGACTTCATTGTAATTACTCTGCACAAGAATGAAAAGGGAAAAATGATCAATTGACCACCATCACGTTTCCGGTCATCTTAAGACAACACATGCATCACCACGTGGAAGAGAGCGTCGTGACGTATCTGGTGAGATACCGGATGAAAAATTTTCACCACCAAACATTGTTGCACGCATCGCCTGAAGGGAGCGTAAGCGTAAGGAAGAAAATAGTCAACATGTCAGGCAAACACGCCTCCAGTTTTTTGCAAAAACAATAATTAAAAATACATAAAATTGTTTAAACACCCCTACAACCAAGTCTTGGATTTTTTTTTCTGAGGGCATATCTGTATTTTTACTGTTTAGAAAAATTTGAAACACCCCCACCAAAAACTCTTGATTTTAGTCTTATTTGAGGGTAATATGATTATTTGATTGTGCACAACAATGTAAAAAATCGGAAATACTCCTAGGTAGTCAACTATTTGTTGTCTGCTAGTAAGGAAGTAGTTTTGTTGTGTAAAAAATCCAGAAATAACTCAAATACCCCTAAATAATTAGAGAATACCAATTTGCTCCATGAAAAAGTCTAAAATGCCCCCGAGTCTAAGAGTTAAAATTTTATGCATTGAAGGAGCAAAAATAGTAATTACACTATTACAATCCACAATAATTTGTGTTTACTGCTATAGTTAAAAACACACACGATTTACTTTCTTCTTTAATTTCTATTTAAAAATTAGACAGTAATGTTCATACTTGCGGTGTAATAAAAAAAACATGTGCTATATGCATGTAATTGAGCATACAAAATCACATTATGTGTTAGGATATGTTAATAAATTTTCTATAATTGAAGCATGTAATAATAGAATTGTAATTTTCTTATTTAAGAAGTTTCATCCATTACTATTTTGAATCGTGGATAAACTATAGTTGGAATATATTAACAAAAATTTTGTTTTGTTATAATAAATTTTTTTGTATGTATACAAATATATTCTTGTCAAAAGGTCATAAATGTCCCCTGATTATGAAATTTTAAGGAAATTTTATGAGATCAATTTAATATATTTTTTCTTGGTAATGTTTAAACTTTTTAAATTTTTTTTTGAAAAAAACTCTAAGTAATCCTATTTATATGAATTGTAATTGTAGAAGACCGAAACTCAAATTCATATTATAGCATAAGGGCTAGCATAACAACTCCCTTTGACATAACAACACACATATTTTCATGAGATGTACTCATCAATTTGATTTAATTTATGAGTTGTTTGGTATTGTAGTTTATTTTTATTTTTATTTTTTTTGTAATTTTAAACTTTTTAATGTGCTAATATTGAAAACATTTTTTTTTCTTTTATATATATATATATATATATATATAAATATTATTTTAACATATTTCAAATCAAAAAGTTATTTTTAAAAACATCCTTGGTAATTTTTAAAGTTTATTCGAGAATATAATAGAAATTGTTTTTAAAATACTTTTTGTTCAAAAATATATCAAAATAGTGTGTGTGTGTATATGTATGTATATGTATATATATATATATATATATATATATATATATATATATATATATATATATATATATAAACAAATCAAAACGATTTGAAAAAAAAAGATAAGCAAAAAATAAAATATTTTTTTAATTAAAAAACATTTTTGAAACGTATTAACAAACACATCCATACAAATATACAATTGCTTTAATAATATTTACTCTTTTTGTTTTGTTTTGTTGTGATGAAAATTCTTGTATGTGTAAAAATATATTCTTGTCTAAAGATTATAAATGTCACTTGATTATGAAGTTTTAAGGAAATATTCTGACATCAATTTAATATATTTAAATATATAAATATTATTTTAACATATTTCAAATCAAAAAGTTATTTTTAAAAACATCCTTGGTAATTTTTAAAGTTTATTCGAGAATATAATAGAAATTGTTTTTAAAATACTTTTTGTTCAAAAATATATCAAAATAGTGTGTGTGTATATATGTATGTATATATATATATATATATATATATATATATATATATATATATATATATAAACAAATCAAAACGATTTGAAAAAAAAAGATAAGCAAAAAATAAAATATTTTTTTAATTAAAAAACATTTTTGAAACGTATTAACAAACACATCCATACAAATATACAATTGCTTTAATAATATTTACTCTTTTTGTTTTGTTTTGTTGTGATGAAAATTCTTGTATGTGTAAAAATATATTCTTGTCTAAAGATTATAAATGTCACTTGATTATGAAGTTTTAAGGAAATATTCTGACATCAATTTAATATATTTAAAAAATATCTTTTTCAGGAAAGTTTAAAGTTATTTTTTTTAAACAAAACTCCAAGTAAATCTATTTATATGAATTACAATTGTAGAACGCTGAAACTCGGAACGATGATGGGAGCATTCAGCTGGCAATTTATATTCTTCTCCGCATGACAACTTAAGAATAAAAAATAATATTTATGTGCATGAAAAGCAAAATGCGCAATCAATTCCCATGTTATTTTGTCTGGACAATGTCTGATAGTATCATAGTACGGCAATACAATGTCATATAACCGTCTACTCAGTCCATATTGTCAGGTCTCCTCAGTCCATATTGTCAGGTTAATTGCTTTGAGAGTGTGATTGTTGTTGTTTTTTAAAGTATTTTTTATTTAGAAATATAATAAAATAATATTTTTTTATTTTTTAAAATTATTTTTGACATCAGCATATCAAAATAATCTAAAAATACTATTTTTTTTAATTTAAAATAAAAATAAAAATCAAATTTTTTCATATGCACTTTTCAATCAGAATGCCAAACACCCCCTAAATATGAAAAGTTATAATTCCATGTCATCACATAGAAGCCGCAGGGAAATGAGACATCAATTAAATATAGCTTTATGGGAGACTTGCTACGATGTAGCGTCCGTCACCTAGGAGAATTTATGTTGCATTTTTTTCAAAAAAAAAAGAGTAAATGATTATTTAATTACTGATTTTTTAGCAAAATAGGTAGTGATAATTTCATATTGTAGGTTACTCTTTAAGTATTTTTTTTATTTGAATATATATAATCAATTCAAAAACATAAAAAAATAATAACTTGAAACTATAAAAATTATTTAAAAAAAAACACATAGATGAATCATAATACTAAATAAGGCTTTAATCATTATCTCTATTTCAAGAATTTCAACATCACATCTTTATACGTTTTTAATATAAAAAATTAAGAATTTTATTAAGATATTGACCTAGCCACTAAAAACATGGCTACACAAAAACTTAGAAGTGGTACCTAATTTCGAGCCGTGATAATCATATTATTATCTTACATTTCTATTTATTATGCAATAAATAAGAAAAGACACAATTATTCCTGGATAAAAGATATTTTTTAGCTTTCGATGACAATAAGATATTTTTAATGTATACAGAAAACAACAAACAATCAACTTATTCTTGATCAATTGACAAATAACATTTGAATAACCTGAAAAAAGATGACTTTATTGTTGTTGCCAAAGTAATTGTTAAGTACAATGAAGGACAAAATGGTCTATACGATGTTTGAATTCAAAATGTTTATCCTTACATGCCATAGGAAAACACCAAGGCCTTTTTTATAGTTAATTGAATGAAACCTAGTAATAAAATAATAATAAGGTTTTTTGGTATTTTATCACAATAAAGAAAAAGATGATAAAATAACACAAGACAAAAAAGTATTTCGAAAATAACACAACTCAAAGAGTCGTAAATCACAATTATGAAATCACAACATTTGTGAGTCGTAATTGTTATCCACAACTCTCTCATATGCAAAATTATTGGACATAAAACTAATAAAAAAATAAGAGAGAGAGAGAGAAGAAAAAAAATCTCGGAGGCACATCAAGTTTTTGATAATGACATCATTAATACCACAGAAAAGATATCGAAGAGATGAATCCAACGACATCAAAGAAGGTCACCAATGGTGATCATAGTGGGCAACACAAATAGTCTAAAAACAAATGATCCCTAATACATGTGGACAACTAGTGCACATCACTCTTTTCATTGTTAGTATCCTTATTCGGTGTTGTCACATTCATCATGTCTAGGTTTTATTATGCTATTAATAATGTCATCATCGGAGCTTCAATACGTTTCCAATATCTCTTTTATATGTTTTTTTCTCCTCTCTCTTTCCTATAATTTGTGAAGAGAGAGAAGAGAAAAAAAAAGATATGAAGACACAACACAACTTTAATGACTACATTATCAATACCATAAAAATAACATCAACAAGATAAATTCAATAACACTAAATAATATCATAAATGGTGAACAAAACGGGCCACACGAGTAGTTTAAGGGTGTCAAAGTTCACTTGTTTATAGAATGCTTGCGTGATTGACTCAAATCATCGTTGGTGATCTCTATTGATATTGTCAGGTTCATATCGTTAATATCTCGTCAATGATATTGATAATTTTAATGGGACTCAAATGTCTTCTTTTTTCCTTTCCCCTTTGTCGTTGTACTCATCATGTCTAGAATTTTTTTATGGTATTGATAGTGCCATCATCAGAGCTTCGATGTGTCTCCAATATTAATTTTTTTATGGTATTGATAGTGCCATCATCAGAGCTTCGATGTGTTTCCGATATTAATTTTTTTATGTTTTTTTCTCTTTTCTCTCTTCCTTGTAATTTGTGAAAAGAGAGGAGAGAAAAAATATGTAGACACAACACAATTTCAAGGACTACATTATCAATAACATAAAATTAACCTCGACAAGATACATTCAATATCACTAAATAGTATCCCAAAAGGTGAACAAAGGGGGTCACATGAGTAGTCTAACGGTATAAAATATTGTCAGGATTCACTTATTTATAAAATACTTGTGTGGTTGACTCAAATCATCGTTAGTGATCTTTATTGACATTGTTGGGTTCATCTTGTCAATATCTTGTCAATGATATTGATAATTTTAATGTGGCTAAAAAATAACAAGATATGGAGACACAACGTAACTTCAAGGACTACATTATCAATACCATAATAATAATTTTGATAAGATAAATTCAACAACACTAAATAATATAACAAAAGGTGAACAAAATGAGGCACACGAGTTATGTAAAGGTGTCAGAATTCACTTGTTTATAGAATGCTTGTGTGGTCCACTTAAATCATCGTTGTGATCTTTATTGACATTGTTAGGTTCATCTCGTCAATAATTTATCAATGATATTGATAATTTTAATGGGACTCAATTGTCTTCTTTTTTTTCCTTTCCCTCATGTCATTGTATTCATCATGTCTAGATTTTTTAATGATATTAATAGTGTCATCATTGGAGTTTTGATGCGTATCTAATATTATTGTTTATGTTTTTGTTTCTCTTCTCTCTTCTCTATAATTTATGAAGAGAGGGGAGAGGAAGAGAAAAATAAAAAAGACATGGAGACACAACACAACTTTGAGGACTACACTATCAATATCATAAAAAACCTCGATAAGAGAAATTCAATAACACTAAATAATATCACAAAAGGTGAACAAAATGGATCATAAGAGTCATCTAAGAGTGTTAGAGTTCACTTGTTTATAGAATGCTTGTGTGGTTGAGTCATATCATCATTGGTGATCTTTATTAACATTGTTAGGTTCATTAATTGGATATAATTTTAATGGGACTCAAATGTCTCCCCCCCTCTCCACCTTTATCTTCATTAGTTTTGCAATTGTTATTTTATCAAAAAAAATTTTTTTACTATGTTAAAAAGAAAATATTTAATATATATTGTGCGTAGCTATTAAGTAATTAACAGTCAAGAGATCAAATCATGGTTCTTGAAATCATAGTAATTGAGGTATCCCGTCACTAAGCCCTGTTTGACAATGTGTTTAAAAAACACTTTTGAAAAAAATGAAGATTTTTTTTTTATTTTAAATTTTATTTTTATGTTTTTAAATCATTTTTATATGTTGAAGTCAAAAATAATTTTTAAAAAAATAAAAAAAATATTATTTTCATGTATTTCTAAATAAAAAATACTTTCAAAATTAACTTTAACCACACTTCGAAATAGACATTAAAACAAAGGGATCAAATCGTTACTTACTAAAGAACAACCGAATGACAGATGTGATCTTAAAGGAAAACTTGACGAGGTTTTAGACAAAAGAGAAATGTTAGCTTCTATGATAAACCACTCATTTGTTGTCATAATTCATCTTTTTATACACCTTCTGTCCCTTAAAAAACTTATTTTTTGACAAGAGTATAAGTCAAGATCAAAATTGTGTTTCAGTTGGTGTTTCGTTTTTTCAAGTGGAACAAAATGTTTTGGTTTTGAAGTGTTTCGGTATGTCGTTTCGGGGATGTACTGTTTATATATATATATATATAATTAAATATATAAATTAAAAAAATATAGTTCAAATCCAAAAATAAAAATATTTAGAATTATGTAATTTAATCTAAAAAAAACACAATAAATGATTTTCTGAACAAAATTATGAATATGTATAGTATTATGAGAATGTCATTATCAATCTCGCAAGATCATTACATTCTCTGATTATTCTAAAATTTTAACATAATATAGATAAATATGTCAAGAGAATACTCGCAAAATTTCATTTCAATCTAACGGTCAGATTAACAGATATGATTAATATTTTTAAATTATTTATTATTTAAAAAATACTATTTGGCCGAAACGGGGGGAACGAAACCGGAACGTTTCGGCCGGTGTTAGCCAGAAAAATCTGGAACGAGCGGGAATTTAAACTAAGATAAAAACAATATTGTTTTGTTTTATTTTTTTAACTGATACGAAATATTTTGACTATTTTAACTGAAACGAATCGAAATAGGCAACTATGGATAAGATACATATATGCGTTAGCAATTCACATCTTTCTGTCGGGCTTGATTGGCACACGCAACCTTTAATGTGGACCTAAAGAGAAGTATATGATCGTGGATTCTTTTGATAATGTCTTGTATGATTTGTGACCGTGGGGTGAAGTAGCTGTCTGTCATTTCCACCATGTTTGTGCCATACAAGCTGCTCACGTGCTCCCAAGGCATGGTTGATCGTTTGACATGTGGGGCAAGAGCTCCACTTCTAGCTTTCAACAACCAGATATATTCCTGTAAGAAGTTGCTCAATCCCATCCCGAATTTGTGGAGGTTGAATCGACTGGGTTTCTGCAACTGGATTGGCAGAAGTAGCTTGAGTTTGGTCTTAAAATCTCTCCGAGTTGTCCGGCTCCACTCTCCACATTCTCTCCAGGATTGGGGGGAGATTTCATTCTAAGAGAAAGAAGAGAACGATTAGTGGTAATTATATAGAGGACTGGCGTTTACTTTGTTTGAATAAACAAAATATTATGCAGTGCTGCTAGTAACTCCTTACTAATTAAAACACCAGCTGCATTTATGGAAGAAAAAAAGTAGTTCACTACAAGCAAACGTGGTCTTTTGTCAAAGTGGAAACTAATACAAGATTCTTCACCTCATCCAACACAAGAGGGCATCACACCATGGTTCACCACCCAAATTTATATGGGTAGATTTGTCTCTTTATATTTTTATTGAACAATAAAATTACTATTTTACTCTGCATATACAAAAATTATAACCCAAAGAAAAGGGCACTTTTGGTTTTTTATTTTTTAACAGTATAATTACTTAACTAACCTTGTATTTTTTTTTCTTTCACCTGGACTAGTAATTTAAGCATGTCGTGAGCAAAAATTAAATTAATCATTTGTTATGGACTTGAAATGGAATTATAATGATATTGACACTGAAGTAACTTGGAGGTCATAAATTGATGGACACCAGTATCATCCTATATCAATTGTTTATGGTGGTGCTTTTAAAACAGTGATCGATTCTTTAATTCATATTGGTTTGAATACAATGATATTGTATGTAAAAAGTTGAATAAAAATTATACTTGTTTAAAATTTTATTAGTCATTCAAATTCAGTTGGTATGGTAAAAATAGTTTATTGACAAATGATTTTATGCAAAGAATAAAAGATATTATGTTTGACAATCCATTTGTTAATCAACTTAGATTTGACAATTATGAGCATAATGACAATGAAGATGACTCTAATAAAAATAATATCTTATCGCATGACTTCCTGCAAAAAATAGATGATACCATGTTTGATAATACATCTATTGATCAATAAAAAATTGACTATTTTGAGGCTATTAGCAATAAATGTGATGTTGATAATAAAAATAATGTTGATGATGAGATAAGTCCTCATATTCCTGAATTTAGAGATGTTTCTAGGTTTAGTTTTGTTGTTTCACATATTGGGAACTCAATCATAGATGTATACCAAGAGGATCTGATTTCAAGGTTGGCCAAACATTTAATAGTAAAAATGAATTGTTTAATGTTGTTAAATGTTGATATATTGCACAGTCTATTAAATATTGAGTCCAATGGCCAAACTCTATATTTGTTCAATTACAATATATGCAAGCATCAAAATATAAATGGTATTTACTCTGGGGATATCATAAAATATCATATTCATTTGAGATGAAAAGTTAATAGCGCCACTGACAAGTGCAAAATACACATCTATTTGTATTCCTTTTACATTATGATTTTTAACATCTTTCAAGCTTATTTCAACATATTGAAAGTTATTTTATGGGTTTGACATGTTTAAGAGACTTTGTGGATTACTTGCTATAAAATAGGAAATTTTGCACTTTATATTTCGGACCTTTGTTGCATGTTTCAGGTTTTAATTCCTAAAGAGGATTTTCAAAATTAGAATTATAGATATCAAGCTTGCTGGAAAAGTATTGTGGCAGAAATTCAATGCAGATTTGGGCATCCAATTGGAACAACAACGTCAGACTGGACTCTGTTCGCGCACCAACACTGAACTGGGCATATCTGGAGCATACGATGTCCAAATCAAGTGATTCAAAAGCCCAAATTCATATAAACATTTAGGGCTACAACTTTTATGAAGAGACCAAAGTCAGAAAAAATCATCTACATCACGAAAATACTGGTGCAATCTGGATGACGGGATATGCTTCCTAATTTGTCAAAGATTAGAGAGATTTTCTCTACAACACTTATCTCCTATTTTTTTAGCTTGAGTAACAACATTAGGGTTAGGACTCTTCCAGAATAAAAGGGAAGATACATGCAAGCAAGGGACTCTTGACTCTTTCTCCATCAATTTTTCAGATTCGGCAGCAACCTAAAAGGCATGAGCAACTGATTCACTTTCTTGGTTCAAAGGGGATAGCATCCATCTTCATTATTGGTTGTGAGAAGTAGCATTTCAATTGTAATCCTTACACTTTCAAGTATTTATTTATCTTTTTCCAGAATTTAAGCTATTGATTTCGGATTCATGCTTATGGAATTAGTTTGATATGGTTTATGTGCTTTCTATGTTTCTTTCAATCTGTAATTGTTGTGGGGAACAAGAATAAGAAGCAAGTAAATTAATTTGATTGTCTTATCTATCACATTAATTTATTTAGGATGAATAGGACAAGTATATGTTCAAGCTTTTGAATGTTAGCTAGGAATAAATTGCGTAGATCTTGATCTTAAAGCTACCGTTGAGTGAAGAAAGATTGCTTCTCAATACTTAATTCGCTTGACGATAAGGAACTAATTAGAAGTTTATTCGGATTAGTTTAGCATGCCTCTAGGTTTCCCTTAGCTTTAATGGAAGCCTAATTTATTTGCTTGTTGTGAAAGGATATTAATTTAACTTCTATGATCAACCGATTTGTAAGAATGGAGGAATCACCGCTTTGAACCGAGTTGCCAACATCTTGATTAACCTTCGTTAAGACTTAGCACTTTTATTTATTTAATTCTTGTTGATTCAAACCACCCCCTTCTTTTGAATTTGGTATTTGTAGGAAAATAAATCAATTTCTCTTGGGTTCGACCTGGTCTCTACCACCATACTACTAAAATTATTGTTTCGGTGATAGTAAAATCAGAATTAATTTGTGAAGGTTTCGACAACCGTCAGCCACACACTTATGTTTTGGACTTTGTCCAAAAAGACCACCATCAACTTGATGCAATTTTTATTGACAATGTTATATGAACCCTTGTAATGAATAATCTTTCAATAAAGGTTGTAAGCATACAAGATAAATATCTTATGTGTTATGAACCTTCTAAGCGCAAATTTAATTCATGGCATGAGAGAATATTTAACCTAGGCCCAACATGTAAAGAATTGCTTGAAAGAAAGCCAAAAGAAAAATAGATTTTATGTTATGATAGAGATCACCAATATGGTGATATGACAACTAATCTTTTAGAATAATTTAATCGAAATATGAAAAAAAAACTCGTGTAGTGCCTATTTATGCTTTAGTGCAATTAACATTTTACAAATATAATGGTTATTGGGTCAAACAAAAATATGAAGCTAATGATGTTATTTAAAATGGAGCAATTTGAATTCCAACAATTTAGATTAAATTGAAAATAAGCACGGATTGATCAATACATCATATTGCAATGTTGCTTGATTATGAGTAACAAGTTTTTTGGTTTAATGCCCCTATTAAACTAGGTGTTATGAAATAAATTAGAAGAGTAGTTGGATTAAACAATTGAACTTGGACATGTGGTAAATGAAAAACATTCCATCATCTATATTCACATGTTCTTACGTGCTATGGTGAGAAGCACTTGGACTTCGCACAATTTATTGATGATTATTACACAATTTAAAGCTACAAATCAACATATAGAATGCTATGTCATTAATTATCAAATGAGTAAGAATGAACTAATTATTTTGCACCTTGAGTTAAATAGTTTACACAATTTATTGATGATTATTACATAGTCTAAAGCTACAAATCAACATATAGAATTTTATTTCGTCCATTACTAGATGAGCTAGAATGAACTAATTATCTTGTATATTGGGTTAAAGCAGACTCATTTAGATAAAAATTATGGTGTGGTCGATGAATGTCTATTTGTGTGCACAACAAGATGAATGCAATGAAAGGTCATACATATTATAGATGTAACATGTGTAATGAAACGAGATATAGTTGAAAAACATATCCAAATCGACAACATATATATATATATATATATATATATATATATATATATATATATATAACAATACAATCATATGTTTTCAAATATATTATGATATTTTTGTTAAGCATATTCAAACCTATATATTCTCATATATCATAAATGTTGTTATATAGGATGTCACATACTCAAGTGGTGTATCGTCTGCTCATGTCGAGCGTCCATATTTGGAAGATGATCATGAACAACATTTCTATAAGCATGTCTATAAATATGGATAACATGAGCTATAATACATGGTATCATACCTGTCAACACTTCTATCCCGCGGATACAAAATCAATACCGATTGGAAGGCAAATCACTGACATTATAAAATACTTAATTATAATATATTTTCAATTTATGTTAAATTTAATTATCATTTAATATGTTATATATGTAGGCAATGCTTGTTTTTGTATGTTCCACGAGTTGATCTGTGCACTAATTGAGTGATGAGGATATGAGACACACACATTCCATTTCAAGTATATATAGATGACGCTGACACTTTAGAACATGCCAATTTTGTTTGAACGATTTATTGATATAAAAAATGTCAAATTACCTCCACATCTCTACAAACAATTCTTGGTTGTCTTATATGGGGGTAAATACGTATTTGGCCATTTAAAAAATTATGCAATGACCCTACTGACCCTGGTGTTTACTGTGCAGTTTTGTCTTATATGAAAGTATTTTGGTATATAGCCATTTAAAAAAAAAGTGTAATAACCTTAATACCCCCCGACTGTTATTGTGTTGTTTTGTCTTATATATGAGCATTATAGTTATTTTATTGTGCACAAAAATGCAAAAAAAAAAAAAAAACCTTAGACCCAAGGCTAAAAAAGACAGTAAACGAAGGGGCAAAATAATAATTTCACTATTTTAATCCATAATATCTCTGAGTCTAGATGAACAGTAAAAATCATTGTTCATCACTATTTGAAATCTCGACCTCCTTTAACTTTTAGGGTGTGTTTGGTATTGCTTTTGCTTTTATGGTTGAGGTTTTAAGAAAGTAGTTTCATAAAAAGCACTTTAGCCGCGGTTCAAAATAAGTTTTAAAGTGTTGGGTTAAAACTGCTTTTGAGTTTGAGATTAATGAAAAACAATTTCATATGTTTGGTTACCAAGCTTTTCATATTGCTTTTAACTTGTGAAATTACTTTAAAGGGTATATATATATATATAATTTTTTTTAAATATTGTAGATTTAATAATTATAATAATCTAATGTAATTAATAATTCATGATTTTTTTATTATTCTCCCGTCAAACTACTTGCAATTTCATCATGAACAAATATTTCTTTTCCATCAGGACTGATCTGTATCTATATATTTTTTTTAATTTTTTTTAAAAATATATATTTAAAAAAAAACGGTCTGGGCCGAGAGTAGGCCTAAGCCCAACTCTGCTGGACTTGGGTTGGGCCACATGCAGGCCCAACACAAGTCCAGCTTAAAAAATAAAGACGTGAAACGGTGCGTTGCATTGTTTACGTCTTCTTCACGTGGATAGTGCAGCGCTACTGTGCACATGAATTAATTCACGTGCACAATAGCATCCGACCGACCACGATGAGAGCTTCAACGACCTATGCCGATGGGTAGAGAAGGCCGAGGTGGTTCTTCCTGTGGTGGTGGCGTCGGAGATCGTGACCTGTGGTGGCCAGCGGTACCGTTGGAAGGTGCCACTGTGGAGAGCGAGAGAGAGTTGTCGTTGTGGAGAGAGAGACTATTGGTGGTGTGCCTAGTATGCCTGCGATCGATTTTGGTGGCCGTCGTTGTCAACGTCGTCTCCTGCTGCTAATGGTGTCTTCGGGTGTGTTTTCTTTCGAATGAGCAAAACAATGCAGAGTGTCCCCTGCATAAAATGTTAGCTGCATGCATCAATATGCTTCTTCAAAAAAATTACCGAGATCACAGGTTTGCATCGTAGTAAAAGCATGATTTTCCTGCTTTTGAAAATAAGCAGTTTCGATCGGTTTTGGTGGTGGGTCCCATGCCAATTTAATCTGCTTTTTTCTTTACTAAACATCACATTTCTGCTTATGGTTTGAAACGGAGGTTGGACCGCAATGCCAAACGGGCATTTGGTATAATATGTTGGTGTCAGCGAGTTTTTGTCTTCCTTTAGAATTTTGAGTGCTTAGTCTAAGATACCGTGTCCCTTTTAGAAATGCATGATCGTTGTATTTGTGTTAAACAATGAGAGTTTGAATTTTAGATGCTGTTTTTTTTGTAACTCTTAGGACCCCTTCAGTTTTTAATGGAAAATAGATTCTGCTTTTCAAGTGCTTATGCAATTAATTAACTTGACATTTCTTGGGTTGCTTCCTTCACTTTTCACTCTGTAGCTGATCACTTCACTACAGTAATGGACAAAGCATCTTTAACTACGATTTCTCATTTCGATTCATGATTTCTCATCGGAGTTTTGGTGTGCATGTTCCTTCATAAACAACTTAGATACAACGAACTTGGCCCATAAGAGGAACTTTTTTTGTTGAATACAAGGATAGAGCAGCATCAATTAAATATTAAACAATGAACCATTGGCCATCAACTGTCATTTGTCAAACACAATGATACCATTTGGCTCCGCGGTTCACATTGCGTTTGTGTTGAACCGCAGAGCCAAACGCTGCTAATACCAAACGGGACCTTAAATTTTTTCTGTGGGTCCCACTAAATTCCTGCATTTCGACAGAGTTTTGAAAAGCATTTTTTCGATGTTTTTCAAAACGAATACAGGTGACAAACATGGTTAAAACACGAGCTGGTTCACATGCAGCCACGGCCACTGCCACCGTCATCTTTTCCTCACCGTTGCCGTTGGTTTTCTCTCATTATTGTCGCCGCAACTCCCTCACTTCCTCCATAGCCATTGCCCCTCTCTCTCTCTCCACATGCAACCACGACCACAACTCCCTCTCTCTCCTCTACAGCCATTGCCCCTCTCTCTCTCCACATGCTGCCACGGCCACAGCTCCCTCTCTCTCCTCCACAACCACTACCCCTCTCTCTCCACATGCTGCCACGGCCAGAACTCCCTCTCTCTCCTCAACAACCACTGCCCCTTTCTCTCTCCATAGGCAGTCATAACAGCTCCCCCTCTCTCCTCCACAGCCACGGCCACAACTCCCTCTCTCTCCTCCATGACAACTCCTCTGATCCTCTCTCCAGCACCAGAGGCAGCAAGCCCTGGCGTCAGCAGCTGGTGCTGCAACCTTCCAGAGCTCCTACCGGCCACCACACAACACCATTTACGATGTCACCATCACATGAAGAACCACCTCGACCTCCTCTACCCGTCTGTACCGACCGCTGACCCTCTTGTCACTGTAGGCCATGTTACTGTTCACTTGTGAATAATTGAGAACGAAAGGAAGAAAGAAAAAACGGTGTGTATTGTGCCTTTTTTTAACTCTTGGGCTGAGCTGCTCTCGGCCCAGCCCAAATCCAGCGGAGTTGGGCCCTTTTGGCCCAACTTGACTGGGCCTACTCATTTAGTTTGGGACAGGCCCAGTCTGATTTAAAAAAAAAATCATATTTTAAAAAAATTAAAAATTATATACATAGAGATCAACCCTGATGAAAAGGAAAGTGTGTCACTTTGTTTTACTCTACAACCCCGTTGCTTTTCAATTAATTGAAAATAAAAACGAGTGTGTAATTTACTTGAATTATTAATTATATTTTATTATTATGATAATTAAATCTACAATATTTTAAAAAATATGTGTGTGTCCTTTAAAGTAATTTCACAAGTTGACAACAATATGAAAAACATGGTAACCAAACACCCGAAACTACTTTTCATTAAACCTAAAACTCAACCACAATTTTAACCATACACTTCAATTTCAGTTTTGAACCGCAACTAAAACGCTTTTCATGAAACTGTTTTTTTTCAACCTCAACCACAACAACAACAACAACAGCTGTGTCAAACAGGCAATATATGTCGCAACTGCGGCCAGTGCATCAGCCGTGTATTTGTAGCCTCATAGGCTTCTTCAAAGAAAGAACGGTAATATGATCTTTCGCTCGCAAGCGATAGGGTAGCTTTACAGTTCGCGTCATAGAAAAGTACAATTTTGCTTCATGGAAACACCTGATATTCTGTAGTCTTTTTTTCTGAAGCTAAGCTTCTTTCAACTTCTCTAAGTTATACCGGCTCATATCTTCAGAGTAAAGTACGCCATCAGGAGACAAAAGACGTTGTAGATTAAGGAAAAAACGAGCCTGGAAAATTTGATTTGGGCATCAGGATGAGTTGAGATAAAAATTGATTACATGCACAGGAACAGGTCAGTGGGAAATGGTAGTCTTACCCATTGAAATCCTACGAGTGCAAACCAGCAGCCTGGCAAACCATATCCTCCATTTCTTGCAAGCTGGTAAAAAGAAAAGAAAAAAGTAACATTGACAAGTAATTTATAGAAAATTCAAAGAAATTTCTTTGGATAGGTGCTAGTGGACCAAGGAATAGATCCTTACAATTAATAAAACCGCCCCCAAGGAAAAGCATCCGAATGTTGACAAGCTAATAAATTTAAGATCTCGTCCAGCCTGCAAATAAACATAATCTTAATACCATGACGTTTTGAGAATGGCTTTGCCTACACTCTTGTTTTGAGCAAGAATCAACCAATAAAACCAACTTTACTAATCTTTGGTACGCAAAACAAGTATGAGATATGCATTCATTAAGAAACTCAAAGGAGGACAATCCATATTGAAGTCAAACCAAGCATACCAGCAATGCCCCGTCAAGGCTATGAGTGCAGGGGGACACGGATAACGCTATAAAGTAAGGTATCAGAACCTTGTGCATCTGCAAAGTCAAAATTTAAAATTTCAAGAATCAAAACATAATTGAAAATGGCTTTTCCATCCACAAGATTTTTTTGCAATTCCTAACACCCATTTCTCGATTGATTTGTAGAGGATGCATGATACACACTACCAACAAAACAAAGAAATTGAGCTTTCTAATGACTAATAAGACCAAGATTTATGGATGAGAATAAATTAAAGCTAATTTGGTTTAGCTATCCATCACTTACTAATAACACTTAGAAGTTAAGTACCGAACCGAAACACATAAATGTTGTTGAATCTGCTGATTGAATCATTTAAAATGGATCAGAAAAATTTAATGTAATTGACAGAATATGATATTTCAGCACAACAGGTAGTATTCACATACCTAGGTGATTAGCTAATTGGTAATGCTATTCACTATAAACAACATATGTGATTGCAGGGTTCATAAAATTGACAAATAGCAGAAAAGAAAACTAAGTTAAACGAGATCTGACCTCCTGTATGACTGTCTGGTCGGGGGTGAAGATATTGGGGAAAAACCAAGGAACAGATGTTCCAACTATCCCTAGTACCAAGCCAAGGGTGGCTCCAATTATCACTAGTGAACTTAAAAGGATCCGTGCCTGTTTCATATAATAAACCTTTGAATAAACAGCATAAAACGGTGTATGGAGACGTGAGATTATCAACCACAGTCCCAAAAAGTTAATAATCATCAAAACATGCAACATCTCACTGGAGATCATAGAAATGTCATAGAAAGAGAAAAAACCAAAATCTCATATGACAGTTGCACAAGCTAACCTTTGACAAATTTCTATTGATTCCATATATAAGTTCAGGCATAAAGGATTGTGCTGTTTGGGAGAGAGGTTGACCCCATACTGAACACATGCCATATGATTGAATCATAACCTAGAACAAGTGATTGATCATAAGTTTCAAACAAGAGGAAACTAGAGAGCAGAAAATAGTTCAACCTACAAACAAGAATAACCTAACCTGATGTGCGGCCACAGCATTAGTGCCCAAAGATGTAGCAAAATATGTAACGAGTGCCCAAAATGCCACCTAAAACATCACAATGTCGCGGATCAATAAAAATAATGAAAGGAGACAAAAGTAGCAATAAAATCTGATAAAATATAACCCTTGATATCATCATCACAAATAATGGAGCAGCCAGTCCAAGTATTGTCAAAACTTCATTCCAAGATGGAACAGAGAAGGTAAATCCATTGTATCCCTTTTTGTTCAGTGTTTCTATCATCATATAAGCAGCAACGACCTAGAACACATGTAGACAAAAAGGAAATACAGAAGGAAGGAAAGTGTGCATTCAGAACGAGCTTACAAAATACACACGCTTGTGTGCGCACCTAAAATGGAAACTCAGAGCTTATAATATGTATATTCTCCATACTTGTGATACCATTGTTGCCCATGCTGCCCCAGCAATGCCATAGCCTAAAAAGATGCAGAGGACAATATCACCAATACCATTTACAGCACTGGCAACTGCCAGAGCCTTTAAAGGTCCCCAGGAATCTTTCATGCCAAGACTGGAAAACATAGAGAGAGCATAAAAAATCAAACTTTGACAGTTACTCACAGGTAAAAGGTCAAAGTTCATGAAATCAAGCAGCAAGAAATTAGAATAGTAAATATTAACCAGAATATGAGAGGAGAGAGGAGAGATATAGTTGCACCTGGCACTTTGAGCAACCCATCCAACAAGAACTGTAGGCCATGCTAAGGCTCGGATCTACTAACAGTGTAAAATTAGTGTTCAACTAAGAGTATTAATTGAAAACAAATAAGAAACTTGAGAAATGAGAAGAAATATTGCAAAATTCACATCATCACTATCCTAAAAATGTGAGATCCAATTTAATACACGATATCATTTCAATCTTATCTCAGATATCTCCAAGTAAATGAGCATAAAATAGAAAAGAGAAGGATTCAAAGATATTATCATCCTTTTTTGTCACGGTGAATTATATTAAGGTTTACCATCGGAGAAAGACATTTTTTATCAGTAATAACAACAGCCATTTTTCAGAAAAGAAAATATGAACCTGAACATACGTGTTTGCTGCAGGCAAAATATCCAAGTTCTTCGGCCCTGCAAAAGCTGAAAGATCCAGAAAAGAAATGCATCAGTCACTTGGTTGACCAGCTTCTTTCTTCTTCTTCTTTTCTTTATCATTTTTCTTTCTTTCCTTCTTTTCTTCTAATTAGTGCTTCTTTCTGTTAGAAGGCGAAGATCATAAGATGACATAGGACCAATTTTTTTTTATAAGTTCTTCATTACCAGTCAATGCCCATGGCCCAAATAATTTTGTAAGCAGGAGCATCAAGAAGCCACAAGTCAACCCAACAAAGAGAAGTATAGATATTTGATGCTGCACTTCTTTTTTATCCTACAAACTTAGCAAAGACATCCATAATTGGTAACTCAATTACACAATAAAAATCAAGAAAACCCTTCAAAAGAGATCAAGATTAAGCAATCTAACCTGTCTAGCAAGAGAAGTGGCAACCAAATTTGATGTAGCAATTGAGAGAAACATAAAAACATAACTTGTATAATCACAAATCACTGTCCCTGGACCTATCCACCCCAAAGCACACATAATTACATTAACCTGATCAATAATTCACTCCCAGTTCATTTGTTAACAGAAGTAAAAAGAAAAAGGAAATTAAATAGTTAACAACCTAGAGCAGCAAGCTCAAGAGAGCTTCCTTGACCAATAACAGCAGTGTCAATCAGACTCATCAATGGCCCACATAACCAAAGCCCCGTAGCAGGTCCCGTGAACATCACAATCTCTTTCATTTGTTCCCATATGCTCTGTTTCTCCAATCCCTCCATTTTTCTTTCTTCTTCTTCTTCTTTAAAATTTGAAACTGAAGGGTTACTGCTACCATCGTTGTTGCTGATGGGTTCTTGCCTATGGTTGGAGCAACACGTTGCAAGTTTGATTCTTTGTTTCATAAGGCATGAATTCGGAAGCAAAAGAGAGTTTTGAAAGTTTGGTGGGAGGAAGGATCGGGATGTTTTGTATGAAAAGATTGAAGATTGACGTAAAAATAAAGGATTTTTATGGGTTTGAAGAGAAGCATGGGAAGAAAGAGGCAGGGATCGAGTTTGCATTTTCTGAAATAAATTTCTGGATATTTGAATTCACTCTATTTAATTAAAGAAGGTACGTATGGGTTGTGTATTATAACAGTATACACAGATTACAGACTAATGTTGATTCTAATAGTATAATTACTGTTTTGTCTCTGTGCATATAAATTTAACTATTAGACTTGGAGGTATTTTAGTTTTTTTTATGGGATTGGTTAACATTCTTTGATTGTTTAGGGGTATTTGAGTTATTTTCGGGTTTTTTGTACATGAAAATTATGTTTTACCTCTGCCAGCAAACAACAAATGGTTGACTACCTAGGGATATTTTTATTTTTTACACTGTTATGAACAATAAAATAATCATATTATCCTCAAATAAGACAAAACCAAGAGTTGTCGGTGGGGTGTTTTTGATTTTTCAAATGTTTCTAAATATTACAAATATGAATATGCCTTCAAAAAGATAAAATTCAAGAGTTGATTGTAGGGGTGTTTAGGTAATTTTATGTTTTGTTATTAATTTTTCTGCAAAATAATATAGGCACCTCGACTGGACGCGCCGACAATTTTCTACTTTACTCTCCTTTCAAGCGGAGTGTGCGGTGGTGAAAAATATTCATTCAGTGTCTCACCAAATTCCCCGCCATACCCTCTTCCACATGGCGGTGCGCTTGTCGTTTCAAGGTGATTGGAAACGTGATGGTGGTCGGTTGTTCTTTTTTTCTCTTTTCTCTCTCCTGCAACCTAAATTACACAAAAGTCCCCTTGGTTTATGGTGTTTTCAGTTCAGTCCCTCCTCTTTTGATTATTTTGTTTGGTCCTGATTTATGTTATACAAGTTTTGATTTGTTTCAATTTTATCCTTTAATTGAAATTGAGTATATATTTGGCTTTCATTTCAGTCCCTCATCTTCTCTACTTGAAATTTGTGTTAGTCATTCAAAACTTCAGAGTTGTTCTCTTATTTATTAATATTTCAAATTTGATCTTTGTTCTTTCAATTTATAATTCTTGTTGTTGACCATTTTGTAAATAATTAATTAATTTTTAATTTCATCAATGTATTCTTGATTTATGATATGATATTTTTTTCAATATAGTCCTCAATCTATTAGTCTTTTTTAGGTCATTATGTTAAATTGATTTTTCTTTCCAATTTCACCTATAAGTAAAAAAATAGTTATCCTCTAGTTTATTTTTTATTTCAATTTCAATCTTCATTATTTTAGTTGCTTTTTTTTTTTGTCTTGAATCTTTTTGTGTAATTGAATTTTTTTCTCCCAATGTTATCCTTTAACGTTTAATTGGTTAGGAATTGAGTTTCATGATTTTTTCAGATCAAATGCTTCTAGTCTTATGACTCGAGTCACCGGTTTAAAATGTTAATGTGGTTTAACATGTATGTGGTTATGCTAATGTGATGAACATACCTCCTCTAAATCAGTCTATAAATAAAATTCTTTGTCCATATTTTTATAGTTTTGAAATTCATGATTCCTTTTATATATTACTGAATTATTAGAAAAAAAAACTAAAGTTAGTGTATACTAATGAAAACTTTACATATTCAAAACATGATTTTTTTTAGTTGTTGCAGGGGTAATCTCTTGTCCCAACCTTGCTCTAAACTAAAGCAAACAAATCCAACAAGAAAAATAAAATAAAATAAAGAATTTTAATTATTATCCATTTGAAAATCATTAAAATAATTATGATTGTCTCAAATTTATGCATCATTATTTCATTGATTTGATTTTAAGGAGCCCTGAACATTACATTATAGTCTAGAAAAGCATTAGGATAGAAAAGATGATAACATCCCTTCGTCGCCATATACTAAAAGGTTGATCTTGTAATTCTTGGTTTGTGATGATACATTGTCAGGTGCTTCATTTTATTTACTCATTAAGGCCAAGCTTAAACATAGTCCATATACTAATATGGATTTTTTAAAGAGAAAAAAAAGAAGTCATAATGGTCATTTGGACTACTCGAATGCATAGAAAGTTTTTATGTTGAAGGGGAATCTTGAACAAATCTTTAAAGTTATGGAAAACAAATAAAAATTATAGTAAGAGAAAATATATATTTTTTAGGACTTTTGATTCTTGAACTTTTTTTGACATTCTTGATTTTGTTTGTATCTATTTAAATGAAAAGTACTAAATTGTTTGTTTTAGTAAAAAAGCTTTGGTGTTTACACTTGATCATCCAACCATTAGTTTATTTCTAAGCCTCAAATAATCAAGCCTTACCTTGATTTTTTTTTTTGGCTCACCCAGCTAAATAAATTGATTTTGTATCTAAAATGCAATATTGAAATTAATTTTTTATTTTCTATTTTAAAGAAATAATGAGTTTCTTATACATTATGATTTTTTGGAGAAAAAAAAAGAATTTTACTTCCTCTTATGCATGAAGACCAACAATTGATGAGTCAATTAGATACGAATTATTGTGAACCTTCTTTAAAATTATATTAACTTTATATACAACTTAGGCATGAATTCTATATAATTTGAGAGAAGCTTATTTCATTCCCCACACATAGTTCAAGTTTAATTCTACAAGCTTAATACTTCAAGATCCCTCTTCAACAACTCAAGGTATATGCAAGCAACCATTGAGAGAAGGCAACTCTGTAATCATATTATCATTCAACAGTTGTTCATGACATGATTTCTAAAATTAAAGAAAAGGTGTAATTATAAAATACAATGGTAAAATGACCATTAAAGTAAAAAATAATTGTTATTAAAATAAAAAAATATTATCATAGTAAAAAAGCTAACAACAACCACTAAGCCAGAAAGACAAGTTGAGATCTTTATGAATCCCTTTAGCATATTTGGAATCAAATCACATATGGAATTGAATTCAATTGTATATATGATTTGAATTCAATTGATAATATATTACAACTATTATGTATAAAATAAAATATTAGAATTGAATTCAAGTCCATTTGAAATAAATGTGGAATAAAGTTAAATTAACAATCTTAACTATTTTGGCATGCAAAGAACTATTACATTAGGTTAAATTGATAACATAGTAAAAAAATTACATAACCTTATATGGAGTTAAATTGAAAAAAAAATGCTTGGATAACACACGATTATAAGAAATCCTGATTAGTAAACACTTTAGTTTTTACACAATAGATAGCATAATTTTTAAACACTACATATAAAATATTGAAAGTAATTGAAAACCAAATATGCAAAACCTTTGATATTTGAATAAATTCCAAATGAGTAAAATAAGTTTTTAATAGAATTTTGTGTAAAAATTAGGGTGAAAAATCTTTAGAAAAATTAAAATGACTGTTAATATAAACTATGCACTTGATTGTGTAAATTCAAACCAAAAACAGTGATGATTAGAAAAATTAAAATGATTGTTAATATAAACTATGCACTTGATTATGTAAATTCAAACCAAAAATGGTAATGATTGAAGAAAATTCTTAAATGAATAAGTGTAAAATATTTTAAGAGAATATTAATGATCCTAGAAAAATCAAAACTAATACAAGGTATGAAAAGCTTCATGAATTAAGGGAGTACAGGAAAACACACTTATTTAGACTATTGAGTGAAGTTTTTATAATGAAAAGCTAAAACTTTGTCCCCTCTATGTGTAGCAACAAATAGTGTTTTGAAGGGAGGAAGATTAAAAAAAATCTCTCAAGATCTCTCACCTCTTATTTCCTTCTTAATGAGCAGTTAATTTGTGATTGATTGATAGAACTTATGTAGTTCTTAAACAATTACTGGGGGTTTTAAAGAGAGTTTTGGTGAAGGAGTTAAAAAGGGAAAGTTGGTACAATTAAAGAAGAAATAGTGAAGTTTTGGGGAAGAGCTTGAGAAAGTTGAATTGAAATTTATTTATAACATATTCTTTTATGTTTTAATTATGTTCTTGTTCTCAGTCATGCTAGAATTATAAATCTTTAATTTGATGAAAGTTAGGGTTTATACCAACTTTAGGGTTTGTATGAATTTATAAAATTGGTGATGAGTTGTGATGTTAAAGCATGATATAAAATTAAATTGGGATGTACAATTCCATTACACTTTATTTTAATTAATTTCATAGAAATTAAAAAGTTCTCGTTCTTGAGCTTTTGGGATTGATGCCCATTACATGTAATATATAAATTTGGATAATTTGGGGTGAAAATGAGGTTATGAAAGTGATATGAAAAGAATTGGAGTTTTTTTTAAAAAAAAAATGTTATAAACATGTGATGTTTAATGTTTTAACAATGCCACAAATGTTGATGAATTATGGTGAATGTTTTGTTGAATTTCATCAAAAGTGTACTAAAGATAACTATATGATGAAAAATTAAAATTTAGAGATTTGAAAAATATGTCTTAAATTTGTTTGATTGCATGAGAAATGGGAAACCTGCTATACATTGTTAAAATGTTTAAGTTCATAAATTATGTGAGTTATTGTAGTTATATTGTTGAGGGAAAAAGTGAGAGAATAAAAAACATGTTGTGTTGTATGCAAGTTAATACGGGTTGCATGACTAAATTGGTATTGGTGGATTTAAAAGGTGGAGGAAAAAGAAACTTACCCTAGATCATGTTGAACATCGAAAATATGAATAAATTAGTCTTATTCTGGATTTTTTATGAAATGATTATAAGTCAAATTCAAGTGGTTATATTTGTATGTGATGGTCATATTTGGCATTAAATTACCACCATTAAGTGTGTAGAAGACACACCTAAAGAGGGACACGCGATGGTAGGAGCATATTCGTTAATATTGATAGGTAAAAGTTCATCTCTTATCTTTGAAATTGTTCTTATTACATCGAATACATGCTATATGAATGTAAATTTTCTTTGTAGAAAAAAGATATATATAAGTTCAACATGATATAAATTGTAAATAATATCTTCAAACATGTTTATGAAGGCAATGTGATCATATATGGGTAAAAGAGACATGATGGACCAAAGTTATGTTATGATAATAGTTTATTGATAGTAATCTTTAAATTGTTAAAGAGGAAAAGAATGGTTGTTGTGGAATATACAAATATTGTAATGAGTTTTATAATAGAAAGTTAGCATTGCAATATGAATATACTCTTTATATCAATAACTCGTCAAATTATTATGGGTTAAAGACCATCATGTTCTTAGTTAAAATAATGATGTCATTTGCATAACCACTTCTATAGTTTTGTTAGGTGGGCATGTAATTCATATTCTGTGATATGTAGAATTTATCGGTGCATATATTTATATATATTAAGTAAAGGTAAAACATGCAAAGATTATTATGTGTTACAAGACCATCGTGTTCTTAGTAGAAATAGTAATATCATTTATATAACACTTTTATAGTCTTGTTAAGTGGACATGTAATTCATATTTTATGATATATAGAATTTATTAGCGCGCGCGCATATATATTAAGTAAATGGAAAATATGTAAAGATTATGTATGGATAGTAATTACAAATCACAATAGAATATGTATATATTCATATATGTTGTATTTAATTCTTGGTATTGGGCTACTTGGTTTACACAAAATAATGAACAACCTAAGGGTTGATGTGCCCTAGGCTACCTTTATTATAGACTGGATGAACTGCCAATTCTAAGATAGATGTTGTTATTACATAAAGTTTGAAATATAGAGAAACTTGGGTAGAGTTTTAGTATAGAAAAACTGTCGAAAACTTATTAAAATTATATAATATCTTATTTAAATGGAAAATAAAAGAAATAAAGATTTTTTATAAGAAAGATAACGTGTACCATGGGTGAAAATGGAAACGTTTCTCAGCAAATGTTTCTGGTTTTATTTGCTAATGCCAAAACTTTTTTCTAATAATATATAAATTTTGATTCGCTATTTATTTTTATTGTGCTACAGAAAATAAAAAACTGAGTAAGCCTGAAAAAGAATACTGTTATTACATTGCTAGTACTATAAAGTAAGCAATAAATTATTTTAAGAATAGAGGATTAATATTGTCTCAAACTATTTATTCAAATTTATTTATTTTTGTTAATAAGCAGTGCAAGTTGATTTTATTTCTAGTTTTATTTATTTATTTATGTACATATTTTATGTTCTGTAGACGCCAACAAAGAGGAACGATGATCTGAAAACTATTGAAGGTATTCCAACACTTACTCCATTGTGCAACCCTGTACTGATTATAAGACCAGGAAGCTATGCAGCTTTTACTTCCTCCGGTTTGAATTGGACGGCAGGTTCCGAGTTAAGTATGCCCTCGGGAGATAGAAGGCGTTGAAGAGCTAAGAAAAATCGAGCCTGGAAAATGTTATGCTCTCAGTTAAACCGGATAAATAAATGAATGAATGAAAATGAGTAATCGTAAATACTTCTTGCTGTAAGGATGTCGGTCTTACCCACTGGAACGCTCCTAATGCACACCAGCAACCTGGCAAACCATATCCTCTACTGCTCACAAGCTGGCAGCAGAAACAATTGGATGGAAATATTAATGAATAGAGATTAGAACAGGTATATCCGAAATTGATGGAGCAGGATTGGAGGACCAAGACCAAGGGGGTGTTTGACAGTGCGTTTTGAAAGTGTTTTTGAAAAAAATTGGTGTTTTTATATCATTTTCATCTGTTGATGTCAAAAATGTTTTTTTTTTTTTAAAAAAACATCATTTTGATGCGTTTCTAAATAAAAAATACTTTCAAGAACAAACACAACCACACTTCCAAACAGATACTAACCATTAACAGAAGAGCGCCCAAGCAAAAGCATCCGGTCATTGATAAACTGATGAACTTAAGATCACGTCCAGCCTTCACAACAGAAAAGACATCAATGTTAGATTACAAGGGCCGATGGTTGCCAATGCAAGTGCATTCCTTTGTAGAGTATAATGACCTTGAAACTTTGACTGGTCAAAGCAAGTTAGATTTAGGGTCAATACGTGAGCCTTTTCATGAATTTTGCAGGCAGGGTTCCATTTTCCCAGATTGATAATCATCCAAAAGCAAGCCCTTCTAGTTAGTCACTTCATTGATTGGTCCGGAGGTTTTCTCATCAATGAGGATCAAAGAACATAAATATGCACCAATGGCATTAATTAAACATGATTCTATCTTCATCATTGCTGGTAAAAACATAGGTGTGGAGCATGAAACAGAAGGTTAGAGTCAAAGTAAAAAAAACCCACCAGCAAAGTTCCCTCTAGGCTGTGAGTGCAGGGTGCTACAAACAATGCAGTGAAGAACAAAATCAACACTTTGTGCATCTGCAAGGACACAACATTGAAATACAAAGAAGAATCAATTACTTAAAATTTACAATGAAGCATTTAGATGGAAGATACTAATATCAAGCTCCACGTCATGTTATATTTTCATGCTAGTACAAAATCCTTTTTAACTCTGTTTATGTCTTGTAAAAACTGAATATTACAGTATAGAAAACTCATGCAGCTTTCCTTACTTGGTAGTTAAAAAATGGAAAGCTACAGTAGGTAGTAAAAACTAGGAAATGACCAACAAAAGCTCAAGATGGAAGCAAACCTCTTGTATTACTTTAAGATCAGAAGTGAAAATATAGGGGAACCGCCAAGCAATAAATGGTCCGACAGATGCCAATAACACTCCAAGGATAGCTCCAATAATCACCAAGGACTTTAGCAGCATTCGAGCCTGTTCCATATGTTAAACCCATTAGAACACAATTACAATCCCATTTCTATCTCTTGACAGTGATGTGAAAAATACAAGGAAATATCCACTGCATATGAACATTCCAACCTTCTCTGAACTTCTTTCGGTTCCGTATAGAAACTCGGGCATGAATGATTGTGCAGTTTGAGAGAGGGGCCCACCACATGCCATACACATGCCATACATTTGGATCATGACCTAAAGTGAACAGCAAATTGTCAATGTACATATCTATCAGCTTCTTGCAGAGTGGAAAAGTCTGCTGTGATCTAATTTCTACATGGGCAAAATCAACCTGATGAGCAGCCACCGTAAATGCGCCCATAGCTGTCGCAAAATATGTCATGAGAGTGTAGAAGGCCACCTAAGACATGAAAGCATCTCAAATGCCATACTATAATCAAATGTGAGTGCAGAATGGTATAGAATCAAATAGAGTAAAGCGAACCTTTGAGATCATCGTTACAAACACCGGAGCAGCAATGCTGAATATATGTGAAAACTCATTTGGTGATGGAATGGAAATCGCAAAAGCATTGTATCCTTTCTTGTTCAAAGCCTCAATCATCATGTAAGCTGCAATGACCTGGTAACACATACTGATTTATGTTGAGCTAGAAGAATTGGAGGAATAACAAGTTAATCATGTAAAAGAATGGTTAGTTTAGGTAAAAACCTATAATAGAGCAATGAAAATCATAATTAGTGAAATGTCACATGAACATACTTGTGATGTGATTGTCGACCATGCTGCCCCTTCAATGCCATAGCCTAAGAAACTGCACAGAACTAAATGACCAATGCCATTTACGACACTGGCAACCACTAAAACCTTCAAAGGTCCCCAGGAATCTCTCATGCCTAGGCTGAAAATCAGAAGAAAACCATCAAAATTTCATTCTAAAAAATCTCCATATTGAGCTTTGAGAAGCCGATTGGTAGAGATATATTGTGTTTGCACCTCACGCTTTGAGAAACCAATCCATGAAGAACCGCTGGCCATGCTAAGCCTCGAATCTACCAGCAAAGAAATATTCAATTCGATCAAATATAAGATTAAGTAAGGAGAGATTTCCAATACTTCAATAGCAGAAGTTGAGCCAGATCAAGTAGAAGAATATCACATTTTTCTTTTGACATCTTTTCTAGATTTTCATATATGTGCAAGGAGAGTCATTTCATGAATATTTTAATTTTGTCCTTGAACCCAATGCTTAAGAATAACAGGGATTTTTGTAAGAAAAAGAGCAAAAGTGCATAATTTTGATGTTTAAAAGAAAATGAACCTGAACATATTTGCTAGCTGCTGGTACAATGTGCGCATTCTTTGGCCCAGAAAAAGCTGGAAAAGGTGATTTTAGAAGATTATAGGTCATCTGATGGCACTGGCATTACTAGTGCAAATTGTGAAGAGCCGCATTACCAGTTAGAGCCCAAGAACCAAGAACTCGTGTGAGCAAAAGCATTAAGACGCCACAAGCAAATCCAACAAAGAGCAAAATGGATATTTGATGCTGCACTTCATATTTATCCTGCACCGACATCATCTAGTTGTTAACTAATTTCATGATGTATTAGGCACTATAAAAATTTCTCTTTGCATGACCTTAACCATCAAAGATCAAATTTCTTAGCATTAAATAAACCACTGAAACATCGGCATCTTAATCAAAAGTCCGAACCTGTTTGGCTAGCGAAGTAGCAACCATGTTTGAAGTAGCGATTGGGAGAAACATAAATAAAAGATTCATGTTATCACAAAAAACTGTCCCTGGGCCTGTTCATCCAAAACCCACAATCACAATTGATACATTGATACACTCAGGAAAACAGAGCCTTACATACCATTTAAAGCAAAACTGTCATCACAGCTAAATAAAATATTAAGACTGGCTTCATTAACGTAAGGGCCACTGCCTTTATCAAGCTGAAAAGAAAATGAAGATTTCTTATAAGAAAAAAAGATAACCTAAAGCAGCAAGCTCAGTGGAGCTTCCCTGACCGATAACAGCAGTGGAAATAAGACTCATCAACGGCCCACAAATCCACAAACCAGTAGCCGGCCCTGAAAACATCACGACCTCCTTTATTTGGTTCCATATATCCTTCTTAGCGAAATCCTCTCTTCTTATCGTACTAACTTCCACTATATTCTCTTCTTCTTTAGACACCGAAACCAGCCCGCTATTACCATCATTTCCAATCTCGTCTTCAGATTTATCACTGAAAACTTCTTGACTGGATCCAATGCAATAAATTAGAAGCGGTCCCTGATGATTTTTTAGAGATGAAAGAGAGGTGTGAAATTGATGTGAAGGTAGAGAGGATGGGTTCTTGAAGAGAAGTGAGGGGTGGTAGATTTTTTTGAGATTAGGTTTCTGGGGGGGGATGTGAGAAGAGAGTGTTAGGGTTTTGATCAGCATTTTGGAGTAGAGAATGGTGGAGTAGTGACCATGGAGATGGAGAAGCGCAGAGAGTTGAAGCAAAGAAGAGGATGAGGGACCAGACTGGCATAAAAGTTGGGTCCCATAAATCCATCGGATCGTGTTTATTTCACCGCGTGGTCATGCTCCTTAATTTAAAAGGTTTACTTCTTTCTAGACGTTGCAATTAAATATTTAAAATTCTAAATAGCTCGCGCCATTGGGAGATTCGGGTGGCTAGAGTTTGTCCTCTCTTTTTCAAGGACCCTGTCCGTTGGATTTGCATGCCTTTGCAATGGTATTTTAACTAGCTTTCATTCAACTTTAATTTAAAACGTGCTAAAATGATATATATATATATATATATATATGTTAAATTAAAGACAGCTAATAGGTTACAAGATTTTATTATTATTTTGGAAGATTCTATTTTTCTTATGTTCGAGGAATAAATTAAATTTATAGGTATTTTGCACACAAGAAGCTGTGTACTTTTGCATTTTAAAATATTAAAAAAAACATTATTTTAAACTATTTTTTTGTGTTTACAAACATTATTAATTTATTGGTTTCAAAAAAATATACTATATTATTGTAATATATTTTTGAACAAAAAAAAAAATTGAAAAAAAAAATTACTAATTAAAAACATTAAAAAGAATCCAGACATACTACAAAATAATGTTTGTTTGATATTTAGAATTACGAGGATAGAAAAAACGTACTATTTTTTTAAATAAATTTTATTTACAGCAAAATTGTAATTATTTTTTAAGTCAAATTGTTATTTTTTTATTATGAGATAGCAATCAACATTGTCTATCTAGACAATGCCACCTGTCAAAGCTCCAGACATGATGTTTTCAGTTGTTGGGATTTGAAATTTTTTATCCATACCAAGATTGTCAGTATATATTAACTCCACGTGTATAGTTTTTAATTTAAATTTAAAAATAAATTAACTTAAGAGTATACGATTTAAATTTTAATTTCAATATTATATTTTTAAATATAATTTAAACATTCTCATTAGTAGTTATCAATCCTATATCATTAACTCGCACTACGTTGCAAGTCATATTAGTTTTCTTTTACATAGAAAAAGAAATTAGTGTGAGTCCATCTAATATGA
Source organism: Salix caprea (assembly GCA_964035475.1). Lineage (NCBI taxonomy): Eukaryota > Viridiplantae > Streptophyta > Magnoliopsida > Malpighiales > Salicaceae > Salix > Salix caprea. Next base: position 17,077,628 of record OZ037745.1, read on the forward strand.
CCATATCAATTTGACGAGTTTAAAAAAAATCTGGATAATTGTTAAAAATGTTATTTGACTTGAAAAACATTAAGACAATATTTTTTTAGAAATAATACTAAAATAACAATATATTAGATCGACTCGAGTTAATCTTTCAAATTCATGACTCGATCATAAGACCATGATAATTTCATATAAAACAAATCAAAACAAACTAAAAAGATCAATTTCTAACAAACCCATTATTTAATGGTAAATTTAAAGAAAACTAAATAAAAAAGACACAATAAAATTACTTAAGTTTACCAAAATTAACTCGCAAAACTTGTGCTCAAGTCACGAGACTATGACATCTTCATATAAACCCAAAACAAAACAAATGAAAAAACCTAATTCATAATTAATCAAATATTAAAGATGTTGAATTATGAAGTTACAAAAAGTATATCAATTAAAAAATTAGACAAAAATAAATAAATCAAGTAAACTCGTCAAGCTCATGATATGATCACGAAACTAAGATAACCACACAAAAAATCAAACCATAGCAAATTATGGTTGTAATTTTTTTTTTATATTTGATAAACACTAGATATGACTCGATTGATCTTAGATTTAGATTGATTCGAGTGTAAGAAAAAACAGAGCAATAATTGTTATGGTTTCACTCGGTCAAAAACTTAAGTTAACCTACAAACTGGTTGAATATCCCAAGTCGACCCTCGAGTCGAATTTTAAAACTAGAATAATTATTACTTTTATTCTTATATTGCTTTAGATCAACCTTGGTTGACTATCTCGACTTATGGCCTGAGTATTGCATTTGGTTAGTTAGGTTTTAAAACTATATTAATAACTATTTTTATCATTGTGTTAATCCAGATAAAAGGTCAAACCAACTAATTACCTTAGCCTAGTCCTAGATTAACCTTAAGTTGGGTTTCAAAATTATGATACTATTTTTTTATCATGTTGATCCATGTCAATGGTCAAACTGACCTATGACCTAGGTTTGATCCGGAGATAAAACCATGATAATGTGTGTGTTTATCTTCATGTTGATCCAAGTCAATAGTCAACCTAACCATGCCCCAGATTTGACCAAAGGATTATCCCTCAAGTTAAATTTTACAACTATTATAATCATAGTTTTCATCCTCATTTTCACTTGAGTTAATGGTCAATTTGACCCACAACCCATATTAGGTCTTGTTGCGATCTCTACGTTGTGTTTTACAACTATGATAATAATAATTTTTGTCATTGTATTTACCCGGGTCAATAGTCAATTCAACATGTGATCTGGACCTACTTGATCATACCTAGCCCTGAGTCAACCCCGGGTCAAATTTTAAAACTACAATAATAATTATTTTTATTTTATGTTGACACGGGTCAATGATCAACCTAATTTGTAACTCAGACATGGTTCCATGTCAATTCTTAAATTGATTTTGAAGACTATGACAATAACTATTTTTCATCATTACATTGACTCGAATCAATAATCAACCTCACTCGTAACCCAAGTCTTGTCACAGATCGACCCTCAAGTTGTGTTTTTAAACTACAATAATAATAATATTATTTTTTATAGGTTGATCCCTATCTAAAATTTTAAACTATAATAATAATAATAATAATTATTATTATTATTATTTTTATATCAACCCGAATTAATTAGATTAACTCCCAAGAGAATTTAATAAGTTTGTCCTTTATTTTTTTTATTGAGATAAACTTCTCCGAGGCTTGTACAAAAAAGATTATATTTTTATACTATATATAAAGTAACACCAACTAACCTTATAAAATATTATTTTGTCCCGTTCATCATTGTTCAACTTACAAAATGCAATCTAAAATAAACTCGGGTCAACATGCTTAAACCAGCTATCAACATCCTGGGCCTTCCATGGGCCAGGGTGGCCGGGCCTTGTAACAAAACCAACAGCGCGCCTAGGCTCTTGATTAACTCTCTCTCTTCTTCTTTTTTTTCTGTACGAAAATCACAATCAGCCGGTCAATTTTGCCATTTTCTTGATATTTTCCATTAGAAAAAAAGGAAATCACAGAGAAGGAAAGAGTTGAATTGCCGAGAGAATTAGGAGAAGCCACCAGCGGTCTTCTTGGTTTAGAAAGGCTGTTGCGGTTGTTTTTAAAAGTATTTTTCATTTAGAAATACATCAAAATGATATTTTTTTTTTAAAATTATTTTTGACATCAGCATATCAAAATAATTTAAAAACATAAAAAAAAATTCATTTAAAATAAAATAAAATTCAATTTTTTTAAAAACGGCGGTTGAAACGCCGTCCCAAACGGGCACTTAGAGCTGCTGCTGGTTGTTTATTTATCGGTAAAATTGCCTGATGTGTTCTTAGAGCTTGCCTTTTCTAATGATCTGAAATTTAAAAATCGTCTAAAGATATTTGATCAAGAACTATGTATTATGACTTTATTTCAAGTTTAATAAAGTCTTCCTGCAAATTGAAAAAATAAAAAAATTATCACTTTATGCCTGCCTAAATTATCATATTATATGACATGAAAAATAATATAAAAACATAAAAAAAATATTTTAAAATAAAAACTAAAAATTTCAAAATTTTTAAAAAACGATAGCAATTTTATTTATTTATTTATTTATTTATTTTATTTAAATAAACTGATGATCCAGACAGTTTGAGGCTATGATGGGGCATGGTGCGATGGCTTTTTCGCTGGTCAGACGAGCATATAGGATGATATCGTTTGAAATTACTCCCTGTGTGTAAGCCAAGCTATTTGAATTCAAAGTCAACACTGTAATAGCAAAAGAAATATTCAAAGTCAATATTAAAATTGGCATCTCAGCACAATATCTTTTTTCCAAAGCAAAAAATTCTTAAATGTAAGTGTAGACTATCCTAGTTTTAGTCAAACGTTGTAATGTTCTATCAAAGTTGACCTTTTCAGTTCCCATTAATCGATCAGTTTATGATCTTTCAGGGTTTAGGTTCTTTTTTTTCGGCCTATGATTATTAGTGTTGGGAATAAATTCTTTTTAATGGCCTATTAATCATTATAAAACTGTTAGTTATTTTCTTATATTAATTTATGATTATCTCATTATTTAGACAATGGGTTTTATAGGTCTTTGTTTAATATAGTTTTTCTTAAATGGTTTTAGATATATTTAATTTTTGAGGATATTATTATGATTCATTTATATTTTTTTTGTTTTATATAAGATGAGTTTTATTTTCTAAAATAAAAATATTTATTTCTAGATAATATTTCTAACATGTCTGGTCTTGTACAATGTTTTCTTTTACTTTATCAAACTATTTTTAATTGTGTTTCTATTTCTATAATTCTTTATTGATTTTAATAAACAAGCTAAGCAAACATAATCGAATAAATATTTTATTTTGTGGAATTAAAATCTTGATATATATTTATTTCTTAATCTTCAGTTTTTTTAGTTATTATTAATGATTTCCTTATTTACATAGATGATTATTGGTTAATTTTTTTTAATTTAACTTGGTTTTTTTATGTAAAAAATACATTAAAAAATAACCTATATATCTATTTTTAAAAATCATCGTATAATACTTGTGATGGAGTGTACGTCAAATAGCTACTGCTATATATATATATATATATATATATTCTATTTTTTAGGTGGAAACGTGATCTCTCTCTCTCTCTCTCTCCCCTTTTATTTTGGCTCAAAGCGTGAGTTTGTTGACTAAAATCAAAGATAATGCGAATTTGCGAAAGGAACTGGTAAGTGGCGGACTTTACGAGGATTTAATTTTTTAAAATAAACTCTCCGGACTCGGATTATTTGATGAAGTAGACCGTGTTTGTAGCAGAGTATGAATGCAATTCCAGTCGCCCCGTGAGACTTTATTAACTACAAGTTAATCTCTCATCTTTCAGGTTGATGTCAAATCAGTTTCTAAATTTTTAAATCTTAGAATTTTAGAAATCATGTATTTCACTTTGAATTTTAAATCATGTATTAACTACAAAATATTGCATCTCTTGTTGTCATTGAAACACCAAGAGCTCGCTGCTTTGATTACTATCCTCTCCGTGGCAAAACATTATGCAATTACAAAGTTCAAGGACGGAGATAGTATATACGCAAAACACTGGGGACTTATTAGTGGCCACCCCCCTGTCTCTAGCGCCGAGTTGCCAGCTAGACTCACATCGTCCATGTCCCTCTCATTCACTATATATTCCCCCTTTTGTCCTCGTGTTTTTTTTTTAACTATATTTTTTCAGTCATTAACGATATTACACCTACGTTTATAAATTGAAGGCACTTCGCGTGAATAGGAGAAGACATGAATTTTTTTAAAATAAAAAAATATTGTTTTAATATATTATAAAATAAGAATACTTACAAAATAACGCTACTGTAATAATAAATACTAGCTAGGAGTATTAAGGAAATTGCATTCCAAGAAATGTTTGCTTGAATTATTTTTTTAAAATTGAATTTTATATTTTTGTGACATTTTGATTTATTTATGTCAAGACTATTCTTTAAAATAAATATTATTTAAAAAATAAAAATAAGTATTATAATACCAATAAAAAAAAATCAATTTCTATACGCCACCACAGCTAGACCAGGCTGACATTTTTAGTTTTCCCTCCCCTAATAAAGTCATGTCTGTTCCTCTCTCTTCTTACACAAAAAAAGCTCTCTAAATTCTGGGTGAGAATCCAAATCCTCTCATTTGGTGATCTCCGATTTTGATTTCTCCATCGAAAATGGGGACTTTGGGAGCGATTTTGAAACACCCAGTTGACATATACCCATTGCTGAAGCTGAGAATGGCAGCTAAGCATGCTGAAAAACAGATCCCACCTGAACCTCACTGGGCTTTCTGTTATTCCATGCTCCATAGAGTTTCTCGTAGCTTTGCTCTCGTTATCCAACAACTTGGCACAGAACTCCGTAACGCTGTAAGCATTATATACATTACATTTTCATGTGTTATTTGCCCTGTTTTGATCTCTCTCTCTCTCTTCATATGGTTTTTGGGTTGTGATTGTTTACTGTTTACTGATTATGGATTTTAATTTCTTTGCAGGTATGCATATTTTATTTGGTTCTTCGAGCCCTCGACACTGTTGGTTTGTTCTCGCTAACCTTATGTTTTATATGTGATTTTTGGTTTTGTTTCTCGCAAATCTGATAAATCCTAAACGGGTTTTGTTGAATTTTAAGATTGATTATATTGTGTTTTAGTGTTAGACAAATGGTGATGCCCTAGGTCTTGAAATGGGGTTTGCTGAATTTTAAAATCCGCGAGTGTCCTATTGAGTTTGAATTTGCCAGCTCTAAAATTGTTTATGTTCTAAAAAATGGCTAGTGGGAATTTTTATTTTAGATTTTAGTTTTGTAACCAAAAGTCACGAAGGTCGTTTTGTGGAAGAAAAAGAAATCGGAGATGAGAGAGTGGTAGCTTTTACCTTTTGCCAAGTAGTTTTGGCCTACAGTGAGGAGAAGATACTCCAAAACACTCTGTCTCAGTAACACTTGATTTCCTTTTAACTGTTTCACTTATTGATGTAATTTTGTTGGTCGATACATTGTTTGTGTTTTAATTTGTTCTGATGATTCCCATACAGAGGATGATACAAGCATACCTACAGATGTCAAAGTGCCTATCCTGTTAGCTTTTCACCGCCACATATATGACCGTGACTGGCATTTCTCATGTGAGTCTTGAAATTTTGGTTTTAATTTCACTGATTCTAAAAATTGGAGAGCATTTGATCTGACCAAATTTGTTTTGGCTTGATAATTTCTGATCTGCCCGCACTTAACATTTCTTTTCTGTGCAAGTAATTTCCTCCACAGACAAATTAGAGCATCTAGACTATACCATGATCAACCTAATTCTATTGCTCTATCACTGTACATATTTTAATACTATTTACTTATAACTGTTAAGGAACCATTTTACCTAAAAGCTTAAACTATTAGGTGAGGTCTCATAATATGATTTATATTATTCTCTAATATCCCCCTCAAGTGAAAGCCCTTTGGGCTTGAAACTTGCACAGACTCACACTACCTTGTTTATCATATAAAATGGGGGTGGTAAGATTTGAACTCGTGACCTCTGGTTCAATAAGGCTCTAATACTATGTTAAGGAACCATCTCATCTAAAAACTTAAGCTATTAGGTAAGGTTCCAGAATATAATTTATATTCTTCTCTAACAATAACTATATCCAGTTTGCGTAATGGTGCTTTGAAATGCCTGAAAATCTTATGCATTTATTATCTGCTATAAAATTATGTGTTCTGATTTTACCACTTTTAATTTGATGACCATGTATCTAGTCCAAGAGCTTTAACGTTCTAGTAAGATTTTTTTTTACATCTATCTCTTACAAACTTTTGATTCAGAAGTTTATACATGAGAGGTGACAATTCTACGACACTTGTATCTGTAAAATGTACATCAACTGAATATTTTGACTCTCTAATTTGATTCTTCTTTTGTGTAAGGTGGTACCAAGGACTACAAGGTTCTCATGGACCAGTTTCATAATGTTTCAACTGCTTTTCTGGAGCTTGGAGAAGGGTCAGTTCTACAACCTTTTGCCTCCTGCCTGACTGTGGAATGATTGAGGATTTAATTGTTTTAGGGTCTATGTATTCTGCTCACCACATTTTTCAACTCATTGTATCTGATCACTATAGTGTTTGTGTGTGTATTTCTTCTCCAATAGAAGACTTATGGAACTCAATTTATTCTGCAGTTATCAGGAGGCAATCGAGGATATTACCAAAAAAATGGGTGCTGGAATGGCAAAGTTTATCTTGAAGGAGGTTGGTGTGTGCGGTGTTGTAATGCAGGATTGAAGGATGATGCATGAATAATTAACTTAAGAAAAAAGGATTTCTCTTGGTTCCACTACTGAATTTGCATGATGATACAAATGTGTGTGTCTGCCTGTCTCTGTGAATGCATTGGTCGTGCTATCAAAAGAATAACAAATATTCAGATGTGTGTTGTGGACTGTAGCGAGCTCAAACTATATGCATTCCAGGGTTCAGTTGCTTGGTTAGCAAGTAGATGAATAAATTATCAAGAGAGGGAAGAATGAATGGTGAAAAGTTAAGAGTATTTAGTTATCCTTCTATAGAGAGCAGAGGACACTAGGGATGCATATCTGATCCCTTTTGACGTCAGCTAAAGAGATTCTTGAACTTAATAAAAGATGCTGAAAAAACTCTTGTATCCTATTAGGCTATAACAATTTCCTCATTTTTTATGTTAGTCATCAAATTGCACAAGCTTCAATTTCTCCAGTTTTTCTTAATACAGAAGGTGACATGTTATGTTTATGTGACACATTAGACTCTGGTCCGCAGGTGGAAAGCATTGATGACTATGATGAATATTGCCACTATGTAGCAGGACTTGTTGGACTGGGCCTGTCCAAACTTTTCCATGCCTCTGGATTAGAAGATTTGGCACCAGATAGCCTCTCCAATTCAATGGGTTTGTTTCTTCAGGTATTAATATTATGCAAGAGCGAGCAATATGTTTTATCTTTAGGCTTAACTTTGTTTTGAGATGTAATTCTAACATGTACAATCCTGGATTTGACAAAACACAGAAAACAAACATTATTCGTGATTATTTGGAGGACATAAATGAGATACCCAAGTCACGGATGTTTTGGCCTCGCGAGATTTGGAGCAAATATGTCAACAAACTTGAGGTTTACTTCTTTTCCATTTAGTGTCTCAACCTTGGTACCATCAACATCCTTTTGCCATCATTAGGTTCATGAATGATGTTAATTTAATCAGAATACTTGAAAAGTAATAGTTTTTTTTTTTTTTGGTTCATCCATCTGATTAGCATTCTCCCCATTTTGTGTTCTGTGCCTCAGGACTTGAAATATGAAGAGAACTCGGTGAAGGCAGTGCAGTGCTTGAATGATATGGTTACTAATGCCTTAATACATATGGATGATACCTTGAAGTACTTGTCTGAATTGCGGGATCCTGCTATATTTCGGTTTTGTGCTATCCCTCAGGTAAGAAATAAACTTTAAACCGACTTCTGAAGATATCATTGTTTCTTGTCTTGTAGTTTGACTTCTTGAATTATACTTGTGCCTTTTCACATAATCTGCAAGTCGTCTGAATTTTTCATCTTGTCAGATATTTTATTACTCGGTGAACAAATCCCTGTTTAGTAATAGGTATGCTGAATGTTCTGGTGGAAGGTTTCCTCTAATTTGACTTTTCTCTTGCAAGATCATGGCAATTGGAACCCTAGCAATGTGCTACAACAATGTTGATGTCTTCAGAGGTGTAGTGAAGATGAGGCGAGGTAAGATTAATTTATAGACAGCATTCTTTCCCTGCCACCTGAAACTGGTGGAATGTTATTGCTGTAACACAGATTATTTTGGTTCATGTAATTATCTTATGAAGCTGGAAGGTTATCTTGTTGTTATGTTACCATAACATGGTATTTCATTTAGAATGCAAATGCAATAGATGGTATAATCTCCCAAAATGGCCATTCCACAAATACCGTTTGTTTGTTCAGGAACTGCATAATTCTCAGACGAAGTAGTAAATGACCCAACCTGTATATCTTGGATTATTTTTTAAAATCCCATGCCCCATCCACCAGATCACCCCAGCTGCTCTTTAGCATTTAAAGGATTTTAGTTTGTTGTTTATTACCAACATCAAAATATAATGGACGGCTTTCATGATTCCGTATTCAATGATGTTTAATTTACTGTTAAACGATTTCTAGGTCTTACTGCTCAAGTTATTCATCAAACAAAAACAATGGCTGATGTCTATGGTGCTTTCTTTGACTTCTCTTGTATGCTGAAGTCCAAGGTATGATTCTTTCCTTAAATTCTAACTGTTATATCGCTTTTCCTGGCAAGTTCCAGCATGGAAGTTATATTTCTCCCACTTGTAACAAATACTGCATCCCATATAATGATTCGGTTTTCTCTTGCTAGCTTGACTTATTCATCGTCTTGAACCTAAGAAGTATGACTGCACAATCTATGCCAAATAGACTTTCTTGACAACAATGTGATAGAAGGGAGCAACCCTTTTTATGCTTCCAATCCTTGACAACAAGAAGCCTATAATTCAATTTGGTAGAATCTTATAATAATGAATATATGCTCTTCCATCAAACAAGCTTTATGTGGTTAGGACTGCGTCTCTCCCCTCTTTGATGGATAAGCAAATGATATTAGGTTGCTACATTGTTTCCCCTGCTTGGTTGTAGGCTTTGAGACATTGCATAATTCACTAATGTCACATCTTGATAGCAGCAATCAACAACTGTGGTCAAATCTTGATAACAACAACCAACACCTGCAGCGGTGTTGGTGTTGTCAGTTTCCGAGAATGGAAGTTTTATGTATAAAGCTGTGACCTTTTACGCTAAGATGCCTGTGAATGTTTGGTGTAGTTGATAAATTTCCACACCAAAGTTTCTCTACCTCTAAGTTTGCTTGCTAAATTCTCAAGAAAATAAAAATAGAATACTCGTGCCTATATTGAGAAAATGTGCAATTGGCTACTGCAGGTTGACAACAGTGATCCTAATGCAGTAAAGACATTGAGCAGGCTGGAAGCAGCACAAAAATCTTGCAGGGAATCTGGGGCACTAAACAAAAGGTTAGTCAACTTATCCACTGTGCATTGAATGGGTAATTTCTTTTCTTTCTTTTTATTGGCTGACATTGTCTTTCTTCTACCAGGAAATCTTACATAATTAGGAACGAGCCAAGATATATTCCTGTTCTGGTGAGTTTCTGCTGAATTGTCAACCTGATTTCCTCTCGTGTATGCCTAGTTGCAAGTTTCTTGTTCCAGGCAATTTATTTATTTCTAATTACATGCTAAGCATATAAATTTCAGCATATAGAACTTGCTGGATTGTATTTTTTTTTTATTCCTAATTTTTTCTGTGAAATATGGACTTTATTTGATATGAATTATATAGAAAAAGAATGAATGAGATTACCATCCCCCCCTCCTTTCCGATCTTAATCATTTATCTACTGTCGGGTGCCTCTACCTGTCTTGCATGCTTGCTTTGCTGGTTCAAGAAAATCAACTGGGAATATCATCTGATTTCTTTTATCATCTAATGCAGATCGTCCTCTTTTTCATTCTACTGTCTATTATTTTCGCGTATCTCTCTGCCAACAGACCGAGTTACTAGGGTAAGTTGTTCCACCAAAAGGCTATATTGATTGGATTTGTTATCACGAGAATGATTTTTTAAAAAAGTTTCTTTTGTTGATGCAACAGGATGGTCCATTTCTTGAGTTATCCGTGTGCATATGGATGATGACTGGCTACACAAGTGACTGCTCTATTCCATGGAAGATGCTTTTTCTTATATTTGTGTACAACATTATAATGGCTAAAGCTCAACTCATTGCATCCAATATCATAATTTTATTACAGTTCCAATAGCTTCCAATGTCTTTTAGTTTCAACTTATAATTTAATTGTCAGTGATTAACATGGCAATCGAGAGCAAGTTAACTGTAAAACAACCTACAGCATGTACTGAAATTATAAGGGGACAAGTTGCTACCCAAGTTTTTCTGAAGTCTCCATTAGCATGTACCCAAATTTCGACTAAGACAACGGGCCTTTGAATGATTATAGAGTATAATTTTCTCTGTCTCTGGGAGTCTGGGAGTGACTGCGATTATTTTTAAAGTGTTTTTCATTTAGAAATGTATGAAAATGATTTTTTATTTATTTTTTAAAAATTATTTTTGATATCAACATATCAAAATAATCTAAAAATATATATAAAAAAATTAAATGAAAAATAAAAATAAAAAAGTTTAAATTATAAACACTTTCTAGAAGGACTTCAAAATATGTTTCCTCTCGAGTCTTACCACAGATACAGCCATGGAAAGGGACAGAAACAGAGAAATTCCCAAAAAGAGCCATGGCTTGAGCTAGCCCATCAACAAACCAAATAATTCCCAACCATATCGTTGGTGTTTTGGATATTAATGATTTGGCATTCTGAAACAGAAAAACCCACAAAGAGAACGCATAGAAAGAGCCGCCATCGGAAGAATTCTTGAAGCTTCGCAATATGGACAGCATACAGCAAGAACACCAGGGATCGGCAGCAAAAACAATATGATAAACCCGCATCGCAATGTTGCTCCGTGAGATCTATCTTTAACCCCCTTTATTATTTATGTTAGTCATCAAATTGCACAAGCTTCGAATTCTCCAGTTTATCTTAAAAATGGAAGATGAAAATATTGATGTTAAATCATTGTAAAAGTGGTCGCAATCATGATCACAGATATAAAATTATGGTCGCAGCAAAAAAAAAAACATCATTTTCTGGTAGATTTGCTAAATATATACAATAATAACATTTTCTCTCACAATCTGGTCCTGCTAAGGATGGAAAAGAGATTGCAGGCGGAGGATTTGACCGTTGGAATATTTGAATGTGAAGTGGCCGTTGTGAAACGACTCGTTTAATTTACAGTATATATTTCGTTTTAGGTAATTACACGCTGCGTTTTGTCTATGCATTTCAGTTACACGCCGTGTTTTTCCTAAACCTTGTCCTCTTAGTTTCTTAATACGTCGCCACGTGTAGCCAGTAAGAAGCAGAGTTTTTTTTTTGTATTTAGCTCGGGCAAGTTGTCAAATTGCTTTTTTGACACGATATAAATAAAATATAATGTAAAATTACAAGTATTCTTTTAATTAATTATATATTGTAAAATTCTATAGCAAATTTTATTTTTTTAATTAATTATATATTGATAATTTTAGTCAAAAAATTAAATTTTACATTAAAATTTGATATAGAATCAATAATGTTATAATCAATTAATAAAATTTGTTAAAAGTTTTCCATGTAGATTGATTCTTCATTTTTTACAAATTCTTGGTAGATTCTAGTCGTGATTTCAAATACATCGGCCTCTCTCGTATGGAAGAATTATTGAACTTACTATATACGTCTGGAAATATTGAGATGTCTAGTTTTTCTCTCAACTAGAATCGCAATAAAATTCCACTTGTAACTCTGAATATGTCCAAAACAATATATAAAGGTCTAATTTGACAGATTTGACAAGATTTATCTAGTAACTTTGACTCTTTGAAACAATATATTTTTCAACTCCCTTTGACTTGAAACTTTACCACAATATATTTTTATATATGTAATATTTCCCTGTAAAATTTAAGCTAGATTCAATATATAGTTTGAGAGATATGCCCAATCTCACAAAACTGGCCAATAAATATTTTAAAATCAAATTCAATTTTGACTTGTTTATATTAAAAACCAAATAAACTCGTAAAATCAGGTTAGTTTTACTGATTTTATCAATTTTGCAAGAATTAAGTTTAATTTTACTGATTTTCAAATTTTTAATTCGATTTTATATATAAATACATGTTAGTTTATAAAATTATATAATTTTATGAGTTAACTTGCTATTTTGATTCGATAAGCTCGGCATTGTCATAATGGTTGTAGAGAGATATGATAACTGTTAAATGACGAGGGATGCCCATCACGCCGTCTGTTTGGTCATTTTCAATGGATCAAAACATACAAACAAAATATATTATAACTATGATAAATAGTGAAAATATGAAACATAAATTTAAAATAAAAAATATATGAAAAACTCAATTTTGAAAATAAATTGTTATGGGGTTGTTACTGAACCCTTTTATTGTAATATAGTCCTATTTAGAAATATGTTTTAAGAACACTTGAAAAAATTGAATTTTTTTATTTTTATTTTTTATTAAATATTTTTAGATTATTTCATGCACTGATGTTATAAATAATTTTTAAAAATAAAAAAATCCTTTCAATACATTTCTAAACAAAAAACACTTTAAAAAACAATCTCAACAACAATCCAATCAGGCACATGTAAGAAATGATTTTTAAAAATAAAATAAAAATCATTTTAATACATTTCTAAATAAAAAACACTTTAAAAAACAATCTCAACCACACTCCAATCAAGCACATGATTGTAATAAATTGTCGTTAGTGTTGTACAATAACCATAGTTGTCAATTTCGTTCCATTTCGGCCGAAATGTTTCGTACCAGTTAAAAAACGAGACAAATCGACGTCATTTTTATCTTGGTTTAAATGCTGGCCCATTCTGGATTTTTCATCCAAATATCGGCTGAAACATACCGGTTTTTTTCCGCCCGTTCTGTTTTGGCCAAATAGTATTTTTTTAAAATAATAAATAATTTTACAATATCAATCATATCTCATAATATGACCGTTAGATTAAGATGAAATTTTATGAGAAATCTCTTGACATATATATATATATATATATATATATATATATATATATATATATATATATATTAAAATTTCAGAGCAATAAGAGAATATAATATCCTTGCGAGATTTATGATAACATTCTCATAATATCATATATATTCATAATTTTGTTCAAAAAATTCATTTTATTATGTCTTTTTTCAGATTAAATTACATAATTCTAAATAATTTTATTTTTAAAATTGAACTATATATATATATATATATATATATATATAATCCCAAAACAGCACGCCAAAACACTTCGAAACCAAAACATTTAATTCCAATTGAAAAAACAAAACATAAACCGATACAGTATTAAAAACTTTAATAATAACGGTGTTGTAGTCATCATTTCTTTTTATTATTTTGATTTTTCTTATGTTGTCATCCTGAACCAGCAGAATTTTAAACGTGCACTTTAAGGAAACACAGGAAGAGGCCGCTAAATCTTTTGGTAGTCATCATCTCTGAGCTCAAAGACTATATATGTATTACTCGATTAAAACATAGAACTGGGGAAAAGTTTCTTCACAAGAAACTCACAATATCAACAACTCAGGTCAAAATCTCAGCCATATTCCTAGAACAAAATAATCAACAAATAATACAGGTGAAGGCACTCATATATCAATAAGATCACAACGTAATACCAGTATCTATATCACAAGAAAGGAAAGCCACAGCCTCTGATTTGCAATGATTTTTTCCCCCGATCCTCGACCTTCGGCAATCATTCTCTGCATTTGACAACATGCAGTGCAAAACATGCACTCGGAGCAAAATCCTCTGCCCAAAAGCCAACCCACGAGAAAACTCTAGAACACTTCAGCTATTTTGCTCGCGAGAACGCGGTCCCTTCTTTCAATGTACCCATATGGGAACCAGCCGGCTTTACCCTTGCATTCTCCTTCAGCCCAGCCATTATTTGTCACCTATCAAGAATGCATGGCATAACATTATAGCTTGCATAGTTTTTAGCAGACATGACACTTAAAAAGAATTGGTTTCAGAATGCTTTAAACCTTTCGAACGACAACATAGTCACCAATTGACAAAGTCAGCTCTACATCAGATTGACCATGGTATGAATGCATGACCTGCAATAAAAAGCAAATGACGGAACCCAGATAAATAAAATCAATAAGCCACCATCAAGGTGTGATTTGTAAGGATACAAGGTAACATGAGATAAATTTGGTTCCTCACCTCCCCCAAAAAGTAACCCATGCTGTCTGTTCTTCCATTTTGTGCTTGAGAAGCATACACACCGTTAATTTCTTCATATGATGGAGGTGGAGGCATGTTGTTCTCCACACTTGGGGTGGGAGGCGCTTCAATCCGTTGTCGTTCTGATGCCATCTATTAACAGTAACAAACATGGATTATGATTCAAGTAAAGGCCAAAAAATAATAATTAAAAATTGAGATCATTTCAACCCCAATTCGGGGGGTAAAAGGACTTCAAGGCAGGATAACATACCTCGCCTTCAAGCTGATCAAGCACCTGAAGGACTCTCTGATGATAAGCACGTTCTGCTTCAACCTTCAAATTAGACAGTGAGTCACAGGAGGATAAAGCTTCAGAATGATTTCTTCCCAACACATAATTCATAACCTAGTTGAATCCACAGAAGAAAAAGGGATCGTTTACATTACCATAGCAATAAGTCTCTGGAGAGTTAGCCTCTGTTGTTGGGCTTCAACAGCAGCCATTGCTGCAGCTGCTTCCTTCCCCAATATGGCCATGTTTGACTTTAGATCTTGTAGCTTTGTCTCTGCAGATTCTAACTTCATCGCAAGCTCAGAATTACCTGGCATTTCTCTCACTTTTGCCTGGCGCTTGGCAACTTCAATAGCCTGTCTAAGTTCAAATGAAGGGTAACTAAACTATTTTGGGGGAAAATAACCCTACAGCATGATAATTATGTTGTGAAATGCAATTGAATTGATCCATGATCATTCATGTTTAGATCACATAATAAATATGACTGGGGTTTCTCTAGGGAATGCAAAAAACCAAAGGAAATTTATTGAATATTATGCAATCGGAAGGAAAATAAAATCTAGCAAGTCAATCTCAGGAACAATTCATACAAGATGTTCATTGAATAATACGTTGCAAGAACTTGGTAAAAGAGCAATATTTCAGTATACCTGAGCTTCTGCTTCTTGTCGCATTCTGTCATAACGTTGAGCAAGATGTCGTGCATCCTCCAAAGGTGCTCCCATTACCATTGCTCTTAATGGCTCAGCTACCTAATAATCAAAACAGTCAACGCCATACTAAGTGCATGATAAAATGCCCTAGAATAACAAGAATGATGATGATAATTATGATGAAAAATATTAACCATAGAGTAAAGGGAAGTCTTGAGACAATTCAGTTTTTCCACTAAGTAATGAGTATTTGGATCAGCTTTACTGTTTATTCTTCAAATATTTTAGATCTCAGGCATAATCTTTTCCATTTTGGAGCTTTCTTGACACATGTTTGTATGATTACTCAAAGTCTAGTATGCAAATTAACTAAAACCACTTGCCACTTGCAGGACAATGGAGCACTGAGCATTCCGCATAGGAATCATGAGATGAGTATAAGTTCATTAATAATATTTATCAAAATAAACACATTTATAAGTAGAAAAATGGAAAGTTTTGTTACAGATCACACCTGTGTACCAAGAGCTTTCAGCAGATTCCCACGCTCCTTCTCCATCTGAGCACGGGCATGAGCATAGTTCAAAGCAGCCTTTGACAATGTATTACCACTAGTACATGTATTTTCAGCACCATATTTCCTGCTGTCTTCTGAGAACCTTGTTCCTGTTGAACATAATAAATTTGTATAGAGCCAACACTTCTTGAAACTCAAAATAGAATACAACAAAATAGCATCAAGACTAGCCCACCTATTTCAACTTGTTTAGATCCCGTGACAATATATCCTTCAACACCACGGACAATATCCCTTTGAAAATGCTGAAAAACAGCATTTGACATTCATAAGTCAATGGCTAAAACAAATAGAGAACAATATGCCACAGGAGGATTAGACAACCTTGCCAGAACGTGTTGATATGTAAAACTTCTCAAGTTTCTGATGCTGATGGAGTTCTGCTTCATCAGTAATAACAGCGTCTGAACCTCCATATCCACCAGCACCAAACTGCTTGAGAACAGCCTGAAGTAACACCCCGCACAATTAGATGACTGGTTTTGTGGAGCAAACTACTACAATGTGGGAAAAAATAAAATGCAGTGCTTCATGAAGCCAGAGACGCACCCTAATTAAATCAAGCACCATGAGGAATGACAATCAAATGGATAAAACCAAATGGAGCTTCAAATTGATGTTCCAATAACAAATCACATAGAAACTGAAACTTGTATTGGAATGAAAAAAATCAGTTACAGGCATAAATCTTATTTTAAGACACAAAAAGAGAATCGTATCACGAACCTCTTCATAAGGTTAGCAAAATGAAGCTTCAACTTGATGTCTCAATATCAAATTACAGTTTTATACACTAAACCTAGCGTTATGATTGTAAAAAATAGGTTTCGAGCACCATTGGAAGCGGTGTAGAGCCTTGCCTTGGCAAATCATACGTTGTAAACATGAAGTGATTTCACTCTCCATGCACAAAAGCAACCACTTTATTCTTTATTCTTTCTTCACCTTCACCCCCACAAATCAAACTTCCTCTAAAAACATTAAATTTAAATCCCAACCTTCACAAAAGAAAAAATCAATTAACACCAACAATTTTCCCCACAATCTTTATCTTCACTAACACGTACATTTCATTGAGCATTCTTAAAAAGCCACAAAGATTCTTCAGCTAATAATCCAAGACAACAATTTCCATCTCCAAGGCTTAATACTACTCCACAAATTTGACCAAATCAATCAAATTTGCAAAACATTTCTACCAAAAACGGGATCTTTCTAATTCCTAAACCTAAAAGACAACATGGGTTACCCATAAAACAACCAGAAATGTTAAAATAAAATGATATTGAGCTATAGAGAATAAAAACTCAAACTTGGATCTAACAATTTAGGTTTTGATTAAGAGGGGCACCTGTTGTTGCTTAGCGACCTGTTCTCTAAGTTTTGTGGCCTGTTTTCTTATTGCCTCCATTCAAAGAAGAGGGCTTTAAGAATTTTGGGAATTTGATCGATTTTTGAGAGGTGAAACCAAACGCGGTATTAAGAGAGGGAGTGGCTTTTGAAAAGAAAGAAAACGGGGGTGGTGTCGCTTATGTTGCTGGCCACTTTGGGTCTTTGGGAGACCCCTTTAGGAGCTCCCAACAGCAGACATTTGTCTTTTCAAAACAACTACAATAAATAAATTATGTATGCCTGCGGCAGTTCTCAATTTACTATTGCTAAGCTCTCTTTCTCTCTGTTTTTTTTCTCTCCCCCAAAGAAGTATGGGACACCATAGCTTATCATTTCTCAAAGTTATTCTTTTTCAATTAAAATTTTATAGTTTTATTTTATTTTATTTTTCAATATATAGTTTATTAAGAATTAGAATTCATAATTTTTATTTAGTTATTAAAATTAATCATTAGAATAATAACTTAATTAATTGAAGAGTCATATGAAAAAAAAAGTTTAAAAAGTAAATTTTAAAGTTGAATGTTTAGACTAAGTGTTTGTTTTAGAATGTGGTTGAGATGCTTTTAAGAATATTTTTCATTTAGAAATATATTAAAATAAAATTTATTATTTTTTAAAAAAATATTTTTGACATACAGTATATGAAAATGATCTAAGAACACTAAAAAAATAATTTAAAGTAAAAAAATAAAAAAATAATAATCTTTTTTCAAAAATATTTTTAAAACGCGATGTCAAACAAAATCTAAAACATATTAAATGAATTTAATCCAAAATTTGAGCAAGAGCTTCATGTGACATTAAGTTTTATTACTATCATATAATTTTTATTACAATCCACTCCAACACTCACATCGATTATCCCAAATCCTATGTAAATAAAAAATTTCATACATTCTTTGTATATTTTTCTTTAAAAAAAATCAGTATTTTCTCTGTAATTTGCAAGAAAGAATATCATCAATGGATCGTGGATTGATGCAATGAATTGCTGAAAGCTTGCACCACACCCTTTTCTTTGTCGACCATACGAAGATTGTTTACAAAGAATCAATTAGTGTTGGTTACGTGGCATTATTACTCATCAATGTTCCCCCTTTTATCCCTCTTTCAGTCACCAAATGGGAACTGAGTAAACGGGCACAGAATCACATGATCCAAGGCAGACATAATCACGAGTGGTCATGGAGATGTGGTGGCTGGTTTTTACATTTTTTTATTAAAAAAAAAAATAGCTCTTTTTAGCTTACTCTGTTGAGTCGTAGATTTTTTTTTTGAAAACAGCTATGTTTAACAGCTTCATTTATATAAAAGAACTGGCTTTTTTTATTTAATTTTATAATAATAAAAATAAATATACATGAAATTGATTGAATAAAATAGAAGGTAAAAAATATATATACAAGGTCACACATATTAAAAAATTTAGCTAAATATAAATATTTTTGATTTCTTAAAATAAATTTCATTTATATAAAAATTAAAAAAACACAAATGAATTGGAATAATGTTTAAAAAAATAAGTGCATGCAAACTAAATGAATAAAATAACCTATATTTAAAAGAGGTTAGGCAAACAAAATAAAACCAGATAAGATATTAATTTTAATATAAATTTAAAAAGTATTTTGAAAAAATACATATAAAAATGCATTAATATGTTTTTTGTTTCAACCCCAAAACTGATTTTTTTAACTCACCAATGACCCAAAACACAGAAAATATTTTAAGCAACTTGATAAACTCATTCATGGTCAATATTGATCTTTTTTGTGGCCAAAATTAGTGCGAACATAAACTTTCTCTCTCTAACACTATATTCCAATGAGTTTCTCTCACCTCTCTCAAACCAGGGATAAAAAAAAGTTTGAGAATAAAATTAAATTTCCTTATAAATTTTAGAAATTGAAAGGAGCCAATATTTTTAATTTGGAAAGTATAGAGATTACACTAAATATTTTGCCTAAACTAGTTAAATCTACATATTTCCTATGTGTTTTTCACTTTAGTTTCCCATCTTTTAATCTCATATTTTCCCAACAAATTGACCTTTAATCTAGTTCAATAAGGGTCAAATTGAAAAAAAAAACAAGACAGAAAAGGCATTGTGAATCGTCCATCCACAGTGTCATGTGAAATGATCCATAATATATTTTTTGCACAATGTATTCTCCATGTGTTTTAGATTTATAGTTGATGGGAGTTTTTTTTCCCATATTAGCACAATAAGCAAAATTATTTCCAAACTAGCACAATTAGGGAGATTATTCCCACTCTAGCACAAAAAAAAGAAGTCATGAATCTAGTATATGAGTGACAATAACTAAAATATAAATGTTGTGGATGTTTTACTGTGGACTATGAGTTAATGCACTATGGATTACAACAGTGTGTAGACTATCGTGCCCTTAATAAACCTCACTGGTTTTATTTTGTCTGGGGGCATATTTGGTTTTTAAGCTTAGATTGTTTTGATGTACTAATATCAAGAAAATATTTTTAAAGAATAAAAAAATATATTATTTTAATATATTTCTAAACAATTTTTTCTTAAAAAATAATCACTAAATGATAAAAAAAATCAATAAATTACATAAAAAAGAACAAACTCGAGTAAGGGCAATTGGAGAACATGATTATTTATGGTGGCCAATATCGACATGCATCATGGTAAAAATTGAAGTATGAACATGATTAACTTAAAATCATGAAATTTCTGCTCTAATTCAAATGAACCAGAAGGTCTATCCCTTTAGAGCAATTCCAATGGTAAAAATTAATTTAGAAAGCTAAATTGATAAAATGACTTCTTGAATAGTGTAAATATAGTTGTTTTGTTTATGTGTATTTCAATGGTAAAAACCATTTAGAAGAGCCATTTTTTGTATATAATTTTAAATATAATGTTATTATTTTGTATATAATATAATTATGCAATTAATTATACAATTAATATGAGTAAGTTATATAATTAAATAATTTATTTTAAAAAACCCTCCAACATTATAATTATTAAGTTTTTTAATTAATTCTACAAAATTAATTAGTAAGCTTGGTCCTGGTCTGCTGGTTTCTGAAAGGGAAAGGGGAGATGATTTGTAGGGGCTGGCGGGTGAGAAAAGGGAGTGGCTGGTGGTTAATTACGCAGAAAAAATATATTTCAACGGTACTATAGCTTTTCCTATTTAGCATCTAAACCACTATTTTGCCTCTTGATACAGATATTTGTAAATATCTTTGACTCTTCAAAATATATGTAAACACTCCATGCTTAATTTTTATGCTCAGTTAGTCAAACTTTGAAGATGGCTGGAGGTCATGATAACTATCATTTATCGGCAAGAGACTCTTCCAATTTTCAACATCTACAAATCTTCTTCTAGAGAATGATAATGGATGAAACGTTTGTTTGGAAATGAATTTGGAAAGTGAAAAAAAAATTATTTTTATTTTTTATTTTAAATTAAAATTTTTTTAGTGTTTTAAAATTATTTTGATGAGATGATAATAAAAAATAATTTTAATAAATAATTTTTTTTTTAATATATTTTTGAATAAAAAATACTTTTGAAAACAATCTCAACAATATTTTCAAATATATTTTTAAATAATCACGAAATACGCATCGACTGTAACGTTGGTATTTCTACAAAACTAAAACTTTCAGCAACAGTTGTCAAACTCAAATCAAGCCATCCATATATTGGGTATATATAATTAGTCCAAAGCTTGTTATCATAAATTTGTCATCGCTATAGTATTGCCACAGTGAAAATTTAACAAAATTTATAATTACACCGTTTTCATATATATATATATATATAAATATATATATATATAACACTGTTTACTTTTAAGTACGTGTATAGTATAATATCCTCATACGGGCTCCATGCTAAAGAATCACTCACAATTGTCAAATTCAATGGAAGACAAGATTTGCACATCCATGTGTGTGTATACCTACGAAGTGCATTGATGACGTAGGAGAATGAGTGTCAACTGTTCCAGGCCGGTGGAAAGGTACTCCTCAGGATACACTGTCGTCTTGACATTTACAGAAAATGAAGCCAACCCCACTTCGCCATATGCTTCCCCCATGAAAAGACATTTACACAGTTAAATCCACATCTCATCAGACCTCAACAGCACAGCCAGTTAGCGCCAAACAGAGAAAACACACTCAACAGCCAATAATGCTAGTAGTAGGAGTAGTGAAGCAGGTGTGTAATCTTTACTGTGGGGTCCCCAAGCATATACTCAATCAAATGATATGACCCCATGATCTTTACATATAAATTACACTGTTTATCACTTGGTTTTATGTTTCAGGTATCTAATGGCTTCTTTATGGAGTCCTGGCATTTTCCTTGTTCTTGTTCTTGTTCTTGCTCTACCGTTGAAGACTTTGACCCTTGTGACTCTTGCTGAAACCAATGTTAGTTTCTCTACTTGAGTTCAGCTATGTGTATCAATTTGTCTCTTTCATGGATTTCCGTGTTTAATCTTTATCTTGGCAGGTTTACATTGTGTATATGGGAGACAAGCTCCATGACGAGCCTGAGCTGGTTCAAGAGTCCCATCATGAGCTTCTTGCTGATATTGTTGGAAGGTTTTATTTCTGGCTCTTTATAATCTTCATTTCCGTTTTTCTTAATTTGTTGATTTCACCTTAAAAACGCCCAGTTTTGCTATTACTTTTACCTTAAACACGTTCAGTTTGTATCTTTCTTGGTATATATGTTCATAGGGATATCGAATGATTTTATATCCGTTAGGCTTCTTTGATTTTGCTTTATGCCATTTCAGATGCATGAAATGTGTTTTCACTGTTCTTAGCTTTGGATGCATTTATTTGTGAGGTTTGATTAAGCAGTAAAGAGAAATCAGCATCTTTTGGCATGGTTTTGACAGCAAAGACGCTGCGAAGGAATCAATTCTGTATAGCTACAAGCATGGATTTTCAGGATTCGCTGCTGTGTTAACCAAGTCCCAGGAGAAGCTTATTGCAGGTGTTACAATGTTGGTGAAATTTGAAATAAGTTTTCATAGTCTAATTTTTGCTTTTAACAGGTCCCTGAAGTTATTTTTTTCTTTGTTGATGCACCAATACAGATTTCCCAGGAGTTGCTGGTGTTGTTCGAAACAGAATTATTAGCTCCCACACAACTAGGAGTTGGGATTTTCTACAAGTCAAGCCTCAACTTGCGGGTCGAATTTCCAAGGGACATTCCGGGGCTGGTTCCATCATTGGTGTCATGGACACAGGTCAGTGGCAAGACGAAGGCATCATTGTTTCTTAGACAATTTACTTATTCTTGGTCTTACTTTCTTGTTGCATAGGTATATGGCCAGAGTCTAAAAGCTTCAGAGATGAGGGTATGGCGGAGGTGCCATCTCGTTGGAGAGGGATATGCCAAGAAGGAGAAGGATTCAATCGCTCGCATTGTAATAGGTTAGCTAATTATAGTCTATTCATTTTCACTTTCTATCCGGGTTTCTATACTTCTAAGCTGATTTGAGACTTTAAAAAACATGTCAATTGTAGTACATTCTCTTGTGTGATCTTAAATTTTGGTCATAAGGATTCATGATGACTCTGCTGCAATAAGATAGTTAACTCAAGTTGAAGAGGAACTAAAAACTAGTAAATGGGTTCTGCTTAACAAGGTTTCAGCAGGAATTTACTTGATGCTTACTGCTTGAATACTTTGGGCAGGAAAATCATTGGTGCTCGCTGGTATGTTAAAGGTTATGAAGCTGAATTTGGAAAGCTAAATACGAGTGATGGGGATGAGTTCCTATCTCCGCGGGACGCTGGCGGCCATGGCACCCACACATCATCGACTGCAACTGGTGGTCCAGTGGAAAGTGCAAGTTTTATGGGACTAGCTCAAGGATTGGCAAGAGGGGGTGCCCCATCAGCTTGGCTGGCCGTCTACAAAGTTTGCTGGGCTACAGGTGGCTGCGCCGAGGCAGATCTTCTCGCTGCATTTGATGATGCAATCTTTGATGGCGTGGATGTGCTATCAGTATCTCTTGGATCACCACCTCCTCTTGCCACCTATGTTGAGGATGCAGTAGCAATTGGCTCCTTTTATGCCGTAGCCAAGGGAATTTCTGTGATATGCTCTGCTGGGAATTCTGGTCCTTATCCTCAAACAATTACAAATACAGCTCCATGGGTTTTAACTGTTGCAGCAAGCACCATCGATCGAGCTTTTCCTACTATAATCACCCTGGGGAACAATCAAACCATAGTGGTACTTCCAAAATTTCTATAATTTCCTACTAGAATGTAGTTGCACTTGCACATATATAATAGTTTACCAGATAAAGAACACAGATGCCAACTTTCTTTATGATTGGCTGCATTCTTCACAGTTTTTTTTATTAGTTACACAGAAGGAATATTTTTCATTTTAAGATGCCTATTGAAGCTAAATGATATGTAATAAATGGCAGCAGGCGTTACAGACTAGAAATAAATTTTATTTTCTCAAACAGGGTCAGGCTCTGTATACCGGGAAGAATGTGGACACCTTTCACCCTATTGTTTATGGAGAAGATATCGCAGCTGAAGACTCAGATGAAGATAGAGCAAGGTATAATATACCCTTTTTTTTATTGGCATATCAAAATCCCATTTAGTCTGAGAAAAGCCAGATTCTAATGTTCGCACTTTTAACAGAAGTTGTGATTCAGGAAGTCTGAATGCTACTTCAGCAAGAGGAAAAGTGATTCTGTGTTTTGGGTCACGGTCACAGAGGTCAAATATCATCGCTAGAAGAACAGTGCTAGATGTTAAGGGTGTTGGTCTTATATTTGCACAGTTTCCCACCAAGGATGTTACTTTGTCCCTGGACATTCCCTGTATCCAGGTGGACTTCGCAATAGGAACTTATCTACTGACATACATGGAGTCAAGCAGGTAAAGTCAACTCACTGCATTCACTGAGAGTTCTTGATCTGTTGCACCATTTGATCTGAGATTATCAAAATTGATTTTCACCTAAACAAGTATATTTATGCAACAGAAATCCTGTAGTAAAGTTCAGCTTCACGAAAACAGTTATTGGAAAACAGATATCCCCGGAAGTTGCATTCTTCTCTTCTCGAGGACCCAGTTCCATCTCCGCTACTGTGTTGAAGGTAATGGACCTTTTCTAGAGAAAGTTATCGTTTTTCCTGTTGAGTGATCAATGTGTTTTGATTGTTAAAAACCCATCTTATCTAAAAGTTCAAGTTTTTAAGTGAGATTCCAGAATATGATTTATGTTGTTCTCCAACACCCCTTTAAAGTGAAAGTTCTTTAGACTTGAAACTTGTACAAATCGCTTGATTTTTATCAAATAGAATAAGGATGGTGATATTCGAACTCATAACCACTGTGTCAACAAAGCTCTGATACCATATTAAAAATCACCTAAAAGCTTTAAGCTATTAGATGAGGCCGTATAATATGATTTACATTATTCTCTAACATCGATCGATCTCTTCTGCAGCCTGACATCGCTGCTCCAGGGGTTAACATCCTGGCCTCCTGGTCTCCTGCCGCTTCACCTGCCATAATCGACAATGAAGTGAGGCCATTGGACTTCAAAATTGAATCAGGAACATCCATGTCTTGCCCTCATATATCCGGTGTTGTTGCTCTACTTAAAGCTGCACATCCAAAATGGAGTCCTGCTGCAATCAAGTCTGCCCTAATCACAACAGGTAGGAAACCATTTTTTTTCCTGCCAGTTTTCCCTCAGAACTGGTTATATAAACGTGTCTCTATCCTGCACAGCATCTATAGAGGACGAATATGGTCAAAAGACAGTCGCTGAAGGAGCTCCATACAAGCAGGCTGATCCATTTGATTATGGCGGTGGTCATGTTGATCCTGACAGAGCCATGTATCCTGGTCTCGTTTTTGACATGGGAACCTCAGATTATATCCGCTTTCTTTGCGCCCTTGGCTACAATAATTCCGCAATCAGCTTGATGACCAGGACTCGCACCCGATGCAAGGAATCAGCCAACTTTCTTGTGAATCTTAACTTGCCTTCTATCACCATTCCTGAGCTGAAGCAGAACTTAACTGTGTCAAGAACGGTCACAAATGTGGGTCCGATTACATCTATCTACGTTGCTCGCGTTCTAGCTCCAGCCGGAACACAAGTGACAGTTGAGCCATCGGTTCTGTCTTTTGATTCGACAAGAAAGGAGATCAAGTTTAAGGTAACCTTTTGCTCCCTGCTGAGGATTCAAGGAAGATACTCATTCGGAAATCTGTTTTGGGAAGATGGCTTTCATGTAGTAAGGATTCCTTTGATAGTCAGAACTGTAATTGACGATTTCTATGCAGAAACATGATCCAAAAGCGATTATCAGATTTTATGAGTTCATGGGAAGAGTTCATTAAGCTTTAAATTCGAATGTGCCAATAGCCTCAACCTTCAATGTTTCCACTATAAATAAATGGAGGTTAATTTATTACGATAACCAGAAACAAGGTTGTCAATACCGTTCTGATCATCATTTTGGTTTTTCTATTGGCACGGAACGTTTCGGTTTCGAAGCATTTCGGCGTGCTGTTTCGGGGTTGTACTATTCATATATAATTAATTATATATATATATATGAATAAAAATTTAAATAATAATTTAACAAGCATAATTAAAATTCAAGATAAATTAATTTTAAATTATACAATATAAACACAAAGTCAAACAAAGATAATCTCAAAATTAGAAACACAATCACAAGCTAATCAAAATAAGGAGGATTTTAAGGCCAGAACGGCACACCCGGAACGATACCGAGACGTTTCGGCCGGTATTTCCGGAACGGGCCGGAATTAAAACCGAGACAAAAACAACACTATTTTGTCTCAGTTTTTTTAATGGCACGGAACGTTCCGGCCGAAACGGAACGATACTGACAACCCTAACAAGAAATGCAACAACACATTGCTAGAATTGTTTTTTTTTTTTGGAAGTTGTTTATTTTTTTTATAACTTCCAGCTCTTACGACTGTTACAATATTAATTTGCATCTGATATTTATGGTTAAAGATTTAGCTATCTCCATGACCACCGTCATATGAGTCTGTACACGGGAAGTATTTTCCGGCGAGTTCTAAGCAGACATGACTGATAAGTGAACAACCTTAGCTAATTAAGCTGATGTGTTCCCTTGTATTAATATAAAACAGTATACAATTTTATTTTTTTGGTGTTTTAAAAATGACTCCCAAGTTATTCAATTTAATTTTGTTCATGAAATAGACAAGTGAGTTTGATAATGACTCATCACAGAATAGACATCGAGGCTAAATTTCTTATATTTCCTTGAAAGGGGGTCTGTATTGAAGGACAAAAATCAGCTGCCAAGGCTATAAAACATTAAAAAATAAAAATAAATGGGCTAAGTATTTTACTATAGATCTAGATACTAAAATTTTGCCATTGCAAAAACCTATAATTTTGGGTAGAGATTTCTTCTCTGTATGCAAATATTTGCCATTGCAAAATTGCTGGAAACAAAATAGTCAAGACATGTTAGTAATGTTATAGTATAATGACTATTTTGTTTTTAAAATAAAAAAAAAAAATAGGTAAGGAGTTGCATTACGGTCATGTCCTTGGAAGAGAAAAAAAATGCACATGCATAAAGAGACTTCCTTGTCTTTTTTTTTTAAAAAAAAAAAAAAAAAGGTAAAATAGTAGAATTAGCCTTGCAATTTGGGGAAAAAACTATTTGTGAGAGTGTTTTTATATTTTTTTAACTGATTTTGTTGTTCTAGTTAGGGATCTACTAGCAGCGACAATAATAACAGTGACAATAATATTTTTTTATTAAAAAATAATTAATGATGCTTAGAGACTACGATGAGTTTGATTTTTTGTGTTTTAAGGGGGATAGAACAAGTGTTAGTGGGTTTTCTAGAGAGATAAGTGGAGAGTGTCGATTTGTAGAGATAGAGGGAGCTGATTTTTTATTTTGTGCTCTTTGATATGAAAATGTGTTTTAAATCTCTTTGAAGTGTGATATGTAGTAGAAAATTCACTTTAAAAGTGTGAACATATATTATTTTTCAAAAAAAAATCAAGTAGTTTTATACTATCAAAACTTTTAATTTTCTATGCTATTTTTTTTTTTTTGAAAAAAAACATATTTTTCACTAATAAATTTTTTGAATTGGAATTTTGTTTTCGGCTGATTCAATGAAAACTATTGAAATTAAACAAAACTGTGACTATTAGCAATTCGATTCGAGTCCTTGATTCTAATATAGATAGACAAGGGGGAGATTATTGGTTAATAATTTGGAATAAAAAATAGCAAAGAAATCACTCACATGATAATGTTGTTGAATTAGAATTTTGTTTTTTTCTCTCGAGTACAACCATGCCCATGGAGAGAGGTTGAAATTATTGGTTTGATTGTGATAATATAATAATAATAATAATAATAATTGCATTTGAATATATATACGAGTAGTGAATGGTTTGAATATTTAAGATATGAGATCAATTATTTATTATTCATCAATAAATGTTTCAATCTTTTGACCAAATACAATAAATTCTTTTATGAAATAATTAATAAAACACAAAGTTTTTCCATAAGAATTTTTTTTATTGTTATTCAGCTTTGTATTAAATACAGCTTGTGCTAAGTGATAAAATTAATTTAGCTATAGTGACGTGAAATGAGAGTGAAACTCTCTCTTATGTTATATTATATTTATTGTTTTTGAAATTATTTTTTAATATAATTCTGGAAAGGAGATATTAAAATATGAAAAAAAAAATGGTGTCGAAAAAATACATGAGAAAAAACAATTCAATGAGCCAAAATAAAGGGCGTGGGGATGGAATTGTGCGTATGGAAAAAGGCTGGATACAAAGAATAGAGGGGAATTGTGGGTTTGTCAATGGTGGCGTCGTTGCTTCTCCTAAAAGCCATTTATTTATTTATTTATTTATTTATTTATTTATAGAAGAGACTAATTATCACTCACCGTTTATTACTGTTTGTTGCTGGATTTTACTTGCTGGAACACGAAACTACAAACTATGGGGACAACAACGACATTATTTGACCACTGTTGGATTTTACAAGTGGGTCTCAGGCGACAGCTGGAAAATTCAACGAGCCGCACACAGACAAAGCATGAATGTCATTATGAGAGAGAGAGAGAGAAAGCGATAAGAAGGAAATAAAATTGAAAAAAAGGAGTGCTTCATTATGGCTGCTGCCCCTCAGCGTTGTTATCCTGCTTCGCAAAAACCCAAACGTCACAGCACCAGACGACGGGTCAACTCCATTTTGTATATTACATTTATTTATTTTTATGAATGTTAGCGTGGATTGTTCTTGAGGCTTGAAAAATGTTCGCAGATGCGTGCCTGTTTGGTTAAGAGGTGCAAACTGTGTTTCATTTGAAACGCAGTTTCCACATGTTTGGTTATGAGTATTTTAAGCAGATTTAGCTATGGAACCTATCTATTCTACCGGTTAAAATCACGTTTCACGGAAAATAATAATTTGTTGCTTTCCGGGAGTTGTAAAGTGGGATATATATATATAATTTAAAAATTAATTATAATAAATACATATATTAGAAAAATATCACAATATAATTTTTATCTCGCAATCCTAATTTTATTTTAGATGATATTTTACTATTGTTCCGGGATCGTAGAGGTCTTCAAGTATGGATTTAGTTCTTGATGAAATTACAAGTAGTTTGATGGAAGAATAAAAACAAGTGTCTAATTTACTTGAATTATTAATTATATTTTATTATTATAATTCTTAAATATTTAAAAAATAATATATATACATATGAGTGTGTGTTCTTTAAAGTAATTTCACAAGTTTACAGCAATACGAAAAGCATGATAACCAAATATACGAAACTGCTTTTATCAACCTCAAACTCAACCACAGTTTTAACCAAATACTTCACTGCTTATTTTGAATTGCAGCAAAAACACTTTTTATAGAATTGTTTTTTTTAACCTCAACCACAACAACAACCGTAATACCAAACACACTCGAAGTCTTAGATACCAAAGCTGGATTAGAGTTTTTTAGGTAGATATTCTATAAAAACAGTAGACAGATACTAAGATTTTTATCTAAACAATCATGGCATATCTCTTCATTGTTTCATGTGGACGGGCCATAAATCACTTTAATAGTTGTCTACAGAATCACCACTATCACTTCAACATTATATATTTTTTTTGAATCACTTGTGATGAGCTTTTAGCACGTAGAGACAAGGGCGAGGAACGTCATTCTTATTTTCATGGTTTTCTCTGTTTACTTTTAAGTATATCTAGATGGATGGTAAAAAAAACCTTTGGTAAAGGAGATTTTAAAGCTAGTACTTTTTTTTTTTTATAACCGGGGTGTCCGGGCCAGCTTACGCGCACCACAACTAATCACCGGATTCACTGAACATCCTGCAAACCCAGTGAGCATGTAAGGCACCGCGGGGGTGATAGACGTGCATGGTGGGACTTGAACCCTAATGTAGAGGAAAAAAACATTTAACCGCTAGTCTAAGACACCACTTGCTAAAGCTAGTACTTCTGCCGATGGGAGTGGAAGAGATAATCCTTCTCGTCATGTTAGTGGGAGTAGAGGCGCTAGATCTTCTCATGGGGTACATTTATCCTTGACACCTATGTTCAACCAACCTCACCAACACATAGGGTCTGTTTAGGAGAGCGGTTGCGGTAGTTTTTCAAATTATTTTTTGTGCCGAAATACATTAAAATGATATTTTTTTTATTTTTTTAAAAATTATTTTTGACATCAGCACATCAAAATGATCTAAAAACACCAAAATATATTCATTTAAAAAAAAAATGAATTTGAACAAAACAGCGATTTGGCCGCAATGCCAAACAGGCTCATAGAACATCGAAGACAGTAATCAGGAAAAAAACACATATATTGTTTTGAGAGAATTCCTTTTTCTGTCATGTTAAAGACAGATATTTAGAGCTGAAAAATCTAGAAACATCTTTCAGCTTATCAAGGTGGTAGCCCTATTTCTCTGTTACATCTCCACGTAGAGTTGTAATGAGATTGTAGCTTGTAACAATGAAAAAAAGATTAAATAAGGGGAGAGAGAATGGAGAATTTGGTTAGGCCAAAACTTAATCGAGGGTTGGGTCGAAGCCCAAGCAAGTTTTTTTCTTAAAAAAAATTATCTTCCTCAATTGTGAATATAAATTTATTTTAGAAAACTCATTTTTACATGTGTGAAAATTAACATCTTATTTGAAAAAAAGACTTTTACTCTCCATTACAAGGCATGTATAGCGAAACATTTTTATAAACGGGGACTCTATCAAGCATTCTTACAAAAACGGGGGACCACTTCATATCTTTCTCATTTTCTTTTATTATTGCCACATAGGCGAGGACCGGGAATGGCGACCAGAGTTCAATTTCCCAAGAGGCCATCGGACCTACTGAAATTAAGGGTTAGTGACATCCTGGATATCGATATTTCTTACCATTATATTTGATTTTGATAAAAAAAAAAATTCCAATGGTTTAATCGATGTTTCATTAATTTCAATATTCTCAACTCATTCTTTGAATTATGTAGACATAATTTTGCACCTTAGTTTTATGAATTCATAATTCATGAACCTCGTGTGTATTGTATAGTTTGGATTATTTTAATATTTTGAGGTCAAAAATAAATTTTAAAAAATAAAAAATATATTTTTAATATATTTTTAAATAAAAAAAACATTTTAAAAAACAATATTAACCACGTTTGCAAACAATCACTTATGATTTTACACCTCAACTTTGGTTAGAAAAAAAAACATTTTTAAAAACAATATTAACCATATTTCCAAAAAATCACATAATTTCACAAATAATTTTACACCTCAATTTAAAATAATTTTAATCATATTTTCAAACAGTTACATAATTCGACAGTTGTCAACTTTTGGTTTATGTTTCAAGCGAGATAGCTGCTGTTTTGCATGCCAAACAAAGAAAAAATATCAGTCAAGGTAAAGGAAAAATCCGGTGTTGTTAAAAATCTTTAAATGGGGTAAAGGAACAGGGGAAAAAAGAAGATTAATACAAGGTCAATATCGGTAAAACAAGCCCAATTATTGGAGGAAGAAAGAAGAACGAAGAACAGTGACAGGCCAGCAACCCATATCATGACGACGCAACCTCTATTGGACTAATTATATTTTTCTCTTTGAAATTCTTTATTATTCTAAAAGTAAATGTACTTTTGTATCAAATCAACGAAAATTACATATGGTTATTGTCTTGTAAAACAGTGAGTATATATATAAAATAACAATATGTTTTATTTAAGAAACAACCACATAAAATAAAATTGTTTTATGATTGTTTAGTAGTATTTTTTTATATACTTTAAAATAACAATTACAAAGAACATATCTTCTTTATCTGACTTGTTTTTTTTTTATATTTTAAATATGAGTACAAGTTGTTTTTTTAAAAATAAAAATTATGTAAACAAATCAACTCATTTTCTAGGCAAGTGATTATAAGAAATTTATTTTAAAATTTCACTTAAAAGTTGAATTGAAATTAATTCACTTCAAAATACTTAGATGCAACACATTTTCTTCAATGTTTGTATGAACAGAGAAAGAGATAAAATGATTTTTTAATTTTATTTTTTAATATTTATTTAATTTTGAATATATTTTTATAAATTATTTTATTTGTTTTTCTTAATGTTATTCGGTCTCAAACAATTATCTTAAAAAGTTATTTGAGCTCGAGTGTATATTTTTATTGTCATGCAATTAAGTACAAATTATGTTAAAAAACATAGTTTTTAAATTCAGTAAAGGTCATCATCTAAATTGCAAATTTAGTGGGTTATGAAATTCAAGTTGATTTAATATATTATCTTTTTATTATTATCTTAATTGTTTTTTTAAAAAGCAAATCATGTTTTCTTAGTAGTTGTATGAGTTATTTTTTAATTTACTAAGTCAAATGGATGAAGTTAAAAGTAATTTTCACTGTTTAATTTTAACTTGTTAGATAAAAACTTTAAAAAATTGAAGATTAATATGGTAAGCTAGACTTAATAATTTTATTGATTTAGGACATGTTTATCATTGTTGTTGAACTATCATTTTATTATTTTTCAAAATTACTTTTTTCTAGTATTTTTGAATTAATTTTATGTCAAAAGTATTTTGTTAAATAATATTATTTTAATATATTTTTAAATAAAATTATTCCAACACTAAATATATAACACACTCGAACATACACCAGGTAATATTTGTATTTACATTGCAATTATGCTTTAAAAAACATTGTGTTTTTTTATTTTATTTTTATTTTAAATATTTTTGAATTTTTATAATATAATTATATTAAAAATAAATTTTAAAATTAAAAAAAAATATTATTTTAATATATCTTAAAATAAAAATAAAATCTATTCCACGATTTCAAACAGTAATTAAATCTCCACCGGCCGAAGTGTAAACTAGTGGGAGCTAAATAATAATCATGAAACAAAACAGAAAAGCATGTGGGTC
Organism: Salix caprea; assembly: GCA_964035475.1. Lineage (NCBI taxonomy): Eukaryota > Viridiplantae > Streptophyta > Magnoliopsida > Malpighiales > Salicaceae > Salix > Salix caprea. Next base: position 17,110,720 of record OZ037745.1, read on the forward strand.
CCCAACAGCCAGCTTCGAGACCATAACGCAACGCGCTTACACTTTGCTTGAAATTGACACTGCGAAAAAAACTAAAATTTTTATTTTAAATTAAATTCTTCAAGTGTTTTTTATTATTTTAACATGTTAATGTCAAAAATAATTTTTAAAAAATAAAAATATTAGTTTGATATATTTATAAACAAAAAAATAATATGAAAAGTAACATCAATCACACCACCGGACAATCCTCACGGGAAATTCTACTCCACTCGCTCTTGCAGCGTGTAAATGATTTCTCCAGAAAAACACCGCTAGATGCAAGCTGTCAAACATTAGTTGCCGTCAGACCTATACGCGTTGAAGATGCGAATGGTTTCTGAAGCGGAAGAGGACATGAAAAATCAGCCAGAGATGGTGGCGCGGTTAACGGCAAGGAAGCTAATTTGGTGAGTAGTTTGAATTTGGAAGGACAAATTTATGATGATTTAGATAATTCGTGATTGTTTTTCCCTTTATTTTTGAATGTAAATGGCGCCATGTGCTATCATGACTACTTGATTTTGTGCAATATTTCACATTGTACATTTTCTTATAAATGTTTTTTAATTGCTAACTATTTTTATATTTTACATCTCAATATAGCAGCCAAACACTTCCTTATATACCACCCTTTTCTTAGAGGCATGAAGGGAAGAAGTAACTAAATCTTAGTGTTCAAAATTGAGCTGACGTGGCTATCTAGGAAGAAAGAACGGGGAAGAGGTACGAAAAAATGTGTGGATATTTTTATGCGATGGAGATACATATGATCTTGTTACCAAAACTTGGGTGGCCACATATGCACGCGTGCAATGTCGAGGGTGTACGTATTTGTGAGAAACAAACTCAGACCATGCACCCTACATGGTATAGACAATTGCAGCTGTTTGCTTTTGCTGTTGTTTATCAAATACTTACAATATCAGAGAAAGAGGACGTCTAGTCTTCTTGCATTGCTTTCTCGCTCATAAAACTGAATTTCACTATAATAATTATCGATATTTTTTATTTTATTTGAGACAAGGAGTACAAAAATACCTTATAAATTTATTTTTATATATATCTAAACTATCATGTCTTCTCCATACATATATATGCGTGTGTGTGTGTGTGGGTGGGTGGGTGGGTGGAGAAGACATGATAGTTTGCCCTGCCAAATCATTTTATTAATTGATGGAGATGATCTCGGTAACCCCAAATCATGTACAATAAATTCCCGTGTTCTTTATCCTTCAATGGAGTTTTCTCCTTGTAATTTTTGTCAAGTTCTGCTTTTGTTAAAATAAATCTTCAATGGAGTTGTCACGAGAGAAATATAACCTCTCATTTTCGCATGGATATTTAACATTGTGTTTTAAAAAAAGATTTTTTTTAATTTTTTTAAATTAAAAAATAATGTTTTTAAATCATTTTTATGTACTGATTTTAAAAATAATTTTAAAAAAATATTTTAATATATTTCTAAACAAAAAAAACTTTAAAAAACAATATTATCATACTCCCTGAATTTAAAAACCATGATTTCACACAAAAACAAATGTTGCCAGCTAAAGTTATTATATTTTTGAATATATTTATTTAAGTCATTTTTAGATTATTTCTAAAATATATTATTTTAATATATTTAATAAATACATCTTCAATAATCATACACTATAAAAGTATCGGGCCTTACTAGCCACGAAAGTGCTTTGAAATTTATTTATTTTTGTCTGGCTTTGGTGGATTCGTATGAACAAGAGGCATGGTGGCGAAAGGTCATAAAATCTATACGGAAACTGTGGATTCGCATGGCCAGCCTATAAAGACCCAAGAATAGTCATCTCCTAAATTGACCATGTATCAAGCACAAAAATAATTCGCCACTATTAGATTTTATATAAAAACATTTAAAAAAAATAAAAATCCTAATAATAAGAGAGAGATATTTTAGAGAGAAGGAGAGGAGGCAGACAGAGATAAGCCATTAACTCCGCACCAGTTTCGCCCAGTGAGAAAACCTTCATTTCAGTGCCCAGTTAATTAGTAGCACCATCTATCCTTTCAGTTTCTTCTCTCCTCATCTTTGTCTTTGTCAGGTAATTTATAAATTTATAACACAGAAGCAAGCAACTGGTATATAAACAGAAAACTTGTTATATATTTAGGGAATTTAGTTAAAGTCTGTTTGGTTCTTGAATTTTGAATATAGAAAATGGAGTTCTGCATGGAGATAAAAGCCTTGAAGTCAAGTGTACTCAGAGAACTAGCTACAAAATCGACCCAACAAGCCTTTTTTGAAGATTTCCCGGCTCTAAATACACCTGCTGTTGTTTCAAGTGATCAAGATTTCTCTGTTGATTGTTTCTTGGACTTCTCTAATGGTGAATTCAAAGATGGTTATGCGCAAGAAGAGGAGGAAGAGAAGGACTCTCTTTCTGTTTCCTCTCAAGACCCTGTTAATGATGATATTAACTCCAGCAGCTACTCTGATTCCTTTCTCACGAGTGAACTTGCTGTCCCAGTAAGTGAAGATGATTGAATTTTCGTCAATTATTGTTCCTCCTTCTGATATTTTTTGTGTTCTTAATAAAAACCATGTTTTGTGTTTTGACAGACTGATGACATAGCAGAGCTTGAATGGGTATCTCACTTTGTCGATGATTCTCTGTCTGATGTCTCTCTCTTGGTTCCTGCCTGTAAAGGAAAACTAGAGAACCATGCAAAGAACCGGTTTGAGCCAGAACCCAAACCTTCTCTCTCAAAAACTACTGTTTTTTTCCCTCCACGGGTTCCCTCCAAGGCAAGAACCAAACGGTCCAGACCCACTGGTCGCACCTGGTCGGGTAGCTCGAACCAGACCGAGACACCGTCATCCTCAGCATCCTCAACCTCGTCAATGCCATGTCTTGTCTCAGCCAACTCGGTTCAAACAATTGACTCGTTATCGTGGTTGAGTGAACCGCCGATGAAAAAACCAAAGAAAAGACCGGCGGCTCAAACCAGTGGGTCAATGGCGTCGCCCCAATTTCAGCGTCGGTGCAGTCATTGCCAGGTTCAGAAGACCCCACAGTGGCGAACCGGGCCGCTTGGTGCCAAAACGCTATGTAATGCATGTGGTGTTCGTTATAAATCCGGTCGACTTTTTCCGGAGTACAGACCAGCCTGCAGCCCTACCTTTTCGAGTGAGGTTCACTCGAATAGCCATCGAAAGGTGTTAGAGATGAGAAAGAAGAAGGATACGGGCGGACCCGAATCCAGGTTGAGCCATATGGTTCCTAGTTTTTGAAGGTGTATCGGTAACATGTAGGTTTTTTTCTGAACCAGAGTCAAACCCGGTTTAGTTAGTCCGGTTTTTTAAACGAAAAAACCTGTTTTAGTTAGTCCCGGTTTCATTTTTAGGTTTCAGCATCGAATGTATACTAGGAAGGGCATTGCTTAGTTCTTACCATAGCTGATAGGGAGACTCCTATCTCTAGTCTTATCCTCTCTCTTTTTTTCTTAGTGTTCCTTTTAGTTTCTCTATCTTCTTATTTTTTATTATATATAATGCCTATTCTTCTCTCTAGAATTTTCAGTAAAATTCCCATTTTATTTTTGTCAATGCCCTTTGAAAAGTTCAAAACAATCCAGCCATCACTTTTGACAATATATATATATAAAAAAACAAATTGAATGGATCGAGACAATTTAGGCAATAAAATACGGTGGAGTTAGATTTCAGGCCACCAAGACCATATAAATTTGACAAATGGTGCTTTCCCGAGTGGGTGAGCAATATAAATTGTTTAGTGGTCTGCCTGCTGACTACGAGCATGCCCCTAGTGACATGACCCGCAACGAACAAGTCAAGAGTCATGCCCACTTTCAATATTAATATTTTTAACCAAACCAACCTTGATTTTATGGTGATGGATAAGCATGACCCATCGGTGCAACTACGTGTACAGGTTGGCCCTCCTCAGGCTGGTTGGGGTGGCGATGTTTCCATGAAAGTGAACTACCGAAGCAGCACGCGTCATTCTAATACGTCCCCAGTTGGCGATGATATATATCTTAAAGGAATTTAGAATTATTAAAATTTTAATTATTTATCTAGATTTATAAAATATATTTTCAGGAAAATAAGGTTTATTCGTGTCCAAAAAACATGCATCGTATTGATACATGGGACGACATTATAATTCTCATCTTCTCTTATAGGGGAATGATGTTTTATAGGAGCATGAGCATGATAGACTAAAAAAAATCATTTTCCTTTTAACGCATGGATATTTGTCTTCGTATCGTGGCTTGTTTTTGGTAATTTCTTTTTTTTTTGAGAACCATGCTGAAAATTGTTTTGAAGAGAGAGTTCTTTGTTTACTTTTGCGGTGAGACCGTTTAAAGTGGCCCTCAAAATGGAATCATGATTCGTGTTCTTTTCTTTCTTTTTAGGAGGGCTGGCTGGCTGGATGGGGAGGGTACCCAATCCTTCAATTTCAAAATATTTTATTTTTATTTTAAATTAATTTTTTATATTATTTTAGTATATTTCTAAAGAAAAACACATTTAATATCAACAATTGTAGTCCTCTCTTAGCCGTTAAAAGAGACTGGCAAATCATTATTGGATTTTATCGGGTTAAGATGGACTTGGAATGTAATTAGAGGGATTGATTTCTGGGAAAATAAATGCACTGTAAATAAATTTAAATGCTTTGTTATATGAAAAAGAACTCCTAACTTTTTTCAAATAATTTTTGGATCAGATTTCTCACAATTAAATATCTTATTTTTCACGAATTACTTTGCTTCTTACAAATCTGGATTAAATTGAAAAGTTTTATGATGTTTGAGCAGTAAAATAAAATAAGACAGGAATGTTACTCCACGAAATCTTCCAAGTTTTCCTTCCCCTGCTTCGAATACAGTAAAATTCATGGTCTTCATCTTCATCTTCTACAATAAGACAGGATTTTTTTTTAGCAAGTATCATATTTGATGGGTTCTCAATTATTATTACAATTAATTTGTTTATTGTATTGCAAAATAAAATAAAATAAAATAAAATAACAATTAATTTGTTTATTGTATTGCAAAATAAAATAAAATAAAATAACAATAATTTGTTTATGTGTCTAAGAGTGTGTATGCATATGATAAATCAAAATTTTATTGGCCTAGAAAAACCTTCAAAATACTAACAAAAAAAGCACTCATAAAAATATAGCTAGATCAAATGATCAATAGCATGTTGATTAGGCCAAGAGAAATAGATCCAAGCTCACCTACGCCAATGGTGGGCGTACACCCATGTGAGTGTGTTATGTCATGTCCAAGTTGGGGTGTCGAGTGCAAGGCCAACACCTCTCATGATCTCAGGCACACGCTATTTAATGTTTATCATAGCATTTCAAAAATGATTTCAAAAATATTTTTTATTTTTTTTTAAAAATAGTGATTTTAAATCATTTTCATATACTAATATCAAAAAATATTTTTTAAAAAAATAAAAAAATATTATTTTGATGTATTTTTAAATAAAAAAATATTTTCAAAAATAACTTCATTCACACTCTCAAACAGACAATATCATTGACTTAGGTAGTGTGTCTAAGATCATTCTTAGCCTTTATCGGGATCAACTAACTTAATTAAGCCTTACATCCCTTGAGGATTTTTTTTTTTTGAAGCGCATGGAAATTCTTTAATATGTGTTTTAGGACCTTCATATGGGTCTTATAGTATTTTACATTGATCTAAAATGTATTATTTTGAGTGAATTATAATTCAAAATATCTCATTAAATTATAGAGTTGAAATTACTTTTTATACTCTTCTTTTTTTCATAAGAACAAGACTCGTGAATTATAAATACATCATGAATCCTCTAAGTTCAAGATTCATAATCTTTTATTTCTCAATATTTTTAACATATATATTTTTAGAATGTGTCTTTCTAAATATCATTGCACCTTTTCTCTTTATAAAATTATTTACTTAAGCATTTCAAAATCTTCACATTCATAAACTTTTGCAAATACTTGAAGTAGTCAAGAAATAAAATGTATATGTTGCATTTAGTTCTTATAATCTTATTCACCCTCTGTAACCAAGATGATTGGTAGCTTGGTTTAAAAAGTCAAGGCAACTCATATCTTCACATCCATAAACTTTTGCAAATACTTGATTTTCTATGTGAAGATATGAGTTGACTTGACTTTTTAAACCAAGCTACTAATCATCTACTACTCATCTTGGTTAGAGAGAAATGAATAAGATTACAAGAACTAAATGCAACATATACATTTTATTTCTAAACTACTTATAATTTTCTTATAACATTATCAATAACTCATAAGTAAAAAACTTGTTATTTAGGAAGTTAAAATTTAAAACCACGTGTTTAGAAAACAAAACAGAGAGAGAGAGAGAACACTTGTGCTATATAAAAGGGGTGAAAAATTATGAGAAAAAGTTCAATATTTAAAGAAATGTGATATTTATTTATTTTCTATCGTAACTGTCGCACTCTAGCACGAGATATCGAGGTTAAGGACTCGTTACTTAGTTATTTGATTTAGAATTGCTAGAAACCTGCATATACTAGTCTTATTAGAGGTTGAAAGGATAAAGGATTAGTTGTGGTTAAGAAAAGTGTTAACATCCCTAATGCACCTTACTGAAGGTAAGTGTTTTGTACGGTTTTCATATGGTTAAAAAGGATTTAGTGGTTTCCTTAGTTAGTAATTTGTCTATGGCCTAGAATTTATATATGTAAATAAAATTGTCTTTTTAAATATGCTATAGGCTCATATATATACAAATGAATTCTGATTTGGAAAAATTCATGTATATGCTCTAGCATGATTCACTCATCCTGGATGATGGATTTTTTTGTCTATCGTGATAAAATACTCTCAATTAAAATTGCTGAATATTTAGAATAACTCTAATTTTTTTTGATCAATTACTGATATTTTAAATATCAATCTACTTGTACGTCCAATATTTATATAAAAATATATACTGTTAATTCTTATGAATTAAGAAAGGATTGGATATTTTTTGAAATATTGAAAAAATCCCATGCATTTAATAAACTAGTTATTAAATATGATAATACTTGCAAAATATATATTTAGGATTTTGTATGAAATGCTAAAACACCATGTATATTATTTTCTTTCGACAAGATATTATTTTTTATTTTTAAGAAACCTGACCGTGTGAAAATTTAAAATAAAATTGTATATTTATTGTGTTTTGTGACAATAAAACAATTCATTTAATATTGGAAAAAGACAAAAAAAAAGCATAATTCAAAAATAATTAATTGCAAAATCAAACTTATCAAGATCTCAAGCTTAAAATCAAGACATTTAACGTCATTTATCAAATCAAAATTTCATGAACCACAAAACACTAATAATCTAAAGTCATGCTATTTGTTATTACTATTCCGTTTCTTATTTTGAATTCGCTAGGTTATCAACTATTCCAAGAACTCACAATCAAACTGGCACAAAACAAATCATGCAAAAATTGCTCGCCACAACAAAATGGAGGAAATTAAACGCTTTGAGGGTTTAAGAAATGACCTTCAATGAAGAAGAAATGATGAAGCAAAGTTGCTGAGAAAAATGAAGAGGCGGTGCTACTGTTCATGGCTGACGGTGGTTGGTGCGGAGGAGAAGCACCTTTACTGCTTCCATTTTGGAATGAGCTCTACTGTTACGGCTGAGAAATAAATACCTCTGGTTCTGCTGTGACTGGGAATGAACTCCAACACATAACTAATGCTTCTTGAAGGATCTCCTGAGATCTCTTCCCAGAGGCAAACTGCTCCTGGCCAGGTTCAGCCTCAGGCGCCACCGCTGCTGGCTAGAACTGCTGACGGCGTGGAAGAGTGGCTAGAGAAAATATCTTCTCCTGTTTTGTTGAATTTGTATGTTTATTTAATTAAATGGAATGTTCAGAACATAATTGTTTTACCATAAATAACAGAGGTTGTGCTTAATTAGTGTTTAAATACCGAAAATATAAATCTATTTGATTGAAGAAAATAAAGTTAATTTTATATAACATGATATAGACTTAAAATATATTTTTATGTAACAATTACAAACAAATAAATCAAACGCCACGATCAATATATTTTATCACATTCATGCAGGTTGTCAATTTTATTCCGTTTTGGCCGGAATGGCCGGAATCTTCTTTGCCGTTAAAAAAACCGAGACAAAACAGCGTCGTTTTCATCTCGGTACCGTTCCGGCTTTCATCTCGGTACCGTTACGGCTTTCAAATCCTCCTTATTGACTTTGTATTTATATTGTATAATTTAAAGTTAATTTATCTTGAATTTTAATTATGCCTGTTAAATTAATATTTTAATTTTTTTGATATATATATATATAATTAATTATATATGAATCCAAAATAATACGCCAAAATACTTGAAAATCAAAATGTTCCAACAGCAACCAGTATTAACAACCTTGCATTCATGTTCAAAAAGGACAAACTAGAGGCTTTAATTGCATGGCCATCAATTTAACGAGACATGCATTTTTTCGGGGCTTGAGCAATTTTTTATTTCTGCTCGTAATTTCTCATTTTTTTCTGTTGAAATTTTCTTTTAATCAATTGCAAGGCTTCAAGAATTTAATCATGCATGTCCATGGGCTGGGCTTGGATTTTGGGCCAATTTATAGATACCCTAAAACCCACTATAGATCACTACTCCTAGTGCTAGAAGTTTTCTCACAAAATGAGCCTGGCCAATTTCAATTCACCTGATTGGATTTTCTTACAAAACGATGATAATTTCGGTGTACTGATTTGAAATTCGTGTTGTTTTTTTATTTAGAAATATATATTAATTTTTTTTAAATAGTATATTAAAACAATTTAAAAATCTCGCTGCCCTATAACAAAGTCTCGTAAATTCATCCCATGGTAATGTTAATTAATCTTGCTATCTTTTCGAAAAGTAACATTTAAATGAGCATTCCACGCCTTAAAAAAGTGGATTTTACTATAAAGTCAAATAAATGCAGTTGTTGAAATATTTTACGAAGTAATTTCATAAGATATGTGTATTTTTTATATATAGGAATAAGATTAGCATTACTCATAATTAAGTAGCTGTTGTGGAACCAAAAAATTGTTTCTATTTTCAATTTTAAGCATCACAAATTTTTGAAAGATGAAGAGAATGAGTATTACTTCATATTCACCAGAAACAAAAAAAAATTATAAAAATACCTAAAATTTTAATTTAAATAAAAAAAATTCATTTTTTTTTCAAAATCATTTTTGAAACACTTATCAAACACCACATACAAGAGGGTTTTTTTTCTTCTTCTTCTGAAAATAGGGACTTGATCAAACCTGATTACATGTTTGAAAATCTGTTAAAAAATCTCTTAAAAATATTTTTCATTCCAGAATAAATCAAAATATTATATTTTAATTTGCTGTCATTAGGGGACAAGGACTATGGGCTGAAAAAACATAAAATAGGAAGAAGGTAGGCAAGCGGTGGCCAATGACAGATGACAAGAGCACATCAAATCTGGAATCTCCAAATGTTCCCATGGAGTTCTATATAAATGCAGCCTGCTGTTACCCCAGAAGTCACATTGTTCCAGACACAACCCCATGGATTCTCTTCAATTTTCTCCCGTTCTTTTCATCTTAGTCTCTCTGTTCGTCTCCATAATCTTACTGTTTCCGTTTCGGAAGGAGCTCCCGTACCCTCCTGGACCAAAAGGGTACCCGATTATCGGCAACATGGGCATGATGGACCAGCTGACCCACCGTGGTTTAGCGAGGCTCTCTAAACAGTACGGCGGGCTCCTCCACCTTCAAATGGGAGGGCTTCATGTTGTGGCCGTGTCGACACCGGAAACAGCTCGTGAAGTCCTCCACGTCCAGGATATTGTCTTTGCCAACAGACCTGCAAATCTTGCAATCGTCTACTTGACCTATGATAGAGCAGACATGGCCTTCGCCAACTACGGTCCATTCTGGCGTCAAACGAGAAAAATCTGTGCCATGAAGCTATTTAGTCGAAAAAGGGCTGAATCCTGGGCCTCCGTGAGAGATGAAGTGGAATCTACAAGTAGACAGGTGCTGGAAAAAACCGGTGAACCGGTTAATATTGGCGAGCTGGTGTTTGCATTAACGAGGAGCATAACGTACAAGGCTGCTTTCGGCTCATCTTCAAACGAAGGGCAAGAAGAGTTCATGGTGATTCTGCAAGAATTTTCAAAGCTTTTCGGAGCCTTTAATGTTGCTGATTTTTTTCCTTGGTTGGGTTGGATTCATGCACAAGATTTCAAAAAAAGGCTGGCTAGGGCAAGAAATTCTTTAGATGGGTTCATTGACACAATCATCGACGAACATATTATAACCAGGAAAAAGACCAGAGAAAGTCTCGATTCCAAAGATGAAAATGAAGAGGTAGACACGGACATGGTGGACGAATTGCTTGCCTTTTACAGTGAAGATGCTTCAAAAAATAATTTTGACGAATCAAAGCCCGGTACCATCAAGCTCAGCAAAGACAATATCAAAGCTCTCATCATGGTAAAGAACATTTACTCCATGATCATATTCCCTCATTTATTTATTATTCATTATAGTGGCATATATTTAAAGGTTAAAATCAATACGTTTTTCTCTTTTGCTTCTTTTTTTGTCTTTATTTCCCTCATAAGAAGTACGTTCTCTAGTTCATGGCATCATTTCTATCTTTCGATCTTAGCCCTTAAGGATTCTTGGAAAATTAATACATGTTTTGGTGTGAACAAATGGCTATTTCTTAGTGATACTTGTACTGTGATTCTTTCATGAAACTCTCATATTTTAAGATTAAAATAAATAAATAAATTTCGAAAAATAGCATGCAGGTGAAATATGTTGGTGTTTACGTTCCCATGTTTTGCACCTAACCCTAGTCCAATGAACTTGAGTTATTGGCAGATTTGACATTATATAAACTCATTCCATGTAAAAGAAGTTGATTGGTAAAAGCATTCAGAACATGGAGTGCAAGAAAGCTAGTTTTAAACGTATACACTTGTACTTCGCCTCTACAGGATGTAATGTTTGGTGGAACTGAAACTGTGGCATCGGCAATAGAATGGGCAATTGCAGAGTTAATAAAGAGCCCAGAAGAACTCAAGAAAGTCCAGCAAGAACTTGTAGACGTGGTCGGCTTGAATCGGAAAGTCCATGAATCGGACCTCGAGAAACTTACCTACCTCAAATGTGCAATGAAAGAAGCCTTACGTCTTCACCCTCCAATTCCTCTCCTCCTCCATGAAGCGGCTGAAGACAGCGTCCTTGATGGGTACAGAGTCCCGGCGAGATCGCGGGTCATGATCAATGCATGGGCTATCGGGCGTGACCCGAATGCATGGGAAGACCCGGATAAGTTTAAACCCGGCAGGTTCTTAGACGGTAAGGCACCGGATTTTAAAGGGAAGGATTTCGAGTTTCTTGCATTCGGGTCGGGTCGGAGGTCTTGCCCGGGCATGCAACTCGGGTTGTACGCCTTGGAGATGGCCGTGGCACACCTGCTTCATTGTTTTACGTGGGAGTTGCCTCATGGAATGAAATCCGACGACCTTGACATGAATGACGTGTTTGGACTCACTGCACCAAGGGCTGTTCGACTTGTTGCTGTGCCGAGTTACAGGTTGAATCGCCCCTTTTGAAGTAAAAAGATCTAGGGAAATAAAAATAGGGTTCAGTTCTTTGTTCCGGTTCGACTCGGCCCCATATAGAACCCACCACTACCCGTGCCGGAATTCATAGTGAGCCGGGTTTATATATGTAATATCTTCTTCGTAGTGATGGTTGGAATCTACGACAACAACTAAATAAAAGCCTGAAAAATGATAGCTCTGACTTGTTCGGTCTTTCCGATATTCTGGGTGTAAGTATAAAACTAGCACACGAGATGTCTACGAGTTGGTGTCTCATGGGATCTTCAAAGGTATTCTGACATTGCCCGAGAATAGATATGCAGCACTTGCTACGCTGCTGACCTACAAATAAAAAAAGCACTAAGGCGGTGCGAGTGTTATAAAAAAAAATAATCTAAGATATGCTTTTAAACAAACTTTACTTTTAATGATGATATAATTTTTATAATGTGCTAATGCAAGGTTAAAGTACCGGAATATCTTGGACAATAACCATGGATCCTTTAGAATTACCAAAAAAAATTGATTCGGGTAAACTCTAATTTCTGGAAAGTGTATTTTATGGAGCTAGTTGAGCGATTAAAATTTCAATTATTCTAAATTCTTATAAATGATACACACCATAATTTAAACTCAAAACTTGCTATACAAATCATAAATTCTTTATCATCACATCACGCCTTTTAAAAAAGGAACCACCAAATCACCCCAACCCCAGGAGTAACTTATAAATTATAATTATTATTTTTGGTTGGAAGGTAAACAAATAATTACCTCTTTCAGTTTTTTTAATATAATTTAATTACTTTATTCCGGGTATAATCTGTTTGTCCTGTGTGTTTATTTTTTATTATTATTCTCTGGCTTCAACTAATCCACCACCGTCAGAGTCGAAAATTCACAAGCCCATAGGCCCTACTCTCAGCTCTGTATTGGTTGAAATAGATATACCACGAAAACCCCATAAAAATATCGCACACATGACATGCCCATCGTGTAAGGGGCGGGCACACTTGTGATAGGCTAATTATATTGTTATTAGACGACGAAGAGAATGGAACGACAGTCATTCATGTATTAAAAATTCAGAGCAGTCGCCAGCACAATTTATCGATATATCAAACATTAAAAAGTTTTTTTTATATTTTAAAAATGATGCTGATAATATTAAAAATAATTTTTTTAAAATAAAATATTATTTAATATATCTAAATAAAAAATACAAAACAACGTTAGTCAAAAATCATACGATTGCTCTGTGATGAATGCAAAATGTGTTTTGTCCGGAGAAGGTGAAGAGATAACGGACTCGAAAGGGAGAAGTATTTTTTTTATTATTAAGAGATTGGTGTGTTCGTCTCGTAATCCTTTGCTACGTCGTTTAGAAAATGATGATGCAAAAGATATTTGAGATAGACTAACTTTACTGACAGACTAGAAAATGGTTTCAATCAACTTAATTCAAAAATATATAAAAATAATTGAATCATTTAATATATAAAAATGATTATTTTAATTCAAAAATGATTGGCAACCGTCAACAAGTAGTCATCACCCACGTCATTCAAGAGACGCGTGCAATATCAAAAAAAAAAACTAAACATTGCATTTTAGGAAGGCACGAGCTGATTTGCCCGCGCGTTGCGCTTGGCTTTTTTCTATGTAGAAAAATAATTGATTTTTAACGTGTTGTAATTTTTTTTAAAAAATATTTTTGACATTAGCACATCAAAATCATGTAGAAACACTTTTTTTAATTTAAAATTAAAAAAAAATTAAAATTTGTTCAAAAGCGATTTTCAAACGCATTACCAAACACTCCTGTCATCTCTCACCACAATCATATTTCAATCCACTTTTTAAAATAGTAATGAACAACGAAAACCACATTTCAAATCACTGTTTATTACTCTTTGAAATTGCGATCTCCTTTGGCTATGTACAAAATAATAGTCATGGTGCACGTAAGCTAGCTTGGACATTCTAGTTATAAAAAAAATTTATAAGTTGGAAAAAATTAAAAAACAATGTCCAAGGATTATTCGTGACATGTGTAACCTACCCCGGTTATAAAAAATATATATATGTGAGGAAAAAATTGTGGTGCGTGTAAACTGACCCGGACACCGCGAGTATAAAAAAAAACCAAAAAAAAAGAAGCCTGAAAAAAAGAAGAGGAAAACACATTTTCAAACATTAATAAACAGTGAAAATTGTAGAAAAAAATTAAGTTCAGAGATTTATTGTGATGCGCATAAGCTGACCCGGACACCACAGTTATTAAAAAAAAGACTGAAAAAAAAAACATGTCAAACACTTATGAACAATAGAAAACACTGTTATTTACTCAAAAATCATTTTTAAAACATAAACTTAAATTTTTTGTGTGCTATAATTATTAGAAATAAAAATATTGTAATTTGTTTTTAAAACATAAACTTAATTTTTTTGTATGCTATAATTATTTATTTGCCGTCTAAAAAGAACAGTCTAATGGAAACGGGAAGTGACTTGTATATTTTTTAATTTGACCTGTAGATAATGCAGGTAAATTTGTCAATAATTTCTTTCTGAGATTTTTTTTCCAGTAATATTAGATTTAAAATATTAAAAATGAAAACATTGGAAATTCTTGTAAAGAAATAAACTTAAATAAAAGAGCACAAAATTAAATTTTGAAGCCAATATTTTTTTTATATAAGATTTATTAATCATATTATTATATTAAATATATTTAAGAAAACATGATATGAACTTCTGCCCTTCAAAAAATCTTAGGTCATTTTTCCTCTCTCTCAATATATTTTTAGGCGATAATATTCAATAAATATTCAAATATATAATTAGTTTTACATATTTTAATTTGACATAAATATACAAATATATAATTAATTTGACATAATTTCAATAATATATTTAATTTAAAGGATAATCTTAGGCTATTGTTTTCTCTCTATATATATTTTTAGGCGATCATATTCAATAAATATTAGAACATATAATTGGTTTAACATATTTTAATTTGATATAAATACACAAATATATAATTAAAAAGTCAAAACACTGCAAATTTATTTGAAGAAATAAACTTAAACAAAAGAAAACAAAATTTAATCTTGAAGTTAATATTTTTTTAATTTTATAAGATTTATTAATCGTATTATTATATTAAATGTATTTAAGAATACTGATATGAATTTCTGTCATTCAAAAAATCCTAGGTCATTTTTCCTCTCCCTCTATATATGTTTAGGCGATAATATTCAATAAATATTTGAACATAATATTAGTTTTACATACTTTAATTTGACATAAATATGAAGAAATAAACTTAAACAAAAGAAAACAAAATTTAATCTTGAAGTTAATATTTTTTTAATTTTATAAGATTTATTAATCGTATTATTATATTAAATGTATTTAAGAATACTGATATGAATTTCTGTCATTCAAAAAATCCTAGGTCATTTTTCCTCTCCCTCTATATATTTTTAGGCGATAATATTCAATAAATATTTGAACATAATATTAGTTTTACATACTTTAATTTGACATAAATATACAAATATATAATTAATTTGATATACTTTCAATAATATCTTTAATTTAAAAGACAAAATTGAAGTAAACCCAAACATTGAAATCAAATAATTCAAAACAAAACCGGAAATTAAAAGAACTGGGACTGAAATGAAACTTAAACCCATAATTAACTTGCATAGAAGGATAGAATTGAAAGAAATCAAACTTTTGATACCTAAAATATTAAGGATTTATAATAAATTTGCATGGAAGGATGAAATTGAAATCAGTGAAAACTTTGATACCAAAAAAATTCCGAATTCCAGGCCAATCCATTGAATTAAAAGAATGAGGACCGCATTGGAACTTCAATATATAATCAATTTCAATTGAGGGACGAAATTGAAAGAAATGAAAACCTATATAATAGCATTAAGGGCTAGAATAACAAAATCAAACGTTCAGGGACTGAAATAAACTTTGACAAAAAACAGCTTAGCTGACGTCAGCTGGCGCAGGCAGGAGAGAGAAATTGGGGGGGGGGGGGGAATTCAAACGACCATTGACACGTCTCCGGACACCATCTTGCCACACGCGCCGCTCCATGTGGAAGAGAACATGCCTGAAAATCATTCTAGACGCCGGTTGGGCGTTTTCCGACGACTTATGACGCCGCACGCGCCGTCCGAAGAACGCGTCAGCGCTGCAACGAACGGCGCGTCCCGTGACGCGCCCATAGTTGTCAGCGAAAAAAAGAGAGAAAAAATTGGCTAATTACCAGAACGCCCCTCACCCCCAGGCATGGTTTTTGTCCTTTTCGGGGGGTGAAATCGTCGCTGCACTGTTAACTCTAATATTAAAAAAATAAAAAAACCGGCCGACCGGACCGGGCCGGAACGGTCAATGACCGTCTAGCCCCTGAAAAAGACGGCGTTTTTTGTCTTTTTCGGGGGCTAATTTCGTGCATACACTGTTTCAAAATGAAAAAAAAAAAGGAGGACATACACCCGCGAAGCACCGGGTCAAAGTGCACATGAAAAGTGCCCATGAGTCTGTGTGAACAGTACTCACTTGCACAGTGAATCCATGTTTGCGTTTAGCTGTATGTATAATAAGAAGGAAAAAAAAGGATTCGGGGATTAATTATAGTGCGCTTAAGCTATTCCGGACACCCCAATAAAAAAAAAAATTTAATGAAAAAAAATGAAAAACAAAATCAGTAAAAATATGAAAAAAAACTATAAAAAAATAAGATCTGAGGATTAATTGTGGTGTGTTTAAGTTAACCCAAACACCTCTATTATAAAAAAATAAAATAAAATTATATATAAGTAGAAAAAAATATAACCAGAAAAAAAATATTTCATGAAAAAAAATAATGAAAAAAAAAAGGAGCGAAAAAAAGAAAAAAATATCAAACAGTAATAAAAAGTGAAAATCACTGTTAATTTTGGGGAATAAAAAGTGATATGCGTAAGCCAACACAGACAACCCGGTTATCAAAAAATAAACTAAAAAAAATTGTATAAGTGGAGGAAAAGAAACAATAAAAAATGTTAATAAAAAGTGGACCGAGAAATTAATCATGGTGCGCATAAGCTGCCCCGAACACCACGGTTAGAAAAAAAATATTTAAAAAGGAAAAAACGTTTAAGAAGAAAAAAAACGTTTAAGAAGAAAAAAAAAAAGGAAATCAGTTTTTCTTAAAAAAAAAAAAAAAAAAGTATCACTGTTCAAATCCACAGTAAAAGCAGAGTGGATGAACAGTGTTATTTGCACAGTATTTGTGCGTTTTGGTTTAGCTGTATAGATAATTCAATATGCATCACTGTTCCATCACGGTGGTTAAAAACATGTTTGCATGTGACACATAATGTAACTCTCACCACAAGTTTTTCTGCTCTCTCTCCTCCTATATAAAAAAAAAAACATGATAGTCATTGGAGAAAAAAAGTTGGTTATTTATTTCTTATGTTATATTAGAATTTTTTTTATTGCATTGTATTTTGTTTTGAATCATTCATTGAATGTAATCTTCAATTTTATTCCTTTACATTTGATTTTTATATAAGATTTGGTCCTCAATCTTTTAATTGCAATGTCTTTGGTCTTTAATCATTTATTGATTTAGTTTTTTTTTTTCAATTTTCTCTCTTTATACCTTATATTTATATTAGATTTGGTTCTCGTTCTCTTAATTATGATGTATTTGGTCTCGAATCTTTTATTGAATTAATTTGTCTTTCTTGTTCCTTGACATTTTTTTTATATCAGATGTGGTTTTTATTTTTTTAACTATTATTTTTAGTCGTTCTTATCCTTTTCTTTATTGAAATTGGTTTTCAAATTCATCCCTCATTATTTGGTTTTATTTTCTTTTTGAGTCAAATTTTGTTCTCTTTCTTTTCAAATCATTTTTTTAATTTGTTTTTTTCAAGTTTATCCCTGATTAATTTGGGTGGTTGAGAATTTCACATTGTTTTTTTTTTTTCACGTTTGCTTTTTATATTGTGATTAACCTCATGATCTACTCATAAGTTTTGAATGTTGGATTAGGTCGGCTCCAATCATTTTTTACTACTTTTTTTTATCCCTATGCTTTTAATTTCATTTATTTTTTATCTAATTTTGGTCCATGTTCTTTCAATTACTTTTTTTTATCCTTTTCTCATTTTTTTTTCCATTTAGCTCTTAATTGTTTTCTTCATTTATTTTTATATCATATTTGGTAGTTTTAAATTGTTTTATTGTTGTATATTTTACTTGGTTATTTTTTCATAGTTATTTTCCAGCATGACAATTCTTTATTGAATTAATTATCTCTTAAAAATTTATCATTTGACATTTGATTATTAATCTTGTAACTTCATTGTTTGTTGCACTTTCTTCTATGTTGAGTTTTCTCATATCATGCCCTAGATAATAGGTTCGTCAAGTTATTCATGGTTATCTTTTTTTAGTAGGTTTTCTTATGATGTTTTTTTTTTACAATTTTATATTTTGGCGTTAAATCATTGGTCATTAAAATAGGTGTTTTTTCTTAACTTCTCTTTTTGTTAGAATATACTAAGTACATGTTAGTCAAGTTAACCCTCATTAACTTGTAATTTCCTACTCAATATTTTTTTATATAACTTTGTTCTTCTCCCTAGATTCTTCTTTTGGAAGTCTATCTTTTTTTATCATGATCTCATGTTGTGAATGGCAAGTTAATAAAGTAAACCTGAATTGACTCTTTTTTTTTCTCATTTATTTGATCAATTTTCAACATTTGCATTATATAATTTGCGCTTAAGTTTTGTTATTTTTCTCGTTTCACTTTCTATTTTATTATTTTAAGAGCGGATTGGTCAAGTTAACCCGGGTCAACTTGCATTTCTTTTTGCGATGTTTTTTTATTAAACTCGAGTTTTTTTATTAGGTATTTGTTTTAGAAGTTTTTTTTTATTATGATCTCATGATGTAAGGATTAACCGAGTTAACCTGAATTGACTCTTTTTTTGTGGTTTTTGTATGAATTTGTTTTTGATTTTATCATTTTACATTAAATTAATTGCCCTTGAGCTTTAATATTTTTCTCACTTTTCTTTTTGTTTGGTTATTATAAGAGTGGATTTATAAAGTTAACTCACGTTAATTTGAAGTTTTTTTTTTATGTTTTTTTTCATTGAACTTTAGTTTTTTTTACTCCCGATCTCATATAACATTTTATAGATTTTTTTCTTCTTTTGCGTTATATTTCTTGATTTTTATTTTTATTTTTGATATCTGGCTTTTAAACCTTGATCTCAATTGTATTACATCACATCCCATTTATATGTGAGAAAAACAGTTTGGGGACTTCCTGAAGTACAGTGAATAATTGCCATCTTTTTTCCGGTTTTTTATATGGCATCAAAACCAGGGGGGAATGAAACCTTGCGGGTTCCCATGGGAAAACCAATATATATGCTATAACCAACCAACTAGGTAATCCCTATGACTAGCAAACAATGCTTGTGCTGTTAGATTTTGTTGTGCAGACAGTGTCTATGAAAAAATGGAAATTTATAATCTTGTAAAAAATTTGCAATGAATAGCCAAATCACTACAACAAGATTCGGACTGTTGCAATTCCAACTGCACATATGGAGACGAGGGTACCTATGCAGTATTTAATCACGTCGTATTTTGCTGCTTCCAAGTGGGCTCTCAATGCATGAATCTCCTGCAAACAAAGCCAAATGTTTCAAATTGAACCAAGTTTTCATGCCATTATATAAAATGCTAGAAAACAAATACTATTTTCACTTGAAATCACTACGCTCACCCGGTCAAGCTTGTTTGTGAGATTGTTGGTTTCTGCATTCTGATTAGCTAGCTCGTCACGGATGCGCCTGTTAAAGCATACAATATGAAGCAGTTGAAAAGTGACAAATCTGGGGTGGCAATGAGAACGGCATGGATATCCAGGTCAGAGCAAAAGAAAATCCCTTGGATCAGCTTGTTATAAATAATGTTTTTTAACAGTTTTTCTAATTTCATTTTGTATGATAAAAAAACAAGAAATTAAGATTCAGTCACCTGTTTTTGGTCTCTTACTCTCTCTTCTGTTGTATGTATGTAGCTAAAGTCTAACAAATCAAAGCAGCTAGGACCCTATTAAAATAGCCTAACCAAATAACCTCCATATTTGGGTACTTGCAGTTCAAAATGGAGGAAAGAATTAAGAACAGAAAATTTTTACTTTGAGGATTCTCATTACTAATCCACAGACTAAATATTTAGACTTAATTGCTGGTTTGGTAGATTAGTAACAAAGTCAATTTTCCTTACCCTCTTTCAAGATTCAAATCCAAACGCTGTCCAGCAGTGACCTTATCGATTTCATACCTGTAGATATAAAAATATTCAACAGTGAGCATCAACATTAAAAAAAACCAATCATGCATCTGGCAGAAAACCGCTAACACGGACCTCAGTTCACTGCGCATTTTCTCTATGTCACCTCGTAATTTTTCAATCTCACGTTGCAACATAGAAAAATGATGCCCCTGCATTATGCAAAATTGTTCATAAATAATCAACACAACAAACACTAGGGATAGCCGCACTAAGATCATCTAGTTTTCCTAAGTCAAGGATTTACTAAAGAGATCTATAAAAATTGCATTTTATGCTCCTGATTACTTTGAGAAGCACAAGATTTATATAAAACTTATGCAAGAATACATACATAAAAGTCCATCACTTGTATTCTCTGCAAAAGAAATCCCAGACCACAAAAAAGCTCATGAAGCACTAAAACTAGAAATTCTTAAAGATAACATGTAGAATGCTTCAAGAGTGACAAAAAAATCCACTTGAGAGACAAATTCATTAAGTTGATGCATAGCTGACAGCATACACCATCAACACTCTTATTGAAACATTTGATACTACTTATGGAGTAGCTCATATATAGCACTTGAACACTTGCTTACTCTGTAACATGCCGCATCTCACTCTCTCCTCCCTCATAGAGTGACTAACCTAGATCTAAACATGCCTTCAGAAAGGCTTGAAAAGTTCTTCCACAGTAATCACTGAACGATCTAAACAGTCAATTCTATTTCCAACAGCATCCAAATTGTTTTAAGAATAGCCATTTTTTCCAGATAAAAATGTGTTCTTCCAGCCTCAACTCATAGAAAGTGCTCCTGCAACTGCATTCGAATATATGTGTGAAAAAGATATCCTACATATTTTTAATATTGTTAAAATCTCTTTGATCAACCATCAAAGGAAAACATCCACATGCTACTTGCCATTAAGTATTGTTCAAGATCACATAATTACATCCATGAATCTATCAAAAAATATTATAAGCATAAAAGGAGAAAACAAACAATAAGCTATTGTTTGAACAGTAATCCTGAACGCAAACTCCCAGCCTTTGATAAGTGCAAGAACTAAAACACTAGGATTATCCTAAACCTAATAATACAGAGATAGAAAACCCTGGAAATAAACACATAAACGGACATTATATCTAATAGTAATCGAAGAAAATCACAGTACCTGAGAACTCTGTACTTCAGATTTAAATTTCGACAGGTTCGATTCCTGAATCATTTCACTCTACCAAAATTCCAAAAATTAAAATACGCATCAAAATTAATAGTAAAAAGAAGTAAGAATATCAAACACTTGGCCCGCAGGAAAAATCAAACTCGAAAAGAATCGCTACCTTCTGCATTTCAGCCTTGGAAACAAAAGAATGAGCCACATTTTCCAAACTATCATTCAACACTTCAGTAATCGCAGCCGTTATCGCCTCCGCTTGCTTCGACGGCATGCCTTGAGCTTCCAATCCTCTCACCTTCAAGACAGCAAAAGGTCAGCCATTATTTTTCCACATAATGAAACTTCAAAAACTGAAGTCATATTTTTACCAGTGCTAACGTATCAACGAGAAATGCGCAGTTATTGTTAGGTTTAACGAGCTGCGAAATCTGGCGGTAATCAAATCTGTTCGACGAAGAACAAGACGTGTTAATCGCTCGACATTTTGCAAAGAGAATCACGGAATTAACGCCAGATTTAACCACTCGATTGCAAAGAGCCATTAAATTTTCTGTTCAAATCTATTTACAAAAAAAAGGCAAAGCATTAGAGTTTATTCTTTTTTTTTGTTTGTTTGGATCCAAGGAGAGTTAGATGAAAAATTGGAGGGGGGGGGGTAATTATTATTATGGGATAAAAGCGAGGAAGAAAAGAGGACTCTGCATCGACGACGTTTTATTTATTTATTTATTCACGTGTTGCTTGCTTGCAGAATGTTACCTATGCTTTTACGGGTTCCCTTTTATTACCACGTGCTCATTTTCCTGCTTTGTATTTTTAATTTGTATATTTTCGTTGAGATTTTGTTTGTGTCGTTACCAATCTAAAGAGAGGCGAATGAATTAATTTGGACGTGGAAAGAAAGCCCGACGAGCTGATATGTGGTTAAGCCAGAGATCAAATATTTGCCTGCTCACTCTAAGGGACGTTGGAGGGTGGGTGTTTTAAAATATAAATTTTTGAAAAAATATTAAAAGAATAATTTTTTTATAAATACATCAAAACAATCTAAAAACAATCAAATTAATACAATTTTTTAATAATAATAAAAAACATTTAGAACATCCTTTTGCTTCCCATGTCATACGATCTACCACATTAATGATAGATACACTATTTGCGTAATTCGATAGGGCGAATTCCGTTGACAAACTCATATAATCAGTTGCTGAGATAAATAAAAAGAAGAAGAGGTAAAAATCTCAGGGAATTTATTCAATCGTCAGTCATAACTTGAACAAAGGCTGTTACATAAATTATTATAACTCTAATCAATCACAAGACGAAAAAGGAACAAAAATTGTCACACGATCAGCAACCTAAACGCATCAAATCAGAAGTGTCCCAGGCGCCTAGCCTTCTATGGAAACGGGTCAGTTGATCCCAGGCATCTGCCTCGACTATTCAATTACCCGTGGACATAAAAGGCAGATAGCCGTGCATCTACGCAGACGAAAATCCAACAAGGGAGATGAACGAGCTAATGCAGAAGAATTTTAGAAGTATAAAGCATCGAAGGATGATTATTATAGCATCAAACTTAAACTTCTATCAAAGAACAAAGCTGTACAGAGATTAACTAATCTATGCTGCCCCAAAATTCCTAAGCCTCTCAATTGTGCATATAATCACATGAAGCTCCTTTTTTGCAATGCCCATGTTCATGGTATTTGCAGACTCTCTGCCCTTTAAATGGAGGCCTGGGGGGGTCTCTGCTTCTGTTAAATGATGACTGCCTGTTCCATGGCTTGCCTCCACCGTAACCAGGATCTCCACCATGAGAACCTCTATCCCTTTGGCTCGAAAATCTATCTCTATCTCCATCTTGATTTGTATCACTTCCCCACGCACCTGCATTCCCAGTAGGCGCTGACCAATTTGTATTTGTATTTGCACTCGCAGGAGGTGGTGGCCCTTGACTGGGTGATGCCCAGCCAGTGCTTGCATTTGTTGGTGCTAGCCCCTGACCAGATGGTCCCCAACCAGAAAATGCATTTCCAGGTGCTTGCCCCTGAACAGGAGCACCCCAACCAGGATTTGGATTTCCAGGTGCTTGTCCCTGAACAGGAGCTCCCCAACCAGGGTTCACATTTCCAGCTGATGGGACCTGACCAGGCACAGCCCACCCCTGATTTGAATTTGCAGGTAAGGATACTCCCCAGCCCATGTTTTGATTTCCTGGAACTGGCCCCCAACCAGTGTTTTGGTTTTCTGGCCCTTGCCTTGGAGTGGCACCTTGGTTGTCTGTAATACCCATGCCCCATGGTCCGCTGGATGGAACAGAAGGTTGAATGTTTGATGGTCCTGGAACAGGGGCTCTCCAAGGATTGGTTCCAGTGCTTGGCATAGGGGAAACCCCACTTGGAGTTCCTGTGGTCAAGGATGAAGAGGGATTCCTGACAGAGGTTTGTGCATTGCCCCAGTTATTATAAGCACTGGGCTGTGAGGGCATTGAAACCAGATTATTTGCCTCTGGTTTCTGGGATTGGGTACTTCCCCATGCTTGAGATCCAGTCCCAGTTACTGCCTGTGAGGCATTCATTTCTGGCCTTGGAATTGAACTAGCCCCCCATCTATGAGTCCCAACAAGAGAGTTGCCACTGGTCCCCGGCTGAACGAGGTTCTGGAGACTTCTCATATCAACAATTGCATTAACTGAAGTTCCACTGGGATCAAGTACTGAATGCATATGGGAATTGACCTGTATCTTGGGTGATTCACCTGGCAATGTTGACTGAGAATGCATTTGAGGACCATTTGAAGAAATAGAAAGCTTGCCTGGTTCTAACTTAGGCAATGGGCCCACTCCATGAGACATTTTTGATGGAGTCCCGGGGATAACATTAGCACCTTGCAGTTCTACATTGCCTCCTGAGGATTGATTGGCTCCTAAAGCAGAACCCACTGGTTGAGCAGGAGTAGGCGACCATTGACTTTCAAACACTTGCCCCTTTGTCAAACTTGGGGTTGTTTGGCCTGGAGTAGGAGAAGGGAGGTTTGTCCCAGAATTCCACCTATCTGGAGAGTACT
The DNA here is from genome assembly GCA_964035475.1 of Salix caprea. NCBI lineage: Eukaryota > Viridiplantae > Streptophyta > Magnoliopsida > Malpighiales > Salicaceae > Salix > Salix caprea. The sequence continues at coordinate 17,135,058 of OZ037745.1, forward strand.
TGGGGACCTCAACTGGAACCGGAGCAGCTTGGGCTATATTCCCTGTAAATGAGGATGGTAGATGTGGACTCTGGACCAATTGAGTCTTCAGGAAACTATTGTCCTCCACTGCTGGAGGATCTCTATGGAAATTTCCAGATAGTGCATCATTCAAAAGTATGGAATCATCTTTCATCCCGGTATCTCTCCATATCCTCAAATCAGCAGGAAAATATCCAGTATTACTCCATTTCCGAAGCTGCACCATTGAAAATGGTCCTTGAATTTTTCCAGATGGATCCTGATAGTGCCATATTTTTTCCGCTTCATTCACTTTGGCAGCAGATTGTGTGACCACTGTAGATGGAGTTGCAGGTGCAATCTCAGGAAGAGATTCTGATATTGCCGTGGAATTAGTACTCTGGGACTGCTGTGTTTGTTTTTCTCTTCCTTGGCCCCAGAAATTCTCATTCACAGTCTCACCACCTCCAATGTCATCCCCTTTGTACGAGAAACCTTTATCAGACAAATTTCTGCTTAGCTCCCGATTTGTGCTTGAGTAACTCTTTGATCCACCCCAGATATCATTGGAAGTAAAACCTCCTTTTCGGGGGGAAATTGGCTCCCTCCCTTTCTTGCTAAAGCCACTACCTCTAGGTCTGAGAGAGTTCTCTGCAACACCAAAATGTATTTTGTAAATATGAAATAATTAAAGATGTAAACACAGACAGTATAAGTTGGAAGATTCAGTTTGAAATGCACAAGAAAAAGAGAAAAAAACCTTGTCTCTTATCTTCTGTTTCGCCTTCATCTTCATCAGATTCATGACTTGGATCCATATTTGGGTCTGCATGTATTTCTGGAATTTCTTCCAATCTACGCTGGCGCTCCTCAGGTGTTTTTAGAAGCTGCAACTTCTCTACGCATTCTCTAAGCGTGAACAGAAGTCAAGGACTAAACTATCCAAAGGAATGTAACCATTTTCTATAGCAAAAATACAATGATCGTGACATAATAGAATAAAGAAGGTGTTCTGGTCTTTTACTTGATCAGATTTCTCTTCTTTTCTATGCATTAGGATGCTTATATCAAATCCTAGATTCAAGGACATTCTAGCCTGCTTTAGAGAGGAGTTATTTAACTGCATAAGCTACCACAAAACAGCATTTAACCTTCAAATCAGATCACCAACAGCAATTTGTATATAGTTATGATTAAATCTTGAATGCTTGCTTGCTCCATGCAAATGAAAACATATTTTGCACAAGGATGTGGATAAAGGGACTCATAACGCATTATGCATCTAGAGCAAGCTTCACAACCATTATAGGTTTTGTCCACAAAACAACCATGTATAGAAGTTCTTAACAAAACTACTAGTCACTATCATATGAATAGAGTTCACACAACCTCCTTTCTACAAGAAATATACTACAGTTGAAATGTTCACCTTAGTCTCGTGGAAAAAGGTCATGATAATATAACTGAAAAGAGAAAAAGGGCTGAATCCAGCAGATGGAAATATTTGTTTACATAATCGCCAATTTTTCCTTGAAAGAAAGGGGAGTGGCAAGGTGAAAAAGGTTGAGCGTGATGACCATTTACATATTGTTTATTTTAAGTGAAACATTTAGATCCTGCAACCCAACAAAAGAGAAAAATAAAATGGATTGCAGCTCACAGGTTACGAATTGTGACTCTGAAATACAGATGATTTTCTGATCGTGTAAACTTTCCATTTTCAGTTTGAATTCAAGAGTATACAATGCAGCACCTTTATCTCAACCAGCTTGCATGACTTAGGATTGTTAAGATGAATCGCAAATGGAGTTAGATTACCCACTCAACAGCTATTGAGGCATCCAGAATGAGGAGAAGTTAGAGAACACTCACAACTTCCATCATATGACCAAAAAATGAAACAGGACATAAAATGCTAATGACTGCAAAAAACTGAACAGTATAAAAAGATAAAATTGCTGATAAAATTTTGCTAGCAAAGGATATTCCTTTCTGTGTCCCATGTCACTAGCTCGATCACGAAGATGACTGAGACGTGTAATCTCTGATTCCAAGGACTGCAGCAGAACCACGATCATTAACCGTCATAGAAAACAAACCTCATTTCATAATTATCACATGCCCACAGCATAAAGGGTGAAAAGAGTGTTCGATAAGAAAAGGTAAGAGAAACATATTCAAGATGCTCAGCAAAACAACTGAGTCTACATCACAAGTGAATTCACAGAAAAAGACCCCAATAACATCGACTATAAGGGTTGAGCAAATGCTCCTCGAAAAATAAAGTTGCTTCGAAAAAAACCGTTTTCATTTGGGGAAAACAAGATATACAGGCAAAAGTAATATACTGTCAAGTGGGCAAAAATATTTTGCATTTCCACAAAACACCCATCTAATTGAGTTCAGTTATATAATCTTCTATGCCATTTCCATCTGGAACAAAATGAATTCATGAAGTTTTAAATCATATAGCACCTAGGGAGATTCCATATTTTAGAAGGAAACAGATACTATCAAAGAATCCAGGTCTACAAGTTTGCTTGAAAAACAGACTCAGAGATTAGGAGACATGCTCAATACCAAGTAATCTGGTCTTTAAGGTAGACTTTTATAGTGAGAGTCAATCACTGATATGACTGGCACACACTTATTCATTGTTAACATAACAAAGATCGTGATGAGAGAGGCCCTGTCCATAGAAAACTTATTCTATTGCTCCCAGCCAGTTGACTCTAAGTTGGGATGCAAACCAAATGAGTTGAAAATTACATGCTATACAAGTTGTTTATTGTACGTACTGATTACCTTAAAGGGGATGATGCTTCATGATGCCAAAAAATGCATATCTTACAGGGTTTTTTTAAAAAGAAAAAAGAAGAAGAAAATGTTCTATCGATTTTTTGCTAACCAGATATTTACCATTACTGTCAAATTTGGGACCTTATAGTCACGGTCAACTCAGCTCTCTTTCAACTAGAAAGCAGTGTTGCCAAAGGCAAAAGACGCTAAAAGGCATCGAGCATGTAAAATGCCTGAGGCCCCTGAATTAACCAAGGCAATATGCTATAAATTATAAAAATATATATGAATGTAATATTATATTAAATAAATCTAAAATATATATCTTTCCAATTAAGGTTAGATCAATCGAAAATCAAAAGAAAATATAAAATACCATAACATAATCATAAAAGGTTATATTTTTCACCCTTAAAACAAAATAAGATAATTTAAAGTAGTAAGTAGCCAAATAAATTAAAAGGCAAATTAAAATATCATCATCATTATTCATTAATCTTCAAAAACATCTTCATCCATGCTTTCCTCTCCTTCACTTGAATTCTCTATATCCTCCATTTCATGATTAAAATCCAAATCCTCATCTCTCAAACCATGCTGCACTTGTACAGACATGCTGTTCTCTGATTTCCACTCTTGAAAAAAGAAGTGTGGCTGGTGTTTCTCTTCTAAAGGCCCTTCATTGTTTGTTTGTCTCCCGCTTCAATTTTTCTTTTTTTAAGAAAATACCCTATTCTTTGTTTTTTTACATAAAACCCTCTAAGTTGTGTCTTGTAAAAAAGGACAAATAGGTCAAAACATAAATTCAGTTAAAAAAATAAAGAAAAATCCAACAGAAAAAGATCTTCAAGCAAATGCTAGCCTTAACGCCTTGCACCCACTCACAAGGCGCTCGCCTAGGCGACAATTCACTGAAACCCAATGCCTGAGGCTACTAAAGGCATTGGGGCCTCGCCTGGAGCGCCTAGGGGAGCGCCTCTTGACAACACTGCTAGAATGGAATTTATTTATCATATAAAGGCAGAATATGTCGCAAATTAATCATTCATTTCTTTGAAGCTTAGAACCATCCATTTTTGGTTGTCAGTCATTTTTTTTTGTACTGTCCACATTATATTTTGGTCCAACATCACTCATGATGGAAATTGAACATATTCCAAATCTGTCAAGGAAGATAGTTAGTGAAAAAGTGTATTGCAATAACAGATCACATCAAGAAAACTTACATCCTGAACTCTGACTGCCTGGATTGCCATTGCCTTTTCCTGAATGTCACCCTACAAGCAACAAATAGCCTTTTAGGACAAAGAATCCAGTAACCTAAAAAGACAGATAAAAAGAAAGGTACATCACCACAGTCAACCGATTGATAAGTCCACATTTTATGCTCTGGCGCAGACGCTTGCACTCATCCTACAAAAAATATGAATATCTAGTTTAATGAGGAGATAATCATATAGAAAAAGGCACCACTGCTGATATGTAAACAGGACAAAATTTCATTAAAAAACCGCCCAAAAGCAAACATTGTAGATTAGAAAACAAACATTAAGCATAAAAAATTAACTTCAGCAGTTATATTGACTTTAAAGAAACATGTTTATGACTTCAATTAATATTGGCATGTGTACAAAGAAAAAAAAATCCTCTAAATTCACATATCAATTTTTCACTCTGAACTGGGGCTGCTGAAAACTCGCCTTGCATTGAAGCCATATAACAGAAAAGGGCAAAAATAACCTGAAATCAAAGTGTGAACACTACTCACCTCTGTGAATTCTTGATTTGAGATTATATCGATTGATACAAGCTCTGTCTTGTTTAAATTTAATATTTCCAGCATAAAGCTAGTCATCTTTTTGCCAACCCTATAAGCCTCAGCAGCTTTGCTTGTACCTGCACACAACATATAAAGATTTTAAAATCTTAAATAATTTCTTTAGGCCCAGGTAAAAATTCATGCAGAACCTGGGTAGTTATCTATATATTCACCTATAACTTGGACCAGCCGATATAAATCTTGCTTTTGAGCATTGCCGGATATTCTAATTCTCACAAAAGATCCAACAACTTTATCATGAAAAGCTTCAGTATCTTCAATTAGATCTTCCAGTAGACTACGTCGCAAATAAATCAAATTGATATTGTGCATATCAATGGCTGCATAATCATCAATATTAGATTGCAGTCCTCTCCCCTCACCCTTTTTACGTGATTTTCGTCGCTTATCCTTACTTGCCTTTGTAAGAGTATCAGAGTTTCCATCAGCCTCCAACTGACTAGTTTCAGTGTCAACAACACTCCCTTGAAGATCATCTGCCTGCAAATCATCTTTCAAAAGAAAATGAGATTCAAGAAGCTTTAACATTTCAAAATGCCCCACACGTGGTTTCCCAAACAAATTCTCAAGCCTAGAATCACAAATTATTTGACTTTTGCGACGAGGATCACGAAGTTTGTTCCTTTTTATGTAATCAAGCAGCAAAGCCTGCACATCAAATTGGGAACAAGCAGATTTATCACCATTCTTCATGTGCATAACAAACTCCAAAAGTTCCTTTGACGCCCACTCAACACTTTCATCTGCAGATTCCCCTTCAGCCCATGATACTGAGCCTGGTGAATCCTTCTCCTTTGCACGAGACCTCAATCGTTTTTTAGGCTTCCTTCTTCTGGAAGTGGTGACTTCTGCTTCAGCAGAACTGTCTGATCCTGATCCTCCATCATTATGCACATCATAAAGCTCATCAGCCAATTCCTGCTTTCCAGTATGTGCATCAGAACCTTTCCATGGATTTTTAGCCTGAGCAAGCTCTTCTGGTGTTAGAGAGAGCCTCTCTTTTAAATCAGTCCAATAATCCTTGAAGAGATACTCCCAGCTGCTTTTGTCATCAAAATCTACTTGAACCTGCAAAAATACAAAGGCATGGGTACACAGAAAAGCTTAAAAATATATATACAAAACAAAATATAAGAAAACTCAACAACCAAGTAATACAAACAAGAAAAATTGATGGAAACTAACACTAATTTTGGATAGGAGCAGTTAAGGGGGACAGAACGAAATGCAGCAAATGAAATTTCAAAGGCAAAGTGCTAACTACCAAGGAAAAAAAAGCAATTTGATGGATTAATTTCAAGATATAAGGCTTTCCTACAATAACAGGCTACACAAAAGGATCTCCCATTCTTCCATCAAATATTCCCTCTTTTCTGCTACAAAAAATCAGTCGAGACCAACCTCTGGACCATGGACGAGCTCCTTTCAGAACTGCTTAAGGAATAACAAATTGTTGGAATTCTCTAAGTGATACATTCTTGAAGAGCCACTGTATTGTAGTTTTGAGTGTTCCCATAACCCCCAATGTCCTCCACCTATTAAAAAACTCCAAAACACCAGATTGGGTTTCAAGGAGGGAAGGATTACATTCAAAATTTCCCTTACCCTAACATAATGAAAGATTTTTTTTGTACTTTTTATAAGGAAAATAAAACACCTCTACCTTCTAACTGAATACAAAAGTGATACATTACTGATCTTACCCCTCACATTAAAAGTGTTAAGGCAAGGTAAAAACATTGGTGAAACATCAATTTCAGGATGGAATGAAGCTTGTTTACGGTTACTTGGGGCTGGAAAGGATGCATTACTCCTCAATTGGCATATGAGAAAACTTATCGCAGCAACATCTATGCAATTATGTGTGTGCTGAACAGGGATGCTCCCCTAAAAATTGGGGAGCAGTACCCTATAAAGCAAAAGCCTGATTAGTTAATAACATGCATCTGCAAGATATGTAAAAGGACAAAACCACCTCCAAAATATAATGAGTGAGATTAAGAACATTTTTAAGGAATAAAAAACTCTTTTTTCTATCTCTCCCCAAAAGAAAATGATGGAAGAGGGCTTAAAAAGTCAGACAAAGATAATGCAGGAATCAAATAGTGATGCTTTTAGATCTTTATTTTTTTGTATATGCATTAACCATTATGGGTACAACTGTCAAATGATAAGATTTCATATTCAGCATTTATTTTCTACAGTCAGTATATTTGCTAATCTATATATACCTGTTGATATTCAAAGAGATCATCGAACACGAACACAAAATGACACCAAAATTGTAGAGCTACTGGCTAGTTGCTAGCTACAAAGAAAGAAAGGGGAAAAAATAAGTTTGGACATACCGTTTCCTTGCTTCCTTGCTCATTCCTTTCAATCAACATGATAGTTTTCATGCATGTCTCGCAGAAGCCCTTGTTACCTCTTACACATAATATGACAGCATCTTTAATGCATCCCTTGCACAAGGAAAAGGTACACGTGTAGCACATATAGTAGGCATTCTTCACACAGTTGCTACAGAGATGCCAACCTAAATCAACAAGGTAACAAAATTCATATTATTTAGAACAAATGACCAAAATTAACATAAATTCATATGCAAGAATTCAATGAAAATAAATGAATGATTCTTGTAAGAAAATCATAGATTCCCAAAAGTATTCACATCTGCACATCAAATGACAATAATTACCAGTAATGTCATATGTGAAAGAGCCATCAACAAATTTTATGCAAGAGAAACGAAAGACGTTTCAATGTTGCTTACCACATCTTCCATGCATTGAAAGCATCATACAACAGTCAACCATCATTGTCACTAATGCTAACAAAGCAAGTGATTTATCATTCAATTTAACAGAGGGAATTTTTGTTTCCGTGTTATAATACTATCTCACATTCTTTCAATCTGAAATGATCTAGAATGCAATTTTGAGATACTAAAACAAGAACTCAAAATTCTCTTTTTCATAGAAAGTACTTTCAGATGAACTAAAAGTCTATAACAGTAAGTTCTTCACATATAAAATCCAGGTGTTCTGCCTAGAACACTACGCTTTTTACATTCAATATCTCTTGAAATTGATAATCTCACTGAACAAGAATCTGCGAAGAAGTCCAAGTATCTTGCATTTTACATGGCTGTTCTGATAAATACAACAATTACCACTTGTCAAGCTCAAGAAGCAAGGATCAGAAATCAGACAAAGGGCAACTACGTACTTGTAGGAAAAAGGGTCCTTGATAAAATGCACTCAGAAAACTTGCATCTCGAAATGATACAATATACTCCAGCTGACATGCCCTAAAAGTATAACAAATTGGGTTGAATCCTCACCTCAAACTCCCCCTTCTTTTAAAGGTTCCTTTACATGAATGACAAGATCCTTAACAATTTCTTCTCATGCTAGTAAAATTCTAATATTTTTCCTTAGTTCTGCTACAAACAAGCTACTGTGAAAAAATAATAGCTTTTAAAAAAAACATAGTTGATTGCCATGAATGACCAATCAACTTTGTTTCTTTTTTCTTACAATTTTCCATAAATAAAATGATTTGATGGAATGCAAACCATTTTGCAAGATAAAACTTATTTCCTCTCAATATTTTAAAACAAATGTACTCTCTAGTAAGAAAAAAAGAATATGTTGCACTTAGCATCTATGGTTACTTGAAAACTGACCCAAAATTGTATAAAGAGGCCAAAAGGACAGAGCTGAAGAATATGTATAAAATAGTCCTTCACAGAAACATGTTTACAAGGAAATGGAATCATAGCATCAGCATTAATGCTAACAACTGTCCTGGAGATCTCAGATATTTTATTGACCACATGTAATTGAATCATTAAATTTTGTTCACTTTCCACTCATCACTCTTTGCCATCCTAATCAAACCCAAACATTGCAAATACCAGCAATTAGTTCGGCTTTTCAACAATTCACGCACCCTAAACATTCAAGAAAATGTAACATGTGAAATGACGCAAAGCAACCCAACTGGGTGAGTTTGCAAAACTTAAACAGTGTGATGGGCAAGAACTTCTGTCCCTTCACACAAATCTGCGGCAACAAGCTTCGTTGTTGTGTGCATCAAACTTTTTGCAAAGAAAAGAAAAATAACAACTTAAATAAGTGAAAGCAAATTCAATTAAAAGAAAGATGAAAAAAATGTCAGGATTACGATAGCTATGGTTTGAGTAGTTTGGTGTCCTTTAAACTAGTCACTACAAGTGGCTTTCTTCTTTCCAGGTGCTGTGAGGAAATTTGGACTACCATTTGCAAAAAGAAACACTGCCCCCATTAAGTACACTCACATTCTTACTTTTTCCTTGACAAAATTTAATTTCACCTCTTGCAGTCATCTAAAAATATATGAATGCAAATCACAAGTGAAAGAGTCAAAATCAACATCATAATACTCCCGATCAGCAGAAACACAAATATTAAACATGACACAGCAACAAATAATGAATAACCAAATCCAAATAAGCTCCATCAAATAAAACCTAGCATAATGACCGGTACAGCAAGGAAAAGTTTAAAAAAAGACAAACTTACCACAATTCCATCGACCTTTTGCACGAAAGAAAGCCTCATCCCGATTAACGCAGGAAGGATGATAAGCCTTGGAGCAGCCCCTGTACAAGAAACTATACATCACAACCAAAAAAACAAACAATAACTCCTAGCACAATAACTAGAATTACAAAACACAAAGCAATGCTTCGTCAGTTAGTTCATTATTTTTACCTGCGATCACACAGCACAAGTTCACCTCCATCAAAACAAATGAAACAGACATCCTCCTCCATCTTTTTCTTTGATGTTGCTCTAGAGGGAGTTTTAGCATTCTTTCCCCGCTTCCTTTTCCCACCACCGCTTCTACCCACTTCCTCAACTCCCTCCCCCACTCCTTCAGCTTCATCTGCCATATCCTCTCCTTCATTCCCTTTCTCTTCCATTTCCATTTCTGTATCCTCTTCCTTATCACCTTCCTCTGCCACATCAATCATTTTTGTCTCCATATCTTCCTCTTCCTCGTTAATAGCCTGCTCTGTCCCTCCTGAAACATCAGTTGTTTCTAATTGCCCTGCCACCTCAATTTCCTCTGCAATGTCTGTCATTTCATTTTTCTCATCCTCTCCCATTTCCTCTGCAATGTCTGTCATTTCATTTTTCTCATCCTCTCCCATTTCCTCTGCAATGTCTGTCATTTCAACCTGCAATGCTGACTGCTTTTCCTCGTTAACTTCTATCTTCTCCACCTTCTCTTCCTCCACAATCTCAGTAATTCCAACCCGCTCCACATCCTCCGTTTCCCTTGCAACATCAGCAACAACTTCTGTCTTCTCCACTTTCCCTTCCTCCTCAACGTCAGTTATTTCCCTCTGATCCACCGCCTTCATTTCATCCCCCTCACCATGTATTTCCGTATTCTCCACTCTCTCTTCTTCTTCCTTCACCCTCACAGTTTCAGCTTCCTTCACCACACTATCCATCTCCACCTTGTCTACCACGTCCGCACCCTCATTTTTCTCCTCCACTACATCCGTCTTCTCCATGCTATCAGTATTCTCAGCTTCTTCCGATTCCTCTTTCACTTCAGCTACCTCCTCCTCCATTGTCTCTACTTCCTGATTCAATGTCTCGGTCTCTAATTCCGCTGCCACGTCAGCAACGCCCTCTGTTTCAGTCTCCATTTCATTGTTTCCAGCATTCTCATTTCCACTCGCATCCTCACTCCTCTCCTCAGCAACCACATCTCTATCTTCCACTTCTTTCTCGACAACCTCTTGCGGTGCCTCAATCTCTCCACTCCCCTCTGTAGCCTCCACGACCTCACGCACCTCGATCACCAAATGTTGAGGAGAAACCGATTTAGAATCACCTACAGCAAAATCCTGAGCATCGCTCTTATCGACAACTGTTGTTTGTGTTTCAGATTGTGGCGCTTGTGATTGTTGTTGAAGTAAATCGGTATCGGTAACACCGAGTTGAGACCGGTTTGACTCATTCAACTCGGCCACAGACTCCGTGTCTGTTGTCGTAGTTGTTATTGTGGTTGTTAAATTAGATTCGTTTTCGAGTTCAGTAGAGCTTCTGGGAGGATTTATTGAATTCTTTTCTTCTTCGGTTTCCATTTGAGAGCGATTGCAAAGAAAACAAATTGAGAAACCCTAAGAAAAAAATTTAGGGTTTTGAGTATTTAGGTGAAATTCGTGTCGTTTTTTCCTAGAATGTATGCACAGAGTAACTAACAAATTTGAGAGAGAAGATATCGCGCAGGAGTTAATTGCGTTTGGAATTATATGCATATGCAACTTCAAAATACTGGATTTACCCCTGATTTAAATGGGCCTTATACTGCTACGTGATTACAGGATCGAAGCCCATCCATAATGAGCAAGTACAAAGAACTGTAGTTGTCACATGATGCCTTTCTTCTTTTGGACACCGTGTTGCTTAAATAGTTAATTACTATATTTCTGGCGTGCTCCGCTGTAAAGGTACTTTTTGGCATTGAATTTAAAAAATGTATTTTAAAAAGAATAAAAAACTTTTATTTTTATTTTAAATTAATAATTATTGATATTCTTAGATCATTTTTATATGATGATGTTAAAAATAATTCTTATAAAAAAATATTATTTTTATACATTTCTAAACAAAAAATAATTTTAAAAGCAACATCAACTACACTCCAAACAGGCACAAAATCGGAAGAATTTTCAACACATTATCGAATCCTTAAAAATTATAAAGTGTAAAAAATTTAGATTTGGTTTCAATTAATTAAAAAGTTTAATATTTAATTGATTAAATTGTTTATAAATAATAAAATCATAACAAAAATATTAAATTTTAAAATCTTGTCAATGCAGGAAAAAACAAGAATTAAATTTGATAGAAAAAAAACTCAAAGATGATGATGTTGTAAGGAAACAATTTAAAAAATATTCTTAAATAAAAAACAAATAGCAATTCAAAAAATAAAGAGCCAAAAGATTAAAAAATAGCATGGATGAATTAAAAAAAATATTTATAATTTTTTCAAGAATTTAAAAAAATAAAGGCAAGGACCAATTGTGAAGGGAAAACTAATTACAAGGATTGGTCTGAATTTTTAAAAGGTTGGTTATAGATTCGAGGAGAAAAATATATATATCAACCATTGAAAGCATAGTTGTGACATGTGTTGTCCTATTGCAAAGTCAATATTAAAAAAGTTTTAACATCACAACATAAAGTGTTTGTTCGGCACTATATTTCAAAAATGTTCTTAAAAATATTTTTATTTTAAAATATTTAAAAAAATATATTTTTATTTTAAAATATTTTTTGGTATATCATTTTGATAAGCTGGTGTCAAAATATTTTTTTTTAAAATATCATTTTAATGTATTTTTAATGAAAAACCTTTGAAAAACAACTTCAATCACATTCCAAAACATGCCCAAAATAGCATCTGATAAATAGACAACTCCACATGCACTCCTTAGCATGTGTTAAGCACGTGGTAGTATTTTTTTTTATTACATTTATTAACAATCAATTACAATAATGTTCTTGGGAAACTTTCATATTAATAATAAAATCAATCAGTGTGTGTGTGTATGTATTGTTAAAGAGGTTATGTTTATTTATACTTTCAGAAAACACAGTAGTTTTACGATTATAAAAAAAACCAAAATTAATATAACATCATAAACGACCACTTAATCTTGAAATTTCTTTAAAGATACTTTATGATTATTTATGTGAGATAAAAGATATAAGACATGATTGGTTGGGAAAAAAATATAAATATAAATGTTTTTAGGATAATTTTAGATTGGTTCAGGTGCTGTTGGTGAAGAGGAGAGGTTGTCGATGTTATAGGAGCAGCTGGTGGTGGTTGCTAGTGACAGATGCTGCTAGAGGAGAGAGAGAGGGTTGTCGGCATGTCTGTTTTTGAGAGAGAGTTGTCAGAGTTATGGTTGTTGCTCTCATTTCATGCGTCTTCTCCCCCTCAGTTTTTTTTTTCTCTCCAATGATTGTCGTGCATAAAGCAACTTCAGTTATGTATGTCATTTGTGTTTTGGGTTGTGGTTGTTGCTCTCGTCGATCTCATTGGTGTGTTTGTTGTGTCTAGTTTGCTTGCGGTTTGCGTGGTGGGCTGAGGTCGAAAAATATATCACATATATTTTTTTGTAAATTGCAGTTCGACCACAATTTTAAGTGGGACTCAAAATTATGGTTCCTTCCTTTATCAAACAGTTTGATTTTGTAGTAAATTTTAACCGCAGAAGTCACCGCAAAACAAAACACCCACTTAGCTAGTCAAACTCAATTTTATCTCAATCTCGTAATTTATTAAGTCTTCCTTTTGTTTTCACTACCTCCCGTATTTCTGTCATTCACCAATAATCAAACGCCATTCAGGATTACTTGAAAAGAGAACTTAAATCGAGCTTAAGATACCTCTGTCCTTTAATTGTACTCGATGATTTTGCACTAACGATAGTTATTTGCGTGTCCTATCACAACTGGATCTGCTCGCAGAAAGTTGGGTACATTAATTTTGAATTTCTTGGTTTTTGCAGTTTCTTCTAGACCTGAAAATTCTTCGGCACAAAGTGTTAGACATAGGTAATTTATGACATCTTCTCCTAGCATTAGAAGAAAGCTTAGATGGTCTTACCGTCTACTACTGCATTTGCTGACCGGGTAACCATTCTCAAGGTTTTCAGATGAACTCATGGTACAGTGATGATCTCAGGGAAGTTTTTTTTTTTTTGAAGAGAAACATAATTAACAAACCGCATAATGAATCCTTTATTCCAAACCAGAGCAACTTTAACACAATTATTAGGCACTACTATAAAATTAATGCTCCGCATGAAACATCATCAAATCACTGCCTATTGTATAGAGTTTCAAATGCCTCCGCAAGCCTAGTGTTCAACACTCGATAAAAATATATAAAAACTAATTGAGCTACATCCCTCAAGCTAGAAATACTTGCCAACACTCAGGTCATCATTCAGCGGTAGAACCTCTGTGGATAGCGGTCCATCATCCTCCCGGAAGGACACTCAATTGCCCGGTGTCCTCGCCCCCCGCAGTTGTGACATATCATCAATGGACCCATGCAATCCCTGCTCATATGGCCAAACTGGTGGCAGTTCCTGCATACAATGTCTTGGTAACCACTGTTGCGCATACCTCCTCCTCCCCGATCTCCAAGCATGTTTGATTTCGGGCACTGCCTAGCTACATGCCCAGCAACATTGCACATGTTGCAAATAGGCTCATTGGGGCACTCGCGTGCAAGGTGACCTGTCTTCCTACAGTTGTTGCATGCTTTGTCATTTGTACAGTCAGCTGCAATGTGGCCCTGCTTATAGCAGTTGTTGCATAACCTCAAGTCCCCAGGTGGCATGGGTGCAGCTGTGCACTCTTTGGCTCGATGTCCAGCCTTTCCACAAGTGTGGCAGATTCCCTCATTTGGACAGTTGCTGGCCATGTGCCCAGGTTCCCGACAGTTCCAACATAAAGATTTTGTGGTGCATTCTGAAGCAATATGCCTGCCATACATTTTTATGCGTGGACTTAGTCAGCTTAGTAGTAACTGGAAGGTCCATTTGGTTTGCAAGGGAAATTAAATTGAAACTGGAAATACCATAAGACTGGTGTACTTGCAGTATTATGACATAAATTTGACATTTCCCAGGACAAAATTTTCTCCAGTCAAGCACAGAGCTTGCTTTTGAAGTCCCCCACATTCCAGGATTTCAGTATCAGTAGAAAGATAAAAGGCTAAAATAGCACTTTGGTAATGCCAAAACACAGCTGAAAAGGTGATGAAATCGATGCTAGACTTCTATAATAACAAAACACATGTAGCAGCTGCCGGCGGTTGAATCAAGTATCTCGTTTGTGTTTATGGGTGGATCAGGTGAGGGAAAAATAAATAGATTTGCATAGAAAAAGGAGAGAAGAGAAGAAGTAAACCAAATATGACATGGAAGAAGCTTCAAAGAAATTTTAATTCTACATGTGATGCTTAGAAAAAAATTCAAAACACAACTGGCCAAAGCCAAACATCCTTTAGTGGATATATTATTCCATTTACCCTGAATGTAGAACAAGATTCCAACAACAGAGTCCATTATTCTAAAATGTCATCTAAGGTCAGGTAGATGTCGTCGTGGGGCCTATCATTCCAGAATATCAGAATATCATTTACCATGTGAGGTCAAGTAAATGTGGTAGTGGAGCCTATCATTTTAGAATATCATTTAGCCATGTGAGGTTGAGTATATGTCATAAATTGTAAATCTATACTAAGAAGCCTGATCAATTTTGCTCATGAATAAATGCAGATTTGCATTATGACAAACATGATGCTCAAATTCAGTCTCTAGAATGAAAAGTTCATACCCGGGAAGGCCACAGTTGTGACAAATTGCCACATTGGGGCACTCTCTGGCGTAATGACCTGGTCGTTTGCAGTTCTTGCACAGATTGCTTTGGCTGGTTGCAAATTCACAGAAAACTAAACTTTAGCAGAATATAACAGAACATAGAGCATTGGATTTGTATAAGAAAAGGAATACAAGAATCAATGATTCTTCAACAAGTCTTCACAGAGAGAGATATGTAGGCAAAACATCAAGGAAATTAATAGGGCAGACATCTATCATAAAGGAGCCCTTGTTTCTTCCACACAAACGAACAGCAGAGAAAAAGAGAGATTTTATTCCATACTTCTCCACACAAATTGTTGTCTAACCAAATACCACGACAAAGAAGGAAATGGAGCAGCACCCAACAGCACCACTTACCAGAAAATAAAATACCTAATTTCTAATTAAAAATAAAACCACATCCTTATTCCATGAATGAAAGCAAGCATTCATTCAAACTCTATTAGCAGCAGCAGAAACTACAGTCCTGTGTATTTCTTTGGCTTGGAACACAAAGCTGTTACAATTGCACAGCCTGGCAATAGCAAAATTTTAAGAATCTCCAATCCCATTACCACAGAGTTTCACTCTACATGATACCATCAGATGAAATGAAATTCCCTGCTAAATTCTAACACTGCTAGTCTGCTCATCTAGGCCACTTGCAAAGCACATAAAAAGGAACTAAATCATCCAAAAAACAGAAACCTGTAACCCTGACGTGACTCTCGTCTGTAAGGTGCACCACGATATGAAAAGCGATCGGAGCGGATCCTACGATCCATTGGGCTCCTGCTCCTGCTCCTGCTCCTGCTTTGGCTCCTAGTGTCAGAACTCATGTTCAAACTTACCGTTATTAACAACTACCAACACTGATCCGCAAAACAACACAACACCAACACACACCGCTGCTGCCTCCTTCCTGTCCACATCAGAACCACACACCCATCATCATCCATTAACTCAAACCCAAACCCTAACTACCCCTCCAAAACAAAAACACCAAACCCCAGCAGTAAACAGCAAAAAGTTTTTCAGCAAGCATCCATCCTACCAAGATTACATAACAATGATACCATTCAACTCGGCACCAGGAACATGCAACCCTGTTCCTCAATTATATCCTTTGTATGAAAATTGTACCTCTCTTGCAAACAATCACTGCCCCCAATAGAGTCAAATCTACATAATTATTAATAACACTACATAGCTTCATCTTCTTCACTGATCATTCAAACCAAACCAGCCACTACAGAAGGAGGCAAATTAAAAGAATATGATACGAGGTGAGAAAAATTGAAGTTATTACTAAGTAAAGTTTTCTCCCTGCAACAGAAGAAGTCCATTGATAATCTGGTAAACGTTCAAAAAATAGTTTCAAGAGGAGAGGGTGGGTATTTAAGCAAGCTGGCTATTTTCTTTCTGTTACAGAATCAACCAAATCTAGAAAGACAACCCTGAACTACGATAAGAGGTCGTGACCAAAAATACAAAAGAAGATTATCAACAAGCATTGTAACCCTTTTGTAGTTTTGCAGAGTTTTTCCAAAAAAATTGAGAAAAGGACCAGAATCTAGATATATAAGCCCTCAAAAACCTCTGGCAAGAATTTTAACATTCGACCGTGATATACAAACCACAATGCACGGCCCTATAATTACATTTCCATTCCCTGCTTTAAAAAACACTGCAGTTTGGTTCTGCCTCCCCGTATCATCTATAATATCGGAAAAGTCAAACTTTTTAAACTATTTTCGTAATCAACCTTTTAAGCTTAGCAGCGAACTAACAATTCATTCATCTCTTAATTGTTATCTAGGCATCCAAAAGAGGACACATCCAGTTCATTCTAACAAAATTATAAGGGTCATCTGAGTAATGGAAAGACAGTACAATTTACAGCCAAAAATCCATTTTAAACACAGAGGAACATGAATTCCAGAACTTTTAGACCTTAAATAAGATTACAACTTCCTAGCACAATTCACAGATTATCAAACACACAAGGCATAGAAATAACACAACAAAACCCTAATGACAAGTTGTGAGATAAATTCTCCCAAAAAAAGAAGAAAGGGAACCAGTTTTGCAGTAACATTTGGAACATATAAGATAGTCATCGCTAACCCTAATATTTTGAAATCAAATATCTTTTTTGAGAATTGAAGAGGCGAACCTGAAGCTAACAATAAAGTAACGGGGGTGAGGCGACCCGTTAAGAGAGAGGTGAAGCTACAAATAGTTGTACGAACCGGAAAGAGGAAGGGGTTCGATTTGGGGGGTTTTGGGAAGTCGGTGAGCTAGCGAGCGGCGAGAGCGCGGTTGTTTATCAAGGCCTAGGGCACGAGGTGTTGTCGCCTGTTGTTTTAGAAAAGGTTATGAATGGGTTTTAAGGCCCACTGACCATTGCCAAATAGAGCTCAGTCATGTATTAGATCCCGCCCACAAGAAAGAGATTGGTCGGGCGGTAGTAATTGAAATCGTGATTATTGTTGTTTTTTAAAATAATTTTTATTTTGAAATATATTAAAATAATAATTATTATTATTATTTAAAATGATATTTTTATATTATCACTTAAAAAATTAAATTATACAAAAATAATTTTAATTTACAAAAATAAATTCAATTTTTTTTAAAAATCACTTTTGAAATTAATTTTTGAATGAAAAATAAAAAAAATTTTAATTTATTAAAAAAGTGTTTTGTACTATCGATACTGTGTAAGTTTTTATGGCCCTGTTTATTTTTATAAAAAAACATGGTTTTTTGAAAGCCACTTTCTAATTTTTTCATTATTTTTTTACCATTAAAAAATTATCAATGAAAAACACATTTCAATCAAAAAAGAAATTAACTTTGTTTTCGAGAAAAAGTTTTTCTTTTATTTTGGACATAAAATACTTTCCAGAAATTAAAAAAATTAAAAATATCTTGATTTTTGTTGATTATATCAAATTTAATTTTTAATCTTTTGATTGCTGTTTATTTTGTTATATATATATTTTGATCGGTATTTCTGGAACGGGCCGGAATTAAAACCAAGATAAAAACAACGCTGTTTTATCTTGATTTTTTTAATGACACGGAATGTTCCGGCCAGAACAGAACGGTATTGACAACCCTGAGTCTAACTAAACAAAAATAGCAAAAAAAGGAAAAGAAAGGGGAATGAAGGAGAGAGAGAAAACTCAAGTACATGTAATGTAATGACAAGACGAGCCAACTTCTGTAAATTAAACAACCAGGGAAATTATTATTTTTCTTGTGACTATGGAATAGACATGTCCAGGAAGAAATTAATTTTTATCAATAACCCCTTGTTGCATAAAAAAAATTAGACGGAGTTCCATGGATGTTCTAAGATATATGCCCTTAGCTTACCGTTTGTTTAGGAAAATAAACTCTTGTTTTTCTCCCTTATTACTTATATATTGTTAAATTTAAAACTTTTGTTCCTTAAATTTAAAGCTCTTTCAAGTTATTTATTATATTTCTTACAAAGATACTATTTAAATCCCACCGGTCGAGATCCTTTTTAAGGTATTGAAAGCTTATTATTTGAACATATTTATTATTTCAAATACAAAACAACATATTATTTATATACACGTATACACGGAATCTGTAACGGCTCATTACATGAGTTGTCCAATGAGCCAAACAAGATTCTCTTTTACGAATGGCTAGACATTGATTTCACGGATCACCTAACGTTAGCAAAGCTCATTTATTGGCCGAACACCCGTCATTTTGCTCCCTATCTACCGTATTTAACTGGTCTCGGGGGTCTACGTTGATGCTTAAGCAAGCCATTATAATTAAACTCGCTTTTTGGTTAGTATGAATTGTGCGGCAAAGTGAAGGCAGAGCAGTTCTGGTTAAGATTTAGAAGAAAAATACGAGGAGGTTTTTTTTTTAATATATATATATATATCAATAAATAAATCGATTTAGACATGGATGTAAGAGAAGCTGGTCCCACAATGGTTCACGAGACAGACCTATCCTTTTGCTCTCATCTTTTAAGAGCTTCAGATCTTCAACAGACATTTGCCCGGGTAGCTGCGTAAAAATGAAGTTGGATTAGCTGGCCTAAAAAAAGTTTCATGGGCTTGCTTGAACCACCCAATCAATTGGATTCAATGAGCTCAGCATCAAGAAATTGTTAAAGATATCTAATCGCGAACATATCGTCGCCAATCCGTTGTAGTCTAGTTGGTCAGGATACTCGGCTCTCACCCGAGAGACCCGGGTTCAAGTCCCGGCAACGGAAGTAATTATTTTTTCCGGGCAAACAAGTCCCCTCTTGTTAAATATGCAGCCTTCTCTTCTATTTTTAGAAATAGAAGTTGAGGTGTAGTAAATGGAAAGTCAAAATTAAATAAAACAAATATTTATTTAGGCTTTCTAGTATTTGTTTTATGTAATTTAAAAAAAGTATTAAAATGTATTTTTATTTTCAAAAATATTATATTTATAGTGTTCAGGATGTTATTTTATCAACTTAGCTCTTAAAAATATCATCTTTAATCCTTTAAAATCTGTTTGTTTTTATGTTTTGAAAATATTTTTGAAAAAAATTGAATTATTTTCTTTGCTTCACTTAATTATTTTTTAATATTTTAAAATCATTTTATGTGTTAATATTGCATTTCTGAACTATAAAACTCCCCGGCTCATATTTTTTACAAGCATGAAAATGAGCAGATACATTAACAAATCAATGAAAATAACCCGTGACCCAAGAGACCCATAACTCTTCTCCAGGTGCTACTGCGAAGTGTGCATATCTCAACTTTTAAATTTAATTTCATCTGTTACTCTTTGAAGTATTGTTGAAGTTTTTTTTAACATTTTTATGTTAAAAAACAAATAAAAAGTTTTTTTTTGTAAAATACAGTTACAACAATAATTTAATCTAGTGCAAAAATCCTATATTCATAACTATCTAGTAAGTAATCCAGTGATAAGAGATTGAGATTAATAAATTTAATTATAGTTATTAATATGATAATTATTAAATTTATATAATTATTAATTTTAAAATTCATAAAATTAATCAAAATATATATAAATAGATTCATACAAGTTAATAAAAAAAAATCCTCCCTTGCTAGAACCACTAGTGCACTCAAATATGTTACTCTATGGTGTAAGAGACGTCATTGTTTACTCTGTAGCTGCGAGGACATTTTTTATTTTATTTTTTCCCCGCTTTCTCCCCTGGTTCTGCAAATAGACTATGGCCAATATTAGAAACAGAAGGTTTTGTTATTGGGCTAATGGATCATTGGCCCAAAGATACTATTTGAACCAGCTTGTAAGTTGTAACTAATGTTACAAGACCTGTAAACCAAACGACAACACGGCTAGCCGTTTCGGCAACAGAATCAAGTCAGTCTCTCTCTCTCGGAAACTTCAGTTGCAATAACCAATTTTATCGGCTAAGAATCAGGGTTTCTTTCTTCAAAACGGCACGTTTCGCAACTGTCTCTCTTTTCCCCTCACTCGTGTGTCAGGCATCCATCACTGTTAGGTAATTGGTTCAAAATTGCCGCATCGGAAACCTCTGGCCGATTTCTACTGAGAGACACCAGCTTTAATTGTCGAGCTTAGTTAGTAATAATGCTAAAACTCTGCGTCTATTTTGTTAGAAATTCAACAAATTTGAGGTTATTTGTGAATTATTTTTCCCTGATTGTAACTGCTATTTTTATGATGCATTTGTTGTCTTTTATTTTGAAAATTGAGAGCGCTATTGCCTTGAAATCCATGCAAACTTTGTCGTAGGGTCATACTAGAGTGTGTGTGTTTATTTTGTTAGTAGAATGCTTGCTAACTAGGAATGGGAATTGCTGTCTGATCTGACTGAATGATGATGCATGCAATTGTCTGATGATGAGATTCATAGCAAGTGGGCTGAATAACATAGATATAGGTATGGTTACGGTTCTAGATAATTATATTGCTGGAATTGTAGGATTCCAAGAGGCGATATTTCTATCTTGGCTTCTGTATTCTTTGATATTGTACGAATGCTGGGATTTGGGTATTTTCCGTGGCTAATGTGGGTTGCGATGGCTTAAACATAATTAGAAAGCTCCCCTCTTGCAATAACTTTTTTAGGACACCCGTTTCTCTCAGCATGTGAGCTGGCCTATGTTTTTGGGGGAAATTGGTTTTATTCGAAGGAAATGCAGTATGCTTATGAGTAATAGAAAGAGAATATGAGTTCTCTGTCATTGGTGGACTAGATGTCTTATTTGAACCATTTTTTGAACCGTTATGGAAGCGCGACTAGATAATTGTGCAGGGCAGTTCCACCTTGGAGGCCTAATTGCTGAGGACAAAATGTAACCTGCATGTCCTCACTAGAAAATCAATTTGTCTCGCTGCCTCTTGAGTTTTTATGGTAGTGCATTAACCTGTCTTCCTTCTTGTTTATTGACTTTGCTTCCTGCATATCTTCAGCCATGATTGCTGGTGATAGTGAGATGGTACAAGGCTCTATATCTTCTGTTCTTGTTGATTCCATGGAGTCTAATGAGAACAGAGATGCGCTTTCACCTGAAGATGTAGCTTGGGCTGATTCTTGCCTTGTTAAAGATCCTGAATTTCAGGTGGTGACTGGAGTTCTCTGAAAAATGTTTCGCTAGAAATTCTCAATCTGCAGCCAGAATCGCATGACTCTTCTGAACCTGGAAGTAATGACTTGCCTAGAGGAACTGGCAATCTGATGCATCCTTCTAACGAGGCAGAAAACTTACAGTCACGTGTAGTAACTGATGACGAGGTCTCTGTAATTGATAAAGAAATACAAACAAGAAGCAATGGTTTTCCAATCAACGAGGAGATTGGTGTTTCATCATCACAACTTTTTCAGGGAGATCTCTCAAACATGCCTTCTCGCCTAATTACAAGGTAGATGATGACTCAAAGATGAGTCTGCCAGTTGATCCAGGACTTAGATATGGGTTTTGCAGCATCTGATACTGAGCCATCAACTGAGGATGTCTTTAAGGTTTGGGATTTGGGCATTCCAGATGAGGAAGATGAGCTTATCAAACAGTTGAACAAGGCGCTTGCTGAAAATCCTGCTCAATCCACTCCATCATCATCTGATGATCCCGGAGCAGGGAAAGATTTGAAAGAGGAGTCCCTTGATTCTTTGATTCATGGCATTTCTGACCTGTCTTTGGATCAACATTCATGAATTTACTTGAGAGCACTGTACATTTTATAATTTCAACTTCGTTGCACGTTTCCTGCTTGTAATTGTGATGGATGTAGTGTTTAGAGTTCTGTGTAAGTGTGAAATATGTTTACATAAGCATTGCCGAATGAATTATGGACCCGGCAACCTTAAATTTAGTTGATGTCTCTGAAATCCTAACAAGTACCTTAAAGATTTTATATCTTCTTCTGATGATCATATTATACATTTTAACAATTTTCTTGATCTTACTTGGATGCATTACCGTCCAATGAACTTGACGGGGGCTTTCCAAGACCAATTGAATTCTGTACTAATTGCGAGGAGCCGCAGCCCTCCTCACCTGATTCTCATTTCTCGTTCTTCAGGCTTCTGCAACTGATATTCAGAACCATCAGTTTACCAACGACCGCCTTGAGGCAAGGAATCAAGAATCAAATCTGGCCATTAAACAATGGCCATTAATCAAATGAAGCTAGGAAACAAAACACGAGAGATCTCAACCTCATATTTACTCTCTAGAGAAATCTCCCAAGCGACACTGATTTGGACTCTGTAACATAGTGAACGGGATGCAGTTGTCTGTTCTTCACGACATGGAAGAGCAGATATCAGTTTTATGACTCCATAATTTAATTTATTTACGAGGTGGGAATAAAACCATCTATTTCAGCCACGCATTCACAAACCAAAGTGTACCACCATGCTATCATCCACATGGCGAATTGTTATTTGTCGAAGAAGGACAGCCTCAAATGTGACATCTCATGATAACATGGAACCCAAATATAAATTCGTGGAAGCGCATGCATGTGTGGTAAAGAGGCACAAGATAGAGAGGAGATAAGATATACACACAACTTGTTATAGGCTATCTTGCACTGGCAGTGTAGTCTCCTCCTATCAGCAAACCAGAAGAAAGAAAATGGCCTCGGCATCATTTCTCAAGTCATCACCAGTCCTAGACAAGTCTGAGTTTGTCAAGGGTCAGACCCTCCGCTTGCCTTCTGCCTCCATTGTCCGGTGCCGCTCCGCCGCCCCTTCTGTTCTTACCGTTCGTGCTGGTTCCTATGCCGAGGAGCTTGTCAAAACCGCGGTATGTTATGTTACATCTTTCAATCACTTTAACTGGAGTTCGAGTAGACGCCTGCAAAAAATACGATATGCAATGACTTTCTGATACATTATAATGTAAAGCATGGGCTTTAAGTAGAAAGTGGTAGCACTTATCTGTTCTTGTTTCTGGGTGTAGAAAACTATTGCATCTCCTGGACGAGGTATTTTGGCCATGGATGAGTCCAACGCTACCTGTGGAAAACGTCTGGCCTCGATCGGGCTAGAGAACACCGAGGCTAACCGCCAGGCATATCGTACCCTTCTGGTGACAGTCCCTGGCCTCGGCGATTGCGTCTCCGGTGCCATCCTTTTTGAGGAGACTCTCTACCAATCCACCACTGATGGCAAGAAGATGGTTGATGTTCTTGTCGAGCAAAAGATTGTCCCCGGTATCAAAGTTGACAAGGTAATACTGCGACACGTGTCTCCTACCGCTAAGTTTTCACGAATCCAGAACTTTTTGATTGAAATTACACTCGCGCTTTATTCTTTTCATTTGAGTTAACTAGAGTTGATAGTATAGGCAAAAAAGTACACATCTTACTGTTTATTGAAATAAATTGTAGTAACATACAGTTTGAAAAATGAAAACAATAGGGTTTGGTGCCTCTAGCTGGTTCCAATGATGAGTCATGGTGCCAAGGTCTTGACGGGCTCGCCTCCCGCACAGCTGCTTACTACCAGCAGGGAGCTCGTTTTGCCAAATGGTATGAAATCTGCTCTCCATGTTTCGCAAAATGCCATTTTTCTGAAACCATTTCTTTGCAACGCAACTAATTAACTCAATGATTCCTCGCACTGGTCAGGCGTACTGTTGTGAGCATTCCCAACGGGCCATCTGCCTTGGCAGTGAAGGAGGCTGCCTGGGGTCTTGCCCGCTATGCTGCCATTTCTCAAGTATAGTACCCCAAACAAATTACAGTAATGCTACCTGTCGTTTATAATCTCTACCTGCTGATTGAGAAAATTTTGGTACTTGGATCTTGTAGGACAATGGGTTGGTCCCCATTGTGGAGCCAGAGATTTTGCTTGATGGCGAGCATGGCATTGAAAGGACTTTCGAGGTAGCCCAGAAGGTTTGGGCTGAGGTTTTCTTCTACATGGCAGAGAACAATGTCTTGTTCGAGGGTATCCTTCTCAAGCCTAGCATGGTGACTCCTGGTGCTGAGTGCAAGGACAGGGCCACCCCTGAACAAGTTGCTGAGTACACCCTCAAGCTCCTTCACAGGAGAATCCCCCCAGCCGTCCCCGGAATCATGGCAAGTTTCATTTCAACTTTCCTTCTCAGTTTTACTTTCTTTTTTGAGCAATAATAGTGAAACATGCACTGATTATGGATTGTTTTTGGAGCAGTTTTTGTCTGGTGGGCAATCCGAGGTTGAAGCAACCCTGAACCTCAACGCAATGAACCAATCTGCAAACCCATGGCACGTGTCTTTCTCGTATGCCAGAGCTCTCCAGAACACTTGCTTGAAGACATGGGGAGGCAGGCCGGAGAACGTGAAGGCAGCTCAGGAAGCACTTCTCATCCGTGCCAAGGCCAACTCTCTTGCTCAGCTCGGCAAGTACACCGGCGAGGGAGAGTCAGATGAAGCCAAGAAAGGAATGTTCGTCAAGAACTACGCCTACTGAGCTCCGTTGTGATTGAAATCTATAGATGAAGAAGATGGGGATCCGAGGGAGAAATTGCAACACTAATTTATCTCAATGTTTGAATGATTTCATAGCCATGGAGACTATTTTTGTTCTTTGTCACATGCACTTTCTAGTCACGTCATAAACCTCTGCCAATGAGATTGGTGTGCATTAATGTTTTGGATAGAAAAACATGAACCATGTTTTTCTACCACCTACTTTCAATATTATCATTAAATTATTCAAGAATTAACTAGGTTATTGAATTTCTCTTCTTTAAAAGACATAATAGTCTCCTAAGGTTTTTTTATTATCGAAAAGAATTTGGTTTAGCTAGGGCATCACACAATCTAGTCGATCACTAATATAAGACAACAAATTATTATGAAATAATTTTGCTATAGAGTAATATAAAACAATTCATTAAGACATAACACATATGCTAAATAATTTGTTATGATTGAAATGAACTTACCTAAAACAATGCAATAAACACTAATAGTTGAAACCAATAAATCTCTGTAAAATGTCATGTTATAGTATTAAATCATTTGCCAACCTAAAACTAAACACTCATTTGATTTGTTTGAAACTCGCAACCCATGCTATCTCTAGGTCTATCAAAATACCCAATTATTTAACACAAAAAACCTCAATATGAGTCAATATGAAAGGAGAAATATTTGATCCATAATTATTAGTCATCACACAAAAAACCATTAGTTGTGATCTTTCATATTGTTTTCCCTTTTAGGGGAATTGACCAAACAATAAAATGCTCTTGCTAGATACTATTTAAATGTTACAACTTGTTCACTAGTGATGAAGCAATCTTTTTAACCTAATATTTTTTTTATGTTTTAAAAGAGTTCAAATCCATAATAGAGTGATAACTCAATCAAACACAGGTATGATAAGATGTCAAATCTAATATGTTTAGGTTTAGCTATAAGTTAAGCTCAAGTCTTGATGGGTTTGCTAAGAAATGTTGTCTTCAAAAGAAAATAAAAATATCGATAACTAAAACCTATCTCTTTCAGTTTTTAAAGAAGGTTCTCATCTCAAACAAAAAAAAGAGATCTTGATTAGTCCATATTTTGGATGACACCTTTTATAGGAGGTGGTTCCAACATTGTGAAAAAGAAAGTATAGGAAATAGGTACTTATAATTTTTCATTTTATAAACTAATGTCACGAGCCCATCATCTTCACCCTAGAAATTTGAAAGGGAATAATCGTGACGCAGTCAGACTACCGGTGGTGACAAAATCTTCGGCCTCTAAACAAGAAGGCCAGACAACCTTTTCAGCCCATTTTTTTGCTAGTGATAAAAAAAAAAAAAAAAAAAAAAACCCGAAATGTTAGGCAAAATTAAAATTAGAAACATTAAAACGAGACATAGGGATAGAGCCCTGGCTATAACCTAGACTGTTAATTATATTTGAAATATGTTAATTATATTTGAAATATGTTTTGAAGACATTTTTTTTCTTTTTCGAATCATTTAAGGTTATTTAATGGTCATATTTTTTCAAAGAAAAAATTATGGCATGAAGTTTTAATTATGGATACTTGCTAATAATTTTTTCCATAAAAGATTTTTCACAAAAAATAATTCAATTAGGAGATTAATTAATTAGCACAACCATTCATTGACCTTTATTTTTATGCGCAAGAACGTGTATTCATATCAACAATGATTATATTTTTTTCTCATATGATTGTAAGGGTGTAAGTTTGTGAGTCAATTAAATATAATTTCCCTCTCCAGAGACCTCTACAGAGATGTAATACATTCAAAATAAATTAATAAATTCTCAAAATCCTAAAAAGAATCATGAAAGGGAGTAAACTTGCTTTAATTTTGGACAAACCAGTACAACCATGGACATTGTAGAACTAAGGCAGGCAAGTAGAAGATGGCAGGCAACTCATTTACAAATTTAGCATCCAGTGGTGGCTCAGCACCATTTTCCTACATTTCTATAGCCTCTCTAGACTGACAGCCTGCTTAAGATTCCCTTCAAAACTAGCATAATACATGAGTCTTACTTGTGATCAAATCAAAGGATTTGGCTTGCAATCACTTTGATCAAATCATCTTGAAAATCAAATGAACAAATAAAGGCCTTGATGATCCAATTGTCCATCTGCCCTGGCTCCCATCTCAGGTAGCATTCTGCTATCCACAAATAAGAACATATGACTCCAAGCAAAAGGATCAATGAGTTTCACCTGCAACTCTTCTCTGTGCCATAATTTACAAAATCTGTCAAACAGTGTGTAAATCACGCCAGTCCCGTCTCCGAAGGCTTATAAGCATCTGTCGACCGTTCCTGGTAAATCCCGTCTCCGAAGGGTTATAAGCATCTGTCGACCGTTCCTGGTAAACGTTCCTGGTAAACAATAGATAGATTACCTAGCATTTGCAGCACCTTAATCTGACAAAAACAAGGCAACGAATGCATGCCTATGTTTATTAGGACAAATAGAATTTCTAACACTCGTTCTATAAGTTGAGGATATCCAGAAAATGAGACCAGTGAGTGACAAACATTTGCAAAAAAACCACTTAAAATTAAAGGCAAAACCTGGATGTCCCATTCTGAAACAACTAACTGCACATGGCCTGGCTTTAGATCTATCCACAATATGAACAAGTGCACAAAGGTAAAACGACATGAAAATTCTATTATTTTCAAATCCTGCACACAATACCCGTAACTGTGATCAGCAAATAAGTACCAACCACACACTGCATGGACCATTCTGCAAGTCAACAAGACCAAACTACATGGCCATACTCAGCATGTCTTAACTTATCAATGAGAGCACCAACCAAAAAGATGTCCACTCCAACATTGAAAATGTGAAATGCTGACACGTCCATCAAATGCCAGTAAAATGCTATTAATCCTTTAATAGTGTGGCATGAAGAGCACTAAATTTTGACTTCACAAAGGGTCTTTAAAACATCACGACTGTGCCCACCAGAGGATTTTCCTGTTCAATTACACGCATCCTTCTGAAATCTGACCATATGGTTATCAGCAAAGCAGCTAACTTATCTGCCCGATATGAGAAGCCATTTTTGGGTGAAGCTGTTCTTTTTCAAAGATTTAGAGCCTCTATGTTATCCTCCCGTTTACAATTGGTCAAAAACAAAGATGGAGCTTGATGGCAAACGTGATAGATGGCTAATTGAACAGCTGTCTTAACCTCTTCATTCCACTGTTTTTCACCTGCTATTTCAAACAGTTGATCATGCAACAGGAAGTTGGATTGCATATATAGCCACTTTGTGTACGTTACGATCGACATGCCCTCAAATGGTATCTCATAGTTAGCAGCTAAAGCGAAAATTTGAAAATAGTATAGTAAATTTCAGCTAGGCTCCATCTCAATAACAGATGTACCCTTTTTGTTCTTCTGAGAATCCATATAGCTTCATATTCAAACCACAGTTTATTATGCCCTTACACACATGGAACATGGTAAGAGGCCATAACAGTATTTGTTTACCTTCCATATTTAAACCACAGTTTGAATAAAAGAAGATTACATTCACCATCTTACAAGCAGCGGAATTTAGAGTCCTATGCATATTTGAATATAAAAGTCATCCAAGAGTTGGTTTAAGAAAATGACACTTATATGGAAACTTGAAGCTTTCCACACAACCATCCATTATGTCAACTTTATGAAACAATAAATGGAGAAAGGAAAACACATGAGTTAGGCTTACTAAATGCAGATCATACCTTGCTTACTTTTGTGGCTCCCTTTTGAAGAATCCAACAGGATCCAAACTAGAAGATTCATGACTTTCCTAAACAGAAGACAAACACAATTTTGTTGAGGTTAAAATTAAAGCATAAAAAAATGCAATCTTAACATGCATGTGCACGTGGTTTAAAGAAATATCAACCTGTAAATACAAAGCATGATTAGTGTTGGAAAAGGTCAATACCTGGTTAGTTGAATTTTGCCCATGTATCCGCTGAGGCCTGGAATTAAGATCAATCAACTTGTTGTCCATTTTTCCGTCACTATCAGTATTATTCTCTACCATTGGAACTGGAGAGGCCCTGTAGTTCTGTTGATTTTCTCTAACTGTAAGCTTAGACGGCTGATTTTGGTCCCTTCTTGTTTCATTATGATTAAGAGGTTGTTGTCCTTGTTCCCCTGTACAGATAGGTTTATCCCCTGGAAACTGAACAAGACAATCAAACAAAACATGTTAATTCAGAAATCTTCTTACATATTTGATACAAAACTCAAAACACCTCAATCCCGAGAGACAAACCTCCACTCTCTGCCTCAACAGGAGATATCTGCCATGGGTTCTTTTACCACCAACATGCACTATCATATCACATTGCAAGCAGAGCGAACTACCATCTATCTCGCAGTAAAAGAAAGCTACATGTACATTTCAAGCCAAGGGGGGAAATCCCTTTAAAAAACTTCAAAAATCCATGTCCCGTGAAAAAGAAAAAATGTCAGCAAAGACAGGCCTGCATACCTGGTGCATTTTCACATATGTCACAACGTGGAACATCACTAGGATCTGCAAGTCCAACTCGTACATGCCGACTAGCTAGCTTGTTACACATATGAACCTGCAATTCCAGCACAAAAAACAGAAACCCATTTGCTTAAATACGACAGATTCGATCATGCTTTACTTAAAAAGACCAATACTTGCACCATCATAAAAAACTATCAAATCCAAAGCTTGATATTTTACAATAAAAGATCGTCACTTTATAGACTTAACAGGGAAATAACAATTTTCATACTTCCAATATCAAAAAAAGAAAAGAAAAGAAAAGAAATATTTCTTTAACAAATCCAACGAAGCCCATTTCGATGTATCACATACAGAGCTAAATTATTAGCTTAGCGCTTAAATTTTTCTCTTAATCAACACAATTAATATAATTCCCATGCAAAAAAAATACAATTAACAGGAAAAAAAAATGGACAAGGAGAGAGTGATTGATTTACCTTCTCGTCGCAGGAGCGGCAAAGTGCGGCTTCATCAGCAGCACAGAAAAGAATCGCAGCTCCGCTCTCACACACATCACAAAGCATTCGCATTTCCGTTTTTTAGAGTTATTTTTGGTTCTTTCTTTATTATTGTTACTATCCTTTTACCTTTCAATCTCTGCTTTCTATTATTTCTCCTTTCTCCATCTCATCGCCATTTGTCAATATTTCATGAGATTAAAATTATCAGGTTAAACATTCGATGACATACAGATTAGAGATGGAGATTTAAATGGTGAAGAGGAGAGGAGAGCATACGACTGGACTTGTTTATGAGTATGAAACTGGAGACTTGGAAAAGGAAAGGAAAATGGAGTGATATTCGACTATTCGTTGCTTGCTTTGCCAGCTTGCTGCTACGTATACAAGTCTCTGGTTTATGTTAACTTTTGGTACTCTCTTTGTCTTGCTGACACGTGTTTTTTTCTTTTTCAAATTTAAAAATATAATTGAAATTGTTTTTTTCAGATGATTTTTATTCGAAAATTTATCAAAATAATAATTTTTAAAGATTATTTTTTACATCATCATATTAAATAATTTTAAAAAAAATTAAAAAAATAATTTAAAATAAAAAATAAAAATATTTTTGAAACACATTAACTAAAGAGCTAAAACAGCTCGGTATTCTACTGTAGCATTAGACCCATTGTCACTGTTTAGTGGACATTTTCAGCCCTTGCTTCGCGCGTGTATGTGCACCTGTTTCTGTTTTTTTTTCTTCATAGAGATGCTTGTTATAGATTTTATGGTGAAAATTGTTAAGAATTACCTGTGGCCGAGCGGCCCCCTGCGCGCTGGAAAGCCATCGCGCAGGGGTTCAAACCCCTCAGCCAACATATTCGTTTTGCTTTTCCTTAATACTTTTGTTTTTTATTTGGGAAAGCAACTGTGACAGTGTCATAGTTGCTTTTCCTTTTATTCTTAAATACGTTGCTTTTTTTTTTCTTTTTTTTTAAAAACTATCGTGTTTTTATTTTTTTCTTCTACAATGCTGATTTTGAAAATGTCTGTATGCAAAAGTTGCTTTTTCTTTTATTATTATTATTCTTATTATTCTTATTTTCTAAAACAAGGGTATCAATAATAGTTTACGCGTACCATAACTAAAATTATCCTCCGTGCAATGATAATTTAAGATTTTCAAACTTTTATTTTGCTATTGTTATACTAGGGGGTGTTGAGCTATTTTATTATATTAGATTTCACACAAATTAAAATTATATTTTTATTTGCATTCAACAAATCCTATAAAAATTGTTTACTCAACCCGCAACGTAGAACATATATTTTTTGAAATTTTTATTAGATGTTTTAATATTTATTGCATATTATCGCCTAAATATATATAAACAGAAAAAAAATCACCTCAGATTTTTTGCAGGAAAAAAAAATATATCAGCATTCTTAAATACATTTAATATAATAATATGATGAATAAATCTTATAAAAAAAAATTTGCTGTGAATTTAAATTTTGTGTTTTTTTTCAAGTTTATTTCTTAAAAAAAAATTGGATTTTTAATATTTAAGATCTAATATTACCCGGAAAAAAATACAACTCAAAAAAACAAAAGGTAAACAAATTTGCTTACATTATCTACAATTAAAAAATATATAATGCACTTTCCGTTTCGACTACATTATTCTTTTTATACGGCAAATAAATAATTATAGCACGCAAAAAATTTATATTTCTTTTTTAAAAAAAATTGCAATATTTGTATTTATAATGTGTCATATCTAATATTACTGGGGAAAACAAGCAACTCATATTTTTTTTTTTTTACATATTTATCTAAGTTATCTACAATTAAAAAACTATAAAAATCACTTCCCATTTTGATCATACTATATAGTATGTGAGACTAAGTATATGTGTTTAATATTTATTTAATATTATCACCTAAAAATATATAAAGAGAGAAAAAAAATGACCTACGATGTCTTGAAAAAATAATAATATCGGTATTCTTAAATATATTTAATATAATAATATGATGAATAAATCTTATAAAAAAAACTGGCTTTAAATTTAAATTTATATTTTAGACTCTTTTTTTTCCTTTTACTTTTAAGAAACGATAACCTTTTTTTCACATGTATTTTTTATTTTTTACTGTCCAAGTCAGTTGTTCTTTTTTAACCAGGTTTCTTTTTTTGTGTTTTTTTTTAACCAGAGTATCTGTGACAACAAATTTCTAATAAATCATTTCACCTTATTAGCAAATTTTCTAACAAATTTTATCAAGAGTTTTTTAGCAATAGCAATATTCAATCACATTTTGGTTGAAAAAAACTATTTTTAACGAATTTCATCAATTACAATTATACTAATTAAATATTAAAATTATAAAATATAATATTTATAAAATCAATTAATTTTCTAGATAGATAAAAAAACCCAGCGAAGCGGGCAAATCAGCTCGTAATACACTAAATGAAAAGGAAAACGTTTCCTCTCTCGTAGGGAACAAAATTTTTGTACATGGGAGAGATAATTATTGTATTTTTTTAATATTAAAATAATCTAAAAACTTAATTAAAATATAAATAAATATATTAAAAGATATCACAATATAATTTTTGTCTCGCAATCCTAATTTTGTTTCAGATGATATTTTATCAGATATAGGATCGCAGAGGCCTTCACGTATGGATTTAGTTCGTGATGGAATTATCAGTAGTTTGATGAGAGAATAAAAAGAAGTGTCCAATTTACTTAAATTATTTATTATATTATGAAATTATGATTATTAATACAATATATATGTGTGTGCACGCGCGCGCGTGCGTCCTTTCCTTTAAAATAATTTAAGAAGTTGAAAGCAATATGAAAAGCTTGGTAATCAAACACATTAAATTATTTTTCATTAACCTCAAACTCAACCATATTTTTGACCAAACACTTCAAAAATTATTATGAGTCGTAGTTAAAAGTGTTTTTTCATTAAACTGTGTAATGATGATCTCATAATTAGTATAGTAAAGTACATGTCAGTCCATTTAGTTTTTAAAATAAATTAAATATTTTGTTTGGTTTTTATAATAATTAGTTAATCTGTTGATAATTGATTTTTTATTTTAAAAATATTTTTTTTCTCGTTGATCTTTTCATATTATCTATTTTTATTTCTTAAAAAAATAAACTGAGAAAGTGAAAAGGATTGATTTATTAGTAGATTAAGAAAATAGAGGCTAATTTTTTATTTTTAAAACTATAAAAATCATTTCGATTTTTCTTACAAAACTAGAAAGATTAATTTATAACTCGCTTTAATTAAAAAGATGCGTTTCCTTTTCTGTCAATGCAGTTTGTGACCATAGGAGATATGACACGTGACAATGATATTTAAAAATTTATTGATTTCTTTTTGGCTTAAATGACTTATTTTGAGGAAATATAAGAGGCGGAATTACTTTTCAGCATGGCTAATAAATTTTATTTCTATTTTATTCATCTTAACGGTCACGTATGAGAATTAAAATCATCATGAATTTCATTGTTATAGTGATGTTTTTGGGAGTGTAGTTGTAGTTGTTTTTTAAAGTATTTTTTGTTTAAAAATATATTAAATTAATATTTTTTTAAAAATTATTTTTGATATCAATACATGAAAATGATTTAAAAACATCAAAAAAATTTAATTTAAAATAAAAATATTTTTTTTCAAAAGCACTTTTTAAATACAGTGTCAAACACCCTCTTAATATAAATAATTTGATTTTTTGCTTAATCAATGACGTGAAGTTACTTTTTTAATATATGAAATCTTATTCAGATACACATTTAATTATAAATTCAAAATAATTTCTTCAGACGCTATTTTTCATCAAAAATAGAAAACCTACAATAATCTTAGATGGAGCTAACCTATAAATTACATCCATGTAGCTTGTAGATGGAGTTAACTGCTAGGAGCATTGAACATTATTATTAGGATGTAATTTTTAGTTTTAATTATGATTTTATATTAGATAAATAAATAAAAATTAAAAGTTATATTTAACAAATATCTCATTCCCACTACTTTCAATTGCATTAGCATTCTGGATTTTATTAAAATATCGATGACTTGTTTAAAAAGCTTATTGTTGTTGTTCCCTGTTTATTGGAAGAGAAGGGTTTTTTTTCATATAATAATGAATCTAGATAGAATTTTATTCAATTTCTTTAACTCAAATCCCTTTCATGCAATGGAATTATTGAAATAAGCACTTTAGAAATATTTTTTTTAAAAAAATTGATTTATTTTTGCTTTAAATGATTTTTTTTTATGTTTTTAAAATATTTTAATATGCTAATTTTAAAAATATTTTCTTACAAGAAGCAGGAAACATGATAGATCACATGTATGTAAGAATTCGTAGCAACGTGTATTTTTTAAAAAATATTTTAATTTAAAAATGCTAAAAATAATTAATTTTAAATAAAATAATAATTTTTTAAAGCACAAATAAAACAAAGGTGACTTTGAGGAAGGGTGCGTTCTCGATTCACGTAATGCTTCTAACATGGGGCATATTACAAAACAAATAAAGCCCCTGGGATTTTACACTGTGGACTGATAGTGTATTCATTGTGGATTGTGACAGTATGTGTGCGTTTTTGCCCTTCATCAGCCGGCGTGTGTGCATTTTTTGGTGGGGGTGTTTTCGGATTTTTCCTTTTTTTTTTTTTTTAATTAGCCGCAATGTGCACAGTGTATTAACGATTCTACCCCCCGAAAACGACAAAATAGTACACAGTCGCCAGGGGCGCGCTCGGTTTTTCCCAAATTTTTACACAGTGCGCTGACGAATTCAGCCCCCGATAACGACAAAATTATGCACAGTGATCGGGGGCTTCAGCGTCCTTTCCCACCCGGTATTTTCGTAAATACTAGTGGCGCCAGGGCTGTTTCGGTCATTGACTGTGGGGACAGCTGGCGCGTCGTCTGGCCGCGCCAGCGGCGCTCAACGCCAACGCGCCATGGCAGCGGCGCGTGCGGCGCCATGCGGTGGTCAAAAATTCCGTTCCGCCGGTGAATACGGTGCGCCGCCTGGTCCTCTATCGCCCGTCGCGGCGCGTGTATGTCCTCCATGTCAGGGTAAACGGAGGGGTCCGGTTTTGTCGCCGGTGCACCTTTTCTCTCTCCTGCTGGCCCAATGTCAGGGTCGGTCCCTCATGTATAGAAGAAGTTAATTCCGGTCCCTGAGGTTTGGATTTCGATTTTATGCCTGATTTCGTTAATTCAAAGTTTGATTGTTTTCAATTGTGCCCTTCAATTAAAACTAATTATATAAAGCATTTTTCAGTTCGGTCCCTTAACTTTTGATTTTCGATTTCTTTTTGGTTCCTGAGATTTGTTCGGTCCGGATGTTTGAATTTCTTTAATTTGGTCCTCCAATTAAAATTGTTAATATAAACAACTTTTCATATCAGTCCCCCTTCTTCTAATTTTTGCAATTTTGTCCTCTGATTTCAATTGACAATAAATGTAATTTGCATTTTAGCCCTTTGACTTTTAATTTTTTAATTTAATCCCTTTATATTTGATTTTAATTTCAGCCCTTACACTTTTATTTTTTTAATCCCTACTTTTGTCCATGTATACATAAGTGTATTTAACACAATAATAATAATAATCAAAATAATAATAATAATAATAATAATGATTTAATTATTTTTCATTCTTACTCTTTTGTTTTTTTTTTCCCTCCCGATAATTTTATAATTTTTTTTTCTTGCTGGTAATAGCAATGATAATTTTTTTTTAGTTATTTTTATCTTTTGTTCAAATTTCTTGGATATTTTTAGTCTTTCATTTATTTATGTTTCTTTCATTATTAACATAATAATAATAATTATAATAAGAATAATAATAATAGTGATTATGTATTCTATTATTATAATAATAGTGATTATTTATTAAGACTCCGATGTTGCTATTGTGATAATATTTTAAATTAATATTGCTTCCTTTTCCCTTTTTTTTTTCTCTTTCTATTAATTGATTTTTATAATTTTATTATCTGCACAATAATGATTTCAGGTAATTTGTTTTTTTCCTTGTTCAAATATTTTGCTCTTTTTTCTAATGTTAGTGCACGCTCTTTTGTGATCGTTTATGACGTAATACCTATATTCTAAAAAATGTAATCTATGCTTACGTGACAAACTCAACTCAAAATTTTAAACATGTTATCTTTTAATCTATACTTTTTATTTACTTATATCATATAAATTTATCGTTGTAGATTTAATTATGTTAAATCATATACAAAAAAATACCCGCGGCAACGCGCGGGCAATTAGCTAGTTGGACTATAATATTTGTTGATAATTGATGTTAACCATCATGAACTCCATTGACCTTCAACTACTGATAATGTCTTAGTGGACGCGTCGAGATGTTATTAATCAAATCGTAGCGATGGCAGGATTTGACAAGTGACCAGATTAGATGGACTTGATATTTTTTATTTTAAATTAAATTTAATATTTTAAATTATTTTGATGTGATCATATGAATATATTTTAGAATAAAAAATACTTCAGACAATTAAAAAAAAACATGACATTATAGCACTGGTTGGTCGGAAAGATAATGTAAAATTTGAAGAGATTGAATCCACGTCATGTCGTTGTTAAATTGGAGTCATCTCAGAGTAATAGCAGTTAGAATAATGCAAAGAGAAGAATGTTTTTGTATTATTCAATTTTGATCAGCCTAACTTTAATATTTTGTATTTATATACGTCAGCTCATTATAAAAGGGCAAAAGAAGGAGATAAGCATGCAGCTTATTTGGTTTCCAGCTGTACAAAATCAAAACATCAGATTATGCAGGATCGACTGGAGAGCACGAGAAAGTTTGATTTCAAATTTTCTAAAAATAAGTTTTTGATATATTTATATCATTTTCAGTATTTTTAACACTGTCTAAAAATTATTTGAATTTTAAATATTTTTTAGCACGTTCAGCTTTTAAATTAAAAAATATAATAATAACAAAAAAAATTAATTTAAAACAAAAAAAATATTTTTTAAAACAAAACACAAAAACACAAAGAGAAACACATAAATTTGATTTTCATGGCAGGGTATGCCTTTTGATTAAACACCGGGTCCAACTAAATCTGGTCGTCTGGGCCGAACATATGGATTGGCCTTGAAAATGGTTAAGACAATGGATATTAACTCTAGCTTGTTTTCCCGTTACAGGCCCACCTTACAAAACCCAGGCATCGATGGGATCGTTTTTCAGGCAAATAAATGTCTTTGCCTCTTGCGTAATCATTAGAGTGAGAAAAAAAACTCAAAAAACAATTAAACCAATAAAATAAAAAACAATTGCCTAACAAAATAAAATCATTAAAAAGATGATTAAACCGCTTATAATATTTTTTAAAATTTTCGGTACAATTTGGATTTTTAAGGCTAAGACTGGGAAACTGAAATGGAATCGATTCAAATTAAAAATAATATACTATAAAAAAAACTTTGTATTCTTTCGGTTAGGTTCAAATTTTTTGATCTTATTCTATTTTGATAAAATGAGAGTAGAAAAAGACTTGGTTAAAGTAAACTATTTGTTGATTTTTACATACAAAACAATATGAAACCAATTGGTTTAAACCGGTTTCGGTTATGTTTTTTTTTCTTTTATAATTTTGATTTAGTTATTTTTATAATTAAAAATTAAACTGAACCAAAAATAACCACTGATAGTAAACATATGTTTATGATTTGTGCAAAAAAAAAATAATCGCAAAAGCATTTTCTTTCAAAGAGAGAAAAACCCAAAGATCTCGATTACTTCCACAAAAATAAGATACAAGTGGAGCGGGATGGAAGGAAGGAAGATGATATTGGCACACCTTTTAATTTTAATCCAGCGACACGGAATGATAAAAGTAATCTTATTAATTTAAAATAAAAAAATATATAAGTAGTCTTAAAAAAATATATTTTGTTTTTAAAATATAATGTAAAATAAGGTCTTAGTATTTTTATGTGTTGATATCAAAAATAATTTTTAAAATATAAAAAAAATATTATTTTAATATATATTTTGAATAAAAAATAATTTCAAAAACAACCCTAAAATATATTAATTTAATATATCTGGGAAATAACATATTAGAATATATTAATATACAATATAAAAATATATTAATTCATATGTTAGTGTATATAATATTTTAGGATAATATTGCTAAAAAATATATACAAATACAAAACATGATATATATATATATATATATATATATTATACAATAGTCATACATTTTAAATCATATAAAATCTGTTATAAAATTATGATACCATAGAAAAGAAATATATCTCCAATGTTCTCTAAACACTAAAAAAAGGTTATATGACTATAATATTATATTTAAAATATTTATATTATAGGTATATATAGCTATTTTTTTATAAAATAAACTATTAATGAATAAATGATATAATACATTTTTTAAGCATTAGACTTTTTATGCTTCTTTTTTTTGTAAGTGGTCAAATAGTTATATTTAATATTTTATATATTTTAGATAAAGTTTTGTTAAAAGTTAAAACATCAATAAATGATTTTCCATCTTATTTTTCGTGGTATAACCAACCACTATAAAAATGCTTTTCAATCTATTTTCTAAACAAGGCCAAAACATATATTCATTTGATAATAAGAACGGGAAAACATTTTCTTGTAACACTGACGGGGACTTCTGCTGGGGGTGTTGGCAGGCCCGGTATCAGCGCCGTAACTTTGTGCCTGATTGTAATGTAGTTAAAATTATTTTTTTTATAAAATTATTTTTTTTATAAAATTATTAAAATAATATTGTTTTATTTTTTAAAAAATATTTTTATATCAGCATACGAAAACGATTTAAAAACACAAATATTTTTAATTTAAAAAAAAAACATTTTTTTTTTAAATAGAGTGATAAATAGGAATTAATCCATATTCCATCATCATGATAACAGCAGTTTGTTTATGACAGAAATGTGAGAGCTAATCAGACCTTATTCAACATTAATTCATTGGTTTGGAGTAATTATTGTTGGTGATGGGATACGAAAGAAGGTTCTGAATTGACTGCCACATGGGAGAGTAGATTCACCAGCAACTAGTCTACAGCTACTCATTGGCGCCACACTTTTCTTGAGTGTCGTTGCCGTGGTGTGGAAGCAAGAAATATTCTATCGTATAAACAACAGCTTTCCCTGCAAATCCATCATCTTAATGTGGTCGTCTTCCGCATTAGATACTCGAGTTTGCACCAGTAATTTGGTAAATTAGCAGTAATTAAAGTAATCAGCCATGGCAGTGGCACGTGATCTAGATCGAGTTCCTACTATATTAACCTGGGACAGAGTACGGACAGTTAAACTTTATTCACATGGGATCTTCGATCAGTCCTGTTCGAAAATATCTGGAGCTCCCTCTTTTTATATGTTCTCTGTCGCTTCTTCTTTTACATGTTCTTCGCAGGGATATACTTTTACAGGTTCTCTGGTGGGAGCACTATTATTTCAGCCTTCTCTCTCTCTCCATACATTATCCATGAGAGAGTGAAAATGTACAGAAAAAACTAGATCAGCACGCGGCTAGCTTGCCCTTGTATAGATTTACACGAAAATCCCATTTCATTTGAGCTCATGCCTGCAGGTTTGTTGAGCTATCATCGACGACAGCCAGTCATCGACGACAGCCAGTGCTGAGCTTCCTTGTCATGCAAGGTTTCCATGTATAAATGACCAATAAATTATGAAAAAAGGAAAGACCCAGTTTATTAATTAACCCGGCAGCCGAAATAAGCAGATATTAGAATATGCAACCTTGGCTTTTCCATGGATATACCATTTCAATTTCGTTCCTTGAGACTCACGGCATTTATAGTTTTTTTTTTTTTTTTATATAAACCATGCGATGTCCCAAACGCTAGCCCAGATTAATCCACGTTATACACCTCACGAGTGACGAGGGTTTTGAGATTTAATCACATCATCTCCACAATTTATATCCTTATAAATTTGATCAGACCATCGATTGGGAGGAATGGGATGGACCCATATAATAATAGGCAGCGTGCAACCTGATACTAATTGGCCAACAAAAGTGTTATCTCCTTGACTCCGTGAACCGATTTTGTTATTGCATTTCTCCCTTTTGTCAGCGCCTGAAGTGCTTCCATCATGGCTGCCGGCCCCTGGCTAGTTGACCAAAAATATATTTGCTAATATGATATTTATCAAAGACTTATATTGCTATTAATTTTAGAATTTATAAAATTAATTGAATTGTGCATAAATTGCCTCGTATATCCATATTAATAGGGGGGAAAAGATACAACTAGACCTTAAATAAACCTTGTTTCTGATTGACATGAAAAATTAAAATTATATTAACAGGAAGAACAATGATGTTATATATGGTTGATAATAACAAGAACATGGTAATAACATGTTTTGCGTTCGAGTTAGGACTTGTATTTCTTGTAAGAATCTGAGATAATTGAGATTTTACTCGTTCATCTAGATTCACAAAATACACTTTCAAAATATAGAATTTTCTCGAAATCCAAAAAAATAACAAGAACAAGATCTTGACCAAATCAAAATTAAGGAGAGCACAGGAATTTAGTTAGTTGCATGTTGCTGTTGGTTGCAATCGTTGAAAAAAACACCTCGATATGATTAGCAAAGCAATAAGAATCATAGACAATATAAATCCGACCAGTTCAAAAGAATAAACAAGACCTAAGACAATTAATCCAAAGGTGGATGGCCATGAATACTTCAACAGGTCCGAACACTTTGTGCCTGGCATCATTTTAGTAGTTGATCTAACCGACAAAAAGGTGTGGGCACTACTACTGCCGCTGCTCGTTCTTCGGTATTATTAAATTTAATTTATTGTTCTATGCTCTTAGATCCTCCTCACCACCACCGAAAAGGTCATCCGTGATTCACGAGCATCAACATCAGAGGGAGAGATAAAGCGGTTTTTCCTGCTTTTTTTAAAACAATGATCACGGTTTTTTGGTTTAATTATGAGACTCCATGTTTTTTTCAACCCTTCTCTTCATGATTTGAAATTCTGTTCAAGTTTATTAATCTGTTGAAATAAAAACAAATATTTTTTAAAAAAGGTTAGTCAAATCTACAAATGAAAAATATAGTTAGTCTTCTTTCAATGCTATTTGACTGTTTCACTTTTTTAAAATGTTTTAAATTTATTTTATTTTATTTTAAATTAATTTTTTTATAATGATATCAAAAATAAAAAATAACTTTAATACATTACTAAATAAAAAATACTTTAAAAAGCAAACTCAAATATAATCTTAATGCACTGGTTAGGCAGCCAGTAGCCTATCATCCTCTGCAGTGGGCCATTCAAATTGTTTTTATTTATTTTGAAAAAAAAAAATTAAAGTAACAACATTTAAAATTCAAGTTACTGCTTCAATTGATAATTCAAATAATAATATAAGAAAACAAGAGTAATAAATAGACTGCTAAAAAATGACAGCATGAAAAAGATAAAATAAATAAATTTAAGTCTATTTGTATTATCAAACAAATTAATATTGAAAAATAAGATTATACAAAAATAATTTTTTTAAAATATAATTGTATAAAAAGACCTTGTTAAACCATGTGAAGTCTTAAACTTTGCGAGCATGAATATAAGATTAAGATAATTTTATAAAAAAAATTAATTAATAAAATTAAAATATTTGAAGTATAGTTGAAGTTATTTTTGTTTTAAAATACATTAAAATAATATTATTTTATATTTTAAAAATTATTTTTGATATCAACAAATGAAAATGATTTAAAAACACAAAAAACTTTAATTTAAAGTAATAAATAAATAAAATTATTTTTTTTCAAAAGATCTTATCACTAAAAATATATTTTACAATTACTTATCAAGCACAATGTTTATATTCATTTATATATATATATATATATAATATTTAGCAACTTCTTTTTTTTAACTAATTCTAAACGGTTTTATTTCTAATTCAATTTTTCTCAGTTATTTTCTTAAATCTTATCAGTTTAATTAGTTTTTTTTTTTTTTTTTCTCACCCCCCTTGCGAATATCTCTTCGTTGAAGTTCCACAACCACAAGTACAATAGCAGTGCGGGGGATATTTCCTTCATTGCTTAATCAATTGCTGTCTTTTTTTTTTTGTCGTTTTAATTAACGTAATCAAGCAGTCAACTCATCACTTTCTGATTGAATCAACTATTCCTTTCACATCTCAACCGTTCACTAAAACATCAATCGGTTGATCCAACTACAACCAACAGTGACCATACGATATGGCGCCCCTCCAAAACGACAAATACCACGTGGCGCAGCGCCAAACAAGAAAAAGGCCATCCCTCGTATCCCTCTTCCCACGTGACTCCCTTCCAACCTTCCAAAAGTGTACACCTCAACTTTTCCCTTGGAGTTTCACCAGTATTTCACTTATACCCTTATACCTGAGATCTTTTCATTAATGCCCTTTCAGGTCATGAAAAATCACAAGATCAGCCTGATCATCTATAAATAGCTGACAGAACAAAATCTAACGATGGACCCTCTCAGTTTTTTTTTTGAGCCCATATGAATTAGGAATTTGGTGAAATTAAATAAGAGAAAATAGAAAAGCAAAAGAAAAAATGACAAGGATTATTGTAATTATATTTACTATATGTTTAATAGTTACAAATGACCCTGATATTTTTAAAATCATAATTATTAAAAGAGAAAATGAAGCTTCTTCTTGACAAAATAAGAGAAAATTATATTTTAATCCGTAAGAAATTCCTTATGTTAATAAAATATTATCAGAAATCCATCTATATATTAAATTTAGTGAAATTTAATCAAGTGTTTTTTCTCTCGTTTAGTCTTCCAAACTCTCAGACAGGTGATAAAGAGTTTGTAAAATTGCTCACTAGTCCCTTTCACTATCTATTCACTAACAGTAAAGGACTATACCGTAATCTTATGGAAACTAAAGAGCTAAATATCAATATATTTTAAACTTTATCGACCAAATTGTAATATTGCTAATCTAAAAGTGGAAGAAATGTTCTCGGCCTGGACTAAATAAAGTAATAAACCTT
The DNA here is from genome assembly GCA_964035475.1 of Salix caprea. NCBI lineage: Eukaryota > Viridiplantae > Streptophyta > Magnoliopsida > Malpighiales > Salicaceae > Salix > Salix caprea. The sequence goes on from OZ037745.1 coordinate 17,178,294, forward strand.
CAACAGCGTGACGCTCCATCAGATCTGCTCTCCACTGACGTCTGACAGAGAAGCTGCAGAGAGAGAGGGAGGCGTAAATGCACCTTGTTTTTTGGCCGTTAACGGATAGAACCAAGCCAAATTAAACTGCACAGAACTCCCTCTTCTCCCTCTCTCTGCTGGAGAGATCTTCTGTGGGGAGAGTGAAAAGACTCGCCGGTTTTCACTGTTGTATTCGGTGTGTTCTTTCTGTACCAGAAATACCCTTCCTTTTGACTCACATTTTCCGTTTTCGCGTCCTTTATTCGACGCGTAAAGTAGTGGATACAAATCTTTTCTTCCCTTCAAAGCTACGCTTCAGCTCATGTTCAAGCACAAAGCTGAATCGAATCACTTAATTTCTTTTACTAAATACTGATTTTTGACTCATTCAAAGCACTGAACAAATTCGATTTACCAGCGCATTTACGCTTAATAACCACTGCTTTTAAATCATTCGAGGTTGTTTTCTTGATTAATTCAATTTGTTTTTCCCGTTGTATTTTTTAATTGGTAACGGTCAAATGCGTGAAACTCGGGGATTTTAAATATTTTTTGTTAACTGACTAGGATGTAGTATTATTAAAAGCTGCGTTTTGGAGCTAATTTTTTGGCTCCTGTGTTGCTGTTGCAGTCTTGCAGAGCTCGAGATTTGAAGAAGGCAACACCCTCTCACATTCAGATCAGAGAGTAAGAGAGATAATTAGAAACGATGGCGTTTCACTTGAGAAAATGTAGAGGATATCTTATCTGAGCTGCATTGCTTGCTTCGACTGCGTTCACTTACCGTTTCATGACAATGACCCATGCTTTGTAAGTATCTCGGATACATATATGTATTTTTATACGCGGGGATGTACTGAGATGTGTATACATATACATGTATATGATATGTCAATAGGACCATGCACTCCTTAAGTCGCTGAAATGGGTTTTTTTCTGGGGGGGTGGGGGTGGGTGTAAATTGAAAGGTGTTAGAGCTATGAAATTCTGTTACTTAGTTTGCAAGCATTCTAGTTGATTTGGAACCACTTCTTTAGGAAAAGACTAGAAATTCGATATCGGTTGTTAAGGTTAGTTACCTTTATGTCTGTTCTTACAATTTTTAAATAATGGCTATGATTATTATTATTATTATTATTATTTTTTTTGGGAGGGTGTTTAGATTGAAATCCAAGATTGGAGTTGTAGTTTTAAAGTCTTTATCTTTTGTTGGCATTCTCTCTCTCTCTCTCTCTCTGTTTTTTTTCTTATATAGATTTATAGGTGACTTTAAAAGGTATTTTTGGGTGGTTGGATGGTTAAAAATGATGATTAGTTGTTGCTGTTGTTGATATGACATATAATTAGCTTGTTTTATGCTTATTTTTGGGGTATGTTAGATTCTTACCTATGATTTGCCATCTTCTTGCAGATACTGTCAGAGTAAAAGGATGGGCCTATTGTCCTTTAGGCAAATACAACAACCTTGTTTTTATTTTTAACATCTAAACCGCCTTCTTTCATTGCAGGAAAGCAAGTGCACAAGTGAGTTTTGTTAACTCATTTGACTTAAGATTTTCTGTTTAACCAGAACATTTGAAAATTATGGGACTTATTTGATTTAATTGTTGGTGGACTTGAGAAGAACAAGCGTGGAGAATGGGATCAATTGGTAAGGAAGAGCTGCTGAAGATGGCGAAGATGCAAATGGCGAGTGCCCGTGAGGAGAAGATTCTTGTTTTGGTGAGGTTGAGGCCTTTGAGCGACAAGGAGATATTGGCAGATGAAGTTTCAGATTGGGAATGTATCAACGACACCACCATCTTGTACCGGAATACCCTTCGTGAAGGCTCCACTTTTCCATCAGCTTGTACTTTTGGTAAGGAGATGATCCATGATTCATTTTTTGGTTTCAAAATTGAAAATGAGATGATATGTCCCCTCTTGACGAGGTCAGGCCTAAAAGGTTTTGCACCCAAGCAACACTGTTTTCTGGAAATTATTTTGCATGGTCAGATTGAGATTTTAGGTGGCCTTTGATATCTTAGGAATCATTATCTCAAAATATAGGAAATCCTGTACATATTCTTAACACGGTAGCCTGGAGAGCTTTTCAGCTCCCCATACTTTGTAACTGATTGAATAACAAAAGCTAAGATGTTTTACGACCGGAACAATTCGATTTTATAGGCTCATACACATTGTCAATGAATTAAAGGGAAACCCGTAGTGGATTTTCTACCTTGCATGTCATCTACCATCTGCCTAATCATTTGTTTTTTGTTAAAATTATGGGAAGCTGAAGGTTTTGAGTAATCCCTGATCTTAGAAGTGCTGAAATGAATTAAAGGGAAACCCGTAGTGGATTTTCTACCTTGCATGTCATCTACCATCTGCCTAATCATTTGTTTTTTGTTAAAATTATGGGAAGCTGAAGGTTTTGAGTAATCCCTGATCTTAGAAGTGCTGAACTGGTATTCTCGTTGCAGTCCACTGTCAGATAGTTAGAGAATTGTGAACAGTGGTGTGCTGGAAGTGCCCTATGTGAGAAAACATTGATTTTTTGGTCCATATCTATTTCTATGCATTCGATCAGAACCTTTTCCATTGGCTCATTTTTAGCATTAACGTACATCTCAGTGCATCAAACTTAACAGCTAGCTTTTAGAAACATAATTTGCTGCCTAATTGCTTCATCTCCTTCTCTGGGGATAGACAGAGTATTTCGAGGTGATGACACTACAAGGGAAGTGTATGAGGCAGGAGCCAAGGAAGTTGCCCTTTCAGTTGTCAACGGCATGAACTGTATGTATGATGCTCGTTAATCTTTCAACACCTTGTTTGCCAATAATTGAAGTTATTTCACCTACTTTTGCTTTTCCAGCAAGTATCTTTGCTTATGGGCAAACAAGCAGTGGAAAAACATACACAATGATGGGAATAACTGAGTATACAGTAGCAGATATATTTGAGTACATGCATAGGGTAATCAAAGTTTCTAATTTAGAATTGTTTTTGTTTCCTCTTTGCGCTTTTTTTCCCTCTTTTAAATTATTACCTTTGTATAACTATTTTTATAATTACAGCATGAAGAAAGAGCATTTGTTTTGAAGTTCTCAGCTATTGAGATATACAATGAAGCTATTAGAGATCTTCTTAGCACAGATGACACCCCACTTCGACTGCTGGATGATCCAGAGGTGAAAATGCTTTTATCCTGTCTAGCTTCCACAAATATGTCGACGAATTTGTCTGATCTGTTTGTTTTCTCCTTTTTTTTGGTCAGAAAGGGACTGTAGTGGAAAAAGCCACTGAGGAAACACTAAAGGACTGGGATCATCTGAAGGATCTACTTTCTGTCTGTGAAGGTAAAGCATTGTAAGAAATCCTGGTGCTTTTATTGGGTTTTGTACATCTACTTATCTTGAAGTATTATAACAGCTCAAAGACGGATAGGGGAGACCTCCTTGAATGAGAAAAGCTCCAGATCCCATCAAATCCTTAGATTGGTATGCCCCTTCCCTTTCACCTCTTCCCTAGTACAGATGTACGGGCATCTAGTTGCACAGATGAAAATGTGTAGAGTTTGAATTGGAATTATTCCTTTTTTGATTTTTGCAGACAATTGAAAGTTCTGCTCGTGAATTCTTAGGCAAGGAAAATTCGACCACTCTTTCTGCCACTGTTGTATGGACCATTTATACCCTTGAAATTTATAAAGTATAAATAAATATTAATAACAGACAAGAAGTTATAACAAGTTGTTTTTGTGCAGAATTTTGTTGATTTGGCTGGAAGTGAGCGTGCATCTCAGGCACTATCCACTGGAACAAGATTGAAAGAAGGCTGCCACATTAACCGCAGTTTACTGACTCTGGGAACAGTTATTCGCAAGCTAAGGTTGTTATTTCATATTTTTTTCTTAACTTTAGTTTTTGTGTCCGTGACTAATTAGTTGTGTGTTAAGCATGCTTATTTCAATGTGATGGTTAATTTGACTTTGTTCATCTGCATCTAGATTTTCTGACACAACTGATATTCACTAACTAATCTTTGATTGCCATTGGGATCAAATCTAGTTCCTTTCAGGATTTGCTTAGGACTCAATTTGCCGTCATGGTCGTTCATAATACCAAGGAATATTTTGTCAAAGATGCCTAGCAGTGGTATATTTTTCAAAAAAAACCCACAAGTTTAGATGATGTCAAATTTGTGTTGGAAATATTGACATCATCCATGTTGCTTGTCATTTATGAAAGTACTAAATGGCAGTGTCATGCAGATAGCTAAAATTGAATATAGGAAGATTGGGCTAGTCTCATGCATGCACTAGAAGGCTAGCAACCATGTTGGCATGCCATGAAAGTACTAAGACAAGTATTTAGTCCTTGGAGCCAACAGGTATGCATGCACACATACACATGTATTTCACAGTTAGAACTGTACCGAGTGATAACAAACAGGTTTCAGAGCATCTCGTTAATGTTGTCTGTTTATTTGAACTGCTCAGGATGAGTCATAACATAGCTTCCTTTATCTTATCTTTCTCTATTTTTACCGATTTCTTTGCTGCCTTTTACTTTTCCTTTTCCCCTGCCACTGTTCTAAATTGAAAGTTGAAATCTTATCAATTTATAGATTTGCACTGTTCATATCTCAGTTATTTGGTGCTATGATTTGTGCAGTAAGGGGAGACAGGGACACATCAATTACAGAGATTCTAAGCTGACACGGCTATTGCAGCCTGCATTGGGTGGCAATGCTAGAACTGCCATCATCTGCACATTGAGCCCTGCACGTAGCCATGTTGAGCAATCTAGAAATACTCTTTTGTTTGCTTGTTGCGCAAAGGAAGTTACTACAAAAGCACAGGTCAATGTGGTCATGTCTGATAAGGCATTGGTTAAGCATTTGCAAAAAGAAGTGGCTAGGTTGGAGAGTGAGCTGAGAAGTCCTACCCCTGCTTCCTCAACTTGTGATTATGTATCACTGCTGAGAAAGAGAGATCTTCAAATTCAAAAGGTAATTATTTCTTTTCTGGAAAATGCTTTCACAGATGTGAAAGGTGAACAAATTTTTAACAGTAACCCAAGTTTTTAGGCACTAGACGCTGTTGATTTCTCAATGCAGAATCATTTATTCCAGTTTTGAACTTTGCGGATAAATTTTACCACCATCAGAAGTATCACAATTTAACTCTCAATTGGTTGGGGGTAGGTCCGTGTGCAGGTTCACAAGAACCCACCCCAACCCATTGCTATCATTTTTTTTTATCAATGCATAGATAGTCCTAGTCAGCATTCCCTACACCCTGCTGTATAATTGGGCTTTATACGGATGAAAAAGACTAAAGATATTTTACCATATATAACGTAGAAAAATGTTGTATCATCTATCTGAGTGCCACATTATGCATGAACTCCATCCGATTAAATGATTCCTTCCATGCAGATGGAGAAGGAGATAAAAGAGTTGACTAAGCAAAGAGATCTTGCTCAATCTCGGGTAGAGGATTTGCTGCGAATGGTTGGAAATGATCAAAAATCAAGAAAAGAGGTATATTTACTACCTAATCAGAGAGTGCCACTATATGTTTGATGATATTACTCCAATTGGTAACTGCTAAATACTGCTCTGTACTCTTAATTCAGAATGGGATCAGTCATCATCATAATCGACAATCACAAGATGCCTGGGAAGATGAATGTTCAGCATCTGAATCATCAGGCATGGGTGGTCGTCATTATCTGAATGGAGGTGTTGGAAAGTTCAACAGCGCTAGTTATGATGATGGTGAAACTGGGAGCAATGATGATGAGGAACCTTACCTTCATGACAATACAGATAACCATGGTTTATCTGATGCCACTTCTCCAATGTCAATAGGAAAGAAGATTGTCAGATACAATTCATCTCAGAGTCTGGAGGATGCTGCAGAAGATGCTGATGACTACTGCAAGGAAGTTCAGTGTATTGAAATGGAAGAGACAAGGAGCAGGAGTAATTTTGAACACCATTCGGTATCAAATGGTGAAAACGAAGGAGCTCTGTCCTTGTCAGCATTCAGGGACGGAGCCATAGGGCAAGGAATATCTACACCTGCTAATGGAGATAGAGAAGGAAGTGACGTGCAAAATGGATTTACATATGACGTGTTGGAGCGGAGACTGCATCATGTGCAAAGGACCATTGATGCTCTTGTCAGTCCTTACCCTGATGAATCACTTAGACAGTCAGTAGCTGATTTGTCGACTTCTAGAAACCCTAACTTAACAAGGAGCATGAGTTGTAGAGAGAATTTCATGAGTTGCTCCTCTCCTGGATTTGACAAGTCAGAACAAATTGAGAGCACACCACCAAATGGATTCGAGAAAAAATTTACCGGGAGGCCAGCAGGATCTCGAAGGAAAATCCCCCCACTAGATTTCGGGACCAGTGGTTCAATGTTATCGAGAAATGATTCCCAGTCATCTCTTGAAAGTGCTTGCACAGATGACTTCAGAGCACAGAGCATCAGAACTTCTGCAGATGAGGACATTCCTAGCATCCACACTTTTGTTGCAGGATTGAAGGAGATGGCCCAGGAGGAGTATAAGAAGCAACTTGTTGATGCTCAGGTGAGAACATCCTTATATACTACTACTGTCTTCATTGTCGTTGCTTGAAGTTGTGTCTTTACTTCTTAGTAATCGAGTTTCTCTCAAGATTCACTTTTGGCTCGGTTTGATCATGCGGCAGGTTCAGGAGACAGATGCAACGACTGATAAATATGAAAAAAGTTCAAAAGAAATAGGGTTGGATCCTATGCATGAACCATTGCAAACTCCTTCCAATTGGCCTCTTGAATTTGAGAGACAGCAGAGAGCAATACTGGAACTCTGGCAAACTTGCAATGTCTCATTGGTCCACCGAACCTACTTTTTCTTGCTCTTTCAAGGCGATCCGACTGATTCCATATACATGGAAGTGGAGCTTAGGAGACTTTCCTTCCTCAAGGAAACATTTTCTCAAGGTAATCAGGGTGTGGGAGGTGGGCGGACTCTCACACTAGCTTCAAGGTACTCTCTCTTTCCATTGCCTTTTCTGAAGCGTGTGGCATATTTGGATTTTTGAAGTATTTTTCTTAAAAAAATTGTAGCTCAGGGATGCAAACTTTTGTTTTCCTTGCCCTACCAGAAAAGAAGTTTGATTAGAGCAAAAACTTTCAGTCTGCTTAGTGAAATACTTGAAAATATTTTCTAACAATAACTATGTTCATCCGGGGTGACAGCATAAAGGCTCTTCATCGTGAGAGGGGGATGCTAAGCAAGATGATGAACAAGAGGTTTTCAGAAGAAGAGAGAAACATACTTTACAAGAAGTGGGGCATTGGGCTGATCTCAAAACGAAGAAGGCTCCAGCTGGCAAACCGCATATGGAACAGCACAAAGGATATTAACCATGTAATGGAAAGTGCTGCCATTGTTGCAAAGCTGGTCAGATTTGTAGAACAGGGACGAGCTCTCAAGGAGATGTTTGGTCTTAGCTTTACTCCCCCGGCCTCAAGCACAAAGCGAAGGTCTCTGGGATGGTCATACAGCAAGTCGTCCCTTTTATAGCCTTCTTTTCGTGGCCTCATACCACACCGACAGCTGTGATTTATTGAATTAGATAGCCCCCCCTATATCATAAACTAATAACGTCTGTGATTTGTTAGAGCTGTAAAAATTGTAGGAGTCCGAATGGTGTTAAAAGTTGAACCGGGTTTTGTTTTGCTCATTCATGCTTGTGCATTTTTTTCAAATTTGTTTTTTCCTGAAGGTCATGCATTGGGCTTAGGCCTGTCGCTTGAACTTGGTCGATGGTAAAATTTCTAGAGCAAGTTTTAAAATACACTCTCGGAATACTAATCCCATCTCGTGAGATCCACCAGAAACTTTGAAGGAATAATTTAGTTAGGGTTAGAGCAAAATTCAGCAGATGCATTTGGGTTGAACGTATTCAACGGAAAAATCGTTGACTTGTTTTCCAATTGTCACTATATTGCAATGAAGCAACCCTCGTAAAATGGATGTGCAACGCTGCAGAAAAATGTAAAGAACGCATGATCCACTTATCCGTTGGATCAAACAGAATCACACGCTTTTACATGCATATACTACTAACACTTTTCTTCAGGCAGAAATCCGAGCCAGCTCCTTCATCAAACCTTCTTCTTATTTCATGGCTCGGTTATTTCAATCGCCCTGTCCGATGGACGAGGAAGAGGCAGGGGAAAGCATGTGGAGGGTGAAGCATTGGGGTTCTGCTGCCGTACATGCAACAATTTTGCGAATAGCCCTGGCGATTGTTGCTATTTTAATGCTCCTATTTGCAATCTTCAGTGGATTCGAACTCGCAAAAAATTCAAGCAGGTATGTTGGTGATGCTGGCCGGGCCTTTTGTATGGGAACCCTAACTATGCTCTTCGCCTGCTTGTTTCTGATACTGGGGATACCAGTAATAGCGGACTTGTTTCTGAATCTCTCGGAGCAATTGCAGGAGGAAGGTGGAAGTAGTAAAGGTAACAGGGCAGATTGTATTAAGAATCTTGTCTAGTTAGGCTCTTTTAAAGTTGCTCCGAGGGTAGCTTGTTCTGATGCAACTAGTTCATCCTAGTCCTAGGATAAGACAATAAACTTCAAGTTTTGATATGTGTGATGCTTGTCGGGAGTTTTCATCTTTTAACTCACTAGGTTATATGCGTGGTTTGAAGTAACAGCAAATAAGATCAGAACCATATATCAAACTAAGGGCAAATCTAATTAAGATGGTTGCACAAATGCGCTCGATTTAATTCCATCCAATCAAACATGCCAACGGAAATGGTTGAGATATGTAAACAGAATACAGAAACTGTCCCCAAAAAACATGGCGTGATGACAAAAGAACTTGAGATTTGCACAGCAGGTTTCGAGTTCAAGTTAAGGCTTGTATCTCTTGTAAGAGCCAAGATTTTACTCGCTCACCTGGACCCATAAATAACACTTTTCAGGGTGGGTATCCGCAAAAACAATGAAATAAAAAAAGGTTCCGTCAAGACTTGTATATCTAGTCATTTTGTTCTACCATCCTATCTTAAATCTCCATCATGTATATGCTCACCCAATTAGACACGTCTCACTAGAATGAAAAATCCAGATTGCAATTAGCTAGGTCTGGATTTACTAAGCAAATTGCAGCAAAAGAGAGAAAAAAAAAAGGGAAGCTGCATTCATCAAGGCTAAAGCAGTGGTGCTAAGGTTCTGTTCCACATGACTACTACATATATAGAATTCTATATCCGCTCAGATACAATATTACCGAGCCTGATCAGTTTAGTCCTCTTGTCATCAATTGTTTTTCCCAACCACAAAAAAGGTTTAAACCTAACTTGTATAAGTTTTCACACTAAGAGGAATCTGCATTGATAAGTATAAAAAACTAATACTTACCATCACTAAAACTATCCACCTTCATCTTCAAGACAACACACTCGTTTTAAGGAGAAACTGAGTTGTCTGATAACTATCTTATTCAGTCCATTACAGTTCTCATAACAACTTTTTTTTTCCTGTTCTTTCCAGGCTTTGACTTACATTTGTGCTCGACCAGACTCTTCGCAACTTTAACTCTCTAAAACAAAGAACAGACCAATCCACTTGTAGATAAATTCTCCCAACACCGAAAAAACTTAAATCCCAGTTCTACAAGTCCGACGAATCAACAGGAACCATGGCTCCATCAGGTGCCAAAGAGAAGACAAATTTAACGTTTGAACCGAGCTCGAAAGAAACAAAAGTTTTATTTTTTTTTAATCGAAAAAACACCTCAAAACACAATTGCATTAAAAACCCACGCCCCAGTGTACACAATCCTAACTACCTCAAATCCTAAAAAGAAAAAGGGGGCAGCTGCTAGAAATAACAATTTATATAATTTTTATTAAATGAGCTTGAAAGGGAGAGGCCAAGGGGTGGACTTGGGCACCTCAACTTTATCTTTAATTCTTTCAATCTTCTTCTCCTTCTTTGGCCTCGCGTTTCCAAACGTTCCTTTAAATCTTTTCCCTTTCTTCGTTTTCTTGTCCCCTCTTCCACAAAGGTTTGGCGCCATCGCTGTTGTACCGCTTGTTACTGAAGTTTCCGATGGTGTTGAGAATAACGCTGATCTCTGACCCACCACCGCCCTCCTCGCTACTGCGCCGCACCACTGCATCACCGTCGCCATTTCTCCCTGATTATTATCCCCTTCTTCTGTGAAATGAAGTTTGCGGGGGGTTTTAGTTCGTTTTCAGGAATGGGTGGGCCTTAATGGACCCATCTAAAGAGTGGATTGTTTCTCACTGGGTTTCATTTTTGCTTGGGCCCATCAGGTTTTTATTTATTTAGCTTATCTTATTTTCTAATATCTAGCTACATCCACAACCAAATATAAAAGAATTTAACTAAGTATGAGAATAGTTAGAAATCTTTTGACTAGGAATAAACATCTCACACAAATACCTCATAATTTTATGGGATTACTCTCTTTCACTCTTGTATTTCTCTCTTGTATTCTACACATTTTGTGACTCTCCATTAGTGCCAATTGATAAGCAAGATTGCCCAGCAGATGACATACCATTTCAACTCATTTTCCCTTTTCGATTGCACTAATTCTTTCACTGAATTAATGTGTTAGAGCAACTCCATTTTGGAGACCCAAATCTTTAAAATAGCTTTTTGAATAGTATATATATGACTTTTTTTTGTTGATGTGTACTCCAATGATAAAAGTCATTTTGAAGAGCTATTTTTTATATATTATTTTAAATATAGTGTAATTATTTTCTATATAATTTAATTATGCAATTAATTATATAATTAATAGAAGTAAGTTATATAATTAAATAATTATTTTTAAAAAACACTCCAACAATATAATTATTAATTTTTTAATTATATTTAAATTTAAAAAATGAATTTAAAATTAAAAACCCAGCAACAATTTAAATTTAAAATTTTAAAATATTGAAAAATTATTTCAAAATTTCATTTGCCACCAACTTTTGAACAGTAGCTGTGAAGTATGTGGTACACCAGGTTCCAGCAACAGAAAAAAATATGGCTTTTTAGTTCCAAATTGCTATAAATAGCAACTTTTGTAGGAAAGACTATTTTTAGCTATCCAAATAACTTCTCTATTGGAGAGAAAAAAAATGCTACAAAATACTAAAAATATATTTTTATTTTTATTTTTGCCTTCTCTTATAACACTCCCATTGGAGATGCTCTTAGGTGAGATATTAGAGGTGGGCCTCTTTGCTCTCCATTATTCTTACAATCCCCCCTAAAACAATTTACTTTGTTTTGGTTATTTTAATTCTAACTCTTGATTTCTATTTTTTTTTTATATATATAAAATCTTTATTTGTTTTCAATTTAGTCATTTAATTTTTTTTTTCAAAATAGTCATTATTTTTTTTATTTTTAATTTATTTACTTGGCTTTTTTGTTAAAGTTTTATTCTTTTCTTAAACACGCTTGCATTAGCAGAGACAAGACTGTCACTACCATTTTGTTATTCTTTTTTTTATTTTCATTTTACTTACTATATCTGTTTTAATCATAGTTATTGATCCCGTTCCGTTCCGGCCGGAACGGCCCGTCCCAATGCAAAATCCGGGACAAAACGGCGACGTTTTTGTCCCGGTCAAAATTCCGGCCAGTTCCGGAAATTCCGGCCGGAACGCCCCGGTTCCGTACCGGGCGTTCCGTTCCGGGTCAAGTTCTCTTACAAGACACACAGATTCAACCCGATTTCAAAAATTCCCAAATCAATTTTCATCTCTTAACCCCAGCTCGTCGATAATCCATCAAAAATCAACCCAAATCTCCACTCTCTTTCAACTGCTACCAGAACATCACTTCAGCATCTGGGCTTGCTTGAGAGTTTGCAAAATGAAAGATTGAAGAAAACCCAGCAAGGAAAACTAGTAAAAGTCCCATTCTTTGATGGCTTCTTCTCTTCATCTTTACAGAGAAGAGAAGATGAAACAAAAGAAGGTGCCTTTTTGAAATAGACCCTTTCATTAAGGAAGACTTGAAGAAGGTGATGAAGATGACCTAGGTGGTGATGATGATGATCTAGGAGATTAATGTGGTGATCTTGAGGCTGAAATCCATGGGGAAGAGTCGGAAGACGGGGACGACGATGAAGGAGAAAGAAGAGAAAGAAGGCTTGTCTGTGAAGTTTTTGAAAATGCCGAGAATGAAGAAGATGCTGAGATAAGAAATAATCCAACGGAGAGTATGCTGCCATTTGGAAGGGTTGGTGTGCGAGCTGATCCAACGGTTAGGACGCGACCAGATGGAAGAAGGATGATGACCGGTGGATTAGAAGATGCTCATCCGACGGCAAGCATTCAGTCTGCCAGGAGAAGTGACCAGCTGACACGGTCTTGATCCAACGGTCATTTTAACGCCAGACGGGGAAGTGGACAGCTGACATGTGGCATAGATCGCACGTCACAGATGATGCCAGGAGAAGCAAGTGGGATGATGAAGAGACATGTGTAAATGAGGAAAATGAGCTTGGTGGAAATGACCAACTATTGGAATGTCTTGTTGACGACTTTCCTTATGTTCCACAGCAAGATCAAGATCAAGATCTTTATTTTTATATTAATGATGTAGAAGATGTTTGATGTATTTTTCTTTTATTTTAGAACATTTTTCTTTCATAATATTTTGGAATTTTAAAGATGTTTCTAATTTTGAGATTATGTTTGTATTGTATAATTTAAAGTTCATTTATATTGAATTTAAATTATACTTGTTAAATTAATATTTTATTTTTTTCATATATATAATTAAATAAATATGAACAGTACAAAACCGGAACGGAACGTCGGAATGCACCGAAACCGGAACGTTCCGTTCCAAACAAAAAACCGGAACGGAATTAATAACTATGGTTTTAATGTCTTTTTTAAAAATAATATTTATAAATTTATATTTCAGTTAATATCTCATTTATTTATTTTTTTCTTTCGTTTTTTTAATTGAGGTTTTTAAAAACAATATTCTGTGTATTTAATTTTTACATTGACTGGAGCAGACTACGAACATGGGTGGCAGAGAGATGTTTCTATCTAGCACGAGGTTACAGAGGAAAAGGCACGATTTGAAGTCCACTTCGAAGCTACCAATCCTGTCAAGCAACCAACAACACTCCTTTTTCCTGATGAGAACCTGCTGTTCGGTCGTTTGATGATACAACATCTCCGATCACCATATAAATTCTATTCTTTTTTTCCAGATCCAGAAAGGGCAGACCTGGTATAGCAGATACGGCATTGATTGTTGGAAACTACAATCAGCCCTTCAATGAGTACTTTTTCCCAGAAAATGCCTGGAATTTTGGCTTCTCTTCCTTTTTGGGCTGCTCTTGTTTGGTCTCTTTTCCAGCTCCCTGCAAAATCAAACAAACAATCACTCTGAAGTTCTATTGTTAACGTCTTTTTCACGCCGGCAGTTTCTTAATTGAAGAAAAACAGCACCTGCTGTGTTTCCTTAGGAGAGCGACTTGCATTTGACCCAAACACAAGCTTTCCCTGAGACTGGCGCGTGGTATTTTTTGAAATAGATCCGAGAGAAGGCTGTCTGCTGCCATTGGCAACAGCGGGTTGCTTGTCTTTAGACCCTGATGAAACTGGTGGGGGATGATTGCTCAAAGGTTTCCCGTCCAAGCGTCTTCCTGCTCCTGTGAAGGGGTTAAATTTTGGTTCAGTCACAGTTGGAACCTCTTCAGCTGCAAGAATCAAATATCAGTTTTGATAAAATGAAGAATGCAACCATCTTTACAGCTTGCTGATCAAATTTCATATCACAATTAAGCATTTCGTATGGGCAATTTTCGTCCCCCCGAAAGAAAATCTTCTAATTGCCTTCTATGTTCTTAACTAAATATTGCTACAGCAGGCATGACAGAATTTTTATTAGAACACAAGAAATATCAATAATCATTCCATGCTTCTGCTCCAGCTATTGATGCAGAAGACAGATTTTACTCAGATAAGTGGAGAAGCATTCAAAGACAACCAATCATTAAAAGCATGAAGGGAAGGGTTAGACTATCTCTATACAACTACTGTAATTGTTCTAACTAACTGATTCAATGCTACAAAATAAATTCATCAAAGAATAAAGATATGCATGCACCTTGGGAGGTTGCCTTGCTGGGAGGAACAGATGCGACAGGCTTTACAGGCTCCTTGTAATCCAGGGGAGGTGCAAAGTCCACCTCACAGTCCGTCTCAATGATACTTATTGCATTTGAAGGCTTTGTTTCTACAATATCTATGTAGTATTTCTTGTTGTTATATGCCACCATAATACTATCCCCAGTGGTTAAGCAAGAATAATTCCTTAATGTTGTCTCTAAGCTGCAAGCCAAAGGAAGTCCAAACATATTATAGGATATCCACCTTAGATAAGAAAATAAATAAGAAAGAGAGGCATACATGAAACATAAGAGAATAAGAAAATAAGGAATAGTGAGAGAATGAACAAAAATGGTTTATCTGATAGTGTGAACCCATCCACTAATCCTAGAGTTTTCAGCCAAAAAAGCAAATTTGCCGAGGACCAGAGTTTATATCATGAAGTCAAAAGTGAATGTGAAGATTATGTAAGAAACAGGTGGAGATTATGTAAGAAACACTATTTGCTCAAACCTCAGAATGGAAAAATGCTTTTTATTTGAATATTGCAATTGCATATCAACTGCTTTATTTAAATCTACTACATGTGAAAGAAAAGTTCAATGGAAAAATGCTTTTTATTTGAATATTGCAATTGCATATCAACTGCTTTATTTAAATCTACTACATCTGAAAGAACTGTTCCTGCAGCTGGGCTGGTTAGGCATTATTAGGCTAAAGATGTCATGTTAAAGGTTCTAGCACAGCAACAACCCTCAGATTACAGACACTACAGTACCAGGGCTAGTGACTAGTGTGCACATACATTTTCTATTGTTAATATCCAAAAAAAAAAAATATTAACTCACATAGCTTTTGGGTTCGATATATCCAAAAAGTCCTTTGTGTGAGGTTGCAGTTTAACATATTTTCCCTTTGGAAGAGTAACATTTTTCACTCGCACTATATCTCCCTCTTGTAGAAGCAGGTTCTCCATCATCTGGAAAAAGGGAAAAAAATCAGCCATTGAAGATTTTGATGTCTGATTCTTTAATTGGGATGCAATAAAATCAAAATAAATAAGAGAAGAATACTCCAAAAAGAAATCCAACCCTACCCAGTATGGCATATAAATCATGCCTTCCTCTGCGATAAACTCCAGAACCCCACAGTGAGACACCCGCTCCACAGCAGCATTCCGAAGCTCAAACAACATTGGATAATCGATATGCAGAGATGCTGCAGAATTTCATCCAGACTTGGCCTTATAGATCTCAATCATGGCTTAATTACAATCCAAAATAAAAATCAAAAGCACCGTTAAAACAACTAACCAAGACGGTCAAGAGCTGAGGGAGGCATTATAACTGTAACAACAGGAAAAAGGGCAACATCAAGCGATTGTTAAAGTGTAAGTGAAAGAAGCATGTACACCCAAATATGATTATGAAGACTTACTTTTATCACCGCTTTCAATGTGTGGCTGCATGGCAGTTAAAAAGAATCAAATCCGTGTCATCAGAGAGTTACATTGGCAATTGGTGATAACATGCTTGGCTCAAAATAAAGCAGAGTGGAAGAAAAACACACATAGGCTATCCTAAGTTCTACTAGTTTGGAAGAAAGGCTAGTTCAGCTACTGTTGATCATATCTACATAGTCCTTTCCAGCACTAGAAACAAAGCTTGTTTCCCAATGAGTAGACAATTGCCATAAAATTTAAAGCCTCATAACCCAAAACTCAGAAAAATGTCAATTAATAAACAAACAATCACAGCCATTCACTTCTAATGAACACCTCGAAAGTCATACCAGTGAACTGAACCAGCAGAAGGAGAAAAACAAATCTCAACCTTTTCAATAAATGAAGCAGGGTAACATCGATACGTCTGCTCAAACGATGTCCCGTGATATCCATATCCATCGAAAAACTGCTGCTCCGCACGCAAAACACCAAAAATAAATAAATTCATAAGCACCAATTTTCAATTAAGAGTTGGCAAGGCATAGCCATCATGAAGAAAACATACCATTTTGTACTTTGAGCAAAGCAAATAGAAAAAACGAACAATCAACCTGCCCACTCCCTATTCAAACAAGACATCAACAAAAGTGTAAATCTAAAATGCACATGCAATTCAAATCAAGTGCACAGCTTTTTTAAAAGTTATTAAAACCAGGAACAAAACAAATAGTAATAGAGAGTTGGGTTATAGTTAAGCATTTAAATTTCATTCAGAATAGAAAATCAATCACAGTTTCAATTTTTTCCTATAAAAAAAACATGAAAAAACCACTAATAATA